>CM042793.1:0-633226 GCA_018691245.2 Ips nitidus | reverse complement strand
GGGTATCATACTGACTGAAAATTTGAACTGGTCTAAGCAGACTGATCGGATGTGTATTGGGGCTAGAAAGGGCATTAATGTTATGAAGGCTGTTACGCGTGTTTGGTGGGGAGCAGATCCTGTTACCCTGCTCTCTATTTATAAGGGTCTAGATCGGTCTCATCTTGACTTTGGTGGGTTTCTATTGAGTCCCATCACTAAGAAAAACCAGTGCAAATTGGACAAGGTCCAATTTGAAGCTCTGAGGGTTATTACGGGATGCATGAAATCCACTCCAACTAATTTGTTACTGTCGGAATGTGCTGAAATCGCTTTGGAGTATAGAATGGGATTGCTAGCAAAAAAATTTGTGTTGAAAAACTTTATGTATGATAATAATCACATTTTGGATGGATTGGGGGAAGTCTTAGAGCTGTACAGTTTTAAGGGATATCTGTCTAACAGACCCCTCCCCCGTCCCAGCTGGGTGATTTTGCTGAGTACATTAAGACTTACTCGGTGTTTCCTGATTTTTGTTATAATCTTGATTATCAAATGATGACGGTCCCGCTGGTCAACATAAACTTGCGGAAGGATGGTCCCAGGGTTAGAGAGTCTTTTCTGGAGAAGATTAATGGGAGTTTCTCCGATTATGTCCACATTTACACGGATGCCTCCCTTGACAGGGATGCTGCATCTGCCGGTTTCGGCATTTTTTGTCCCCAGTTGGACTACAGTTTTTCTTCGCGCCGCCCTAAGTTTATTCAAATCTGTACAGCAGAGACGGTAGGCATACACCAGGCGGTTGAAATGTGTCTGAAAAAGGATGTTAAGAAGGCTATTATATTTAGTGACTCGCAGAGTGCCATTCAGAAGATCTCAGGGCATCATCCAAACACCGTCTGGATCTCATTACCTTTCTTACTAAGCAGATTATTATAGAGGCAAATGAATCCGACACAGTTGTGAAATTATGGTATGTGCCGAGCCACTGTGGCATTGCGGGTAATGAAAGGGCGGACCTCTTGGCCTGCCTGGGTAGGAATTTAAATGTACCGTTGCCCATTCAACTTGACTGGGATGAGTTTTACCCGGAGGTTAAGCGTAGGCATTCTGCTGGGTGGCAAACTGCTTGGAGGCAAACATTTTTGAGCAAGGGTCGTAGATATCTTGGCGAGTCTGATGCGTTTCCCTCTAAGCCTTGGTTCTCTGGACTGACTTATAAAGATAGAAGGTATATTACCACTATTATTCGCATTAGGACTGGGCATTGTTTGGTGCCTCAACATTTGTTTATGTTGGGAAGAGCAGACTCTTCATTATGTCATTGTGGTTCGCAGGGCACGTTATAGCATAATTTGTTCCAATGTGACCGAATGAATGGTGATTTGTACCAGGAATTAATTAAAAGTGGAATCCAGGCTCCTGTATGCCTGCGGGGTGTGTTGGGTTCACCGTCATCCACCATAATTAAACTCATTTGTCATTTTTTGAAAGTTAATAATATTGATTTATGATTTGAACATTATTGGATCATTTCCAGATCTCTCACACCTTCCTTTCCATCCGAGGCTCTTCCAAAAGTGTGACAGCTCCTCCAGACCCGGGAGCGTGAAGAGTTTGAATTCTTTGTTGTGTTGTCTTACTAACTTCTTAATCAGACCTAAGAGGAGGAGCTTAAGCTCTGACGTGGCGTAGGCCACCCTCGACCTAACCTAACTTGCCCTGGCTGAATACCCTAGTGGTCAAAGCCATAAAGAAAGTTAAAAAAAAAACACACACATTTCAGCGACACCTGCAAACTTACACCAAAACATCTTCTTCCTCTTCTTTAATTATATCTGTCGATCTGTTAATTGAGTCGCCTTGGGAGCTCTTAAAATGGCGATGGCGAGCTATCCATCTCTAAGGTAGTCTGTTAAAATTCAATCTCCCGCTGGTCTTTTCTGGAATGCTATCCACGGTAGTCGATCTTCTTTCATTCGGGTTACATGAGAGTGCCATTGTCGTTTCCTTTGCCGCCCCCATCTCATTACGTCCGGCACCTGACATTCATCTCTTATAAGCTCGTTCCTGACTCGGTCTCTTCTCGAGCTTCAATGCCGTAAGTCGTGATTGGCCTAACGCAAGTCTTGTAACTCTGGACCTTGCTGTCAATACCCATATATTTATTTGATCACACCACCTTTCGTAAGCTTCTGGCTATTGCGGTTGCCTTGTTGATCTGACTCCACACATCATTCACCGGTTTGTGGTGGTCCGATATGTCCATGCCCACGTACTTAAACTTGGATACTTGTTCAATATTGCTAGGTTTATCTTGGACTACGAGCTTACATCTTTATGGGTTCTCTGGATAGGATATGTTTACGTTTAGTTGTGCTGCTAGTAGATGTAATTTATGGATCTGTCGTTGCAGGTCATCCTCTGTTTCTCCGATGAGAACTGCGTCATAGGCGTAGCATATTTTGGTTATATTTTCTTCCATTATTAGGATATTGTTGAATTGATTATTGAATATAAATGGGCTGAGACTGTCTCCCTGTCTGATTCTTCCTGGTGTTCCTATGTTTTTCGTGTAGCTGTCTACTGCTTTAATCCTTGTGTAGTTGCCGGTATTTAGATTTTGTATAACTTTGGCAATGTTGTCGGGCACCACTCTCTCCTTTAGTAAGTCGATAACGTCAGTCAAATGCCTTGGTGTGGTCGACCAAACATAGGTATGCTGGCACGTTGTATTGAAATGATTTTTCATTTAATTGTTTGACTAAGATAAGGCATCTGTAAATGGCTGTCGTTTGAAACCCTTCTGTTCTTCTTTGTTCGTAACTGTGCCTCGATCTTACATTTCAAGATGTGTGTGAAGAGCTTCATTCTTGAATTTAAGAGAGTTATGTATCTATAGACATAACTCTCTTAAATAACCTCTATAGTTCTCTGATAAATTTTTCTGCCCCTGTTTAAGGATAGTATCGCTTTTATGCCAGTCGCTGGGTGTTTCTAATGTATCGGGGATCTTTCCATATAATGTTGTCATCTTGGTAAAGAGTTCGGGGCCGGCGTATTTTATGAGTTTGTTGCTAATGATGTCTGCTCCTGGTGCGTCTTGATTCCTTCCTGTAACCAAAACATACATACCTGAAATCTGCAAGTATTTAGAAAGAAAGCTTAAACTTCCTAACCATAGATAGATATCTTTACTATGTAAGTATCTCAAATATTAGGACATCGTGCTTTCATAAGTTTTTGAATGTACGTGTAGCACCAGGTGAACGTATTCTAATGAAAATTAATTTCAAGGTTGTAAGCCTTACTGGGTCATAAGTTTTAGCTAACGACAATTCGCTATAAATGTGCAAGAACATAATGATGCAATATTTCAGCAGCAGTGGATTAGAAGAAGAAGTCTGCTTCCATGGCCTCCGCCCTCACCAGCCCTATCTTGTTATGATTTTTTTATTTAATAGTGTATGTATGTATTATGATAGTTTCAGTTTATCCGCACTTTAATGCTCAGGTATTTTTTATTACGTTAATATTGTCACGTTTAGGGGTGCGTAGTGAGGGATAGTAGAGAAACTACTCAGGTCACAGGCAAGCCTCGTTTATTATAAAAATGATTAGAAGGAAAAAGGGATACAGTGGGGTTAATCTTGCCCCCAGATTAGAAGGGCCACTAATGCCGTAATCACGGACGTCTTCATGAAAGTACGGGAAGGGTGAGTCTAGTTCAGCCCTTCAGCCACACCGTAAAGGGGGGCACGCAAGGTGTTCTTGTATGGTGTGACTATGGGAACATAACAGAAAAATCACTTTGCTGGATATTCGATAATACTTCAATTTTTCTCTTGACCGTTTTACTTATATTTCTTTCACCGCAAGCCTCTACGATGGATAATTCTTAGCTGGCCACCCTGTACATAAAAACGCTTGGAAATCACTAGGTAGTCAAACGAAAATGTCTGCACATGTATTTATTTGGACAAAGTTAACAAATTGGAGATAATTAAACAAAATAAAAATCAAGTTAGAGAAACTAAAATAATATAAAACGACTGTAAATACGTTTATAATACCAATGCTTAAAAATGTGAGAGTATGATTGTCATTAATATATTATTACGTTTGAAGAAGAACAGGATAAATTATGTATATAGATTTGTATTTATTTACTTTGGTGCTCTGCCTGTCACTATTTTATATACCTGCAGTTTGAAATTCTCCATTTTTGTATACCTATATAGTGTTGCAACAAGAAGTTAAAATAAACTATCCGGTAATACAAGGACACCCTGTATATTGTGTAAGTTAAAGGTGTGTCGTTTGAGCATTAGTTACAAGATTACGCCCCCAACAGTTTTTTAACAGTATACCCAGGTATGGAGTAGAAGAAAATCAAAATAATCATCGCCACCGCAATAATGATGAGCAACTTCAGGATCGTCCATTTGTAATTATGCCACAAAATGTAGCGGATTGACTTGATCGGATTCATAAACCACATAAACGACGAGTCCGGACGACTGTAAAAATGATAAAAATGTCATTTCAAAGCCGCAGATTTTCTGAAAACTTACTTGGGTTTCTCCAAAGGATCGGGCTCTCCTCTCCCTAACCCAGCGGGGAGTTTTTCCGCCTCCTCGCTGGTCAGCAGGTGGAATTCTGCCTCCACTTTTCCAGTCAGTTCCATTTCTTCGTTTTCTTTTTTCACGTAGAACGGCCACCAACCTGTGCAGAAAACATAAAGAGCATTGCTTCAAACATCCATTTGAAAGGTGTAAGATCGAAGGAAGAAAGTAAACAACTCTCCCAGATCTTAAATAAGTTAAGTTCTTTAGTTCCAAATTATTGTATTTTTCTGTATATAAAGATAACAAAACATGTTGAAGGTAATTTCATTATTTACAAGAATGACAGAATTAAAGATGTTCGCCAAAAGTTGTCAAAGACGCACAACAGAAAATTAGTTTGAAAACACAAACATTGACTAGAATTTACTTGAAAATTAGAATTTTTATAAATTTTTATTTTTTTTATATTCATTTTACTGAAACTTTTGAAAATTTATGGTTCACATTTTATTGTTTTCTTAGTTTTGAACAGCAAAGAAAGAATTATGTGTATATGTATATGGATTTGTTATATAAGCAGAATGTGACTTGACTGATCAACGTCGAAATGTCTCATTCACCTTTAATTCGTCTCTGTTTGAAAATATTAACGGTAGGCACAGAGTCGTCAGGTTTCAACATGTCCAAAGTGCACAACTTTGAGGATTTTGCCCCCCGAGGAAATCGGTTCAAGTCCAGGGTAACCGCACCTAGAACACGCATTCAAAATAACGGTTTTAACCGCCATCATCAGCTATAACCTAGAAAATCGTCGGCAGAAAAGTGATCAGCGTCCCACACTTGTAATTCCAATCGCGCAGGAATTTTGCATTCGGTTTCATCCCAGGAGAACAAAGACTCTTTTCTGGTTATCACGATTTTCTGCTCGGCCACCAAATACTCAAACGGGAAAACAAACCGCCAGTTAAAGTTACCTTCCCCAGTAAGAGAACGATAGTGGATATCAGTTGACTGACAGTCTTCCTGACCTTTTAACCATCTGAAAATCAATAATCGTCAGGTTTCTGCCTAAAAATATCTATCAAACTTACCCTTTAACGTAAATATCCGACATTTTCTCACCGGTAAAAAAAGCATCATCCTCCAAAACTACTTCATCCGTGTTCCATATAATAACACGCAACTCGTAACTTTTCGGTTTTCGGGGTGATATGTCGATGGGAGGTCCCGGTAGCGGCATATCCATAGGAAACATATCCACCCACATTTCCAGTTTTCCTGTAAATCAAAGCTGTTACAGTAAATTAAATTGCAATAAAACTACTATATAACCTTGTTCTATACCAGGTTTGTCGGGATTGTAAAGTGGTCGAGTTTCCACGTGTTCTGGTACTAAGTGACAACCAATTTTGGGAATTTCCTGCCATCTGAAAAGGTATACATTGTGTACCTTGTTGACTTACTTACTTATTTTACTGTAGGTTAAAGTTATGAGCTAATAGGTATATAAATAGATATTTCTGTTTTGGCCTCACTGCCCAAAATAGAAAGGCAAATCATTGTTCAGTATGAACCATCGGCCTCCTTAAGAGGACTTGAAGAAGCCACCCAGGCCCTATCTACAGCCTGTAAGACCGTTGTTTGTGGTTGCTAAGGACTTAAATGAATAAAAGCTGTAAGTAGAACCTTCAAATAGACAAAGCAGTCGGCAAATACGTGCCCCGGTGTTTCTTCGTAACTCAGTATTGAAGCCGCCTTTTCAATACTGAGCTTTACGGATTCCCAGCTTATGCTAGTGATTTACTTATTTAATCCTGTCTAAGCTATCTAAAATGACGAGAAAATAACTACCGAACGGTACACGCAACTTGTAGGGATTGACACACCAGGTTGTTTGATATTTCGAAGCCACGACATTTTCTTTCTGCCCTCTATTTTCGTTTCTGTTAATAGTTGGAGCAAATCGTACCTTTTTTGGTTAGTTTTTCTTGCTGTTCACGGGACTTTCCAGATTGTTCGGTAGAGATACATTTCAAATGCTTGCAGCTTATTCATTGCGTCCAACCTTCATGGTCCAGCCTTCCATCTCATACAACAGTACGGACCATCCGTAAAATTTTGGGAATCTTATTCTGAGATTGAGGTCAGTTGTCAAAGAGTTGGTAAAAACAATTTTGCATTTCACACAACCAAGTCTCCAGAATCTTCACATAACCAAGTCCCCAGAAAATTAAACTTTTTTACTCGCTCTATGTCTTCACTATCGTATGAGAGTTCTGGATCTCATTCAATTTGCATGTGACGAGTACTAAAAATTTTGTCTGTTTTGTGTTAATGTTAATTCCCCTAAGCCGGCCCGTTTATTCCAACTATGTGCTAGAAGCCTTTGAAGTTCATTCATATTGTCTGCTATGAGGACTATATCATGCTGCGTACCTTATATTGTTAATCTTTGTGACATTTACTTTGATGCTTAGATTTGTTGTCCTTCGAGAGCTTCTTGGGAAGATGTTCTCAGAGTAAATGTTAATTAGAAGTGGGGAGAAAACACATCCCTGTCTTACACCTCTAAGGATTTAAGGACCTGCTAAGAGGCACTACAAAAAAACATGGTTTGTCGTTCCCATCACCAGGTAGTAGAATAATGTTTTTTTGAGTGTACCGACCTACTAACAAATCTTATTATTTATATAGTAAAATATTATTATAGCACAGTGACTTGGGAGGTGGTTGATGATCCAAATGGCTAACATAGTCCTGGATACTGCAGCTCTAAATATATCTAATGATAAGCATCCAAACCATCTTCTCAGATCCTTTAATCATGAATTTTGACGTGATATCTTTCCTTGTATTTTTGATTATCAGTCTCAGAAACTCATACTTCTCGCCTCTCATAACGTGGCCAATGTAACTCGTTTCTCGTTGTTTTATTGTCAGTAGAAGTTTCTTTTGTTCTCCCATACGCCTCAGCACCTCCTCATTTGTTACTCTTTGTACCCATGGTATGCGGAGTATTCTTCTGTACCTACATCTCAAAGGCAGGCTCCTCTCTAGACCAGAGTTAACAGTCCAACTTTCACAGTCGTGCAGTAAAACCGAGAAAATATAGCACCAGACTATACGAATTCGAAGTTCCAATCTGAGGTCTGCTCTTGTAATTAAATATTCTCTGATCTAGTAATTCTAACTTGTTAAATTATGGATCTTACATCTTTCTTAGGGTCGATCTGATCATTAGAAGAATTAGCGTCTGTTAAATAAATCCAAAACTTTCGTATTTTTTGTATTGAAACGTCTGGCACCATGTTGGAGCAGCATAGGAAGGATGTATGAAAAGGTTGTCGGTTCTACTATTTTCCGCCAGCAGCGTGGTGTCTAGAATGAGATAGACTCCTAGTATTTTCCTGGGGTTTGGACAGTGAATACTTACTTACTCCTTGTATTTAGGTACGTATTCAATAGAATGCTTTGCTCTGCTTGAGGGAAAACTGCGTCGATCTTCCTTACAGCTACCTTCAAGCCCATGTCTTTTAATTTTGCCATAATCCTTAAAGGCTTGTTTTCCAAATTTAAGTCATAAGCTATAAACTCATGTATGAACTTGACACCTTCTTTTTACAGCGTCATAGTAAACAATATAAAGTGTGGGCTAGAATGTTGGCAAAAGAAAAAGAATCCTGCCGAACCTCTCAGTATTTTTCCAGAACAACAATTCTCCAAAGGCAGTGATAAGTGCATAAATTGATTAGTTTTACCATCGCCTTTGTTATACCGCGGTAGTGTGTCTGACAGGTGTGTTGAAAATGTGAAACCTCCGAATGAATACACAACTTGAATTTCAGACTTCAAAAATAAAATAAAAACTATGCTTTTCCATTTAAAAAAATCTCAATGCCTCGTAAACCACTGCGCATAAAAAAGTTTTGTTTCTCAATTCTACTAGCGAATTCTACTAGTGTAGATAGCGGTTTAGTTAATTGGTCTAAATTGTTTATAGTATTAGATACAGACAAACAATTAAACCGAAATTTGTATTCATTTAATTTCATTGTTTTTTTTATTATTATGCTGGTGTTTCCGACAACATATTCGTACAAAAAGGCTTTAAGTAAGGTTAGTCCAATACAATTTATTATAAATGCATTAATCGGGTAGGTAAGTAGAATCTGCTGAACTAAGTATGAAATATTTTTTTTGTGCTGACGCTGATTTACTAGATAATCAACTTTTTCTTCTAAAAAGTGACACCTTTTCTAAATTGCCATGTTGCACAGTGTACTAACCGATGCAAAACTTGCAAAGCCGCGTGCTCCTCAAAATCCCCCCAAAAACCATTTTCACCGAGTTCACTAGTGTGGTAGATGTGATTTCCGATTTTAATTTGTCCATCACTGTATACTGGGGGATCAAATTTAGCTTCTTTGCACAATTTCGCCAGAATCTGGGTGGGTTTCATAGCATCCCTCCAAGCATTAAACCCATTCCTGTAACACACTCTGGTCAACCATTTTATTAAAAAAATATAAAACGAAACATACAATTCATATTTCTCGGGGAGGCCACAAGTGGCTCGATGTTTGCTGTAGAAACGATTTTCTAGATCGATTTTCGTTTCTCCAATCATGTCGTCAGACCCGAGTAAGTCCCAGTCGAATACCTGTACCGTCAATAGAGAGTCTTGAGGGATGGTGGCCTCAATTTCAAAACACCTATTAAATTAAACTCAGTGTTATTCAACTGCCGAGATCTTTTTTTTGTTGGTACAAGGCTACTATAAGATAATATAAGCTTATATCCACTAAAATAAAGGTTAGTTGTGCAGATTCAGTTTAATTTTGACATACCGAGATAGGTGAAACCTTCTGACCTCTTTTAGGGCTTGAGCCGTATCCTCTACCCACTATCACACAAAACCACTCGCGAGGGAACCCACCAGGGAACTTTTTTTTTTAAATATTTATTTGTCTTTTACCGTGCTTTTTAATATTCTTTTCACTTATTTTTTATTTTATTTACCATCAGTTCCCTATTATCACTATACTATTAGCTACAGTACGTATAGCTTTTACTTATTATTTACAATTTATATATTTCCATTTATACATCCCTACTACTACCTATTTACAAGAATTTGATTCCGTGGTGCTCCTACGGCATCTCATCCTTCCCTATCGCCCTTTTACCCCACTCATTCACTCTCGACACGTATTGTTTAATTTACCCCCTACCCTTAGCCTTAACTCCTCCCATACCACTCCACTCTCTCTCATGTCTTCTCTTACTCTCTCTCTCTCTCCTAAATCACACTCCTCCCTTACATGTCGCGAGTCCTCCTCACTTCTCCCACATGTGCACAAACCGTCTCGCCTGAGACCCATCCTTCTTAGGTAGGTGGCCAGGTTGCCGTGGCCCGTCAGGAGCTGGCTGCCTCTAAATGACAACGGACATCTGTCCACCCCCACTTCCTTGCACAACTGGTACACCCTCCTCCTTTTGGTGGTGGTGTCCCAGCTGTTTTGCCCCACTCATTTATAGCTAGCTTGATCCTCTTTCTCTTCCAAAGTTTAATGCCCTCCCATCCTCCTGTCTCTTCCTCCCATTTAGCCGACCTGGCTAGGCCATCCGCACGTACGATCCCCAAGCACTCCATTTCCACTCCAAAAATACCCTGTAACCCTTTCGTGCTATCCCTGTAACCATGCTCCTCACTTGTTCTACCAACCTGTGTAAGCTAGGCCTCTTAAGCGCTTCCACGGCCGCCAGGCAGTATATATCAAATATTTACCCTCCCCTTTAGATTCAACCATTTTAAGGGCTTTCCCTATACCCAGAATTTCTGCACTTCTGTCCCTTTCCTGATCTTCCCAAAAACTTTTAATTTCCACACCCCGGCAACCAGTATTACCTGATCGTCCGCGAATACTCCGTCCGTAAACTGCTATTCTCTAGTCCTCTTTGTCGAACATCTCTAACCATTCGTTCAGGCAAACCAGCTAGAGGGACGGTCCCAGGCTAGACCTCTGTGGACAGCCCCTCTGCACCCTCTCACTCACATCCCCACTCCTTACCACCATGTCATTTATAAACTGCCACGCAATCTCCTTGAGGAGCCCTGGCACTCCGTCCTCTTACATTCTCCTGTCCACGTATGGTGGCCACGCCATGTTGAATGCGTTTTTAAATTCTAGCATAACTACCAACACGTGCCAGTTCATCTCCTTATATTCAATCATTTTCTGCAATAATTTAATTTTGGCAGTAATACATCAACCTTGACACCAAATGTATTAAATGAATATTCCTAAATTCTCCGCCGTAGTGCAAAATTTTATTAGTTTCTCAAACCCTGGTCGAGAGTATAGTTTGTATATCCTAAGAAATGTTATCTTTATGTTTACGGTTGTGTTTTTGTACATTTTCTTTCAAGCGCAAAGCAAAGTAAAACAATGTAATCGAGAGTTTGAACTGTTTTGAATGTGACCAAAAAAGAAACAAACGTCACATTCAAACCACATCTGTCTGTTACATTTTTACGTCTTCCAGTTTTGTTTTAATATTGCGCATAGGTACACAAAAGCCGGATAGAAAAAGCACATATAGACAAAATTCCAGACCATAATGTTCTTCTGTCGGAATGCTTTCATCCCCGAAAACGAACCCGAGTAAGATTGAAAAGAAATGGTTAGATTTCCTGAATTAACTCTATTGCTACTACTACTCTAATGAGCAAAATCAATTGATAATTTTTATTAAATAAGAAAAAAATTATAGCAATTACCAGGAATAGACTATTGACATTCGGTCGAACTAACGACATCTACCTATCCGAGGTGGTCTTCCACTGGCCTATGAATGCAGATTGGTTTAATCAGCTTTTCGAGTTTTTACCTGACCATCAGTTAGTATACAGTGAGATATTTTTATCTCCGAACATATGACCAGACACTACGTTAATTTCCCTGTGTTCATTTTCTAAAAATATACCTCAATGCAATGTTTAGGTAACACAGTGATTCTCTAACATCTATGACCATTTGCTTTAAGAACAAGATGATATTAATGAAACTTCAATTACTTACGTTTGCATTACTCAGTTTTAGAAAGCAATAATAGCATTACTTCCTTTCACGGTTAAAATACGACCAGCGTAATCCCAGACAAAAAAATCTATTGGGGAAAATTTAAGTGACTTAGGTGGCCAAGCTATAAGCCCAAATATGCCTTATTTCAGCCAAGGTCAAAGTGAGGCGTTGTATAGACAGGCAATCTCGACCAGGTGGTTCTGGTCGCCGTGGTGTCGGGCAAGAATATAGAGAAGAGCTGGGAGAGAGTGTAGGAGATGAGCAAGAGATGGGAGAAGATGGGAAGGATGAAATAAAATATAGTTACAGAAAGACAGGATCCATGTTTATGGAAAACTATAGACCTCCGGTAGTGCGTTTGGGGGAGGAGAGAGTGGCGTGCAGCGAATGGATATATTTGATTGGGATCAAGTTAGACAGGAAAGGCATGTTTACGTGTCAAGCATGTAAGGGGACGAATGGCTGAGGTTGTCGGCAAATCTCTGCAGAAATAAGGGAACAATGGACAAGGAGAAGGTAAGGGCAATAATGACAAGAGTGGCAACACTAGCGGCGCTGTATGGGAGTCAGATTTGGGGTGTTACAGGACAGTGGCCACGGAGACTCTCAAGGGCACACGACCGTGATATTTAGCTGCCGCCGCTGCTGCCAAATTTAGGGAGGGGTCAGTGAGTATAAGGAAGAGAGGGCAACAGAGGACGACAAACCGTACTCGGTATAGAGAATCTGGACAAAGACAGAGGAGGCCTCAATAAAAGGAAAACAGGTCGTCTGGGTTAATGCGGGAGTGTATAAAGGATGGAAGGAAGCAGAATGGGCCAAAAGTAGGAGTTATTGGGAGGATCTTGAGATGGGCAGCTTGAGATTCTAGGAATAGGGGAAGCTTTGAGAGTTATTGGTGGGAAAAAAAGGAAATTTAGATGGTCCACTCCAAATGCCTGGCTGCCGTTGATATATTGGGAAACCCCAGCTTTTACCGACTAGTAAGAAGTGTGGCAGCAAAATTGGCTTGTAAGCAGAGCAAGGGGCGAGAGAATGAGGACATCGTGAAAGCGGATCGCTTAGCAAAGAGAGCAAAATAGGAGGGAGAGCTAGGAAGATTTGAAGAAATTAGACAGTGGGAGGAAAAAAGGATTAAGCGGTAAATGGGTCATGCACGAATGGCAAGAGCTGGACAGACACCACTTCAAAAGGAAGGGAGGTATACCAGTTGTGGAAGGAATAGAGGACGGAGAGATCGCCGTCATTCGGGGGAAGCCAGCAACTGATGGGCCACGGCAATCTGGCCGCCTACCTAAAGATAATGGATCTTAGACAAGTAAGGGTGAGGGGTAATGCGAGGGGCGGGGAAAATTCGCTCCATGTGAGAGTCTAAAATTTTGTGAAATCACACAACCATTTACCTGGAAAGAAATCTTACAGTGAAGCAATTTTCGGTAAAATATACTCACTATTATTTCACCAAATTTTGTCATTTTTATAAAGCATTTGATTTTGAATTGGAGTATTTGTAAGCTTTGTGTTTGAACTTTTTTAGGGTTTTTCGAACTGTAAATTTTTAATTTGCTAAATATTAATAATAATTTTTCATATTCAAAAAATTTAGCACTCACTTTCCGAAAACTGGATTCAGCTGTTTGGAGATGTAATTGTCTTTGTCGCTGATCCGTTTCGATCCCAAATGGAGCACCACGTAAGGATCAGCCTTGCCGTTCAAGTCCATTGGGTGTAAATCGTTCGCTTTGACCACATAAACTCGCACCAACACTTTGATGGGGTCGTTGGAGGGTATTCCATGGAACAGGCCATATTGCAGGTCTAGTTTGATGTCTGCGTCTTTGGGTAGCGGCCATTTGTACACTTTCACCGCCCCCTAAGTTTGATTTTATTTCGTTTCAGTGACAATAACTGATAAATCTGGAATACCTACTTTGAAGTGCCCTACCACGCGGTTTTCATCATTGTTGTCCCCGCTCGTTTTTTTGCCCCGGTACAGTTCGAACGTTCTCAGCCATTCTTTAAACTCGTCAAATTCGGGACGCGCTTCCAGTTCGGTGGGATAAACCTAGACAAATGTTGATTTGATAGATAATTACAAAATTTATGTACAACGCGTGACGCCATTAGTGTGACGCCAGTATTGGTTTGTTCTATGTCCACTTTTTATAAAAAATCATGTTTTGGTATTTTCGAAAAGCTTAGAACTGGTTTGTTCTATCTGCATTAAGAAAATAAGATAATGTAGCAAGAAAATCGTAATAATTTGTTCTATATCCGCAAAAAAAAAACTAAGTTATTATTGGTTTGTCCTATGTGTGGATTGAAGAAAAAAAAGTCATCCTTTTAGCCTATGTCCTTTTATAACTATTAAACCTTAATATAATTTTATCCTATCTCCAACTTTAAAAATTTTTCTCGGAGATAGAACATATACATACTGAGCGACATCTAAAATATTTGTTCTATCTCCATTTCAACCAATAAGATTTTTTTATAGAGCCAATCTAGAATATATTTCATTTTTCAGCCAGTGTATGCATAAAACGACTTTGTATTAATGGTCATACGACAACATGCACGCTCGCGAGTAATAATTATTACACTATTTACTGTGTTTACAAAATGAGTGATAGTTCGTCACCACCTGAATTATCGCCTAACACTAGAGGGTAAGTGAAACTCTTAGTGAAATGCAATATTAATTAATAAAAGAAGGAATCCATATACCGGTCGAAACTAATAGAACATAATCTCATTCGTGTTAGAAAACGCTCACAATTTGAAACGACTTTGAACTATGAATTCTGGAACTTTTTTGATATATGAATTATAGAATTAATTTATTTCATCTTATTGCTTTTATTAAATGGTTGAATTTGGGGCCTATAGAGGAGTATTTTAATTATCGTATACATAATACAGGCTGTTTTTGAAATATACGTATACCTTTAACCGCCATATTTGCCTGCCCTACTTTAAGCTAAGCTTCTTTTGTTGTGACTGTTATAGTTTTAGTGAAAATGACAGTGTTGTGACACATTTAGTTTTTAAGCTTGACTAAAGTACGGCGGTGCAAATAGAAGTAGCGTACCTATTTCAGAAATGAAAATAAAAATTATTTAGAAAAATTATCATTCTGGAAACATTTTTATTTTAGCTTCTTTTACATTTTTATCTTACTAACTTCTTACGTACTTGTTTTACCAATATACATAGACTAAAAAATCATGAAGTGAAGAAAATATTTTATTGCTTTTCAGATAAGACCTTTTTATAGGTATAGTACGATTATCATGATTATTTCCCTCATTGTACTAGCAGCCAATCAAATTCCGAGAACCTTTCTAGTTCCACCAATGGAAACCGTTTTATACTGATTAAATCCCTGGCTGCTAAAATTTAACAGTGATTAAACACCACCTACCTTTTTCGAATACGTTTTTTGAAGAAAATTTGATATTAAACGAAACGGGATTTAGACACATATAAAATTTAAGCTATTTTCTTCAATATTAACAATTAATAAATCACTATAACGTAGTTTCCATTAAAAAATTACATAAATTAAAATATTATGACGTCTGATTGTCAATCTGAAATGTAAACAAAAATATACATGGCTGAACGAAAATCTGTCGTCTGCTGGGGTGAGTTCAATATTATCATTAATTTCATCACGTTTAGTTTAGTATTTGTGTTCTAACTAAGGTGTTTTCTTGTTAATAAACTAAAATGTGAGTTTTCAGGAAATAATCTTGACATATACCCCTCGGCGTTCACGTTTTATCACGTAAAATGTGCATTGGTAGGTTTTTTGCAAAATTTTTCTTTTAGGCAAATGGTTTCGACTAAATAATTCTTTGGAAAAAATCCTTCGACCTGCGGTCTCAGGATTTTATCGTCGAATTATTTAGTCTCAATCATTTTCCAAGCAAAATTTTGCAAAAAATCACCTATGCACAGTTTACCCGATAAAACTTGAACGTCTCGGGATATAACCTATGAATAATCCAGATTTTTTAAGTAGCTTTATTTTTCTAGATTATTGAGCGTTCTGGATAGCAGTGAATCATCAGCAAATGACGAAGTCAGTCACTCAAAATATCGAATAGAACAAGTTAAAAGAAATGTCTTCAAAAACTTCGATTCGAACAAATTTTTAACCAGCACAATTCAAGAACGGGCTGATACTCTAATACAAAACGATATTAACATTGAAATTTTGGACATAGTTTGCGAGGATGGCGTTATTATAACCACCACTATTAAAGAAAATAACCTACAAGAATTAACACCATTAGAAATCGCTGGGTCCAATCTCAATGACAGTAATATTGCCAACCAACTACAATGAAAGCACTACCGTTGAAGTCCGCAAAAACCTTACAAGAAAAAGACAAAATTGCCCTGAAAAATGGGTACAAAATGTGAGAAAAAAGAAACGAGAGGCAGGAGAGGAATTTGTTGACATTAAGGGTAAAACTCATCCAATGAGGGCTGTGAAAACCGGATGCAAAAATACTATCTGTCGGTTTAAGTGTTCTATTAATATAAGTCCTGATCAAAGAGAAACCATACATGAAGCTTTTTGGAGACTCTCAGATTCTAAAAAAGGTCATTTTTACAGTAAGTACGTGATTCAAAATTTGAAAGCGCGCAAACGTGGTGATACGGATAGAAAAATATTCTCTTTTGAATATTTTCTTGAAGGGAACGGTGGAAAAAAGAGAGTTTGCAAGGAGTTTTTTTTAGGTACTTTAAACATAAGCTCCCGAAGGATTTACTATCATTTCTCTAAAGTAAATAATGTATCCACGGGTCTTCCTAGATCGCCCCTAAAGGGTAAAAATACGAAAAAAGTTATTTCACCTGAAAGGAATGAAGAAGTCCGTCAACATATATCCTCGTTTCCGTTAGTCGAATCACATTATTGCAGGTCGACAACAAATAAACTATACCTAGAATCAAGCTTAAGTTTAGCTCAAATGTACCGATTGTATTGTTTAAACGTAGAAAACCCAGTAAAGTTTCATATATATTCCAAAATCTTTAACTATGCATTCCATAAACCAAAAAAAGACAAATGCGCTGAATTTAAGTTAGATCACACTCCTTCCCCAGAAAGAAAAGTTCTTCAGGAAATTCATATAAAAAATAAAGATCTTGCTAAAACTGAAAGGGATCAATATAGGAAAATTATGGACACTAAGACGGCTGTGATTACATTTGATTTAGAAAATGTATTCTCTTTACCAAAATCAAATGTATCCAGTCATTTTTACAACAAAAACTTAACTGCTATAATTTAACTGGACATTGCAGTATAAATAAGACAATTGAACAGAAATTTTGTGAGCCAGGGCACAGTTCCCTGCAGGAGGTAGATTCTGCTCATAGTGCAATTGAAAAACACGTAAGATATTTAGATATATATAGCCCTTTGTCATTTATACGATGTCTTACTAAATTGCCTAAAGAAAAAATTAAATTCCGAATAATTCAAATGAATACATCAGCTTATAGAAACTTTAATCCCAAAGAGGCATATTCTGACTTCAAGTACGACGTAATTCCGTACACAAAGGTTAGACACATTTTATATGAAAAGAATAATATGTGTACAATCAAGTATAAGCTGTCTTTTGATGAAGGTTTTATTTCATCTTCCATACTCAATAACATTCCAAGAAAAACGCGAAAACGTAAATGTCGAAAAATTGATCTAGTTGAGTTTCCAAAAGTACCATGTTTAAAACTCAAAGGGTCCTTGTCTGAAGAAAAGAAAAAGTCTCTGTATTCAATGCCAAGTACCATGCCTTTAGAAGATAGGAACTACTACGAATTGACGGTTTTAAAAGGATATCATAGTAAAAAAAAATAATTCATGTTTCTTTTGGTTAATAAGTTTAGTATAGTTAGTATTAGTTTTTACTCTTAATGTTCCTATAATAGGCTGTGTTATTACGTTATGTTTAGGTACATATGATATTCAAAGTGTTTGTTGTTCCATTTATAAGGCGTCAAGATTTTTATTTTAGTGCTTGTTCATGTTTTTATTTCAAACATTTTATTTTTACAGCTGATATTACAACTTTGTTCGTAACTTTAAGTAACCCACATTTAGTTTTAACTTCATTATATATTTTTTTTAAAAAAAGCCGTGACCATTGTACTTTGATATTGATGTGTCAACTATTTTGGTTGATTTAAAAATTCCTATTAAAGCAATTACCACTGAAATAATTATGTACGCTTATAATAAATACATCAATATTACATACATGTTATGGTGTTATCTCCACTTTGATAACTCTGTTTAATAAAGTTGTTCTATCTCCAAACAGTTTTTTATTTTTAGCCATTTAAATGTATATATATTATTTTATAACTTATATTTGCACTGTAAAATTTGAATATACTATATAAACTACATCACTGTGCAAACTATCACTTTTTCAAAAACAGCTAGGCAGTCAATAACTCATTCAAAACATTAAACTGTTCATTTCTCCAATTGTTGAAAAACGGACATAGAACAAACCTATACTGGGGCGACGTATAGTCTGTTCACAATATTTTTAAGTCTGAATTGACAAAAATATCGATGGCATGTCTCTACTACAACTTTTCAACTACGGAACGCACCATCATGTGACCATATACGCAAATTAACCTTAGCACTGCAGGTGACCACCCTCATCTCATTGGTATAGTGAACTTATCTTTGTTCTTTTGCGTCTAGCACGTATACTAAGTCATACGATAAATAAATAATTAAACAGCTCATGTACCTTGAACAAGACTGGCTTGGACGTAATTTTCCTCCTGGCACTTTTAGGACTTAGTCGGGCCGCGATTCGAGCTGCTGTGGTCGTGGATTTGCCCCCAAATTTCAGCTTGTTATAGTCGAAAATGGGACTTTTGTCCGTTGCATCTTGCAGAGGAGGTTGAATAGTGTTCGTCTGATCATTTTGTCTGGAAGACGCAATTAAAACAGTTTACATGATACACAACAGTTAATGTTCTTTATAGATAATGTTACTACGATCACTCGAAGATTTCCTGAAATTTAGGGTCAAGTATATTTCAATTTTTTTTTTCAGGATACTATGCAACGTGCGCCTGCGCAGACCTGACATATTGATCCTAACATCGCGCAGATGCATCACAAGACTAACCGCATTTATTGTCATCATCAAAAGATAAGAACAAAATATCACAGATACTATGTATCACTATAAATATTAGTGGTTCCACTACATTTTCTCTGAGGTTCTACGTTGACGTTCGTCTCGCTGCTCCACTTTTCTTTTCAAACTCATTATATGCTTCACAAAGTCGTGTACCAGTTTCCATTCTCTTTTTCCTTTAAGCATAATGTTCACCAAACTATCTTCGTCAATCAGTCTGCCAAGAGACAGTTCTAGTTCAAATCTGCTTCCAGTTAATGTGGTGGAATTAATGCACAACTTAGCCATTGTTGATGTCCGGAAAGACCTAAACTCACGCCCCTAATATACGAAGTCTTAACCCTCTAGGTCTTAAAATAAGGGCTCTTCTAACTCCATGTATGATGCAAATTTTTATGTATAATACAACTATTTATAGAAACGCCCCGGTATACAAATTAAATAAAAGTGTTTTTTTCGAACGTTTGGGACGTAGTACACGTTTGCTGAACAAAGAAGACCGTTTTTCACGCATCTAAAACGCAGGACCCGCACATGCATAAACCAGATCAATGCGGACAGAGTTAGTACAGTAAAAGTAGTGAAGAAATCGAAATCAAAAGCTAAGTAGTAAGAAGTGATCAATGTGACTTCAGTGTTCTTGATTTGAATTTCAGCGTAGTAAACATACAAGTTCTGTCTCAATTTTATTCAATACTTCCAAGCAACTTTATTAAGATGTCAAACCAAAAAGAACAAATTTTGGCGCTACATGAGTTGAAAAAGCGCCCTATCAGTATTGCGCGACCGCTCGGCATCGACAAATCTAACGTCCGACAAACTATCAGCGGTTTAAAGCTCTCAGCCATGCTGGTCACCTTTCAGGAAGTGGCAGAACCGTCAAGAACCAGGAGCTCGTCCGAGAACGTATCAGGCAAAATCCGAGAGTCTCCAGAGAAAAATAGCTCGTGAGACTGGTATCAATCGGGAATCAATTTGTCAAATAACCATTTCCATCTTAAGCTCTACAAGCTCCGAAAAGTTCAGCTCCTCACCAACAACAAGCGCGTACTGCAAACGACTTCTTTGTCTTTCCTTCAGTGGGACTACGTCCACTTCACAGATGGGAACCTGGTTTGCGGAGGCCCCCGGCACATTTATCGTCAAACATTACCAAATTCCCGCGGCCGTTATCTCAATCCGATGTACTACAGTGTGTGATCTATTTTAGGAGACCACAGCCTGTGCTACACGTCACAAAACTTTGAATTGGCATGTTGGGTTGAATAAGGCCGCTGAAAATTTTTCGAAGCGTTTGATGGTGCTCTGCCGAGACGCAACAAGGACGCCACTTCAAAATCGGCTGAGTATGTGGTAGTCAAAATAATTTTTATTGCTCTTTGTTAATAAATTTGTTTGAAAATTAAAAATTTTATGAAGTTTTAGAGATAATTTTTTTATTGTCACCCTGTAAACAAACAAACTGGCTGTCTACCTTATAAGTGACGTTTGTTACTTACAAGTGTACAGCTTTGCCTTCATTGGATTCCCGTATCATGCGTTCTACCGAAGCAAAATACTTAGTCCACCAGTCTTTGTTGTGCTCCTCATCTTCGTACTCCTGCTCCTCCTCCAAATCATGATTTTTCCATTTTCTGCTACCTGTTCGGGTTTTTTTGCTGAGCTTCTGAGTTCCGTACCCTAGTCAAAATATTCGTCTATTAAAACTGCATGTTACAGTGAACAACTAAAACTACCGAATTTATTAGGCAAGTCCTTGGGCAGTAAAGGGCTTTTCTCTTTTTTGGCATGATCGTACAGAGAGGGAATGACTTCTTGGTGGTTTGCCGAGTCTTCGTAAGTTTTGAACTGATTCCAGGAAGTTTTCCGCCGTTCTTCGGCCTCTCTTTCTTTCCTTGTCAACGGAGTAAACATATACCTGTGGATTGAGTTGATCACGTGGGTTCCAACTAGAGTATACCTGAAACCAACCATGGATTAACCAAGAAAAAACAGAGCATTTGCAGTCTACCGTCCAAAACTGCGACAGTCCACCACTCTTATAGTTAACGGTGGTCGATACAGCTCCTGTTCGGGCAAATCGACTTCTAGAAACTTGACGGGAGTGGAAAAATTCGGATTTTTCCTGTAACCGCACCAAATTTGAGGTTAGGATTTAATTTTATTAAGCCTGAATTTCACCGGATATTGGAGATGATGCTGGAATACAAAATGTGTCCGGAACACTCGATATCCACCCGCGGTTTGTCCACTGTTAACAGGTGGATCCGTTTCAGGTCTCTCAGACCCCAAAAAAGCACGTCAATTCGATACCGCGCTAATGTTGGTCTGATTTCTCTAGGTACTGGCAGTAGCACGGTCACTTGGCTTGGATCGGTGTCCTAGAAAAGGTCAGTGGATAAACAGACAATTTAAATAGCTTGGAGCCAGGATATGTTTTAAAAATTACAGCAACGAAGAGATTAAAGCATAAATACACAGTGGCAGTAGGTGTTTCTTTGCTATGCAAACCTTCATAAAAAGTCAAAGCTGGAGGTGTACCAGGCTGTAATCAAATCGAACATCTGATATGCCTGTGTAACTTGTACCCTTACAAAACACCACGAGCTTCTACTAAAGCGGTTCGAAATAAAGATTCGGAGAAGAATATTTGACCTCGTCAAGGATAGAAACATGAAGCAATATCGCATTAAGACAAATATAGAAATTCAGGACCTCTACCAAAAGCAGCATACAGTCAAACCAAGAACGAGGTGAGCTGGGCATGTCCAAAGAGCATTTGACGACCGACTGATCAAGATACTATGGGATAAAAAGAGATTTGCAATGGACCTAAGTGGGGATGGACGGTAAAGCTGTGAACCAGTTTCAGGAAGCTACAAAAAAGTTTATTGAAACTTTACCCCCACAACTTTGCCAACGGAGTTACACAGCACTTAAGATAACTCTGCATTTTAGTGCAAAGTTGGATAAGAGCTAGAAAAAAATGGACGTTTTATTAAATTCCTCGTCCTTGATTTAGTGTGAAATGACTCTTTACACGATTTTCTAGCTAAAAGTTAAAAAAATTTCGCAAATTAACCGTAACAGTCTTTTTGCCGTAGAGTCATTCTTTTACGGCTTTGAATTAATTAGGTCGCGTTTACTCGTTTTCGATTAATGTAGGGGAAAAATAATTTATTGCCTGTTTTCTGTTATCTTGAACCCAGTTTGAGAAACTTGGCTTTAAACTCACTTGCGTGAGAGATATCAAAAAATTGACATCACCATTGAATTCCCTGTCCTTGATTTAGTATAAACTGACCCTTTACTCGATTTTCTAGCCGGAAGTTCAAAACTTGCCGCAAACTGGCCGTATAGGGTCACTTTCTCGGCAAATTAGTAATTTGTTATACAAAATCGTGTTAAAGTTTGTTTTGACCAATTTGGGGATGGGGAATTCATTCCTGTTGTCGGTTTTAAAGTAACTCTTACCCAAGTCGAGAAACTGCGTTTCAATCAGACTTGGAAAGGAGATACGATCAAAGGAAATTTCATCAAGAAAGAGACCGCTGGGGCAGCCGAGACTCAGATGAAAGGACAACATTTTAAAAGACCTCCAGACTATGCAGGTATGTGACTGAACGGAGGTCATGTTGGACCCACCAAGGGTTGTAGTGCTACCCAGAGAGTGTTGAGCAACGCATGGGAAAAAAACCACACACAGCTTTATTACCTTAAAAATAGGAATGTCTTTGGGTTTTGGCAACGCTGGTAAGGAACTGTCAGATCCTCCGTAAATCTCCAACAACTCGAAGGCAGCCAATAATTCCCCAGCGTGATCCACGCCCCTGGTGATAGTAAACCACTCCAAAGGGGGAGGAAAAGCCGGTTTCACGTACTTATCTTCCCTTAGTTTGACGTGGGGCTTTGCCATTGTCCTACCAATAAATTCGGACTTTCCCACTTGATCCTGATCGAATATTTCTATCACCAAAGAGGGTGGTGCTTGTTTAATTTCCTCCGATGAACCTACATCGATAAATTTGCTTAAAAACTATTCCTCTTTATCAGTGTAAGCGTACCAAAAACCAAAATTTCATCAAACACTAGTAGTTCATCCCATGTGGGACTGAGAGTCTCGTCAATCACCTGGGTGGCTTTACAGAACTCCACGGCGATGACACGAGCAAATGGATCTGACAAACCGGAAGCGTCGCTGCCAATCAAGGACCTGGCCTGGTAAATATGGGCCCGAAGTTGGAACGTCTACAACAATCTCGAAAAATAACGACTCTACAGTAATAAGGATCATTATTACATGTTTTTCCACGTAGTGGATCACGGAAGGAGGTAATGCCTTAGGTCGTTCCACGTTTTTCAGTTCCTGGGACACCTCGTAACCTTTGGGGATCCCCAGAACGAAATTTTTTTTGTGCTTTAACATTCCCAGCCACACGTATACTTGCACTTTGGCTGGAATTGTCCAGCCACTTGGTCCGGTGTTGCGTTTACCTGGAAGCTGCATCACCATTTCAAACCGTGAATAACTAAAAAAATTAATTACTTTTAAAAATGTTGTCTTAACCCTTCCACAATCTTTGCCCCTCTCTTCATCCACAATAGAGTAGACTATATCCCTAGCTGGGATTCTCTGATAGGCCCTCCGTTTTCCCCCGCAAATCATCCAAAAGAAAATGTCAGGCAGGGAGTGTTGTGGCTAAAATTTGCACAAACGTAACGTCAAACCTTTAACAATTATGGTTTGCTAATACGTCTTCAATTAGAAATTTCAGCTTGGCTAAGTAAGTTTGAGTCGTCCGGGCCCGTTCCTTAAACGAGCTTTTCGTCACCAGAGCTTTTAAGTTTTTAGCAGCGTTGCCGATGTTCTCCTAAAAATATCAAATATTGTTGGAATCGGATAGTCCAGTCAACAAAGGTTCAAAAAAAAATATAGAAAGAAATGCTTGGAACACATTTTTTTACTATGTAACTTTTGTTGGACTGTTCAGAAGATAAACTTAAATGATCTATCCGGCAAAATAATCTATCAAATCGATATTTTACTTTCTTTGGCACAATATTTTAAGTTTGAGAAGCTGAGGTAATATAATTTTATAACTTTTTGGAAAAATAGGCTTCCAATGATCTCAGTTTGTTAACTAAAGGATTTTTGCCTCTTCTGTAAAATTACACAAAAGTCGGAATAAACTAATGTATAGACTTACAATTTCTCTCTGGCACAACTTCAGTCTCTCCTTATCTAACTTGGTTTTGCCGCATCCCGGCCCAGAAGTGGACGCCCTAGACATCGTGACGTACTTGCCGCAGGCCAAAGCCAAATCCTCCAAAACGTGTTTTAACTTGAACTCCACGTCCGGATCGTCTCGGTCCAATGCCGCGTTAACTTCATCCAAACCGTCTTCCTGTAAGTACTTGTTGTTTCAACCAGTTTGAACTAGTCGCAACTGCCCAAACCAGTTTGTCTGCTATTTTGGCGATAATATTTGAATTGTACATTCTCCGCCTGTAGTCGGGCCACACCGATCTAATGTGCATGCATGGTTTGTTGTCCCAGTAGGGCAGAAAGTAGTACAACTTATCGTGCGTCATCGGCTTGATGGCTTGAGTGGTGCTTTGCCAGAAAGCCACGTCTGTCGTCACAGTTTCTACACCACCAATTAGTTTCAATTAAATTCGGCAACACTCAGAGGTAACATTTCAAAGTTACTTGTTGTAGAAATGTAACAGTTCGGACGTTTTATGAGTGAAGCCTCTCACGGACACCTTAATTAACAAGACATTTGGTACATCAGTTGTATAAAAGACGCAATAGATAAAAATATGTAAACACTTCAAACAAAATTAAAAGTTAAGATATAAACTGTTAAAGATCCAGACACCGGGAGCATCTGGATACCTTTAAGTCCCCCTTCATCCTGAAAAAAGTGCATTTTTGACTCCAGAAAATCACTACGAATTTACTAGAATGGCTATGGGATTAAAAAACGCTGGAGTCTCTAATAAACCATATATTTGCAAAACTTTCCTACAATGAATGTCTAGTATATTTGGATGACATCTTCGAAAAAATGCGGGAGAGCAATTTAAAGTTTAAGCCTACTAAATGCCGATTTTTACAACATGAAGCCGAATATTTGGGACATATTATAAAGGCCGGAGGATATACCGGTTGACTCAAGACTCGAGTTATTGAAAATTATCCTGTACCTGAAACAATTAAAGAACTGCGTGCTAGTTTTTATCGAGAGTTTGTTCCAAATTGTGCGAAAGTCAGTTACTCTTTAAACCAGCTGACACAGAAAAATGCTAACTGACTATGGACAACGGAGCATCAAAACGCCTTCGAAGCTTTAATTTTCCCTTCGATATTAAAATATCCAAACGTGAGCCGAGAGTTTATTTTAAACACTGAAGCAAGTGCCACTGCAATCGCTGCAATTTTAACGCAGAAATATGACGGAATGGATCATCCTATATGTTACGCCAGCCGTACGCTAAATTCTGCTGAACAGCGTTATTCAACACTTGAAAAGGAATGTCTCGCTATTGTTTATGCGGACAAGAAATACCGGGTCTACCTGATAGGAACTCACTTTACAATTATGGCGCACCATCGGCCACTGAAATATCTATTAAATATTAAGGATCGAAGTTCTAAACTGGCCAAATGGACTATGTTCCTAATGGAATACAGTTTTACTGTTCAATATAGACCAGTAAAATGAATGCAAATGTAGATAGCCTTACAAGACTAAGAACAGATGATCCGCAGCCGATTTCAGTTGTATTACATGAAAATGAACTAACACCTATTTATGACGTATACTGGAATAAAGAGGATCTTATTCGCTTGCAGACCGGGGACCCTGAACTCAACTGCTGAATAAATAACAGTACGTTGGACGAGGATACAGACTATATAATAATGGATGGACTTCTTCGAAAACGACGTAACTCAAACCGACGGAATGATCCAATCGTTGCGCCAAATGCATAATCAACGATTTATTATTTATTTATTATTACGTCACTGTATGCAGCTCACAAAAGGACAAAAGAAGACGAAGGAAATGTTAGAACGCGATTTTTATTGGAAAAACATGCGAAAATATGTTCAAAAATTTGTCGAATTCTGTCCGTCCTGCCAAATCCAAAAAACAAAAGGACCTCCTGAACTTCAAAGAACACCCATTCCAACGCCCGTTTGGGGTAGAATATTGCTGGATCTAGTAGGACCTCTTAATCGAACACGCCAATATAACAGATACATTCTCACTTGCGTTGACTTTTTGACTAAATATCCAGAGTGCATACCACTCCCCGATATAAAAGCTGAAACCGTCGCGAGAGCCTTGGTTGAACACATCATAACTAGACATGGAGCTCCCAGGAAACTATTGACGGATTGTGGAAAGCAATTTATAGGCCACCTCTTTACCAACATCGGCAAAGAACTTGGAATTCAAAAGCTACGTACAACTCTGTATCATCCAGCAACCAATGGAATTTTGGAACGTTTTCATAAAACGTTGAAAACTACTATCAGTCATTTCGTTAGTAATTTCATGGAAAACAGGGATAAGATTCTTCCTTATGCGTTGATGGCTTATAGGAATCAACCTCATGAGACTACCAAAGAAAGTCCATTCTTTTTTATGTTTGGTCGAGATAGGAAATTACCAATTCATTTAACGATTAATAATCACGTACTACGATACCACTTGGACGAAAATTAAGCCAGTGAAATGTTAAAGGAAATGCAAATTTCCCATGAAGTTGCAAAAGAAAACTTAGCAAAGAGCATTGCAGATGCACTAAGCATGATGCCAGGAAACTAAAGCGAGAGTTTCAATTAGGCGATTTAGTGTTCATGAAAGTTGTAGTTCCGCCTAAAGGGAATTTAGCTGCTAAATTTCATCCAAAATGGGAACGGCCGTACGGTATAAAAGAAAGGAAAAGGCTGGTTACATTTAAAATAAAAGAGCTTTCTGGACGACTGAGCACATAATACACGCAGAACGTCTAAAGCCCTATAAGAATACATGGGATTGTGAAGAAGAGAACAAAAATGAACCAGACTCAATCAAGGATCCAATTTTAGACAATGAGAAGCTCCAGGAGGAAGTGGATGAGTTTCTACTATATGGAGATGAAAGAAGAACCAGAAATGTGTAACAGGATGATATTGATGAAGACACTGATACCATTATTGAAATAAGTGACGATGAAAGTGACACTTCCAGGTATAAAACCGGCTTAGATACTAGTCAGGAAAATTGGGAATCCACCCCAGTAAATGCAGGCCGAACAAGAACTAGAGACATACAGCCACCGCCGCGGTTGAGATATGATCACTAATAAAAAAAGGGGGGACTTCCAGTGTTAGTTCCTGTAGGTTCACGTTAATTTGCATCGTGATTCTCAACTAGTACGACATCCTAGGAAAAATTTAATTTGTCAATTTTTTTTATAGAAAAACATATGGAGTGCTCAATGCTATTTTTGTATTACGTTAGATTTGTACGGAATAGAGGGAGTCAGCTAATGTTGTACCGGCTGGCTCTGTAACACTTATGGAAATTGAGAACCATTTATCAACCCCGAGTGACGGAACTCCTGGGGATAACCCGGGCCTTGTTAAGTTTGTGGACTGAAATCATCCATCTAGAGTTCCAACTACTAAAGGAAAACCCATCCGGACCATGTGACTGTGCTTGTTGCGTTTCGCCTCCACCTAATATGTTCACTCTCTTCCACTTCTGGAACGCATGGGGAAATGTCTTAATTCCAGTAGTCTATGTCCAGTATGCTCCAGCCGGCATTATAGGCCCACAGATCCACACTTAACCCCACTTGAGGACGCCATCTAATCAACACACAGGTGCCCCGTCATTACAGCCCATGCCATAGGCTGTCCTTGAGCAATCTTTAACTCAACCCTGTAGACAAATGCGGGTATCCAGACCGACTGGGGGCCGACCACAATCAACCAAAGGAACTAACCGTAGGGCAAGAAGCGAGACCCGACCCTACTTTCGCTTAGAAGCAGCTCTTTTACCTGAATCTCAAACAGGAGACCGCATACGACGGGCCCATGATCCTAACCAGCCAGTAGGAACTAGCCCAAGAACCTCACGGGAGTTCACGGACAATAACTAAACGGGTTCGTTTAATTATTATTAATATTATTTATTATAATTATTATGTATTTTAACTTTTCCATATTTTAAATTCGTTTCACTGAGGTAGACTATTTTTGCAGGAGTTTTTATGAGTTATTATTTTATTTTTTATTTTGTGTAAGAGTGCAAGATTCGGTGTGAATTTGGAAGTGTTTGGAAAACTATTCAAAATTCTCTTCGAAAATAAATTTACTTTAACCTAACTCAACATGTCCAAAAGTTACCTTAAAGCCAGAATTGCTAAGTAGACTTAAGACATAGGAATCGAATCGTACCCAGTTGAAAACTATTTATGTAGTGGAACTAAATAAATTATTAATCCGAGAATGGTGGTTGTGTCATTTAGGGTATAGCACTTGCCCCTCGAACCCCAAAAATAGGCTTGTAAGACTCAAAAATTGGAAGGATAAATTTTTGTGCCAAGAAATTTCGTTGCTATTCGTTACAGAGTTTGCTTACAGGTTTTAAAACTAAATAATTCTAAGTATTTTTTTTTTAGATGCTATTATAGCTCTGGCAACACTACACCCACTTTACCTAGTTCGTCGCTGTCCGAATCGTTGTGCTCATTGGCCGACATGTTCTGACCGTCTATGGCGTTCCCAGCGTTGCCGATACTAATCTCAAAGTACACAGGTTTGTCCCCCAGTTTTTTGTCTATCATGGACGCATCAAACACAGTGGCAAACAGGAAAAACTCTTCATTTTTCGCATAGGAATCTTCGTTGATTGGTGCGGTAGGTTCAGCGTGCACCGCCGCTGGCGACAGGTCAATGTTGTCGGTTATTTCAGTTCTGATGGAGACCAGCAGTCTAGCTCGATAGGAGACCCCTAAACTGGACTATAATTAAGGCTCCCGAACAGTTTGACCAAACGTACCTTCCCCCAATCCAGTGTTCAGGTTGGAGTGTTCGTCTATAATACTGTAATCTCTGGTCGAACCGTACATGTGAATGTAGTTGGGCCCAAAAGTTGGCATAAAACCTTCAAAACCAATTCGATTATCTCCAACCAAAAACTAAATTCAAACCACCTTTTTCTCCGTCATTTGATATGGTCTTAAGATCAATAAAGTGGGTACCTATCACTGTAGGTTTAACAGGATCGTCATCCCTCAGCTGAATTTTAATCCTCTGACACAAAGGTGGAAACATTTCCGTAAAAATCAGCTGCTCGTTCCATACAGGGGCGTAGCTGCCCTTCTTCACGCTAGTTTTACCCTGTACAACTCGTTCAGCGTTTGCCACACTGTGCATTAAGTAACTTACCACCAATCCGGCAAATGACACTTGAACGTAAGGATCCACCAGGTCGTGAACCTCTCCAATAAAAGCTTTTTTAACGCTGGCCATCAAAGAGGAGTTCATTTTGGGCAATCCGTCCGCCCGATAGATTTTCACTATAAAATGAGCAGTTTGTCGGTCCGTTGGGACTCCATCGGGCAACAGTAAATTCCTGAGAAAAGTTTTTATAAAACACAAAAGTGACCAGATTTCAAGTTCCGTTACGCTTCAATATCGTCGTCATCCTTTTCGCTCTTTGAAGGTACTTTGACTGTGTCGCCTTTACCGATTACGCTAATATCGCACTTTAGGTAGCCCTTGGGGCCTCCGGCAATGTCGTCAGGATCACTCAGTAGGGCCCACTTGTGATAGAACTGGTGGTCTGTGAATTTAAGCCAGAAATCTGTTACATAGTAAAAGTATATTTAGTATACAGTGAGAACGCGTAGGTTGGAACAAACTCATTTGATTCAGAAACCGGTCAGAGGATTGGGATTGATAAACAAAAAACAAAACTTCACCATTTTTAACCAATCAGATCGGTGTTTATCGAATGATGCGGCATTAATGGGGCTGTTCCCAGATTTGGAAACGCCATCTGTATTTTCTAACTTATAGAGTTGAGTAAAGATGTCACCAGATGTTGCAAAACCACTATCATTTCTGGCATCCAGTTGACTATACTGGAATGAAGTTTTTTTCTTTGGTTATCAAGCCCTATAGCCTCTCTGATGAGCCGTAATACGGCGAAACCGGTCAGAGGATTGGGATTGATAAACAAAAAACAAAACCTTACAATTTTTAACACAATTGAATGTTTTGCTCGATTTACAAGAAAATCCACATAAACCAACTCGACAAGTAGCTGCAGAACATTCAGTAAGCAAATCTTCTGTTCTAAAATATTTACATAACAAATGGCACCCATAGAAAGGAACATTTAGTTCAAGAACTTATTGAACAAGATTTCGAAAGTAGATTAGAAGTTTGCGCCATATTGATGGAGAGATGAAAGGCCAACCCGCAATTTTTGAACGAGATAGTTTTTTCTGACGAGGCAACCTTTTTTTTGAATGGTTCAGTAAATAGACTAAATTGTCTTGTCGATATTGGACCCCCGAAAACCCACACTGAAGTATGGAAAGTCGTACGCAATGCTCACAGAAACTAAACGTATGGGCCGCAATTGTGTGTACTTCAATTGTGGGTCCTTTTTTTATTGAGGGGACACTTAACTCTGACAAATATTTAGACCTGCTACCAAATTACATAATACCCAGTTTAATTGCACTTTATCCGAATGGTGAAAACCCAAACACACCAGCAGATTCGTTATGGTTCCAGCAGGATGAATGCAAAATGAAAATATTTTCGCAAATAGATGGATCGGAAGAAGAAGTTTCATCGTATCGCCCGCTAGGTCTCCAGATCTACCCCCATTAGATTTTTATCTATGGGGTTATCTGAAATCTAAAGTCTACTTTAATATACCCGACAAATATTGAAGAATTTAAGAATAGGATTATAGCCGAAACACAACAAATACAGCCACAAACGCTAAGTAAAGTGTTACAAGAATTCCAAAATCGACTTCCGAACTGTCAGGAAGTTAATGGTTTGCAATTTGAACACTTGATTTGATTTGTTTTATGTTTTCTTTAAATAAATTGGTTCTATTTAATAAACGGTATTAATTAGTGATGTTTTAATTTGGAAATTTCCCGGCAACTACTTAGATTTTTTTTTCCTACTTGGAATACGATGCACAATTCAAAAATAAAATTAAAAAAATTATTTCCGAAAAACCAAACCCTTAATTTTAACGGAGTTTGTTCCAACCTACACGTCCTCACTGTAGTAAAATTTTTATCCCGTTTTGAATCTCGGTTTATATCGCGCTACTTTTCTCCGTTCCTATACCAGTTACAAATTTCCGCTTTGCCCCAGGTCAAAGGAGAATAACGGGGCTTCAAATTTCATAAAGGAAACTTTCTTGCTACAACTTCAGAATGTGGCCAAAAAAGCCAGTTTGCAGGTGGACTAACAAGAGTCGAGCGGTCAATTTTTATAAAGGTTGAAAATGTTGCGTTTTTTAGTATGCAAGGTTTGGGGCGTTATAGCACCGGTCTTGTACGTCTTACGGAAAAATCGAGACTAGCAGTAGAAACTAAAAGTGAAGTACATATTGTCCCATTTAAAATTTCCTCTAGATCTAAATCTACAGCTTTGGAAATTTTTTGATAAATGACGTTTTTCTAATAGTTATTTATTTGCATAGCCTAAAAACGAAAACACTCTTCAAAGTAAGTTGGTAGCAAAAAGTGAACACATGTTGCTCTAACTATTCCAAGAATTAACTCGATAGGATAAATAGTAGTTACACACAAAATGTTTCAATGCCGGGTTGAATCTTGGTTCACGTCACGTTTTTGCTCCGGTCTTATACAAGTTACGAGTTTTCCTTATGTAAAACACACTTTCAGTTGATCTCTCCTATTCGCCTTTAATTTGATTATCAGAGAATAAAATAAAATGTTGTTGTGACAGTTCAAACACTTAATTGATGACGTAACAACCATTGACTCCGATATTGGTCTCAGACAGAAGTAAAGCTTACCTGGTTGCGACCACACTGTTGCAACGTCCAACTTGAAATTTCCTAGCATTTTGTTGCCCCTCAAAAAATTGCGAGACTGTAGCACCTAAAACACAGAGCATAAGCCAAATTTGAAATTTGAATATCAAATTGTTCTTTCACTTACTGAAAGGTGAATAATTTTGTCGAATAGCATCACTGGAGGCATGTGAAAGTCAAAGACGAAGTACTTTGCAATCAGAAAAGTGTTTTTTAAGGGTGACTTTTGAAGTTATAGGCATTATAATACCTCATTGTAGTAAGGACAATTGGTGCTTTCCTTAACACTGGTGAATTTTTTCTGATCGCCAACCTGGATGGCGACCACTGGGTCCATGTTGAGACCAGCCAATTGGCGTGCCTCAATGATTGTAATGCACACTTGGAAGTCTTGAGCTTTCAGGGCGGGATCTTCAACTGTTTGGTTGTTTTTGAGTTCTTTTTGCCTGAAAAAGTCACGTCTCACAGTCTTAGGCCTGGTCTACACTTCCAAATTTACCAGTTAATTTTACTAATACATTTTTTTTTAGTTGTTGTGCAACATCTGTTGACATCTGTACTCAACTCTATGAGTTAGAAAGTACAGATTACTAGTACTAGGCATGTGTTCCTAGATTTGAGAACGCCATCTGTACTTTCTAACTCATAGAGTTCAGTACAGATGTCACCAGATGTTGCACAACAACTATCATTTCTGGCATCCAGTTGACTATACTGGAATGAAGGTTTTGTTCTTTGGTTATCAAGCCCTATAGCCTCTCTGATGAGCCGTAATACGGCGAAACCGATCAGAGGATTGGGATTGATAAACAAAAAACAAAACCTCACCATTTTCAAAATTTTTTTTTTTGTTACATCAGTTATTTGGAACAGCTTTACCAGCCATTCACCGTCAACAATTACTGCACATTAATATTTTTTTACATTCCAAAACAGCAGAAAGGCAATCATTAATAGATACAACTTTCTCAGAAAATGTCGTTTACAAATATGAAAATTAATTTATGAATTCTGAGGAAGATATTGTTACGCTTTGGGCCTACTATGCTCGATACTTCTGAACGAGCACTCGACTCGGGATGAAACCGATGCGCCGCAATAAGCGAAGCGTTTTGCGGTCATTCTAGAACGTGGTTTGCGAATATAAAAGAAGCGGTTTCAGACGGCAGGAGTAGTGAATTTGGGAACGCGGTAAAGTTTAAATAGTGGAATAATTGTGGAATTGTAGTAGTGTTTTTAGTAGCTGAGTTAATTATTGTACGGAGTGTTTTGGAGTGTAAATAAATTTATTAATTGTTGAGTTAAACTGACTTTGTGTAAACCCACGGGAAAATCGTAACAATATCAATAAAGTAGAAAAAAAAACCTAATGATCTCAACGACTAAAATGAAATTGCTATGAACAAATGAAACGATAGACACCAGCCACGTGACCTTCTCACCACGAACGCTCGAATACAGCCCACTTCAAAAACATCCGGTTTCCGTGAATGACCCTGTATGAGAGATTTTCATTCCCCATACATTTTAACCAACCCGACGTGGTAATTGGTGTCTTTATTAACCCCAGACGACAGAGAATGGAGGACTCTTAGAGATATGATGATAGCAGCATGACTCTCATCCATGACCAGCAACAGCCCGCTTTTTTCAATAGTGGCAGATGGATGAGAAGTTATTACCCGTACCTTATCTTCGTAAGTAGGTCTCTAGCTGAAAAATGCGGCAAAACAGTTATTGACCATATTCCGCATTCCTAACACCAGCCATTAATACTGAAGTTTAAACTTCTGACAGTGCCGTAGAAGGTCCCATTTAAAAGTCGGTTCAACCTCAGAAAGGTCAACTGGAACAAATTTGTAGAAGAGGCGGAGGAAAGATCTCCCACTGTACTCAGAGTACTATAAAAAATTAATATCTACAATTAAAAAAACAGCTAGACGCAGTATTAGAGCACTTCAGCGGAAATTTCTTTTTCCCAGAAGACGCGATAAAAAGCCTAGATATGAAACCCAGCAGCAGGAATGCCTGGAGCCTTATCAAAAAGCTATCAAGTGGCCCAACATCTTTGAATGTATGAATCAACAAACAAAATCGCGCATCAACTACTGGTGTGGTAAGTGGTAAGTGCAGATCAAAAGGCGAACAGGTCACTTCACTTTCAGGGTTGGACAACCACCTGGGATAACTAATATCGCCTTCTTTACCACTGCAGAACTGAGAACTGGAACGACGTCCCTGAAAACCAAAAAGGCTTCAGGCCCGGATGACATACTGAATGAGTTCCCGATAAACTTAGGTCCACTGGCTCTGAACTGGCTTCTTCAACTGAACAACTAGTGCTGAACCAAAATCACAGTACCAAAGCTGTGGTTAAAAGCTAAGGTAATAGCCGTGTACAAACCAGGAAAACCACGTAAAGATGCAAACAATTCCGCCTATTGTCACTGCTATGGTCCTCGTTTGCCCCCTATGAACGCTGAACAAGGAGGCGTTTCAATTTTTCTTGACAATTGATGGAAACCCTTAAGTATCAGGTATAACCAGATTTTTAACTTCTTGCGTTACTGCTCTCAAATATAATACGCGATTTTCTGAATAAACTGGATTTATTACCAGTATCACAGGAGTAATAAATAGTATATTAAGTATCAAGAACAGTAAGTAAGCTTTACTGATCGAAGACAAAGTTTGGAGGCTGAGCAAAGCGAAGCCTCTAATTTGTCTGAGATCAGTAAATCAGTTACTGTTCGTGATGCTTACACTATTTTTAATACTTAAAATATTCTAACAAATTTTATTTAATCCTGTATGTTACTTCCAGTTCAGCTGAACGGTAAGTACAGCAGACCGACAAGTCGTAAAAAAGTTATATTTAAGGTTGTATGACAATTGGTGGATGCGCTCAGGTGTCCAAAGTAAGAAAACTTTTTTCTCCTTTGCTTTTTTGCTCTCCTAATACAAGTATCGAGCATGTAAAAATTGGATTTTCTATCAGGGACACATGAGTAACAGAAAGTATTTCAAGATATCTTAATAATTGCTGGGTGCGCTCGTGGGTCAGGGCTGACTGAATTTTGATGAATAAATAGTAATACTTAAGCCAGCTCAATCATTTCGAAACATTCTTTTACACTTCTCTTAAAAATATTTCAGAAAATTAGTTGGAAATATGAAAGCTAGCATACTGCTGAAAATGTAGGGTGATGATCAGAAGAAACAATCAGCTCAAGAAAAATCAAACATCAAGAAGGCGATATTTGGTAGACTAGCTCAAGACAGAGGCGTCAAAAACATAAAAGATAATGCTTAGAAGCAGACAAAAATATTTGAATTTGATTTGATTAAGCTATTACATAAAATAAAATTAAAGATCAAAACCTAACCAAAATAAACAGTGGGAAATGTGGTTCATGGTATAGACGATGCTAAATCAAGTTACGTTGAACCAATGATGAACTGAAGGTACTAAAAATCACATATCACCTTTTTCCGCTCATATTAAATGAGTCACACTGCATATCTTGTAAGTTAAGTAGAATTGGAACAACTTTATCTTAAAATTATTATTTTATTTGGACGTATAAACCGGACACTAGAACTAAATACTCACTTGAGCAACTGTCTGTCATCTAAAATTGACGTTTGACAGTTTGAGTCAATTGACTGATCGCTACCAGCCCAACTCTCCACGTTCGAGTTTAAGGAACTTCTTCTAGAATCAACACTTTGAGCAATCAAGGCTTCATCGTCAGTATCGCTGTCCTTTGACGGTCGTTGTTTTCCAAAACGAATTAAACTCTGTAACAATCAGATTTAAGCGAGAATCAGAGCGAATCAACGACTTACTCGAACACTTTTCAATGTTGATCGTTTTCGGTCAACGCAACACTTTTCCGGGGTTCCCAGTGACATGCCACGCATCAACGACTTTCTGAATCCTTGACGGTGCGGCGTTGCCGCCTGCTCGTTGAGAATGTTTCGTTCTATGTTGGCAATGTTGCTCTCTATGTCAATAAGCATGCGTTCCTCGTCTTCAAACAGTCGATCGGTGGCTGTGCCGACACTCATTGATCTTAACGACGACGTGTCCGGAGCGGCGTAGTAGACAGTGAACTCTATCCCAATCTATTTTGTAATTAAACAGTGTTGCCAGTTGTCAGATAATTAAAAAACTAAAACCACCTCTAGGGTTTTGTTGTTGGTGTCCACCAGGTTATCAGTCACGTTGATAACGCTATCCTCTACGACTTTCTGTAAGCTCATGCGATAACTTCCCAATAGTTTGTCGTTGAAAAGTCGGTTTCTAAGGTAAAGTTCGATAGTGACGGTTTCCAGATCATCTACTGGTCTAGCAATAGGCCAGTCAGTCTTCTGTTAATACAGGAAATGCAAAATGATGAGATCAAAATGAACATCGTATTATACACACTACGTATTATTTGTAAAACACTTCTTCTGGGTGATGCACAACCATTATCTAATAATAAATACCCTTTTGGTTGCATTGCAGTTAAAAATTCGATTTAATTATTTCCAAAATGTTTGATTATAATATTGAACGGTGCAGAAAATGAGTCATCAATAAAGCCACTTTTCGTCAGGGAGATTTCTTGTGGTCCTAAGAATGTCCTGGAACAATAGAACCTCTTTTGACCTATCAGTATCACCAAACTGCAAAAGTTTAAAGTTGTTTAATTATTTTGGCCGATGTTGATTAAGTTTTTGGGCCGTAGAAAAGTAATCCCTAGTTGCCACTTTCTATTTTTGTCAAAAAGGTTTCCTGAGATCGTAAAGATCCTTTAGTACCATAACGTCTTTCCCGCACTCTAGCAGTACCGCGAAACTGAAAAAGTTTAAACTTGTTTAATAATTTTGAATGTTTTTGGTTATATTTAGAAGAGGAGAAAATTAACCCTGAGTGGAGTCACTTTTTACAGAAAGTAAGATCCAAAACAAGATAATATACTATTCAGGAAGTAGTGATACTAGTCATCAACATGGAGTGGCAATTATCATTGATGAAACAAATTTTATACTCTTCTCAACACGAGTGATGCTATTTCAACTTGAAGCTTACTGTAGCACGCTTAATATCATTCAAGTATACGCACCCACAGCCGGCAAAGAAGACCAAAAAATAAAGATGTGACCTATCGGCAAAGATGACCAAGAAATAGATATATGAGTAATAATGGAGTATTTGAGCGCTAAAGTTGGCCGAGGTAACGTTTAATGCTAGCGTTTAACGTTTAACGCTAAAGATGAGTGAGTTGGTAAACATGGATTAGAAGAGCGAAATGAGACAGGGGAACGTTGGCATCAGTTCTGCCAAGAAAGCTGAATGGTTATTGAAAATACGCTTTTCAAACACCCCAAGCGCCGCCTGTATATGATAACCATAAGATAACCCTCAGCATATAGTAAAAAATGAAATAGACTATGTAATGATAAAACAGAAATACAGGAACGCAGTAAGAGACCACAATACAAATCCGGGTGCGGATGTAGGCCCGGACCATGAATTCTTAGTAGCCGAGATCAAGGTCGAAATAAAAAAAAAGAAGCAATAAAAGCCGGAACAACAAGCCAGAGGACATATGGAGAAGCTTCAAGTCAGCAATGATAGAGCCATACAGAGAATACTTGAGACCAAGCAAAAGACAAAAAAAAAGACTGAGAATAGCCAAAACACCCAGATCCCAGATGAAGTACTGAGAGCTGAATAAAAAAGGTACGAATGGTGCTCAGAAAAGGAGTAGGGAGACAGGAACAAGATTTACACATAACCTCCATAAAAAGATGAATGAATTGACCTGCACCAGCAGAAAACAAAAACAGTACATTCTAATAGACAATGACGGAAACATTACATTACATTATAGAGAACCAAATACCACAAAACTACATTAAGAAGAAGTTTACGCCTGTTATAGAGTTTACAATCAGGCGTTGGATACGGTAAGGCATAACCAGCTAGTAGAAGTGCTAAACCAGAAAAACCTGAACTCACAAAATATCAGGATTGTGAGCAGTGCGCGTATACAAGAGTGTGTTCTCTCGCCACTTTTATTCAACATCTACTTTGTAGAAATATTCACCAGAGCCCGTGTATGTGACTTTTGACAGATTTTAGACTTGTTTCACAGTAAATTTCAAAATAATTAATTACTTGTGCTATGCAGACGATACTGTCCTTCTTGCTGAAAACGTGCGTGACCTACAACAACTGCTGAACAGGCTCGTCACTGCCAGCCGACATTTTAGTTTGACACTTAACACAAAAACACCAATACGTGTATTCCCTATACTGTACTATGGCGTAGAAACTTAGATCCTTAACAGAATGTACGAAAGAAAAAGAGAGGCATTTGAGATGTGGACGTACAGAAGAATGCCTAGAATATCGTGGGTGGAGTACACGACCAACGCAGAAGTGCTTACTAGAATTAATAGAGAGTTGTAGGTGTTAAAGGAAATGAAGAGAAGAAAGATCACCTATCTGTGTCACATAATAAAGGGTTGAAAATATGATGGAGAAGTGGAGTAATGGTCCATTACTGATTAGTGTTTTTAGCTTTCCTGTGCTTTTGTTAGTTTCTGTATTTCTTATTCAAAGTTACTTTCTTCCTGGTGATTTAAGCTTTTCAGTGTCGATATTTTTGTCTTCGATTTTGAGATCTTTGCTTCTATTTCCAGTTTTTTTTTGCTATTTTGTGGATGAAATCGTGCTCTGAAAGGTTCTGTTTACTTCGATAGCTCCCACCGCTTTCCGGTTTTCTCCGGCTATCGAAACTCGGGGAAGCCATTTTGACTCTCATTGAACTTGTGCACACCTTTGGCTCTGGTTGGGAGCCGCTCAAATCACTCTTTGTTGTGTGAGTCAGAACTCAGTGTGTGAGGATTTTTGAGTCTTATCGCATAATCTAGTGCTCGTTTTAGTCGCTATTTCTAGTGTTCTGTGCTTTCATTTGCAACTAGGGTAAGTTTTTTTTTGGGTTAAGTGTTGATCCCGATGTCAATCATATGGAAATGTATTCGTTGAGGTAGAGGCCTACTGAGAGATTAGTGACCGATGGAGAGGGTCTTATTCTTTTGTTTGCTTTCAGTTGTTTCAGTTTTGTTTGCAAAAAGTAATAGAAAAGGGCTGAAACATCTTGTATTCTATACTCTTACGAGAAGGCTGAAACACATGTAGCCTCTGTACTCCAGCAGGGAGACTGATTGGCCTGTAGACTCCGACTGCAGTTTACCAGATTGATGTACTTCTGGACTCGTAGTAGTCACAGCTGTAAAGGAATTATCAGGCAAGATTTTATCCACCTTTTAACTCCCACTAACACCAGTCACACTTTTCCTTTTTCACTTGCCGAATAAATCCATTAGCCATCTGAATTGGTAGTTTTTATTTATTTTTGCTTATTGGAACCATGGACTTATTCGACCTTCCTATTTTTAATTATCATTTAATTTTTAGTTTAATTCATTTTAATTGAATTCCTTCTCATAATCATCATCAGTCTATACCGTCCACTGCTCGACAAAAACCTCTTTCATACTTTGCAATTCCCTCCGGTCCTGTGCCATCAGCATCCAGTTTCCAGCGAGTCTCCCTATGTGGTAACTCCATCGGGGTGGGCGTCCTCTGGTTCTGTACGCTTCCACTATTGGTTTTTTTTTTGTCCATCGTCCATCGGTTACTCTGGCCACATGACCCGCCTAGTTCCACTTCCTTCGCAGAATGGTCTCGACAGCATCTCTTACTCCTGTGTTGTGTCTGATGGTTCTATTTGGGATTCTATCTCGGGGGGAGCTTTCCTGCAATGATCTCTCCATTTTACGTTGCAAAACTTGTATTTTCTGAATGTTGTTCTTGGTCATTGTTAATGTCTCTGAAGAGACGTTATTAAGAGACAACAGAGAGAGAACGCATTGGATGAACACTTTTTTTAAACACCTTGGAAAGGTGGATCGGAAAATTGTTCTTAATTTTTTTCACAAAGGTTTTGCCTTAATGTCTGTGTTGCTGGCATGTTGTCTGTTATTAAGAAGATGTCATCGGCGAAGCAGAGATGGTTTAATTTTTCCCCGTCAATGTTAATTTCTATGTTGTCTCAGTTTATTTTATTTAACATGCTCTGTAACAAGGTGACGAACAGTTTAGGGAAGATCGCATCACCCTGCCTCTCCTCTGTCCTCTCTCGATTTTAAATTATATATATTATTTGTGTATTGTTCGTTGGTTAGGTTAGGTTAGGTTAGTTATTTTACATTTGCTGTTGCTGTCCTGTATATATACCTCCAAATGTCTATTCGACATTCGACAACTGCTTCAAATAGTTTCTGTAGGTTTATTGTCTCGAATGCGTTTTTAAAACCTACGACAATCAGCATAAGCGACTTATTGTATTTTATGCACTTTTCGATAAGAGCTTTTATTGTGAGAAAGTAGTCGTTTGTTCCATATTTTGTTCTAAATCCGTGTGGACGTGTGGTTAAAATCTTTGTGTACAATTTGTAGATGTGACTTAATAGGCTGATTGGTCTACAATTTCAAGATGTGTATTATCTCCTTTTTTATGTAAGATACTAATTTGTGCGTTTTCCCACTGAGATTGTGTTTTCCCTTCGAGTAGACATTTGTTGAATAGGGTATTCAGGGCTTTTCTATTTTTTTGCTTTCTATTACTAGACCTTCTTCGCCTGGTGCTTTATTATTTTTCTTGCTTATTAGAGCTGCCATAATTTCTGCTTCACCTCTCTCAGGAATGTGTTCTGTCTTCTTTAATTAAATTACTTAAAAGTAAAGACTGAGATAATTGTGGCTGATCAAGCTTAATTTACTGGATTAATATATGTTATTGGCTTTTACCTTTTGCTGTTTTAAAGCCCAGGTGACCGGAACCCAGAAAGGTTAGTTATCGCCATAGATCACTTTAATTTTATAACTTCATTATTAACTGTATCAGGTTGATTACCTTTATTTATCATACTTTGGGTCAGAAAACAATCACTACACCTGAATGTCTTCCACTTTAGTTCCTGCTCTTAAAAGTTGGTGGCGCTTTGAACCCCTGAGCTAGGCGAGTCTTTTCATCCGTTTTAAAAAGAGCTACCTACTTGACTGATCCAAAGTCTGACCTATTGCTCATTAATTTTATTTTATTATTTACTTTGCTTTTGTCCTTTTAATCATTCTCTAATCAACAAGTACGTGTAGCAGCGTGTGAATAAGTTCATCACTAAAGAAGAAAATTAGAAACATTTTAATTTTGGGGATACTAGTTATATAGTATAGTATAATACGTACAGAAAACACCAAAAACTCGCTATTTTTAACGATTTAGTCAAGATCTTAGAAGTCAAATAGCAGGCTTGTATGGTGCGAATGGAAAAATTGTATATTTTATGGCTGTGTTTTTATGGGTAGCTTTACGATAGCGGAATTGATTTATTTAAATTTCGTTCGTATTCGATGTAGGTCACTTTTTTACGACTAAAATACCAATTTGCATATCAGTCAAATTTGTATTTGTAAAGTCACGCATAACTTGTATTGAAAATATAGCGATTAAGCTATAATGTATTATACCAAGTGTTCAAGACCACTCCGGACATAGAAGATTAACGTGGAAAAACGGTTTTGTAGGGTGAACGATACAGTTATTGGCCGTTTAAAGCATATTTTTCCTTTATAGCTATTAAAACATTTTTTTTTTGTTAATTATAATTTTTTTTTAATTGCAACGAGTAAAGTGAAACTTGTACTTTAACGATTAAACGAAACGAAACAAAAAAGTGCTAAAGTCCATAGAGCTTGAATTCCACGAATATAGATTATATCCGTGCTTTGAAACTATTTATAATTAGTTTTGGGCGAACCGATTTTGAAATCACTAATTTCAGTAACGCTGGAAACTTCTTTTTTGTTAATTCCTGAGATGGATTACTTCTAAGTCATTCTATTACGCCTTTCCTGCAACCATCTTTCAAAGGCTTAAACATGAGACATCGGCTGGCTAGAGTTATTTCTAGGTTTGTACAAATGTCACTTAGTTTTCGATCAGTATATTTTATATGCTTTGTGGCCATCGACCATGAGTATTACTGAAAACTTTACGGCTGATTTTTTCAGATGGCAATAAAAGGTGTTTTCCACATATTCATAAATTATTTCGGTTCGGTTAATATGTTCATTGAGAAACAAGAAACCAAACCAATATAATAAATACTGGTGTATAAGTTCCTGCTACACTATAAGTGAATAACACAGTAAGGTTTTTACATGGATACGAGCGGGAGGCGGTAAGCATCTGAGCGACAAGCGATACCGATTTGTCGCTTGCCGTTTGTCCTGGCTAGGATGGATTCAGTTTAAACTGTTAACTTTAGCGTCCTGCAATAAGCGAATACACAAAAATAAATCAGTCTTAATTATGGAGCCTACGGACAATATGTTAAAATTTTACTTTGGAATTTTCTGCCCTTTATAACGTATAACCTCTTATATCGGCCCTTCACGTCCCGCGGGTATGGGAGCTACAGCAGCCCATTGTCCTTTATAAAGACCACCGACGACCACCGATGTCTTTGGGCAACAGCACTGCATCATGCAAGCATCTCCTACACCCGGGATCCTCAGCAATACCCATCAGGGACTGGTGTCGTCTCAGGTGACAATAACCGGTCAATAAGCCGTTCTTAGGTTGCTTCTGTTGAGTCTAGCTGTTTTGTTTTCAGAGAGTGTGGGGCTCTTATGAGTCCTTTGGCCTGTCTCATGCCCAGGGCGGCAACACAGCGGAAGTAAAACAATTGCCTGGGCAAGGCACCTATTGAGCAAGTAGCCATGCTCTTTGCGATCCCAACAAATGGGGCTTATGGGCGTCCCTTGTGCTCCTAATCGGTCGCCCTCCTTATTGTCCGGAACATCAAAATATTCTGGGATCCAGATGAGGCGGATGCTATTTTCAAACGGGAGGGTATAGAGGATTGTTTTACATTCCAGCACTAACCATGAGCTGACTTTCTCAGAGCTGAGTCCTTGGATGGCTGCCCTGCTGCCTGAGCAGATATTGATATTTCATCCAATTTGGAGACTGGACAACAGTTCGAGCCCACAGGACAAAATTGCAATATTTCTGCCTGGAAAACATTAGCATGTTGTCCCAGAGCTCAGAGCAAAGACACTCGCTCCAGCAAGTTTACTGTTCTGTCTAAGTACAAATCATGTTAGATCTTCAATAAACCTTATTGGATGATCTCCCGATCTAAGCGAATAATTAGAAGTGAAGAATGAATACATGATGAGTAGATAGAATACAGATGGTTTCAAGAAGAACAAAAGTACAGGTGCGGTATGTCATGCAACAGCAGAAGGAAATAATATTGTTCTAAAGTAGGTAGCATGGCAACCGTATTCCAAGTGCCTGCACACAAGAAATGATAAGGAGATCTTATCACAATAAGAGGATCCGAATCATCACAGTCAGCCAAGCTGCACTAAATGCACTGAAATCTGTTGAAATACGCTCCAAAACGGTTAAAAAATGGGTGGACACTCTGGCGTGCCTTGGTGGACATAATAAATATTGTCACGTGTAGAAAAAAAGTTTGGTTGGAGTGGAAGATAGACCACAGTTGTGTTAGCCCTTCGGTTTTGTCTGTAAGTGAAACCTGCGGCTACAATGCACTGGGTGCTTATTGGACGCGCTCAAAGGGCTAGTTTGAACTGACAGGGCTAAGAGTTCAATGGCATCTACAAGCTATACGAAGAAGCCCTTTCTTATCAGCCTGGGGCTCCGGAGAAGGCAGCTAGTAGCAAGTGTCTTCAACTTCAAGTTGTAAGCTGCGAGCTGACCGACCCGGAGACCTTTAGTGATCTTAGATGTGTTCGGGTGCTCCTTTTATATTCGTACCTGGACCTCATTTCTGCCGATTCTGTTTAGGTTAGCAATATATACAGTGTAAAGAACGAATATAGTGGGTGATATTCTTATCTGTGACATAAATAAGTGGCCCCGAACAGTTTGGTCTTTATTTACAATTTTCAACTTATGTTCTATTCTTAATAGAGTTTTCATTATGTAAAACACATCGACAGTATTTTTAATACCGTTATTTTTGGTAAAATGTTAAAAATTACAATTGTAATGCTAAATTCGCCAGTCCAGCTTTTAGTAAAGACATCAAATTTTATTTCTTTAAATTTGACACGTTTTCGCGTTCTTATTCATTTTCTTTTACTGGAATTCCGACTTTTGGCAGGTTTAACATCAGTATGACACTTTTGACAGACGGAATGACAGATTTTGACAATTTTTTTATTGTCAAACTGCGATTTTTGGCAGCGTTGCCAAACCGTGCGCACTCACCTCCAACGGATTGTCGCCAACCAGGATCGCCCGCAGTTAAAAATTGGATAAAATGACAGCAAATACGTGTTATGCGGTAAGTCAATTTTTGAGAAATTTAACTGGTTTTCAATATTTTGACCTTTAAAATTGACTAGAATGACTACAGCTGCTCCAGTAAGTTAATTTTCATTAGATTTGACGGTTTTAAACGTTTTGACCTTCAAAATTGCCTGGAATGACTGCAACTGCTCCAGTAAGCCAATTTTCATAAAATTGTAGTGGTCATCAACATTTTGATCTTGAAAGTTCACTAGAATGACGCTACTGCTTCAGTTGGTAAATTTTCATGAAATTTGACTGGTTTTCAACGTTTTAACCTTGAAAATGACTAGAATGACTGCAACTGCCCTAGTAAGTCAATTTTATGATTTTTGACTTTTTTTCGACGTTTTGACTTTGAAAAGTTACTAGAATTACTGTAACTGCTCCAGTAAGTCAAGGTTCATGAATATTGACTACTTTTTCAACGATTTAAGCTTGAAAATTGCTTAGTTACTGCAACTGCATACTTCGTAGGTAAATTTTTATAAAATTTGACTGCTTTTCAAACTTTCGACCTTGAAAATAGACTGTAATGTCTGCAACTGCTCCAGTAAGTTAATTGTCATGAAATTTGACTGGTTTTCAACATTTTGACAATGAAAGTTGACTGGAATGACCGCAAATGTTCCAGTAAGTCAGTTTTAATAAAATTTTACTGGTTTTCAACGTTTTGACCTTGAATATTAACTAGAGTGATTGCAATTGCTCCAGTAAGTGAGTTTCACGATTTTTGAATCTTTTTCAACGTTTTGACCTTGAAAATTGACTAGAATGACTGCAACTGCTCTAGTTAGTCAATTTTATAAATTCTGACTAGTTTTCCATGTTTTTACGTTTAAAACTGACTGAAATGAATGCTCCAGTAAGTCAGTTTTTATGATTTTTTACTTTTTTCAACGTTTTGACTTTCAAAAATTACTAGAATAACTGCAAATGCTCAAGTAGATCAGTTTTCATAAAATTTGACAATTTTTCAATGTTTTGACTTTGAAAATGGACTAGAATGACTAGAAATAATGAAAAATTGAATCATCAGTGTTCATGACATTTGAAAAAATGTAACCTCTAAAGATCGTCTTAAGGTATTTTTGCTTACAGGTCTCATCCAGAAGTTATTAGGACAGATATTAAGAGAATGCACCAAAGTGCTACTTAAACTAGTTTAGAATTTTCCACTGATCTTCGTTATTTGAGGAGCTATAATAAAACTGTAAGTACGGAAAGTTGTAATAAATTTCATTCTTTATAAGATTGTGTTAAGGTATTTTTGCTCCTCAGAGTGTTACAAGGCCAAAAGTAACAGAATGCACTGAAGTTCTTTTTTTAAGCTAACTAGATTTGTATGTTTACCAAGAAAGGGTTAACTACTACTAACTTACTTGATCCACCACAATACATTCTGATCCACCATCGTCAGGGAGGTTTATTAAACGTGACACCCTTGTAAAAACATAACATATCATAAAAAATACTTGTACACCTACCGTAAGTTAAACAAAATGGGAATGACGTCACATTTGCAACAGTTTGTACCGAAACAGAAACGGCACTAAAACAGCATTATTTGTGTGAAAATCGGGTTTTCAATCATGATCCTAGTAAATATACAATTTTTTTGTAATTTCTATTCAAGATTTTTAATTTCCCAACAAACAATTTTTATCACCTAAAAAACCATTAGCAAGCTCAACCATTTTGACACCATTTGTTTTACCATTGAATAACTTGCTTATTTCCTACACTTGTCTTGAACTTTTATACGTCAATTGATAGCTAATAAAACAAGCTTTTCATCGACATATAAAAAGTTTTAGAGTTTGGCCGCTAGAAGTCTTCAAAATGGAGCCAGTTATCCAGCTCAACCATTTTGACACTCTTTGCTTTCTCTTGAATGACTTCCTTGTTTCCTATACTTTCTAATACATTTGTACGTTAATATTTAGCCAATGAAACTGATTTTCCATCGACGTATTAAAATTGATTTGGTTGGTGTTGGGTTATGCCACCAAACCTGTTGTTGAATAGTTTTTATCGAAAAGTCGTAGTCCATATGCACACAGTGGAGTAGTGAGAATAAGTGAAAGCAAAACTCAGAGTCGATCTCCACAAATATATATGAATAAGTTGTTATCTGACTAACATGTTTCGGGTGTATTCAGACACCCATCTTCAGAGGCTGAAAGTTGTACAGTATGTTAGTTAATTACTTACAAAACTAAGGACATGGAAGCCTACCTTAACTAGATCACTAGTCTGCTGGCTGTCATTCTACAAAGGGGGACAGCTGAACCCAGATGTACTTAAGGTGGTGATTGTTTTTTTTTATTCTACACAGGGGAAAAAAACCTTGATCTCTTTTATCAGAAATCTTTATGTCGAACATTGAATTATCCCTTAATAAATCTCCTTTATTTTTCAAAATTCTCTTCTACAGGAGATACGTAGATGACATCTTTTGCATCTTGAATGGCACTTTGCTTGAACTCCACCAATTCTTTGACTTTCTTAATACCTTACATAATTCTATTACGTTCACTATGGAACTGGAGTCTTCACAATCACTGCCCTTCCTTGACATTCTGATTCCCAGAGTAAACAACAAGATAGAGTTCTCAATATACCACAAACCCACTAGCACAGATAGTATCATTCCTTTTTCCTCTAATCACCCCTTTTCCCAAAAGACTGCCTCATTGAACTGCTTTTTCCACAGACTATTCAGCATACCTACCTCTGCTGGAGCCCAACTTTAACAAAGAACTCTCATAGATCAGAACTGTAGCTACCAACAATGGTTTCCCTGTAAGTTTAGTTAACAAAATCTACTACAACCACTTTAAGAAGTTTGTCAACAGAAAGCTCTCAGTGAAAGAACATGACATTGAGACTAGATACTTCTCAATACCTTACTTGGGGCCTTTCTCTCTTGGTTTCAAATCCCTGTTTAAATCCTATGGCATCTCTATCTGCTTTAAAGTCTCACACTCTGCATCCCGTTTTCTTGTCAACTCCAAAGATCCAACTCCGCTCCTTAACAAGTCTGGTGTTTACCAGCTCTCTTGCTGCACAGCCAACTGTGAAGCTGTCTACGTTGGTCAAACAGGTAGAAAATTTGCCACTCGAATACATGAACACAAGAAAGAGTTTGAAAAATTTATTAACAACCAAAATTTGAACACTAGTTACATGAAATCACTATTTTCACGCCACCTTCGCCTCAACAACCATGACCAACGTTGAAGAGGGCTTCAAGACTCTCCATTTCTGCGAAAAAGGCAATCCACTGGACCTTCTGGAGGTCTTTGAAATCAACAAGGCTTCATCCAACGATAATGTGGTCTGCCTTAATGACCAGCTTAGACACGGCTCCACCCCTTTCTTCAGATCTCTCAATTTCTAGTTCCCCAAGACACTCTCCCGATCCCCCTGTGCTAGATTTCAACCCCCTCTTAACCTGCCCACAATTAATTCCCACTGCTTGAATACTTACGTTTGCCTGTGATCAAGAACTATGTTTAAATCTGTACTTTTATGTCTCCAGTTTGAAGGTTGCTTAGGGTTTAACTTTAATTTTAATCTTCATTCGTTAACTAGCCATGTCATTATTTGTACAACCCTATACTTAGCTGTCCGATAATTAGTATTAAGTTTTAATTTAATCTAACTTTGTTATTTGTTTACACTGTATTGTTTTGATGAAGTAGACCAACTACACATGTATTGTCACCGGTCAGCTGTCTGTCATGTCCGGCTTTCGGTTTTTTGACCTTTTCCGGTTTTTGGGGGATTTGGTTTTTTGGGATTTGGCAATATGATGTTGCCCCCTAGACTTCCGTTTCCTGCAACCTGCCCTTGGCGTGTAGTAGGAACCATTTTGTCCACTTCATGTCCGGCTGCACCCAACCCATGAAGCCCCGCACGGTCACACTACCATAGTGATAAAAGGGAAAAGTCTCCCCCTATTTTAACCTGTTCAGTGTCCAACTTGTGAATGTCCACCGCGGTTTTTGTTGTGTGACGTCCCTTTCGTGTCTACTTGGTCTCCTTTAGGTAAGATATGCAGTTTTGCCCTTTTGACTTATCTGCCGCCCCCATTACATATACTCTTCCAGGACATCCTACTTCTACTCATGTTCTTTTATTACAGATAAACATGCAGTTTTGACATCATTTAACTTCCTTGGGTTTTGATTAACTTTTTTTCCCCCTTCAAGAATAAAAAACCAAGCAACCGACTTCTTCTTCTCTTTGACATCAACACTGGGTTTTGATTAAGTTTTTTTCCCCTTTGAGAATAAAAAAAGTTCAAGTCGACACGTTGATGAGCCTGCAATAAAATGAGAGTTTATCTGTGTCTGAAACGGAATACGACGTCAAAACACCGTCCTCCTCACCCCTTCGCTGCTATGGCGGTTCGTGAAGTGTTGGACGTAGAATTGGATCGTTTAATTATTAACGGAATATCAACCAAGGTCGAGCAATCTGAATGGGTAGCGACCATTGTCGTCGCTAGGCAGGCAAATGGAAAAATCAGATTACGTGCCGATTCTTCAACTGGATAAAACGATGCCTTAGAAGATGATGGATACTCGATTTCCAACATCAGGAAGCGTTAGTGGACAAATTCAGTGGAAATTATGTGTTGAGTCAACTTGACTTTAAAGATGCTTATCACCAGCTTGTGTTAGACGATGAGGGAAGAAACTGACCACCAGGACTTTTCCAATACAATCGCCTGGTATTTGGAATCAAGTCTGCTCCGGCTATTTTTCAAAAGGTGATAGAGTCATAAATGAACGGATTGGAAGGAGTAATTGTAAATTTGGATGATATTTTGATTATGGCACCGGATAAAGAGATTCATGATTTTCGATTAAGGCGGGTGCTGGAGAAGCTGAATGACTGAGGGTTCGTCTTCAAGTGGAAAAATCCGAATTCAAAACCGAAAGGGTCAAATATTTGGGATTCATTGTGGACAAAAATAGAATAAAAGCACATCCAGCACGAATCGAATTGATTTTTTTGCGCCTGTACGGTTGATTTGATTGAAAAATCGTATTAATAAAAGTTGTAGTACCTATCACGGACTAGTTTTCTGTATTTTTTTCAGATCTCTAACGTGAGCCGTTTTGTTGTAAAACACGAAAAAAATTGCGAAAATTTTAAATTTTGTCCTGCACTGTATAGGCGGTTGTCGGGCAACGGGTAAACAGGTCATTGTTGCTGGTACGGTTGCTGGACAACCGCTTATACAGTGCAGGTAAAAAGTTAAAATTTTCGCATTTTTGTTCGTGTTTTATGACAAAACGGCTCACGTTAGAGATCTGAAAAAAATACAGAAAACTAGTCCGTGATAGGTACTACAACTTTCATTAATACGATTTTTCAATCAAATCAACCGTACAGGCGCAAAAAAATCAAAACCGTTTTCCCATGTTAATCTCCTATGTCCAGGGTGCTCTTGGACACCTGGTATATGTGATGACCGATGAATTTGGTAAAGCGGATGCCTTATCACGGTTAATTGATAAATCAAGAAGGAACTCAATTGACTTTGAAATGAAGTGGTTATTGCTGTAGTTTAAGCTGCTGATGAAGAACTAAGTGGTATCGCCCAAGAAGCCATGGGATCCGCAACGGTGCGGAAGACTTTGCAACGTTTGACGCTGGAAGATACTGTATTTCGAAAGATTTCTGATCGAATAAAAAAACGGATGGAACAAGGCCGATTGCCTATCCATTTTGATGGAACGAGTGGTTATTCCTCCTCCGCTTCGAGATTGTGCACTTAAGCTTTCACACTTTTTTTCGTAATCTTGGACGTCATCATTATTTTTGGCCAAGAATTTACAACTACATCGAGCGAATAGTGAAACAGTATTTGAGATGTGCTGAAACTGCAACGGCTCCATGTAAGGAACCTTTGAACCCGTGGCCAAACACAAAAAAACCGTGGTCTAGAGTTCACATGGATTTTGGAGAGCATAAAAAGGAACATGCATTCCTAGTTGTCGTTGACAGCTTCAGTAGGTATACGGACGCCGAGTGGATTACTCCAGCTTTCCAGGCTTTCCATCGACGTATAAAAGTTGGGTGGTTGGTTTTAGAATTTGGCCGCTAGAAATTGTCAAAGTACAGATTTAACAAATTTTTATTGGAGTTATATTCGATAACCAAGTGATTACAAAGTTTTTTTACTGAGAAAAAATTAAATATGAATTTTTCCCATTTATTTTTATTTCCACTTATTGTATAAGTAGCAAGGGGAGAAGTTTTCGCATGAAGTTGGTGTAACTTGACCACTTTCAAAGCTTTTTTAGAATTTTTTTCTCAAGAGGATTTTTAAATTAGATTAATAAGGATTTGGTTATATGGAAGAAAAGTTTTAATAAAATGACGTTTAGAAAATGTTTTTTTTTTTTTGGTTTTTGATATATTTTGAAAAGCGTTAATTGTTTGATTTTACGTTTTAAGTTTCTAATTTCTAAATGAGCTGAAACTAGCCTCTTCATATTTCCGAGATATCAAATTTAAAAAATATTTGAAAAACTCTTTTTTAAATTTTTTTGTAAATTAAAAACTTTATTTGGTAAAAGTGCTTGTTTGGCTTATTTTACCTAATATAAGATTCTTTATGCTAAATTAAAAATTGCCAAAATAGTAGTTTTGACAAAAATTGCATTTTTCTAATTTTTAAAGGGTCGAAGCTTCTTTATTAGAACGTCTATCAATTAGACTAGCCCGCCATTAGAAAGAGCTTTAAAAATACTACAAAATGAGCCAAACTTGGTATCTCTAGCTCTTCACGTTTCCTCGATATAAAATTTCAAAAAAATAGTCCTTATATAACGCTTATCAAATCAATGGGGTTTGTCGGGGAATCTGGGTGGTCATTATACAGGGTGTTTCAGGTTTTTATACGCAAACTTAAATCGCATATTCTACGTCTAAAGTAACTATAGTTTGCTATATAAACTATACTCTAAAAATTATTATTTAACACTGCTTTATTTTTGGACGTACAATACGCAGTTTGAGTTTGCGAATTAAAACCTGGAACACCCTGTATAATGTGCTATAAAAGCATTGAAACATCAATATGTGTTAGTTGTTGTGCAACATCTGGTGACATGTACTCAACTCTATAAGTTGATGCCGCATCATTCGGTAATTAATTATTCCTGTTCCTAGATTTGGGAAAGCCATCTGTACTTTCTAACTCATAGAGTTGAGTACAGATGTCACCAGATGTTGCACAACAACTATCATTTCTGGCATCCAGTTGACTATACTGGAATGAAGGTTTTGTTCTTTGGTTATCAAGCCCTATAGCCTCTCTGATGAGCCGTAATACGGCGAAACCGGTCAGAGGATTGGGATTGATAAACAAAAAACAAAACCTCACCATTTTCAATCAATATGTGTTTTATAAAATATGTTCAGAATTTTTGCGAGGAATTCAAAAACTTAATCTGTTTGAAATAGTCAAGTTGATAAAATAGAATTTGCTAATAAAATTTAAAATTTCAAATGATAAAGTTGACAAATATTATGGTAAAAGGATGAAATGCAATAATTTCTTCATGAAATTCAACTGTTCAAATGATGAAATCGACTAGTTAACTAATTCAATTTCGAACTTAATGATAAAATTAGTCAACTGGTCAGTTTGCTAATGAAATTTAACATTCCTAATGATGATGTTGACAAATTTTTGTAATGAAATTCGACTGTCAAAATGATAAAATTCACTAATACTTTATGAGATTCAATTGCTAAATTGATGGAACTTCAAACTCCAAATGATAAATTAGAATTTACTAATAAAATTTAAAAGATTAGATGATGTAATTTAATCAAATTTTTTGATAAAATTTGACTGCTAAAATGCTAAAATTTATTAAAACGTAAAACAAATTTGCCAGTTTAAATAATAAAATGCAATAATTTCTTTGTGAAATTCAATTGCTAAAATGATGAAATCAAGTAGTTAACTAATGAAATTTCAAACTTTAAATGATAAAATTAGTCAACTGGTCAGTTTGCTAATGAAATTTAACATTCCTAATGATGATGTTGACAAATTCTTGTAATGAAATTCGTCTGTCAAAATGATAAAATTCTCTAATACTTTATGAAATTGAATTGCTAAATTGCTGGAACTTCAAACTCCAAATGATAAATCAGAATTTTCTAATAAAAATTAACAGCTCAAATGATAAAATTTAATCAAATTTTTTGATAAAATTTGACTACTAAAATTATGAAATTCACTAAAAAATTAAACAAATTTGCCAGATTAAATGATAAAATGCAATCATTTCTTTATGGAATTCAATTGCTAAATTGATAAAACTTCAAACTCCAAATAATAAATTAAAATTTGCTAATAAAATTTAAAAATTCAAATAATAAAATTTAATCAAATTGTTTGATAAAATTTGACTGCTAAAATGATGAAATCGACTATTTAACTATTGAAATTTCAAATTTTAAGTGATAAAATTAGTCAACTAGTCAGTTTTCTAATAAAATTTTAAAATTCAAGATAAAGTTGACAAATTCAATAATACAATTTGATTGCTAAAGTGATAAAATTCAATAAGATAATAATGAAATTTGACTTTCCTTATAAAAATCAACTGCTACAATAATAAAATTGGTTAATGTAGTAATGAAATTTGACAGTTTAAATGTCGAAATTAATCAATTTTGTAAAGAAATTCAACTTCTATAATGATCAAACCGACTAGTTTCCCAATGAAACTTCACTACAGTTGACGAAAAATATTTGTAATCAACTCACATATTAATAGTTTACCTGTGTTAGTTAATATTAATAGTTAACTGTGAAAAATGTTGCTCTTGTATATGACAACATAACTATTACGTTGATTACCCTGTATATGCCAGTTCTACGCTAAAAAATGCACAAAGAAAAAAAAAAGTTGTTTGAGGAAATGATTGACACAATATTCCTTGAATTTTCAAAAATAACTATATAATTATTCTATTCTTGACGTCATCCCAATTTAGTTTCATTTTAGATATTGTATTCATTATTGTTAATAAATAAATACTCTCAACGGTTAACCTTAGCCATAGAAAAAAATAAACTCACCTCTAAATGTGATTTTAACGAATTTCTCACCCTTACACTTCGGTATTTGGATTTGATGAAGTTTGACCGCAATAGACATGGTTTTAACGTATGTCCTATTCGGTTTTTTAACGGCACCCGTATAATAGTAAAACCGATCCGGAAGACTTGTTGATGCGGAATGCGTGTGCATATTCCCGCACTGCCTTCGGGATCACTCGATAATCGATCAGGCGCAGAAGAATATGTATACAGTGTGTCCATAAAGTATGGAATAAATTCAGGGAATTATCTTACAGAAAAATGCTCGGACACGTATGTTATTATTTTTAATCTACAACAGTTATATAATATCATAATTTCGTACTATTTTCAGTGTTATAATAATCTTTATTACCACACTAGTGAGTTAATAATCGGTGAACATTTTGTTTGTACAGTTCTGTTGCCTCCACTATCTTCTTGTAAGGTTTGAAACAATATAATATTGAAAGCTGAACTCGTTTTATGTTACACATGTTTACATTTGTCTTACCTGTATTCAGTACTGTAGGTATATTTAAACTAAATAATTTTACTCAATTTATCATTAAAATGATAATTTTTACAGTAGTAGATAATAGTATATTGTACAACAAGGGTGAATAAGAAGGAACGGCTTTTTCATTGCCTCTAAACATAAGCCAAAATGCAATGTTTTGAAGCCAACTGTCAGTGATGATGACAATCAGAAGAATTATTTTACGTTCAAGATTAGCTGTAATTGGTCTATTCCATATCGCACGCTGAAGATTGTCTGTGATTGGTCTATTTCATATCGCACGCTGAAAATTGCCTGCGATTGGTCTCATCATTGGTCATATCGCACAGTTGCGGAAAGTCTAGGATTCTATAGTCGTTCAACCGTTGGCAATTGCCTACTTATCCGTTCTCTAAACTGTTAAGGAATGAACCAATATCCCTGTAGGAGTAGAAAAAATGTTTTATATATCACTATGTCTGTCTTTAATGATAAAAAACAATAATTACATATTTAAACTTTTTAGGATAAAGTTGTTGCAATCCTCGAAGTGGCCCATGTTTTTTACTCAGGAAAGGAAAGTTTTTAATCCGGTTACCGGTTTCGGCTCTTAAGCCTTCATCAGACCTTAACAAGATGTGGTCAGGATCACACAGTCAACACAAGGACGAACATTGTACAGGGTGATTGATTCAATTTTGACCACCCCCTTAACTTCCATAATTTTGATTTTAGCAAAAAACGTTAAATACAAAACTAGTAGATATTTAGGTCTACTTTATTCTTAGATAAACAGTTATTATACAGAGTGTCCCAAATTTGAGTAACAAACCAAACTTATGTTTTTTTAAATACAATGACCAACTTTTTATACGTTATTTGAATTCTACGTCAAATTCTAGGCCTAATTGATGTAGAATGTCTGTATCGATATTCAACTGTTTCCACAGCAGCGTCCTTGATTGATTGAATTTTGACCACCCTCTTAACTTCTTTAATTTTGATTTTAGCAAAAAACGTTAAATACAAAACTAGTAGATATTTAGGTAGGTCTACTTTACTCTTAGATAAAGAGTTATTATACAGGCTGCCCCAAATTTGAGTAACTAAATTAACCCTTAATCACATAGTCGAGGAAACATTGTTAAAGTAACAGATGCTGCGGAAACAGTTGAATATCGATACAGAAATTTTACATCAATTCCTAAAATTTGACGTAGAATGCAAATATCGGAGAAAAGTTAGTCATTGTGTTTAAAAAAACATAAGTTTGGTTCGTTACTCAAATTTGGGACACCCTGTATAATAACTGTTTATCTAAGAATAAAGTAGACCTAAATATCTACTGGTTTTCTATTTTATGTTTTTTGCTAAAATCAAAATTAAGAAAGGTAAGGGGGTGGTCAAAATTCAACCAATCAAGGACGCCGCTGCGGAAACAGTTGAATATCGATACAGACATTTTACATTAATTAGGCCTAGAATTTGACGTAGAATTCAAATATCGATTAAAAAGTCGGTCATTGCATTTAAAAAAACATAAGTTTGGTTCGTTACTCAAATTTGGGACACCCTGTATAATAACTGTTTATCTAAGAATAAAGTAGACCTAAATATCTACTAGTTTTGTATTTAACGTTTTTTGCTAAAATCTAAATTAAGGAAGTTAAGGGGGTGGTCAAAATTGAATCAATCACCCTGTACACCTTACCAAACACACAGTTAACAATTGCTTTTACATTCAAACCATAATAAAAATTAAAATTAAAACTACTGTATGTTGTGGGTGTGTGTTTTGTGGTAACAAATTTTAGTTAATTAAATGTTCAAACTGAAACCTTTCTTGTAACTGGTAGTATCCTAAACGATCGATAAATTTCCGCTGGATCTTATTTATGGTTTCTTGTATAAGGTTAGTACCAACTCTTCTAATTCTAGTTTCTAAGTCGTTAATTGATTCAGGTTTAGTTTTATTAACAACATTTTAAGATGGACCCACAAAAAAAAAATCCAAAGGATTGACATCAGGAGATCTTGCAGGCCATTCAATATCAATTGAAGGATTGGAAGGCGTGGATCACCACGCCTTCCAATCCAATCCTTTGGAAAATGCTACTTTGTTGATACTGTCTAACTTGAAATTATGTGGTGGTACACCATCATGCATATGTAACCATAAATGTTCTTCATTCACACACACACATTCTTAAAGTGGGGATTAGGTATTCCGGTAAGAAATCAAGATATTATCTTGGACCGTTTAATGCCTCTGCAATCTGCAAAAAGTAAGGTCGCAATTCCTGTCCAAGCATTATTTTTTCAGGTTATTGGGTGTGTTGTTCTCTCATCCAACTGGGACTCTCTTTTGCCCAATACCGACTGTTGCTCCATTAATGTGAAAGTTTATTCATCTGCGAATATAATATTGTTACGGTTTTCCCGTGGGTTTACACAAAGTCAATTTAACTCAACAATTAATAAATTTATTTACACTTCAAAACACTCCGTACAATAATTAATTCAGCTACTAAAAACACTACTACAATTCCACAATTATACCACTATTTAAGCTTTACCGCGTTCCGAAATTCACTGCTCGTCCACCGTCGAGACCGCTTCTTTTATATTCGGTAAACCACGTTCTAGAACCACTCTGAAACGCTTCGCGATTTGCGTCAAACGTCGAAGATGCTTCTCGCTGTATCGCTATCTAACGGTGGCCTACTTTAACACCCGCCCGGCCAGATATTGCGGCGCATCGATTCTATCCCGAATCGAGTGCTCGTTCAGAAGTATCGAGCATAGTAAGCCCAAACCGTAACAATATTTTTAAGTTGAACAGGAAAATTATGACATATCTCTATTAAAGTTTCACAGAATTGCATTCGTCGGTCGTCTTCATTTAATTCATGTACCAGGTGCATTTTATCTGTAAAACCTTATGTACAGACAAACTAGGGATATGATAGTCGCGGGCAACTTGACGAATGCTAATATGTGGATTTTCTTCCACAGATAATAAAACATTTAGTTTAGTTTCGCCTTTGCTTATCGCAGGACGTCCATTCTTTGACTTAAGTTCTACAGAATCCGTATCTCAAAACTTCCTTTCAATTTTACTAACAACTGACTGGTTTATTGACCTTTTTGAATATTTTTTATTAAATAAACTACACACCTCATGTTGAGATCGCACTCTATCGCCATACCCAATCATCATCAGAATTTCAATTATTTCGGTTGTTGATAAGCGCATTGTAATATTATTATTTGTTTGAAATAAAGTCGCAGATAAAGCAAACAGACCAATTAGGAACTTCATAATGAATGAGCATTGCTATAGAAAAAAAAAAAAACTTTGCCAAAATAAACATCAGCCCCATGGGTAGAGTGGAGTTTTTTTTTTCAAACAATTTTTTTTAACAATCATTTTTTCGAAAACAGCTGATTATCGACATAGGATTCTACATGAAAAATACCCAGAAATTTACTCAGAATCAATAACTGCCACAAAAAATGGGGTTTCTCATTTGAAAATGTCAACTGAAAGGTCGTATCTCAATTTTAGGACACCCTGTACATATATATTTTTTTAAATTTGCGTTTAAAAATAATAACATACGTGTCCGACCATTTTTCTGAAAGATTATTCCCTGAATTTTAATCGAATTTATTCCATACTTTATGGACACACTGTATACAGGGAGGCATTAAAGGGTTTACCTGGACGTTTTAACTGGTAACAAAGACCTGAAAGTGGGTTTCTAGCAGGTGTTGGGGGGTGTTAATTATTTTTATGTGTGGCAACCTGAATAAAAGGGTTAGAAAACCAACACCGGCTGAGAAGAATAATCAATATGAAATACGTACAGGGTCACCGAATAAGACTGTTTCTCGAACATATCTCGGGAACCGTTATGACTTTGGGGTAAAAAAAAATTATTGGGTAAATCGGCCATAAAGAATCGCTGGAAAATATTTTTAAGTTTTAGAAATGACCACCAGAGGGCGTAACTGACGTCTTAAATTTTAAAATTGCCTTTTCCATGAATTTTGCATGATAATAGCTTGTTATATACCAAGGGCGTTAAAGGGAACATAATGTCCTGATGGACATTATACTCTCCCTAACGCCTGTGGTGTATACAATGTTTTATGTTTCACCTAATTCAGCAATTATTTACTGTTTCTGGCATTGAAAAGTAAGGTATATCTTTACCGGTATGTTGTTTACTGTTTATTTTACCTTAATGTTGTGACTTTGACAGTCCTGTTAGTCAGTGAAAATGGCCATAGACAACCTAAAAATAGACACGAAACTGAGATAGAGTAGCCTGAAGCCAGGATATGAACGTTCTTTGAAGAAAAAATGACCGCAAGAGGGCCAGTCGGATTTTACTTGTGTCAATACTGTCACGTCATACATCAAGATCAACCTGTTTAATTTGTTTTTCTAAACCCTATTTCCTATTTCTAACCTGCGTGTCTAAGAAAAACAATTGGTTGTAATTTCTGTGCTATTTTGTGCAACATTTTTTTTCTGTTTTGTGAGTGTTTCCTTTTTTTTATAAAATCGGTTTTTTAACAATACAGGGTGATTCCAAAGTTGGTGCTTTCCTTTCACCTGCGAATAGGGCTTCAAAAAATAAGCTTTTTTTTCCTTTGACGCTTTTTCGAAATATGAACAATAACGAAGATACAGGGTGTCAAAATTTTACTGAAAAAAAAAACAAAATAAAGAATAACTTAAATTTAATTTTAACTAACTACAGGTTATTCTTTATCAACAGACATAAACAAAAACAAAAGATTTCAGCCGTCTTTGAACTAAGTTTTAATAATTTGACATTTTAAATTAAAACAGCATTTAATTTTAGGCACGCATTAAGATGATTTTTATTTTTTTACTCGAAAGCGGTGCGTCGTAGCAAAAAATAATAAAAGGGGTTTTATTTTTAGAATTGAACAAGGAATTCAATAATAAATTTTATGTTGAAAAAAAACTAGTAGGGTAATATTTTTTTTCGAAAATGTTTTAAAAAAATTATACGCGCGCCACTGGTAAACGCAAAAAAATTGTTGTTTCTTGGAAAATTTCCTTTCCATGTAGCTACTGACACCTACAAAATGTTGTTTAATTACTTCAAGTGGTTTGGCCAAAATCATTAAATTTTTATTTTTTCAGTAAAACTTTGACACCCTGTATCTTCGTTATTGTTCATATTTCGAAAAAGCGTCAAAGGAAAAAAAACCTTATTTTTTGAAGCCCTATTGGAAGGTGAAAGGAAAGCACCAACTTTGGAATCACCCTGTATAAACGTTTATCTACTCCTAGCATGGTAATCATTCATTACATAGCTCATTTTGAGTTACGTAATGAGCGATTTTACCGCACTAGTGCGATAATAATCGATTTTATCGCACTAGTGCGATAAAACAACTTTAAATGAAAATTTCTGCTGTAATAGTTTATTGAATTTAAACATAACTTTGATAAAACCATGAACAGACCTATCTTAAATAATAACTATATTTTACTTTTTATAAATATTAAAAGTGAAATGAATTCCTGAATTAGAAAGTTCTTGGATCGAATTTACACAAAAAAAAAAAAAAGGCTGGATGAACTATAGGTTGCTGCCAAGGTTTCAAAGTACACGAGTAACACTTTTTCTTGAAAGGGACTCTTTATGTTCTTGGTCTCACACCAGGTGACAAAACGTTGATACATTTTTTCATATTTCTCCTTTGACTTGGCAGGCAACAAGCCAGATACCACGTTTGCGGCAGCTTCTTCAATATCTGACGGAAGTTCTTCAGACATGTTCATAACGAAATGCACTTTTAAAAATTTGTGACTGACACTGTTAAATTGTCGCTTAAGTGATATGTGGAAACAAATGGCCACCATAGCAACAACACCAAAACAGTACAGCGTAGATGACAAGATTTAAGGGTAACAAATAACTACCCGTAGCAAGCATATACGAGACGTTCCTAAATAGTTCACATTGCACAAAATATGAATTTTTTTCTTACTTTACGCTGCTTCTGATGGTCGTAGATAAAATGTTGTACATCACCCGTGGGGTATGGCAAATTGACGTACTCGTGTGATCACCACAACTCGGTCTACGACCTCGTCGTGGCAACACTCCCACTCGTGACTATAAAAATGCTCATACCCCACTAGTAATGTAAATAACTATTAAAACAAGAATGTTAATCAAGATGTCAATAATGTCACGTTTAATTTATGAGCCCTTTCGGATTCATTAATTAAACTGACTCACGACGATAAACGTCGTGCCGGGATCTCAGTTTTAAGGATGGAATCAAACACTGAGTTTTCTATTAAACACTTAAATCTATTAAATGTAGTATACATAAATGGGTCTGCACAATACGGTCATAAACACAGGGGCGGAGGCATATGTCAAGAATGGAAAATCCACTAATTCAAAAGATGGACTTATTGACTTAAAAACATAAGAATATTCGTGGATTGCGAAATATTAAGCGCACGAGGCAAGGTCGCACCAAGATGCACCGAGTGCATTATATCGGTGATGAGTCAACACCACCTGCTTTGCAGGAATATGAAAAATAGGCGACGAACAATAACAAACTACGTCAGCCGATCAATCGGGTATAATACACGCCGATTTCAGCAGTATAGGGAGAGTGTGAACCAATCGACAGTGGTGCGACCAGCTGAACCAGGAAGTCGAGATGTCGACTCTCCTCGGTCAAGAAGATCAAGTTAAGTAGTCCATTCTCCAAAGTTGTTCCAACACAAAAGTAACCAAGCCAGCCGCCAGAAAATGCTAAGTCCTCAGCTTATGAGTCTATGTAAGTACAATTATTAAATTGTCAACTTTTAGTGTGTTTATGACCGTATTGTGCAGACCCATTTGTGTATACTATATTTAATAGATTTAAGTGTTTAATAGAAAACTCAGTGTTTGATTCCATCCTTAAAACTGAGATCCCGGCGCGACGTTTAACGTCGTGAGTCAGTATAATTAATGAATCCGAAAGGGCTCCTAAATTAAACGTGACAATATTATGTTGCAGTATCCTCTGCTATCTTTATTTATTTCCTGTTATTTTACTAAATAAATTTATATCTATCTTTAGTTGCTACATATGTGACAGAAAATGAGGTCAATGTCTCTAAAATTACATACTTACCTACTAAGTATGATTTTATAACTTTTATACGTCGATGCTATAGATCTGTGTTGATTTACCTTACAGTTATTTAACGCTAAGATCGACATCGACGTAAGAAAGTTGCAAAATTATACTATAAATTTAACATCATAAATCATAAAGAGAACCGTTTAAATTTCCCGCCACATAATAATTCTGTTACCAGCCAATTAGTCAACACCAAACAACAACAACAAGGCACTTAAGTATCAAAAGGGGCAAATGAAAGCCAGTCTTACACGTTGTAACGAAGTTACTAATTCTTCTGTCGATATGTAGTAATAGAATAAAGAAAACAATGCGCAGCCTCACACGCTTAAGTTACAATGCGTCTTCGCGACCGAATGGTAAACGCACCGCCGCGATTGATGAAGGTTCAACGCGCAGCCACGGTAAAGTAAACGAAACAACGTTTGTCATTGTCAGTTCTTCCCGGACCATCGCACCTCATCTGCGAAGCCGAAAAGAACTCGAAACCGACCGACGCTTCAGCCAAGAGAACGGTAAATTTTATTGTTCCTGGGAGCAAACTTTGAAGGTATTTCAGAGTCGTTTCCTTCGGACCGCCAGTACAGGATGTTATAACACTGCTGGTTAACTTCGAGGGCCACGACTCCGAAAACCACTCGGTGATTTGAGTTGTTTCCTCTGGACTGCCAGTACCGGATGTTATAACACTGCTGGTCAACTTCGGAGGCTGCAATCTCACTATTGCCTAGGTATTTCCGAACCGTTTCCTTCGGACCGCCGGTACCGGATGTTATAACACTGCCGGTTAACTTCGAAGGCCACGGCTCCGAAATTCTGTAACCAAACCTGAATTCACCCAGGTCTTTCCGAACTGATTTCTTCGGACTGTCAGCTCCGGCCGTTTTACCCCCAACTGGTCAACTCCGAGTGCCGACCTTTTGAAAGCTGGATACCGATTCTTTGACCCCGTCTGTACCCCCAGAGCACAGTTTTCGTACCGTCCGAATCTGTCATTCATACCGTAATCGTCTGTTTACCCTGGCTGGGAAAAAACCGTTTCGAAACCGTCTTAGTTCTCCGAACCGTTCCCCGTTCTGAACACTAGGTTGTTTGTTTTCCGTTTCAAAGTTACCGTATTAATTTAGTTGGGATCTCCAGGTCCGACTGTACCGTTTATTGATTTGAACACGAGGCTGTGTTGTTCTCCGTTTGTTTTATTGTGATAGAGTTTTTAAGTAAGTTAGGATACGAATGATTGTTAACTGTTATTTTTCCTGGTTAACACGACTTGTTTAGTTTTGCTGACAACCCTGTGTTTCCTTATTTTTGTCCCACTCCCTTCATCCATTTACAGATAAACGTGAACTCTGTCTTCGACTGTGTAAAAGCTCCTCAGGTATACGAAGCGAGTTCCTTAGTTACGCTTCTCCAAATAAAACTAAGGTGGCGCCCGAGTTTCGAAGCACCTACCCCTAGGTGTGGCAAAAACTGTACAAGGACCGGTACGAAAAGGCGTTACAAATTGGCGCCCAAGAGCAGGGACCGTTTTTCTGATTTGAATGAGTGACCGTTTTTCTGAATTTTCCGTTTTTACCGAAAGCCGATCTCTGTCTACGATGAATACCGAACAGGAATTGCCGACCACCACTTCAGGCTTGCCCGTGTCCGTCCTTTCCGTTCTCGATTCTCAAATTACGTACATAAACCAGCTCAAGAAGGATGGGCTTATTGTGGAACTTTCGAAGATGGGTTTAAGCACAACTGGGACCGTTGATACTTTGAGAAAGCGATTGATTGCTTATCTGAAAGATGAAGATGAACCGCTGACCGTTAAGTTGACTTCTTCTGCACTTCCCAGTATCGTCACCGTATCTACCGCTCCGACAACCCCTTCTCTTACGCTTCCTCCTACCACAACCGTGACATTTACAACCTCTGGTGGTATACCGTCAATTTGGTCCTATTTACCGAACCTATCCGTTAACCCTTTCGCTACCGCTGCTTTCCAAACTACATTGCAACCCTCCGCTCTGTCTTCGACTGTGTAAAAGCTCCCCAGGTATACAAAGCGAGTTTCTTAGTTACGCTTCTCCAAATAAAACTAAGGTGGCGCCCGAGTTTCGAAGCACCTACCCCTAGGTGTGGCAAAAACCGTACAAGGACCGGTACGAAAAGGCGTTACAACGTTTTAAGTTACGTTGAAAAACAAGAAGTATCTTAAGAGAAAGATATTTCTCGATTAAAGACAAGGTTGAATCAAATTAAAGATTCACTAACAAAATTTGAACATTTACAACTTCAAATTTGTTGGAAGTTGAAGATAGACAAGTTGCCTTGAATATTGAAACAGAGACTTTTGAAAATGATTTTTATGCTGCATCTAGTATTGCAGATGCAATTTTATCTTATTTAAATAATTCTGGGGCCAATTCTAATGTGTCCGATAAAACTGTAAATTACCTACATTTGATTGAGATTATAGCAAATTGGTTATTTTTTAAAGATAGTTTTCACTCTATTATTCACCAAAACAATGGTATTGATGACATCCAAAAGTTCCATTATTTGAGGTGGTCATTAGTAGGTGAGGCAGCAAAGGTGGTACAATCTTTGGGTGTTTCGGCATCTAATTAATCGACTGCTTGGCAGTTATTGAATGAACAGTACGAAAATAAAGCTTTATTGGTGAATAATCATGTACGCGCCATTTTCAACTTACCTACGTTAAGTTCTGAATCTCACATTGGTATTGGACAGTTACTAGATGGCATTATTCAAAATACGTGCGCTCTTGAGACTTTGGATCAACCTGTCTCTCATTGGGACACCTTACATATTCTGATACATATTGATACCTGATACATATTTTGAGTAACAAGTTGGACGGTACTTCGATGCGCGAATGGGAATCATTAAATCATAGTTATACACTGCCAACTTTTAAAGAATTTCAAGGTTTCTACAGGAAAGATGTCGTTTGCTTGAGGTTCTGAATATAACGCAAATCTAAAAGCCATGTAAGGTTGAGAATAAAATGGAACCTAAAGCTAAACGAAATGTACTTCAAACTAGTGTGAATGGAACTTTAAAGTGTGGTTTTTGTGCAAATTATCATTTGAATTACAATTGCAAAGATTTTTTAAAGTTAGAAGCTAATCGTCGACTTACAATGGACAGGTTCATGAGTGTAGATTGCTATTAGATTGCGGTTCTGAATCAAATTTTAGCACCGAAAAATTTTGTAACGTTCTAAACTTACCAAAGGGTTGATGTGTGAAAATAATTCAGAGTTTCAATAGAATCAAGATTAAATTCTTTCAAGTTCAATCTGCCATGTCTAGTCATCAAGAAAATTACACGGTNGGGTCTNAANNGNAATTNTGNACNAGTNNTTNAANAATATTTGTAAANATNNTTTCGGACNGTNCNCGGNGGCCNCGGCNTACCTANAGNGNNANANNGAGGTTNTNACNCATNCGCGCCTNTANCTANGTTANATNCTANGCCANNGCCCNCAAANACAANATCTCCTAGGTTCGAGGCGGTTCTGTATCGATCCGACNANATANAGAAATGNACNTCGGATCANTACNGTACACGATAATACTNTTATTTACTACCGANAGNGNTCNAGNTACNTCATANCANTGACTCTCTCCCNNCANGTGTNNCGNTCTGAGNNAANTCCTATGCCCANANCAGCAGNTTCGNNCCCTTNNCGNTCCCTCANAAGACTGAGACGGNCGANANNGGGATCCTACTATGAANTCCNNCCTGGNCCTNTGCTNNCACCCGTCTTAATCACCNATAAAACCNAANTANAAGANTTGTTACGGGTANNNCNATCACNGCTTTCTAAGCTGTAGTGTAGTGATACCCCAAAATGTAGTTTTTATTCTATTGTATGGCTAGTGTTATAAAAAATACATATTTTGTTACATGTAAAATTCTCCTGAACTATTAAATTTTAGCTTTAAGTGTGTCACTTCAACGAAGTATAATTTGTAAACTATCTGTAGGTTTCTTTACATGATTGTTTTTAGGAAATATCCGTACAAAAATGGTAAGTTGTAAGTTAATCTTGCTGCCTTAACTGAAAATTTAACTTTTTACATAAAGAGATCTTTATCAGATATATCCTGAAATCTATGTTACACTTATGAAAATCTTCAAACCACTCTTCTTATAAATCATTAAGCAATAAAGTATAGGTATTGGATATTAATCGTTCTAGAGAAGTAAAGATCAACATAATAAAATGTAAAACTCGTTAACATATATGTCATAGAGTGTAGTGTCACATCAGTAATAAATTCTTAGAACCTCCATGTGATTTTATTTTTCTCCAACATACCTCATCAGACCTCGTCTAGTACAGGGTGGTCAATTTACCTTTTAGTTGGATAGATAGACAAAATTATCTCAATAAAATGAATAAAAAATTATAGATTTCAAATCCTACTACAATTTTTGTATTAAACTACTTTTACTATCATCAATAGTTGACGAGATAAAAGTGTGGGTGATGATAAACGGGCCACCTTGTACAATATGACTGTTACTTTGTTTCACTTGACGTTTATGCAAACCGCCGTCTTTCTGGAATAAATAATGCTGCCAAACTAGCTAAATCAGCGGAATCTATGCTTTATGCATGGTTCACGTATTCACCATTCGATTATTATCAACTTTGTCTCAAGTTACAAACAACTCTATATAAAATGCTTATTGCTCGTCTGAAAGTCTTTCTGTCTGGAAGGGATATGCTAGCTCAGCATCCTGTTTTGTCAGTGGAAAAGATTTTCAAATATAGTATTAATAATAATAATAAACTTTATTTGCTAACAAAATGATTCACAGATCAATGTCAACATACAAACGGTGCCTGTAACACCTTTCCAAATAATCTTAAGATATAAACTGTTATCTAATAAAGTTCTATTTCATTTTAGAATATATGTATCTTCACAAAATATGCAGAATAAAATACACTTATTGGTTAAAGGTAAATAAAATGTTAATTTGTAAAATTAAAACAATAAAATTGCCTTTGTTTTAAAAAGTGGATAACTTTCTCTTAATACACACACAGCATTTTGTACGCTTTTATAGCCCTGTATGATGGACTTCTTTCAAAAAAGCACTTCTAGTTTCAATTGACTTTCCTAGGAGCGTAATGATCACGGATCCTAGGAAAGAAATGAGGGATTTTCTGCATTAACATAACCAAAAAGAAAAAGTATAGAGATGGGGCGGTAAGTACCCCAAGCCTATCAAAGTAAGGCCTGCAGCTCGTCTTGGGTTTAAGGTTAAAAATTACCCTAATAGTGCGCTTTTGTGCAACAAACACTGATGCACTGCTACTCGAAGCACCCCAGAACAAGATACTGTAAGTGATGGCTGTATGCAAGAAAGATAGTATGTTCGGATTGACTTAATAGTGAGAACATCTCGAAGTCTACGTAACAGAGCATAGCTGCTGCACATACCAAGGGGGAGATCAACTGTCAGATACAAGTATCTGACAGTTGAACTCCCAACGGAACTGTGAGTCCATCGTGGCTCCCAGAAACTGTATGCTCTCTCTTACTAGGATGGACCTACCATGAGAGGGTACGTAAAGTGAATAATTAGGTTTACATATATGAATGTCAATTTAAACCAGTTTTTTGTAGGTCTAGTTTTAAGCAATTTTCTGAGCACCAGTTTTCCATATATTGTATGGCCAACGAATCCGCCAACATAACGGACATATCCTCAGTATATTGGCAGACCATTTTCGCATTCAACCACCCCGCAAGCTCGTTGACATAAACCAAAAACAGTAGCGGGCCCAAAATGGATCCCTGCGATATTCCTTGAGATATATCTTTCGGCCGTGAGATGTGCGATTTACCATTTTGCGTCACGCAGACCGCCTGTCTTCTGTTCTGCAAATAGGATCTGAGCAAATCAGAGCAGACACCCCGTATACCGTAGTTTGCCAGTTTTTCTGAAGAGATACCGTAATATGTTTACTTGATTTACTTTACCCACATCTACTGTCATTCAACAGTAATGTAAAATTTGCTCAAATTTTAGGTTCTTTTTCTTTTTTGAATTAATAATACAAGATCATTAGACTGCCGGTTTCTCGGGCCGTTCTGGATTGATCAATATCAGCTACTGACAATAGATTACGAGTCATAACAGTGCACGTCGTCAGGTAACGCTATAAAATGTCCTCTTAGTAAGAGACGTAGTAACATGGAATATGAAAACAAACACAGATTTACCGAATTGCTATTCTGGGATTAATATGTTTTTACTCACCGGGGGACCCCGACGCCCCTCGTCCCTTAGTGTCCCCGACACCATGTTTATAGCAAACCTCGCCTCTGCGCTAACACCTTCTCCTGCCTCTATCACCTGTAGAAACTGATTAATGATCCTCCTCGCTTCCCCAACTAAATGGTAACTACTACTATCACTACATCTTGCACATGCTAATAAATACTACTTTGTCACCCTCTCTCTATCTCTAGGGTACAATCAAACGATTAGCCTCAAAATGCTCAAATTTTCTCATAACCTGCTCATACTGCTACGGGACATAAGTTTAACTCCTCTTTGAGTTACGCCAAACTTAAGCCCGTCTTCCGTGCACTAAAATCTCAGTATCACCTAGTCGCCCTCCTGGCGTCCCCGCACGAGCCTACTTTCTGGAGTCCCTAACTCTGGCGCTCCTAAACGCCCTGCTTCCACGGCCTATTACGCCCTAGATCTCGTCTAGGCGCGTCTTCCATTCCACTAAATTGACACCACATGCGTCCTCACTGCACGTGGGAGCCTCATATGGTGGACAATATATGCTTCTGCATGCACCTGACGCTCTCGTCTGGTCCCATTTGACACCTCTCTACACTACTAATCTCTGGTAATGTCTGAACAGACATTCCCCTCTCATGTTGCCATAATTACAATCTAATTACTGTGTCTACTACCAGAACTGTTACTTCTCCTACCAATGACAATTGGTCTTCACTCAACACATCAACTAAGTAGTAGCTACACTACAACTACACAGTAGTATAATCCCTGTAAATACATATGGGTATACAGATTAACCCCTCGCAAAACACCGCGCTCCGCATTTGCAGAGTATAGGGTGGTATGAGATGGGTGATTGCCAAAATCGAACTCCTAGTACCAGAATTATTTTTTTGTTAATATATATATATTTTTTGCTGCACTTCTGCAATATCATGTTCTTCTAAAATAAATGTAGATATTTCGTTAATAATATAACTTAATAGTAAATAATATACTTAAATACCGTATCCGACAGTAATACAGGATCTCTGCTTACGCAGTCAGTCCTCTGTGGGCGACATCTGATTTATGATGTATTGTGTAATCATATTCTGACAATTTCAAATCCCAACTTGCTAATCATTCGGTAGATTCTAGTGTGATGTTTTAAGCCAATATAATGCGTTATAATACGTAAATGAAATGACAAAAATAGAAAAGTGGCTGCTAACCCCTTCAATTCAGTAATAGAATAATTTTTCCCATTTTGGCTTCTACTCGCATACGTAATGGGGTGTAACGTTTTTCTTCATCTTCCTGAAGTAATATTGCTCCTATTCTACCTTTACATGCATATAGCACCAATTTGCATCCATTATTTAGTTGAAAGTGAGCGATGCTGTAGCTCTTTAAATGCTTTGCTAACATATTTTGCTTTTTTGTTGTGTTGTGCAATATCAACCGTTTCCCAGTATTGAAAGCTGCAGTAGGCAAACTGGCAATGTTTAATGGTAAATATCTCAAACTTTTCAGAAAAAAAATGTTTCAATTAATAAAGTAATAGAATCGAAAAATAGTATCAGTTACATTAAGGTGGTCTTACATTTGTCGTTGCCACTGATTTCATGTAGATGTGACAACGCTGGAAACACAAAAATATTTTAAATGTGTTTCTCGTCCCCGTTTTGGTTATACATTTTTGAGACAGATAGTTTTCCAAATACAGTACTTTTACGCATTTTTGTTGGCCATCCGGTACGATCGTTTATTTTCAGCTAACAAGATGTTAGGTTAATAAAACGGAACCGGTATGAAAGAGTAACTAATAGAATTTTAGAAGTGCTGAATGAAATGAAAAAGTACAATTTTCTAAACGCTTTAGTTTTTGTATTTGTTAACAGAAGACGTCAAAACAAATATCAATAAACTATAGAACTACGCACTATCTCGGTTTTGTCGGCCAATGCTAATCGTATTTCGATCCTCCTGAGAAAGTGTTTTTATCTTTTAGGCGGAGCTATATACACGATATACATTTTCCTTAACTGTAATATACTTGTTTCAGCAACTTCGTTATTTAATGAGTGTTATAAGTGGGTTTAGATCGCAATTTTAATTCAAATATCTTAGAACACAAAGTAAGTTGTTTTCTTGCTATTAATTTGAATGGTGTTGTTTTAACTGGGGCTTTTTTATCATAAAGATGGACTCACTTAACTATCCACAGCAAGAACGACAGAGGTTGCTACACCTTCAACAAATAATGCTGCAGTGGTCTAGTGATACTTACCCTGCTAGTCTAGGAGCTGCTGAAGAGCGTTTTTTTCAACCACCTCCGTCACTGATCCCACCATCTAATGGCTTGTCTCAAGACGACCCCAATGTGCGTACTTTAATAGTTCATGGTGTGTACATCCATGCTCAGAATTGTGTAATTCATTTTAGTTTCTATTAATATTTTTAATTGTTTGTTTCAATAAATTTTCTTTTTTAGCAAACGGTACTTGTTTTGATTGAATATATTTTGGGATCTAAGAAAGAGAAGTTGTGTTTGAGGATGCTGCACATACGAAGCACTAATTTATCTAAACAGTAAATTTTCCACTTTCCTAATAGAATAGTGAAAACTTTTTCTTGTCCAGCTTCATTAGATTTTACATACGGGGGGGCCGGTTAATTGAAGAGTTATAAGGAAGTTTAATTTGGCGCAAAATTGAGCAACTAGGAGTCGATTAAAATGACGCTTTAAATGTTTAAAAGTTCTTAGTACTTCCGGAGATATCCGAAATTAGTTTTTATTTTTTTACTAATTTATTACTAAAAAACACTTTACCATTCCCCCTTTTCCTCCTCTACAACGTGACATTATCAAATTTCAGTTCCGACGTTTCGGTTTTTACTTACCATCATCAACTTGGATTTTATTATGAGCGCTATAATAGATTTTTTCATTTTTGAAATGCGCTATTCTTTCTGATTACGATGATGTGTCATATGATATGGTTCAAATTGGCAGTTTATTGAAAATAACGAAAAGTACATTTAAATAAAGGGTCTCTTGAAAATGACAGCTCAACAGTTCTCTGTTAAGTCACTTGACACTTCTTCACGTGACATCAATTACATTTTCAAGCCGATGAGCATGTGACACTGTTAAATGGCGCCACGGAATCCCCTCTGACTTTCTAATCAATTGTTGATTGATGTTCATTTATCGCACTCTTCTGGATCTTTCCTGATTTATTTGATGAGGTATATAAAAATAAATGAAATGTTACCGTGCCACTTTTCCTCTTTTTACAACGTAGCATTATTATTAATGACATAAAAGTCAGTTTAAGACAACAATAATCAGTTTTTAGGTTTTTGTATTGGGAACGCCATATTAGATAGAATTTTACTTATTTAAAATGTATTTTGTTACAGTTGAGCTAAAATATCACAAATTGCATCTTTACAAAGAGTGCATTGTGCTTGATAATAGTCAACAACTTAGATTAGAGCTCGTTTCGTGTCATTATCTGACAGTTTGTCACATGATCATTCTTTTGCAAATGGCAGTAATATCACGTGGAGTAGTGTCATTTGACCGATCGACGGATTATTGAGATGTCATTTTCAAGGCGCTCATTGCAAAAACATAATTTATGTGATTTTTACAAAATTCCAAGACTGAACCATAACATATGGTACATCATCGTAATCAGAAAAATAGGCTCTATTCAAATATGCAAAAATTCAATATCGCGCTTAAGAAAAAATAAAGTTGATGATGGTAAATGATAATGCCTCGTTGTAGAGGAGGAAAAGTGACAATGTGTGACAGTGTCTTTTGTTTTCAGTTATCATATCAAATAAATTAATAAAAAAATAATAAATAAAAACTAATTTCCAAAAGTACTAAGAATTTTTAAAACGGCATTTTAATCGACTTCTTATTGCTCAGTTTTGCCCCAATTTAAACTTCCTTGTATCTCTTCAAATAACCGAGATCCCCATGGTGAGGCTCGTAAAACGGACACCCTGTATAGTCCAGTCCACGAAAAGGTATAAATGGAAATGCTTGGAACACTACTTTTGATGAACTTCCTTTGGACTAGTAAGGAGGTGAACATATCGAAAGTCTCCTCCCGTAGCCCTTGAGCCAGAAGGGAGGATGAGTTTTGAAAGTCTCACTTTCCTGTATTTTATTTATATCTTGGAAACTGTGTATTCTACCGACATGACCACTCTATAAAAAATAAAAGCTGATTGAATTTCCTACAAGTTTCACTCAGTCAAGTTTTTCGATACAATTGATAGTTTTTGCGATATCCGCTTTTGAATGTCTGTAAGCCTGACAGACGCTACGCAACTAACCGCGACTTTCTAAAGCGGATATTTTGAAAAATATGCAAGATATCGAAAAACTTATTCATCTTTAATTTTGATGGCCATGTCGGTAATAACCCCCAAATTGAGAAAATACTGACTGAAATAGCGTTTCATTGCATTTCTGACTTTCCTTCATTTTCAAAAGGCTTTATCACAGTTTGAAAAAATGCTATACGTCTTTGGATTTTATGGTCAATTTACTGGTTACACAGAAAATTTCAGGGCCGTAACCCCCAGATTTCGAAAATATTGACTGAAATTGTGTTTCATTGCGTTTTAACTGACCTTTCCTCTCTTCCTTTTCTCTAATCCTTTCTTTGTGATGGTATTTATAATATTTCGAGTGATGTAAAGGTTGTTTATGAAAAAAGTACAACACGTCCCTGTGTTTTAAGGTCAATTTACTGGCTACACAGCAAATTTTAAAACCATAAAATCCAGATTTTGAAAGATCCTGACTTAAATTGTGTTGTTTCATTGCATTTTCACTGACATGCTTTAATTTTTGATAGTAATGGTCACAGTTTCGTAAAGTAAGATTTGTTTATGAAAAAAATACAGTACGTCTCTGGATTTTATGGTAAATTTACTGGTTATACAGCAAATTTCAGTACCGTAACAGCCAGATTTTGAAAATACGGACTGGAATGACCTTTCTATGTATTTCTGACTTTTCTTGAATTGAATTCTTGGATTTATGGAGTTTAGATGTACCAAGAATTGCTGCAGTTCGTCTTCACCATGTCTCCAAACGACAAAGGTATCGTCAACGTATCAAAACCAGCACTTTGGTTTCTTTGGAGCGGTGGCCAGAGCATTTCCTTTGAATGTTTCCATAAAATAGTTTGCTATTACCGGACTGAAAGGGCTGCCCATTGCTACATCATCATTCTGTTCGAAGAATTTACCCTGCCATTGGAAGTAAGTGGTGGTTAGGCAGTGTGCGAACAATTTGGCGATGTCTAGTGGAAATTCTCGTTCTATCTGCTCCATAGCCGTACCATAGTGAATAAAGAAACAATATCAAAACTCACAAAGACGTCACCTGGAGATAAAGTTAAGGCTTGTCCACAAAATGTGCTGAGTTTCTTATGAAGCTGTTTGTCTTTCCTACTTTTGGTTGAGGGAGTGTTGTAAGGTACTTTTATATCTCATACGTAGTGCTTCCTATGGCACTAACGGTGGGTCTCAGTGGTACATCCGACTTGTCTATTTTAGGTAAACCATAAAGTCTGGTTGGAAGAACCTCTGACTTCTTGAGCTTCAAGATATCTTCAGCAGCGACAGACGTGGAATCTTCAATAAGTTGATTTGTGGTCCTCAGTATTCGAGCTGTTGGGTCACGTGGCAACTTCTTGTAGGTTATGGGATTCAGAACGGTTTCGATTTTCCGTTCGTAGTCTGTTGTTGATATGATCACTGTTGCGTTTCCTTTATCAGCAGGTAAAACGAGGATGTCTTTGTCTTGATTGAGTGTTTTAGGGGCTGCTGTCTCTCCAAAAGTGAGATTGTTTTTTGGGGGCTTTGATCGCTGTAGAACCCGTGACGTTTCTGCTCTTAGGTGCTCTGCGGTATGCATTAGCAGCGACCGTATTCCACTTTCCACATTTGCAATGATTTCCTCCACCGGCAGCTTTGCAGGTACTATCGCAAAATTTCCTTCTTGGAGCAGGTAGTTCTTTTTGAGTAAGATTGACAATAGTTCTACGTTGTCTTTCTTCAGGTGGGGCTTCTACTAAATCCGATTGCCGGTTCTGTTGTGTCAGATCTTGAAACTTCTTTTTTTGACGCTCTGTCGCTATGGCTTCAGTAATACTCTTGCGTTCGTGTGTTAAACGATCCATTTTTTCCCAGTCGCTCCAATGTAATACGTTTGCCTGCTCGTCTTTTGTAGTTGTCCATAAAATCTAATAAAGTTTGTTTGGAAATAGTATTAAACACAATCAACGTGCTTAGTATCATCTGATTTGATTATCTGATATGTTTTTTGACTAACTCGAATCACAAATTATGACAGTAGCACTGACAGTAGTCGTAAGGACTCCCATTACACACATCAGATACCTGCTAGTGTCAGGTAATAGAAACTAGTTTTACTGTTTTTATCAAGTTTTAAATTACAATTTTTATTTATTTTTTTTTCAACATTTCTTTTTGAGTGTCGCTTCCCAGACTCACCCTGTATGTATTGTATTCTTTATATTTTATTTCATGTTCCAAATGTTGATAGATATAGGTACTATTATATTTTGTTTACTAACTACTACTTACTGCTTTTTTATAAAGTCACCATGCTCTGGGTTCCATGACACAGAGGAATTGAGGGAAATGAGAAAGCCAACATTCTGGCTAAAAAAGAGGCCGGCATTCCTTTTACAGGACCAGAACCCTTCTGTGGCTTGGGAGATTACACCTGCAAACACGAGCTTAAATTGAAGGAGGAACACGAAAGAGTCAAGCTCTGGGAGCAACTCACTGGATTGGCGTAGTCTAAGAAACTTCTTGGAGGTTACAACCGGGAAAGGAGTAAAGAATTTGTAACCTACACTCACTCACAGGTTTCCTCTCAGGACACTGTCGCTTGAGAGGCCACCTGAAGCGGATAGGCCTAGGAAAACACGGAAAGTTCAAATTCTGTGGGGATGTGGAACAGACTCCTAAACACCTGCTTTGTGAATGTGACGTAGTCTCAAACATAAGGACCAACTTGTTTGGTAGCAGCATCATCAATTATGGGGAATTTCTTTTCTAAAGCCAACTCAGCTGCTGGCTTTTATTAAGGCCTTGCAGCTGGAGCCTCCTCCAACTGTGATGAGACTAGCCTCAGCCCAGATCCTAGTAACGGGGGACACAATAGGCTTCAAGGCCACAGTGCATTGTCACCCCGACAGCTACAATCCACAACACGTTATTTAATAGTTGTTGTTCACCAATGAAGACGAAAATTATGATAATAGACCGCAACCCTGCTAATGTTGGGCAGATCGATGGTTTTGAAGTGGTTGAGAAATTTAATTATTTCGGATCGCTTATCACAAACAAGAGCGGCTGTGACGAAGAAATCAAACGCAGACTAGCCATGGCACGTAATTCAACTATAAAACTAACTAGAATATAACTATATACTGCTCGTCAAAAAGAATGGGACAGCAAAATTTTTGCTCTTTTTTGAGCGGCTGCTTCTTCAAATTGATTTACTGGACTCTAATAATTTTTTTGAGGATTAAAAGGTATTTTCTTCCTCTTTCTTTTGACCTAAGTGATCTTTTTGAAAGGTGCCACAGATCCGAGTATACAGGGTGTGACTGAGGTGTAGTCAAAAAATAAAAAATTCGGTCTAACGCCATTTCTCGCAAAAAATTTTTTTACGTTTTACAATAGCCTTAATCGAGTCTTGCTGTCAATATCTCTAAACGTTTTCGCCAGTTTGGCGATTAAAGGCCGTTTACAAAATTTATTGCAACATTTCTAAAATGTGGTTACTTTTGATTCTCTTGTTTAAAATTAAACAATTTCTTTATATCTTTTGTGGAAGAAGAGCTGGATTAGCAAGTTTACACTTAAAACTACCCAATTTAAGTAAAAAACATACACTGCGAGATACAGGGTGACCCAAAAAAAAAATTGAAAAGAAAATCATATGTTTTATCATAAATCTTAGCATGTTCAGTCATTTTAATAGAAAATAATGATATTGGATAGAGACGCACACTATTTGTTTAGTAATCCAATTCATATCTCTAGACGTTTTCGCCAGTTTGGCGATTAAGGGGCGTTTACGATATTTATTGAATTTTTTTTAAATGTGGTTATTTTTAATTCCCTTGTTTTAAATTTAACAATTTATTTCTTTAGATCTTTTTCGGATGAAATGCGAGATTAGAAAAATTACACTTAAAACTACCCAATTTAAGTAAAGACTTATAAACTGCATTCATACAGAGTGAACCAAAAAAAAAATCAAAATAAAATCTTATGTGCATGCATTTGTAGACGTGTGTTGAGTACCATAGCAACACGCTATTGTCAATAGTGACAATTTATTTCGTCGCTTCGAATGTTTGGCATCGAATGACATTATCTTTGACTCTTTCTTTTGTAAGATTAACAGTATTCCACTTTATCGAAATGCCGCTATTTTCCGATGGAGAATTATCAGTTATTATGAGGCAAGTAGGAAAGTTAGAAAGATTATTAATTTAAAAATAAGCTTAATTTATAAACAGGTTACGGGAGCGCGGCTGCTCACTTAGTGAGATCAGCAACATCTTGGCTGCTCCCAGGTCCACCGTCCACAGGGTTTTCAAAAGAAATGCCCGTTTTGGAAATGTTGGCTACAGACTTGCAGGACGAAGTGGTCGACCGCGTTCTACAAGTCGCCGCCAAGACCGCTACATAATCCAGTCAGTGCGACGTCGCCGCATCTTAAATGCGACTCAAGTTAATGCAGCCCTCCGAACAGGAACGGGTGCAGTAATTTCTTCATCCACTGTTCGAAGAAGGCTGCATGAACGTGGATTACATGCAAGAAGGCGAGCCGCTTGTCCAGCTTTGCTGCCTGCACACCGACTTGCAAGAAGGAGATGGGCAGCTGTCCATGCTCATTGGGAAATTGATGAATGGAGTAAGTGTATGTTCACGGATGAATGTCGGTTCAATTTGTATGAATCTGACGGGCGATTATTGGTATGGAGAGAAAGAAATGAACGATATATGGAAGAATGCATGGATGCTAGGGTTGCTTTTGGGGGAGGTGGAATTACAGTTTGGGGCGGGATTATGAGGAATGGAAGAACATATTTAGTCATTTTGATTGAGGATAGTATGAATGCGCAGAGGTACAGGGATATGTGTATACGTGATATCGTTGTTCCCTTTTATCGAAACTTTGGGAACGGTTTTATCTTAATTGACGACAATGCTCGTCCACATCGAGCCAGAATCGTACAAGAAATTTTGAGAGAGAACAACATCGAACGAATGGAGTGGCGTGCAAGGTCACCGGATATGAACGTAATAGAGCACGAATGGAGTAGAATGAAATTGAGAATAAATGGCTCAGAGCATGAATTTCAAAATTTGAATGAGTTGGCAGAAATGGTGAGGGTTGAATGGGAGGCAATTCCCCAAAATTTTATTGCAAAGTTGGTGGATAGCATGTCAAGAAGGGTTGCGGAGTTGCAACAAACTGCTGGGGGACCGACAAGGTATTAAGAACAAATGGGTTTGTAGCCTGCAAAGTCATCGGATATGAATGCTGTGGACTTGGTTTTTTTTAAAATTAAAAACCATTATTTTCGATTAAATTTACCGAATAAAGTTACATGTTTTATTTGTATGGTAAAACATTTGATTTATCTTTTGTATGATTTTTTAACCCACTCTGTTTATAAAGGTTCGCGGTTTATAAATGTTCACCTAAAATGGGTGAATTGAAATGTAATTTTGCTAATCTTGTTTTAAATTCAATAATTTCGAATTTAAAACAAGAGAATTAAAAAGAACCATTTTTTTAATATCGTAAACGCCCCTTAATTGCCAAACTGGCGAAAACGTCTAGAGATATGAATTGGATTACTAAACAAATAGTGTGCTTCTCTATCCAATATTATTATTTTCCATTAAAATGACTGAACATGCTAAGATTTATGATAAAACATATGATTTTCTTTTCAATTTTTTTTTGGGTCACCCTGTATCTTGCAGTGTATGTTTTTAACTTAAATTGGGTAGTTTTAAGTGTAAACTTGCTAATCCCGCTCTTCTTCCACAAAAGATCTAAAGAAATTGTTTAATTTTAAACAAGAGAATCAAAAGTAACCACATTTTAAAAATTTTGCAATAAATTTTGTAAACGGCTTTTAATCCGCAAGACTCGATTAAGGCTATTGTAAAACGTAAAAAAATTTTTTGCGAGAAATGGCGTTAGACCGAATTTAGGTCAAAAGAAAGAGGAAGAAAATACCTTTTAATCCTCAAAAAAATTATTAGAATCAAGTAAATCAATTTGAAGAAGCAGCCGCTCAAAAAAGAGCAAAAATTTTGCTGTCCCATTCTTTTTGACGAGCAGTTTATAATATTCTTACATTCTGTTACTTATTCTAGACACTTCTCTTTCTACTAATCAATTTTACTCTAATGTTATCATTTGCGAGATAATGCCTATGTTATACAATTATATTTTCCATATTTGGAACGCTCTACAAAGGAAACGGATGAAAATAGAGCAAAATCGTTTCCATGTCATCAGCATCTTACTTTTTTGAGTTTTTATTGGTTTTCTGGATTGTTTGAAACAACCATCATATTAAAGTTCTCAAAAAAGTTAAATAGAACCACATTTTTGGGCAGAATTAGGAAAGCTTTAAATCCATTATTTTATGTTTTTTGTCACACCCCTAAACCTATATTGAAGCCTGATCAAAAATCATTTCTTTAATTTTCTAAAGCACTTTCCATTACATTTTCTGTTAAACATACTGTAGTATAGTTTTCTAGATTGAAATGTAGAAATTCCATTTTGGGAATCAGTGAATGAAGGTGATGTACGGAATGAGAAAATTAAATTAAAACATAAAGAAAACCTACAAAAATAAACGCCACAGACTTATTACAATGTATGCCGTAATGTGATATTTGCAGTATGTAATGTTGATTTGTTAAGTGCCTATGAAGCGCTAAAAACCCATATTACCTGGGTTGGTTTATGTGAATGTCCTGAATTGTTGGTATCATATTGTTTGTATTCAAGCCTTGTAAATATGATGTGTTTGCACTTTTTTAGCTAAAGTGCATAAAACTACAAACTTTTTGAAACTAAAAACTCATATAATTATTATTTTTTCCTGATTTGAACCAAACCTAACCGTTTAGATTTACTTCATGGACATGGGAAACATACTGTTTTAGTGCACCGGGTGATCAAATAAGATAATAGGTCGCCTTTTAATTAGAAACTGAAGATTTTTATCGAGTAATTTGAATATAGAAAGCTTTTCTAAAAACATATTTGTAATTCTAGCGTTGTCACATCCAGTGCCGGATTCAACTCATTTAACGCCGTGGGCTTTATTTTATACTTTTAAGGGAATCATATGATTTTTATCGTAATGCCTGGGCTACGTATAGCAAAATATATAAAAAACAGTTGTTCATTCTTCGTTTCTGCCGACAAACCTACGGCAATGTTAATGTAGACATTAATTTCTGTTTAGCGACGATGTTTCTAGAGTGATGTGGAACAAAGTTGCAAGATTTTGGCTATGAATTTCGGGCAACTTTTTAGTCCTATCTTTTAACCCAAATTACGACTTCGTTTTAACTTATTTGCCTGTTTTTTTTCTTTATATAGCTGAAGGCTTGGGGAATGTGCGATAGTTATTTTTGCAACCAAAAAAGTTTTGCAGATAGGAAAAGTAGTGATTTGAAAATTAGGTCAGATTTATCATTTTTTTAAAATGGTTTCAAAATTTTTATTGAATTTCGTACTATCTGGCAAGTGTCTTCTTTCATATGCTGTTTAAAAAACAGCAATATCTAGCTTAGTTTTTCATAATTTGGGTTAAAAGATTGTTATAAAATGCATTGAATGTCCCATAAGACGTTGTGCTTTACCGATGCCCTTTAAAAAAGTAATGTGACTTCAAAAATATCAGTGTCAACGTAAAAACTGCCACGTGACATTATGGACGACATTTTAACCTTAAAAATAGTCACGTGATTTATCAAATACGATTTCGCCATTTAAAACACTCGCATGACCTTTAAGTTTCCGTTTTGACGTTGAAAAAAGAGTAACATGATCTTTAAAATTAAATTTAATGATTGAAAATAGTCACGTGACCGTTTGCACCTTAAAAGGAGTATCATCTGTTCAAACATATCAATTCAAAATATCTGTTCAAACTGAGTCCTATAATGTGTCAATACTGAATGTTTCAAATAAACGAGTTATTAGCGATTTTGTGGTAAAGTGCACCAAATTTGTGTCAAAATTACTGTTTCTTTGCGGTTTTAGATTAGGGTAAATTGTCAGAACCAAATTGATACTTTTTCAATAAAATTCCTGTTATAGACTAATTTGGACCTCAGAAAGTCAAATCCGGTGTCAAAATGACCCTAACTGATACCATTTTTGAGATGACCTTTATTTTTGTCATTTTTAGGTACATTCCTGGGCGTGGGCATCCCTTATAAGAACCACTTTTCGACTATCAACCCAAAGGTATTGGCCCGGTTAAAGTCGATTTTAAAATTTTGATTTTTTTTCGAAAATTTGCTTGTCTATAAAAAAATGGAAATAAAACAGTATTTATGCTTTTATAGCCAAACGATGCATTTTATAAGAGAATTCGTATACCAGGTGTCCAAGAGCACCCTGGACATAGGAGATTAACATGGGAAAACGGTTTTGATTTTTTTGCGCCTGTACGGTTCATTTAATGGAAAAACGCTATAGATAAATGTTGTAGAGCACATTTTCGGCTATCAACTTGTAATTTTTTCAATACTGTAGATTTGACCAATAAGACGCAAAACGGCTATAAAATTCAGAAATTTTAAATCTCGCGCCAAGCGGTCGTTAAGAGAAATTCATATCCGGCCATGCTACCAACCTTTCAAAATCGTAACAAATCGCTGTCATTCTGTACTACCCAAATAATAGAAAGAAAATAAAAATAAATCGTGATAAAGACACTTTATCAGTAGCCACAGCCCAAAAATCTGGTAAGTTGCATTTATAACCTCATTCAATGTCTCACTCAACTTATTTACTTTGTAGCAAAATTCTTTAAGAAAACATTGGTTTTGCTTGCAAATATTTAATGAGGATGACCGAATCACCTATCTCAAGCCTCTTCATAACACTACCAAACGATTTAAAGTGATGAAAACAGTGGACAATGAAGCCAGATCTTTGAAGATAAGTTTCCTAGTGTACAGGGATAAGAACAAAGGGGCCAAATACTTCCTTCAAAAGTGATGTGATTTAGCTTCAATGTGCTTAACTTCATGGACTATCATCAGCAAACCTCTCATTCATCACAGGAACTCTTCCAGGTCCGTTTCTCGAATTTTCTTGTCCACTCCGTCTCTCCAGCTTCTGCGTGGTCTTCCTGGTTTTCGGTTTCCTTTGAGGTTCCAGTTTAGTACTTTCTTTGGGATTCTGGCATCCTTTGGACATGCCCATACCATATTAGCAGTTTAGTTCTAATGTCATCAATAATGTCGTGTTGTTTTCGCATTTCGTGTCTAATGGTTTCATTTTGGATTCGATCTCTCCTGGATTTTCCTGCCGCCCTTCTCCAAAAATCCATTTCTGTTGATGCTTTTAACTTACTTTTTGTTTTTTTTTTATCGGCCACACTTCCGAGCTATATGTTACTATGCTTTTCACGCTGGAGTTGTAAATCCTTTTTTTATTTTCTTTTGTAATGGTTTTATCCCATAGGTTATTGTTCAGCATGGAAGTAGCTCTTCTTCCCTGCACGTTTCTGTCCGATATTGCCTCGTCTAGTGTTCCTTTCATAGATATTTTCATTCCGAGGTATTTTTATTGTCACACCCGTGTTAGTAGTTACGGTGCACACACAGTAACCAGCATAGTAAGCAAGGTTAGCATAATGAGGTCGCTGACGAATATAAACGATGCACCGTAGCTCGACTAAATCACCGAACTCTGGGGTCTGCCCCAGAGGGAGGTCACTTACTGATCTCTGGGTACGCCTCTTGTGTAACGTAAACGTGGAGCATTAGGTGACCAAGTGCCACACCCGTGAATCAGCCCTAGCAAAGGAAATAGTGTGGGCGAGCAGCAAGAGCTGCCGTACCTACTTACCTCCCTTTGCTAGTACCACAGCGTCTTTACCGGCCCGTTGAATGCCCTCGGATAAGAGTCTAGGGTTCATTCATCCCAGCTAAAGCGTTTGCCCTCAGCGCCCTCTGTATGTTATAGCCAATAAAGCGAGTTACCTGTGGAATCCTGAGTTTTCTTCCTCCTGAGCTACCCCTTAACGTGACAGTATATATTGCAATGTATGATGATCTGTCCCTTTGCTAGACGTAGATCCTCTTGCTGTCCTCCTTTGCACATAAACTCCGTTTTTGTAATGTTGACATCCAGACTCCACTATTCGTATTCCTCGATGACTTTTTGGGTCAATATATTCCATGTCAACTACATCTTGCGCAATAACCACTTGATCATCCGTGAAAGAGAGGGTATATACTGTCGTCTCGTCATCTACTGGCATTCTCATTGTATTGCATTTACGTTTCTATATCTTCAGCGCGTGTTTGAAGTATATTTTGATTAGCGCTGCTTCTTTTTCTGCCTCCATATCGAAATATTCTTTTTTTATCTTGTTCTTTAAGATTTTTCCATAAACTGTATTTATAGCGCTTGTAATGGCTATTTCCCTATTGTTGTCTCAGTATATCGTCGATAGGTGTGATGTCCTCCATTCTGTGGGAACTTCGTGCCTATTGAGGGACTTAGGGAAAGAAGGGGAAATTTCTTAATAGCCCGTATAGTTTATCTGTGCCGTATTTTAAAAGCTCGTTAGTAATATTGCTTGGTTCTGGGACTCTTCCGTTTTTTAAGTTTTTTCAGACTTATTTAACCTCTGTCACAGTTATTTTAATTTCCAGTTTGTATAAATATGCCCTGGTATTCGTTTTGAATGTCTTTAAATTGAGGTCTGTCTTCTGTCAACATATCTTCAAAGTATCTCTTCCATTTTTGAGGTGTTATAGGTGAGACAATGTCCATCGTTCGTCCTCTTTTTATACTTTTGTGAAGCCTCCAGCTTTCTGTACTCTTCCTGTCTCCATTGTATGTATTGAGCCTTAAACACGTCTTTTCCCATTGATTGTTCTTCTTTATACATATTTTCTTCCTTACTCTCCTTTGTAATTCTTTGTATTTTATCTTGTCTTCCCTACTTTTCGAACTTAAATATATGTGGTATCTTTTCCTTGTTTATTCTTTTATTTCGTGTTCAACTTGTTCATCCCACCAGTATAGTTTTTTTTGGTTTTCCACATTTTTCTTTATAACCCAGTGCAACTTTTACCGGTGAGTGTATGCCCCTCTTTATATATTCATCTTCTCCTTCTATTCTTCTTCTGGATTTTGCTATGGAGTTTACATCTGTATAGTATTTTTGTACTTTCATGTTCGAGGCTGTTGACTTTTTTCGTTTGTTATTTCATCCTTTTTTTGGGCTTGTCCGGTTCTTCTTTTGTTCTTATTGGTGTTACTATTTATCCTTATCCTTATCTTATTATCCTTAAACCCGCCAAACATGTACCGAGATATCAACCAAGCCCATAAAGTGACATAAGCAAGAGTATTCTAAAATTATCTCAGTTATCAAATGCACTGAGCTGAAATTCACGAAATTTGCAGTAATTTTTTTTTACCCCATATATGGGTGAAGAAATAACTTTTGAGGTAAAATGATGAGTATCCTGATTCTAGAAAAAACGGCCTTTCAAAACCTTTTTTGTTTATTAAACTCATCTGAGAAGTTTCGGAGATACAGGCTGTTAAAAATGGCCAAAACTTTGCTGTATCAATCTTTTCAGCGAGCAGTTTATAATGCAAACAATATCAAAGACATAAACTAAAAAAGCCAAAAATGCCAGAAATTGTTCATGTATGCCGAACCTTTTCATATGACCATTGCACACTAGAATGTACAGGGTTGATTCGTATATTTGGACAAATTGCGGAGACTTAGGAGTTGATAAAGTTAACGTCAAACTAAATCACGTTTATAGTTTATTCTATTTTGATCAAACTGAGTAAAACAGAATTATTGTGGTTTTTCAGATCAGTTTATTTGTTGTCTAATAACTGGAATTAATTGCTGGGGCTGTGTAAATGAGGATCAATAAATCTGACTACCTTGTTCATTGCTGGTAAACCCAAATACATTTGGCAAACCTGCAAAAAGAACTAAGAATGCTGTTTTTTTGGTACTTAAACATTTTTCAGGTAGTAAAGGGCATTCAAACAAGCTATTGACCGAAAACATACGGGTTGTTACTAAAATGACAAGTGTAGATATTTCACTTCAAATTATAAAATGTGTAGAAAAATACCCCATTTTATACGACCCCAAGTATGACAAACTGAAAGTCAGACAAGAATATTGGATAAAAGCGGCTAAGGAATTAAATGAGAACGGTAAGCATATTTCAGAACCCCAGTACCTACCTACTCCTAAAATACAGACACTTTTTCAGCTGACACCTTAAAAAAAAAGTGGAAAAACCTTAAAGATGGCTACGTAAAATATCTGCAGAGCCAGATTAATCCAAAAGGACGGTCCAGGATTGCATCTGGATTCAGACTGTCCAAAGAAATGGAGTTTTTGAACCCTTATCTTACATGCGTTAAACCGAATGAATTGAACGAAACCACCAAGAAAGACATGCTTGATGATGTACTTTTTGTGAAATTATGGAAAGAATTTAAGAAAGTGCCAAACGATTTGAAAAAGGATACATTCGACAAGATGATCAAGATAGCACAACTAGCTCAAGGTGAAAAGTGCGACGATGACGTTTTTGAAGAGAATTCTTCTGGGGAAGATTCGGACAGTGGTGATTCTGGATATAAGATTAATGTAAGGTCACTATGCAAAAGGCTATAATTTATATAATTTGTTTAAAGTGTTTTAAGTGTTTTTTGTTTTATATACTACTGTGTGGAATTTTAACAAATGACGCTTTTTTAAAGGTCAAATCGGTCACTGTTGAAGATCTGAAAACAATAATAATTTCTGCAATCTATTTTATCAATATATTTATTAATAAATTTCTTTTTTACTTGTGTCTCTTGCCCATTGTTTTATTCAGAAATGGTGCTGTTGTTGTACTTTTAAATTCTGAAATTCCTTTCGATATTGTCCTAAAGTGATCTTGAGTGAGGTAGGTTATAGTAGCGTAAAATAAAAATAAATATGTCCGACTGTTAATTCTACAACAATATGACGTATCTCAGATTGTTTTCAATTTTCGTTGGTAAAATAATATGCTTTTAATAAAACAAATTAATTTCTTTTAATAATAATTATTTGATAGTGAGTTTTTTTACTAATTATAATATTTCAATGACTTGATCACCTGAAAAGTGTGTAACTCCATTTGGGAAAATTTTACAGGAGGAAAAATACATTATTCTTTAGAACTTTTATACATTACAATTCGCGTGTTATACACTAAAAAGAACTTGGAAATAGCATAATTTGCATACCCAAGTTTTATAGATACTAGTTTATACTTTTGCAGGAATTACACATATTTCCAAGTATTTCATCAAACGCTTTTGCTTTCTAAGCTCCCATTTTGCCAGTAAGGAAATTGTTATATTACCTGAAAATAATACTTTACTATGAATGCGTAGAAGGACCACACACGGTGTTTTTCTTAAATTCCGACTTGAATTTCAACTCTGAAATTAGTTACATTTCGACTTTAAACTCAGAAATTAGTCAAATTTAGACATCAAACTCGGAATTTGGTTAAATTACGACTCCAATCTCAGAAATTAACTAAATTCCGACTTGAAACTCGAAAATTAGTTAAATTTAGACTCCAAACTCGGAAGTTAGTTTACTGCGTCTTAAATCTCGAAAATGTAAGAATTTTCGAATGTTACATTGTCACATTGTAAACACTCATCAAACTAAAATACACACACCGGCAAAATTAAAGGAACGGTCAAAATTTAGACTTAGTTTAACATCAATTTTCTCTTTTTCAATCATCTTTTTTATGAATTGTAGCTTGATTCTTCATGAATACATCTGTCTTATTACAATTTTTAAATGGTTTGTTTTTATGTCATATACAGGGACGAAAAGGAAGTAGGGAATTTTCTGTGCTTTTTGAGACACCCTGTGGAGAGAAGAACTGAGAATTGAAAACATGTTATAACATCAAATTATTAAAGAAAATACAGGGTCTCGCGATTTGCGTCGAACATCGCAGATGCTTCTCGGTGTATCGCTTTCTAACGGTCGCCTATTTTAAAACGCGCCCGGCCAGATATTGCGGCGCATCGGATCCATCCCGAATCGAGTGCTCGTTCAGTAAGTATCGAGCATAGTAGGCCCAAACCGTAACACTGCCCCCCTCTTAAAGCTGATCGTCCCGATCCGCTTCATCTAATCCCTGGTATTTCTTGAGTCTGTCCAGATGGACAAAATTAACCTTTGGTAAGTTTACCACATTGTAAGGTCCCCCACAGTGTCGTTGCCATCTTTGACTTAATCCGTTGCTCCTCCTGGGTTGAAACATCCACACAGCATCACCTTCCTTATAATTGCCACCAGCTGGTCTGTGGTCCAGTGTCATCTTCATACGGTCGTTGTTTGGTTTCATCTTCTCTCTCTCAAGTTCCTGAATTGTGCTTGATCCCTTCTGTAACGAACACTGGTCACACCGTTTACACTATTCCTCAACGTCCTTTCTGAAATTAATCCAGTAAAATCGATCTCTTATTCTAGCCAAAGTCTGGTTTACTCCAAAGTGTCCTCCTCCGCGACTGTCATGTAGTTCTCGCAGCACATTCTCTTTGCAGGAATTGGGCACTATTGTTTGGTAAACAAAGCGTTTTCCGTCTGGGACTTCCCATTTGCGAGTAATTAAGTCATCTCGCAGTCGAAGCGAATTCCACTGGAGGAACCAGTAACCCGTTACTGTTGCACCATATCTGGAAATCTGTTGCCAATCCGGTTTCAATCCTTCTCCAACATTTGTTCTAATGTCCTGATTTCGTCGGCACTGCGGGTTTGGAGAACAAGACCGCTGTCTGCAATTCCTGCTATAGTGTCCTGTGCGTCCACATCGATAACACTCCACTCTAGTGATCGGGCGTGATCGTTCTAACTGTGTGGACTGACCATTTCCTGATGCTGCCATTTGTTGCACTAATTGGCCAACCATTGATTTAATTTAATTTATTAATGTAGCAACATGATCGGCTAACGGTACTCTCTCCTCTTGAATAATCACGGCCCTGATCTCTGGCTTTAAGTCATTGCACGCAGCTTCAACTTCCAGCGCTCGAACCAGTAATTCGCTGCTGTTGCTTCCTTTGAACATCTTCAGCATTTGCTTTACCTCCGGATCTCGAATCCCTTCCACAAAATACTGTGCCACAAATTCTTCTTGGATTTCATCCGGGACGGCTGGGTGAGCCAGATGCACAAGGCGACGAATTTCGGCTTCAAACTCTTGTAAATTTTCACCAGTTTTCTGCAGTCTTGCCTTTAATTGTGTTTGATACACTCCTTTCCTATGCTGATCCCCATAATGACGTTCTAATGCAGCTACTAATGCTTCATAGTTGCTTTGTTGTGTGATAGGCATAGTCTGTAACAGCTCCAATGCAGGTCTTCGTAGTGCTACTACTAGTGCTACAGCCATTTCCTCGTTACTCCATCCATTTGCATTTGCAGCGGCCTCAAATTGGAGTTGGTACGTTCCCCATGAAGTTTGACCGTCGTATGTGGGAGGCTTGATCTTGTTGAGCCCGTTTCCGGTGATTACTGTAGAGCTCGCTCCTCTGCTGTCAATTTTCCGCTCTAAGTCGCGTAGCTTTATCTCGACATCATTCTGAATTTTATTAATGTCCTCCCGAACATCATTCTGAATTTTATTGAGACTATGGGTTACATAATCTTGAATTTCTGTCTTCTTCCCCGCTAGAACGTCCAGTATTTCTACGTTACGCTTTTCTTGCCGCTCTCTGTCTTCTTGTCGAATTCTTTCTTCTTCTTCTTTGTCTTGTTGTCGAATCCTTTCTTTTTGTTGTCGAATTCTTTTTTGTTCTTCCTTGCCTTTTTGTCGAATCCTTTCTTGTTCTTCTTTGTCTCGTTGTCGAATCTCTTCTTGTTTTTCAAGCCATTCGTTTCATTTCATTCGTTCATTTGCCATAATAACTGCAAGTCGGGCCTCCATAATTGCACTTTGACGTCTTGTTATTGGCATAAAATAAATTTAACACACCGCTGTTCTCAAAATCTCTATCCCGGTTCTGAACAGAAGTCTCTAACCCGAAGTTTAGTTCAAATTCACGTCGCACTAAAGTCTGATCGCACTTCTGACACCAATTGTTACGATTTTTCCGTGGCTTTAAACAAAGTAAATTTAACTCAACAAGAAATAAATGTATTTACACTTCAAAACACTCCGTACAATAATTAATTCAGCTACCAAAAACACTACTACAATTCCACAATTATTCTACTCTTTAAACTTCACCGCGTTTCCAAAATCCACTACTGATCCACCGTCGAGACCGCTTCTTTTATATTCGGCAAACCACGTTCTAGAATTGGTCGAACAAGAAAGGTACTTTGAAATTTATTGACTCCTAGTAAAAAGAAGGAAATAATGAATATTTTACGGCTTTCAATGGTGGAACTACAAAGGTTTCATGAATCTTATTGGCATCTAGAACAATGAAGGAAATGTAAGTGAAAACAAAACTCAGAGTCACTTACACTCACTACTCCACTGTGGGAATATGGACTACTACTTTTCAATGAAGGAAATAATCAGTTTGGAACCGCTCTCATTGGCCGAACTAAATAGGTTCCTTAAGTTTATGGGCTCCTAGTAAAATGAAGGAAATAATCAGTTTGAAACGGCTCTCATTGGTCGAACAAGAAAGGTTCTTTGAATTTTATTGACTCCTAGTAAAATGAAGGAAAAATAAATATTTTACGCCTTTCAATGGTAGAACTGAGGAATGAGGTTCTCATTCACCTTGAACGTACTTCGAGAGAGTGTGAAAGTCAAAAAGTTTTAAACATTTAAGGGTCGTCCCGACTCAGGGCTAATGTAGCCCTTTTAGTTTTAGTTTAGTTGTAAGTTTTCATGTCTGAATTTTTTCTCCAAAATAAGATTTGTTAATGTTTCAAATTTTCTCCATGTCTAACCAACAAACCTGGGTCTTGCTATCTCGTCCTTTCTAAAAAGACAGCAGGCGCTCACGTTTTTTCATCTAAGCTCCTGATGATGGGCACTTATGCGCTCGAAACATGTCGAGCAGTATCCTCTCAGTAACATTTGAGGACTTTATAAATTTATTGTGGAGAAGGCTGTGTGGTTAATCACCCCTTTACATTCGTACTTACACCTCCACTGTGAGAAAATGGACTACTTCTTTACCTGGAACAAGAAAGGTTTCTTTAATTTTAGTGACTCCTAATGAAATGAAGAAAATAATGAATATTTTACGGCTTTCAATGGTGGAACTACAAAGGTTTCTTGAATATTGTTGGCTCCTAGTACAATGAAAGAAATAATCAGTTGGGAACGGCTCTCATTGGTCGAACTAGAAAGGTTCCTTAATTTTATGCGCTCTTAGTAAAATGAAGGAAATAATCAATTTGGAACGGCTCTCATTGGTCGAACTAAAAAGGTTTTTTAAGTTTATGGGCTCCCAGTAAAATTAAGGAAATAATCAGTTTGGAACGACTCTCATTGGTCGAACTAAAAAAGTTTTTTAAGTTTATGGGTTCCCAGTAAAATGAAGGAAATAATCTGTTTGGAAAGGCTCTCATTGGTCGAACAAGAAAGGTTCTTTGAATTTTATTGACTCCTAGTGAAATGAAGGAAATAATGAATATTTTACGGGTTTTATTGGTGGAACTTCAAAGGTTTCTTGAATACTGCTAATTATAGAAATTTTGGTAGAACGTAAAATTTATTAAAATAATAACCGATCCATTAAAAAAAATGGTGGTGGATGTCGTTAGCCTGAAGACCTAGGTCCTAAAATTTCGAAACGATCATCAAGAGATAGACTTTTTAACCTTACGTCATATTCCAAAATTCCATATTTGTAGCTTTTACCTGGCAGAAAATGGTAGACCGTTCTGAAACATTTGGAATACTCTGTATTTGCATACTGTTATCATGGCTGCCGTATACCCAAGCCTAACAAATATTATCATTTTATACATACTGAGGCACTTACTTTGGTTTTCTAAAAATATCACTATTTGTACAGGAAAAAATAGTTAAAAGTCACTGAAGCACAAGAACAGAACATTGAAGTGTCTCCATTAACTGCATGGACATACACATACAAACTTCGTTTAGAAATAACGTCCAATGGAGTTATTAGATTAGTTAATTAGATTTCCGTGTCCAAGAGCACCCTGGACATAGGAGATTAACATGGGAAAACAGTTTTGATTTTTTTGCGCCTGTACGGTTCATTTAATGGAAAAACGCTTTAGATAAAAGTTGTAGAGCACATTTTCGGCTATCAACTTGTAATTTTTTTAATACCGTAGATTTGACCATTAAGACGAAAAACGGATCTAAAACTTCTGAAATTTTAAATCTCGCGCCAAGCGGTCGTTAAAGAAAGTTTATATCCGGCCGTGCTACAAACCTTTCAAGATCATAACAAATCGCTGTCAGTCATTCTGTAATCAAAATATTCAAAACAAGTTTATTTAGTAATAATTTTGAGGTACTACCCACATAATGCAAATAAAATAAAAATAAATCGTGATAAAGATACTTTATCAGTAGCCACAGCCCAAAAATCTGGTAAGTTGCAGTTATAACCTCAGTCAATGTCTCTACCCAACTTATTTGCTTTGTAGCAAACTTCTTTAAGAGAACACTTGTTTTGCTTGCAAATATTTAATAAAGACGACCGAATCCTATCCACCTATCCACCTATCTCAAGCCTCTTCTTAACAGTTCAAACGATTTAAAGTGATGAAAACAGTGGACAATGAAACCTGCCAGATCTTTGAAGATAAGTTGCTTTACTATACAGGCACCACAAAAGAGGGCAAATACTTTCCTCAAAAATGATTTCGTGTCCTATGTGACTGCTGTTTTATTGTATCCTTCTGTTTTGTAGTGTTATCAACACACACATAGTGTTTAAGTGGTTTTATATTGTATGATCTTAATAAAAAGGCATTTTTTATAACTGATTATCAATGTTTTTTCCTTAGTTCTACAGGATAAGGTAAGTACTGATATTTAATTAGCTTTATTAGTTGTCTTGATCATCATTCACCTACAAAAATACTTGTAAAATGTCTACTAACCAAAAATAGTTTATTTGCAAGTAATGTGTAACTCGAGTTCACATTTGATTGGTAAAGGTATGTCCTGTGAAATGGTTTATTGAATTAGAAGCAAATTGTTTCTCTTTAGAGGCTTTCAATCACTACATTTCACCTACCTTTGCTAATTTGGAACTCCACTGTTATCCAAACAGACATTAGGTTAGTTAGACAAAGTTGTTTTTAGCATAGTTTGTATGGTGAAAGGTACACCCACTCACACTCAATCTGTGCAACAATCACTGTTTATGTGGTAAGACCAGTTTTCTTTGCCACCTATTGTACCTAAGCTTTTCACTTGAGGAAAATGTATACTGTACTTTGAACTGTGAATAAATAATGCAAACGTTCAGTGTACAAAGTTTTATTTGGATCAATTGAGTGTGTGGAAAAAAGAACACAATTATAATGTTGTTAATAAACCTAGAATAGAACAGCAGAACAGGTCATGTAGATAGCTCAATTGAAAAGTTGGTTTTTCGATTATACCTACCCATATACAAAAACTTTTTTCTGCTCCTAAAGGGATATTGGTTCATTCCTTAACAGTTTAGAGAACGGATAAGTGGGCAAGTGCCAACGGTTGAACGAATACAAAATCCTAGACAATCTTCAGCGTGCGTAAAGAAATAGACCAATCACAGACAATCTTCAGCGTGCGTAAAGAAATGTAAAGTGTTCAATTAAAGAATAAAAACATCTACTTTATTATATGTTAAAGCAAATGATACAAACTTACAATTTACAATGAATCAAATCCATTCAACATCTCAACCCGGTGACAATCCGGGACACTTCACGGGACAAAGTGATAATGTAAACACGGAAACGTTTCGAACATTGAGAGTTTATTTGTGTGAAATTTGGTAAGTAATTCCCATTAGTCGTAGAAAAAATAGCCTGTAAAACTCGGATGAACTGTCCATATCGCCCTCGTCCGATTGAGCACTCCGCCTTCGGCGTCGTTGAGATTTAAAAGTCAGATATCAACACTGAATCATTTTTAGTTACAACACTGATGAAGGCCCTCACTGATGATAGTCCATGAAGTTAAGCACACTGAAGCTAAATCACATCACTTTTGAAGGAAGTATTTGGCCCCTTTGTTGTTGTCCCTGTACAGGGTGCTGCATTCTCGATGGTTTTACGGGGTACAGAGAAAACGGTAATAGATAGAAAAAAAGTAGCATACATGTTCTGATCTCTTTTTCTGAGCTGAGATGACTGGCGAAAAGTGGACGGCGCAAGCTTCTTTTGTTTCAAAGATACGGGGGGTTTTTCATTTGCTCTTAAAGTTATCAAAAAAGGAAGAAAGGTTCCCGGTAGAAGTTTTCATCTAGAATCCAATGGCGTAGTCAGTTTTTTTCTATTCCGTTTAGTTTCTGACATATGACAGTAAGTTACATTTTTTTAAATGGAACATCCTATATATTTTTACGTCATTTAATTCTGTTGATTTTTACCTTTTCAATAGTGTATTACAACATATAAGTTTGTGGAGGTTAATCCTGTTATTTTAAAAAAAGACCTTTGCTAAGCTAAAAAAAGGCCAATATCTAAAATACCAAACAAAATCGGAAATCATATAAACTAACACATCAGAAAATTAAATATTTTTAATAAATCTTATTAAAAATCTAAGTTACAAACAGTTCTACCGTCACTTTAATGAGAAAAGTGGCTATAAATGTAACATGTTAATATGAACATAGCCAAATTTTTGTTTGGTTCAAAAGTTTGCCAAATTTTGTCAGAAACTAAACGTAATAGAAAAAAACTGACTACGCCATTTTAGACCAATTTTCAAAAGCCCCCCGTATCTTTGAAACAAAAGAAGTTTGCGCAGCCCACTCTTCGCCAGTCATCTCAGCTCAGAAAAAGAGATCGGAACACGTATGCTACTTTTTTTCTATCTATTTACCGTTTTCTTTGTAAATTGATTATTACCCCGTAAAACCATCGAAACAACCATGCAGCTTTGCAGCCCATGTACAGTAGGAAAGTTACCTTCAGAGATTCAGTTGCGTTTATATAGGGTCTCCAAATTGATTATTACTTAAAAGTTGGAAAGTACATAAAAAATAATATAAACCATGTTTAAAAAGTGCGACACCTCTCTTCTCCCTCTTAAACAACCATCAAGAGATCGATTTTTTAACTTTGCAGCCTTCATTTTGTAGAAAAAGATACACCTTTCCGGAATACATACATTTGGAATACCCTGTATAATATTTAGGTGACCCGTTAAGTTAGAATGTATCCGTGAAGTTAAAGAAAGCCGTTTCAATACGCGTACAACAATATAAACAAACTACTTTTTTACTATATTGAAGGTGCCACATTCCGACTACAAAAAATATTTTGCATATATTGCCAGATTGAAGTTAAGAAGTGTGGTTTTCTTATATAAATAGTTAATTTTTGTGTGTGTGTATGTATGTGTAAGTTACGGTGATATTCCTAAAGGTAAAAATAGGTTTATTTCACTCACTTATTTTTTATAAATTTTAACTTTTATTAAATTACATTAACAAAGTTTAAATAAAGTAGTGATTTTCAGACGTCTCTTTGAAGAGAGCAACTTCTAGATCTAGCCAGTCCTCCGTCGATGTCTCATTAGTTCACTTATAAAAGTAAAAAGTTGGGTTTTAATCTGCTCAGAAACAGTGGTTTCGGGTAAGTCAACAATAAAGTAATTTTTTTTATTTTATTTGTTTCGGGAAAGACTAAAACGTGTTAGAAAGTTTAAGTTAAAGTTTTTTAATGGAATTTGATGCATTGCGTTCAGAGTCACATGTTTCTTAATAGATTTTCAGATTTTCTATTGTCTATTTGACGGTTAAAATATTGACAGAAACATACAAGCCGTTTTATTCTATCTCAAAATTGTCCAAAGGTTATGATACTCAAAAATCTGAAATGTCATTCTTCAAACGTCAACATCCGAAACTGTTACATTGCTCTCTCTTAGATTCTGCTACTTGGTCTAGATAATTTTTGTTCTAATCAGTTTTTCTCTAAATGTTAACACTTACTACACCTACTCATTATGACAACATATCAATTTCAATTGCTTAATTTATAAAAATTTTAAAAAAACATAAAGTACCAAGTACGTAATACACTAAGTATAATTTTTTGACAAGTGTGGCACATCATTAGTTTCGGGAGGTCTGTAGCTACTAAAAAACGAAATAAAAAGTTTAGGTCCGTATTTGAAAAATTGAAGTTGATGGTGGTATATAAAAGTGCCTCCAGAAGGTGCCATTGATTTTCCAAAATAATCAAACATACAGTGAAAAAAAAAAGAAGAAATTTGACTTTTTTGGTCTTTGTCGGATATCTCCGGAATTAATGAAAATATTTTAATTTTTTTTCCAAATTATGGAGCAATAAAATGCGCAACTTTGCTAGCATGTAATGCTAATGCATCAAATTTTTGAACACCCTGTATAATACAAGGTGATCCAATTTAAATGTCAATGATTAACCATTCAATAGCCCACCAAAAACTAAGTTGACATACATTATGACATTTTCCTGAAAAATGCTGTTCTTCAAATTTCAGTTTAAAAAATCGGTTTCTTGTCATAAATGTCAGACCGTTGGAGCAATTTTAATCAAATTTGGTAAGTAACAACAACAAAGTACTTAAGAAATTAATTCTTATTATATGGTATTAATGACGTGTGTCGAAACTGTCCAGCGGCGTAGACACAGCAAGATGGTTTTCATTTGGGTGCCTTATGCTCTACGTCACTGAATACTTTTACAAAAATACAATTTCTTTTACTTTACTTGTTGAATTTGAAAAAATAAGTATCTCTTCGTTTACGAGATAATTGAGTTATTACGTTTAAAGACCAACCCAACACAACTTAAAAATTGTCTTGGAAACGGTGAAAACTAACTTAAGAGGCGTAAAAATGTGTTTGTAGCCAGTTTTCATAGTTTCCTCTTCTTCTTCTTGTGCATATTCACTAATGAATGTTTGCGACCACGTGACTTGTATTCCGTCTCTGGCCTTATGTATTAGGCTTTCCACTGTTCGTAAGTCCACTGTCTTATGTTACGCAGCCACGACATCTTCTTCCTCATAGTCATAGTTTCCAGACAAATTGAAAGACTTTAGTCTTGAAAATTGACTTGGAAACTGTGAAAATTGACTTGAGAGGCATAAAAAGTGTCTTTGTAACCAGTTTAAAAAAATTCTTCAAATTGAAAGACTTTGGTCTTAAAAATTGTCTTGGAAGCTGTGAATATTGACTTGACAGGCTTGAAAACTGTCTTTGTAGTCAGTCGTCATAAATTTCAGATAAGTTGAAAAACTTTAGTATTGAAAATTGACTTGTGAGAAAATTGATTTTGAGTGTTGAAAAATGAGAATTTTTGACTACAAATTCACACATTTAAACCTTGAAAATTGACTTGGATACCAAAAAGTGACTGAACTGAGTGAACCAATTGAAAGTGACATCAGAAACTTAAAATTTGCATTTGAAGTAATTTTGTATAATTTGAAAACACATTTCAATATTTTAGTCTTGAAAATAGACTTGAAGACTAACTTTTCAAGTTTTTTTTACTTTGCCTTTCATTTTCTTTGGACTCAGGACTATTTTTAGGGCTTTAAAACTGCTTTCAGCTTGGAAATGGAGTTCCAAGGCTATCTTCACCAAGTTTTTGACATAGCAGACCTAAAAATCAATTATTACATTTTCCATAGTCACTATTAAATTGACTTCTAGACATTTCAGTGTTAAAAATTCTAGCATTTCCTAAAAACCTAGACTGTTTTTAGTGCTTTATGGCTGTTTTCAGCATGAAAACCGAGTTTTAAGGCTCTTCAGGATCTTCACAAAATGTTTTAATTATCATACCTGAAAGCTAGTTTGTACAGGGTGCTGCATTTTCGATGGTTTTACGGGGTACAGAGAAAACGGTAATAGATAGAAAAAAAGTAGCATATGTGTTCTGATCTCTTTTTCTGAGCTGAGATGACTGGCGAGTGGTGTTTCAAAGATACGGGGGGCTTTTGAAAATTGGTCATTTTGGAACCCCCTCTGTATTTCAGTTGCTCTTAAAGTTATCAAAAAAGGAATAACGGTTCCGGGAAGAAGTTTTCATGTAGAATCCAATGGCGTAGTCAGTTTTTTTCTATTCCGTTTAGTTTCTGACATATGACAGTAAGTTACATTTTTTTAAAGGAACATCCTATATATTTTTACGTCATTTAATTCTGTTGATTTTTACCTTTTCAACGGTGTATTACAACATATAAGTTTGTAGAGGTTAATCCTGTTATTTTAAAAAAAGAGCTTTGCTAAGCTAAAAAAATGCCAACATCTAAAATACCAAACAAAATTGGAAATCATATAAACTAACACATCAGAAAATTAAATATTTTTAATAAATTTTATTACAAATCTGTTACAAACAGTTCTACCGTCACTTTAATAAGAAAAGTGGCCATTTCTATTTTCTACTATTTTTACGGTAGAAGTTGAAAAAACTGTTTACAAACGACATGTAACATGTTAATAAGAACATAGCCAAATTTTGTTTCGACTGTGGGTATTTTTATACATATTATTTAGCACTTTTTTGTTAAGGAAACGCTTTTTTTCTAATCACCAAGATTAACGTTTACAAACTTATATGTTTTAATACACCGTTGAAAAAGTAAAAATGGACAAAATTAAATGCACTAAAAATATATAGGGTGTTCTATTTAAAAAAATGTAACTTACTGTCATATGTCAGAAATTAAAAGTAATAGAAAAAAATTGACTACACCATTGGTTCTACGTGAAAACTTCTACCGGAAACCGTTTTTCCTTTTTTGATAACTTTAATAGCAAATGAAATACAGAGGGGGTTCCAAAATGACCAATTTTCAAAAGCCACCCGTATCTTTGAAACAAAAGAAGTTTGCGCCGCCCCCTTTTCGCCAGTCATCTCAGCTCAGAAAAAGAGATCAGAACACGTATGCTACTTTTTTTCTATCTATTACCGTTTTCTCTGTACCCCGTAAAACCATCGAAAATGCAGCACCCTGTACACTGTCCATAATCTTGAAAATGTCATTTTAAGCTTCTTCACTATTAAATTCACAAATTTACCCCTTGAAAGTTGACTTGAACACCAAAAAGTGACTCTGAACCAATTAAAAGTGACATCAGAAGCTTGGAATTTGCATTTGAAGTAAGTTTTTATAATTTGAAAACACATTTCAATATTATAGTCTTGGAAATAGTCTTAAATACAGGATATTGACAATAGATTCATGAAAATTGACTTGAAGACTAACTTTTCAAGTTTTTTTACTTTGCCTTTCATTTTCTTAGGACTCTGGACTATTTTTAGGGCTTTAAAACTGCTTTCAGCTTAGAAATGGAGTTTCAAGTCTATCTTCACCAAGTTTTTGACATAGCAGACTTTAAAAACAATTTTTACACTTTCCATAGTCACTATTAAATTGACTTCTAGACACTTCAGTGTTAAAAATTCGAGCATTTCCTAAAAATCTAGACTGTTTTTAGCGCTTTAAGGCTGTTTTCAGCATGAAAATCGAGTTTTCAGCCTCTTCAGGACCTTCACAAAGTGTTTTAATTATCAGGTCCGAAAGCCAGTTTGTACACTGTCCATAGTCTTGAAAATGTCATTTTAAGCTTCTTCACTATTAAATTCACACATCTAAACCTTGAAAATTGACTTGGACACCAAAAAGTGACTCTGAACCAATTAAAAGTGACATCAGAAGCTTAAAATTTGCATTTGAAGTAAGTTTTTATAATTTGAAAACACATTTCAATATTATAGTCTTGAAAATAGTCTTAAATACAGGATATTGACATTAGATTCATGAAAATTGATTTGAAGACTAACTTTTCAAGTTTTTTTACTTTGCCTTTCATTTTCTTTGGACTCTGGACTATTTTTAGGCCCTTAAAACTGTTTTCAGCTTGGAAATAGAGTTTCAACGCTATCTTCACCAAGTTTTGACATAGCAGACCTAAAAATCAATTTTTACATTTTCCATAGTCACTATTAAATTGACTTATAGACACTTTAGTGTTAAAAATTCGGGTATTTCTTAAAAATGTACACTGTTTTTAGTGCTTTAAGGCTGTTTTCAGCATGAAAATCGAGTTTTAAGGCTCTTCAGGATCTTCACAAAATTTTTGACTTATCATGCCTGAAAGCTAGTTTGTACACTGTCCATAATTTTGAAAATGTCATTTCAAGCTTAGCACTATTAAATTGACTTTTACCCTCATCGATGCAAAAAATTGGAGTATTTCTAAGAAATTCAGACTGTTTTTAGTGCTATAAGACTGAAAAATCGAGTTTAAAATAGTAAGAGTTACGTTTCAGACTCTTCAGTAATGAAAGTAAAAAATGTTGGCACTAAATGCTACGATATTCTTCTTGAACACTAATTTTTAGAATTCGATTAGTGCGAAATTTGATCAAAATTGGCCTAACGGTCTGACAGTTATAGCAAAAAAACCGATTTTTGTGAACTGAAATTTGAAGGTCTGTGTCTTCCTTAGGAAGCGTTCTTCATGAAAATTACATAATGCAGGTCAACTTATTTATTGATGGGCTATCGAATAGTGAATAATTATTGACACATAAAACTGGACCACCCTGTATATACTATAATTTAAATATTTAACAACTTTATACTGTCGCTGAATAATTTCCATTTCTTTTCCTCTTCTATTCATTTCCATACCTAGAAAATGTTGAATTTCACCTAGACTTTTAGCATGAAAATGTTGATTTGTGTAATTAGTATATCATCTACATAGAGTAATATCCATTTGTATAAAAGAAACAATCATGTTTTGACCTTTCTGAATGCAGTTATGATCTAATGCAAATTTATAAATGGGTCATTACATATTTCGGTGTAATGATTCTATTTATTTTTCAATACAACAGATAACAATAATCTAACTGTAAACATTCGCGATATAGGTGCATATTAAATGGATCCTTTTCTTTAGCTTGAAATAGTATATTACATACTCAGGTGGAAACTGTTTGATTTCTGTTGAGAAATTAGGTAGTTTGCCGAGACGAAGTCGAGGTGAACTTTGTCTCGAGACAGAAATTAAACTTTCTACCGTGGTTTGTATACTATTTTATTTTCAACCATTTATCAAAATCTCATCGATCTTCTAATAAATCATTCAGTTGAAATATTGATTGCTAATTGTCTCTAACAATAAGGTAGTATAGGTACGAGTAGTTATGACTTCAACCACAATAAACGACTGGTGATTTGTTTACAATCTTGACAACGTCATTATTGTGCTATTCTGTCTTTAATATTTTGAGCTAGAACGTTTCTTAAAGTGCTTTTAACATGGAGATTTCTGAAGACGCAGATGTTACTCACCATCACCTGAGCTGCGAGCTGTTGCAGAGTTGGCGGCACAGTCTCTTAACTACAAAAAGTAAGCCCAGATATGACAACACGCATATTGACATTCACCCGGGTGGAAAGTGACATTTACCCGGGTGGAAAGTAAAAGTAGGTAATTTTCATCTTTCCACCTGGTTTACATATAAGAAATAACGTTATTACATACCTGGTTGAAAATAAAACCTTTAACTACTATTCTTGCCTTCTTTAATTCTTGATCTTTCGTGCGAAAGACACATTTGGTTTTACATTATCTGGTAAAGTAGCTTCAGACCATGTTTGTAATTTATTATGTGACTCTTATATTTAGTCAATTCCTGCTTTCCATTCTCTCTTCCATTCCTTTATGTTAACTGCTTCTTTATAAGTGTACGGGCAATTTTTCGTAGACAGTAAACAAAAGGCTTAATAGATTTTATATTCCTCTACTCTAAATGCTTGGGCTTTGCTACTTTTCTTCTTGATCTTGTATATTGGTCCATATCTCTGTATTTCATCTGCTTTATTTTCATTTTCTAATCACTTCTGAAAAATTTAAATTAATCCATTATTTTCTTCACAGTTATAATCGTTTTGGTTAATAGATTCTTCAAAATCTGTTTCTTTTTCTATCTTATTTCCCAATTCTTCATTATTTTGAGTAATTATTACATGAGTCTTTTGCAAATTTGAGTTGTTATTTCCCTTAATTGAGTTATTTTTTATATAATTTGTTTCAGTTTCATCAAATCTTCAAAACATCTCGTTCACACAGTACTTCAATGTTCTCAAAATCCCATAATCTGTATCATCCATTAAAATATCCAATCATTATAGCTAGTTTATATCTTTTCGATAAATTTAAATTGACACACAGACAACTGACAGCTTTCAATTACCGTTTTAATATAAAAATATACGGGATTTTTTCAAAATATTTAAAAAAAAATATAATAAAAAAATAATAGTATATTATTAACCAAGGTTTAGGCAGAATATTTTATTGACCGTATGTCAAAATTAAATTTTACACATAAAGTCAATAAAAGCTGTCTAAACCGTGGATAATATAGCGTTTTTTCCACTATTAACCATATTTTTGATGGTCCTTTTATTGAAAATTTATTATATTATGTGAATATAGTTTATTACCTTCAAAATGACTTCACTCACACATCACCGATTTTTTTGCATATTAGAATGATTATTTACGGATGATGTATTTACGGAGATTGAAATACAAAAACAAAGTAATTAAAACAAAGTTCAGTATATGAAAATTATATATTAATACATCTGAAAGAACAATGCATCATTTTCTACAAAACTAATATGGTTTTGGGTCAGCAAGTGGGTGTAAGACTCAAGGCCTCAAAAAAGATTACAATAATAAATAAAGACCGGACTACCGAAACAATTTCAATTAACAGGGGAGTTTGCCAGGATGATTCTATATCCCCAAAACTTTTTACGTTGGCCTTGGAAGACGTTTCTAAATGCTACTGTGGGAAAATAAAGGTGTACACGTTGATGGCACCTATTGAAACCATTTGCGCTTTGCCGATGGTATAGTACTTATCAGTTCAGATATCCAGGTGCTTAAGAACATGCTAGAAGAACTAAACAAAGCTGCAAATGACGTCGTATTAAAAATTAATTTATCAAAAACAAAAATAATGAGCAAAACCGAGAAAAACATAAGAATAGCGGATACAACTTTGGATATTGTTGATGAATGAATATCTTAGTCATGTCATTAAAAGGGGAAAAGAAAACCAAACAGCGGAGATAAAACGAAGAATCAAACTGACATGGATAGCATTTGGAAAACTGAGTCATATAGTTAAAATCCCTGATATCCCTATAAACCTTAAACGAAGGGTCTCCAACGCATGCATCCTGCCTGTCACAACATATGGTCTTGAGACAAAGGCTCTAACCAAGAAGTACACTAACAACCTGAGTATAATGCAAAGGGCCATGGAACGGGCAATGCTCGGCGTTAGTTTACGAGATAAAATCCGTAACGAAGAAATAAAAAGAAGAACAAAGGTAGTGGACACAATAGAGCGAGTCGCGGAGCTTAAGTGGCAATGGGTTGGGCATGTTGCCAGACTAAGTGTGGACAGATGGGTATCAAAGCTTGTACACTGGAGACCACGGCAAACAAAGAGGAGTGTCGGCAGGCCACAGAGGAGATGGTTGGATGATGTGAAGAGAATAGCGGGAGGAAGATGGTACCATACTGCGAAAGACAGAACAGCATGGAAACAAATGAAAGAGGCCTTTGTTCAGGAGTGGACAGAAAATGGCTGATAAAGAAGAAGAAGAAGAAGAAACACAATGTTCTCAGTGGTCGTTTTCTGAGCCCTACCTTAGACTTTCTTGGGCTATTAAAAGTTTTCAAACGTTTTCAAGCTTAGTTTCTGCCTGAAATTTATTGAAATCCGTCTTGTGGAGGATTACGTGCGTTTTAATTGCTTTCACATATCTTTAAAACTTCTCTAACCATCCCCGAGGTACTTTGATTTAATTGACTTTAATTGGTTACTTCCAGAGACAGGTCAATATAAACACCTAATAATGGGTCGGTGGGTTAAACTAACTTTCTATTTTAACTCATGTACACCGTTTTTTACACCGATTGGTTGTGTTTTCTTCAACCTCAAAGGTGATGTAAATACATCTACGTACAGCACCCTCTGCCGGCCGAATGAGAGACAACCTAATTTATCTGTGTGGAAATACTTGAAGCTGATAATGAGGCTGAGGTAAATACTGTTATCCGTTTTCCACCTGACGATGAAGGAATTACCGATGAGGAAAGCGGCGAAGAGGATGAAGCTGATGTCAATCATTTGTCTGGCAGAATTCTCCATTTGGAAGTAGAATTAAAGTTTACAAGTAGGTGTAAAGCTGACGTTGAAGACGTAATCTATAATAACCGATTTCAATTCTTCGGAAGATATACGGATGAACTAATTTGTAAAACCGGAGATCCTAATTTTACAGCTGTAGCCTGGTTTGAGCTTTTATTTTCGAAAGAAGTAGTAAGCGTTATAGTTGAAATGTCAAATTTGTACGCACTGCAGAGAAACCATTCACTAAACCTGACTGAGAAGGAAGTAAAAGTATGCATAGCCGTATTACTTACTCCTAACCGGATATTTGACTCCACAAACTCTTCGCATGTACTGGGAAATAAAGAAATAAAATTCATCAATATTTGCATTGGAGTGATACAAATCTACCAGAAAATGATAAGTTTGGTGAAGTAAGAAAACATCATGTCACTCTTGATTTTATTTTCAACTATAAAAAAGTCGCATTGCTGTTGATGAGAGTATGGTGCCCTACTATGGCAGACACGGCATAAAAAAATATACACGGTAAATCTATTAGGTTTGAATATAAGTTGTGGTCGGCAGCCTTCAGAAATGGGTTTTTGATTTGTTTCTAACCATATCAAGGAGCAAAGACGGCGTTGCTAAAGTATCAATATCAATATGGACTAGGTGCCGCTGTAGTGTTAGAGTTTGAGTCGAGACTACCTAAGCCTTAGCGCCATATGACTTTTACTTTGATAACTTTTTTACTAGTTTTAAGCTATTAGATGTTTTGTCACAGCAAAACAATGGAGGAACAGGAACAATTCCGAAAAATCGCCTTAGGCGATGTCCTCTAGCTAAGAGTAAGAGATTGAAGAAGAAAAGAAGGATGGTTTTCCTTCAAAGTTGAATCAAAATTAATGACTTTGAAGTGGCATGATAATAGCCATAATAGCATTGTTACTCTAGCGACACACTTCTATAACGTAAGACCTATTCAAAAAGTTGATCGAATTGGTTCTGTAGGAAAAAAAAGATCAAAACTTCAAGTAGCTTGTCCAGCATACATGGCCGGTGTGAATCGCTTTGATGAAAATGCGAATCAGCTTCAGAGGACGAAAATAAAAAAGAAGAAAAACTAGTTAGTTATTTGTAACGTGAGTGGGTATATTCTGCCCTCCACCGCGACCGCAGGTCTATTGTGGCTCACACATAAGTTAAAGCTCATCCAGAATACTCGACTCCCTGAGAAACCGAATAACTGCTCTGGATGAGAGGTTGTCCAGGTGTCCTGGGCGTACATCCCATAGTTCAAATATGGAAGACCTGGAGTTGGCCAGAGCCGGACAGCGGCACAGTAGGTGCGCGACCGACTCGTCATCTTCCATACACCAGCGGCATTCGGCGTCTTCCGCCAGGCCTATCCGGTGCATATGAGCCCTTAGCTGACAGTGACCGGCGTACAGCGCCGTCACTGCCCTCAGGTGTGGTCTACTGAGTTGTAGGAGATTGTTGGTCCTGTTCTTAGAGGGCCCCCTGATAAACTCCTTGGAGTGAGCCAACCCTGTAGTTCTGAGCCATAGGTCGGAGTGTTCCTGATAACACCACCAAGAAAATCTAACTAACTGTCAATTTCGTCGAATTATTGTGAATACCTACTTACAATAATATGAAACTCTTCCACAGAAAAACCAGTCATGTGGATCATTAGTAACACAAAGAGCTCTTCCTGAAGTCAAATTTAGTGAAACCCCTGAAAAGCATAGTCAGGAAAGTTGTACTCAAAGAAGATGTGGTCTATGTCATCAAAGAACACGTATTATGTGCAAGCAGTGCAAAGTGGGTTTGCACATTCATTGTTGATCTCAGTTCCACAGCCAATGAATCAATTCATCGTTTCTTTAGTTCTAAGGCTGTTTTGGTTTGTACAACTATATTCATAATTTTCTGCTCAGTTCACCCCAAGGTAACATAATTTTTTTGCAAAAAAAATATAACATAAATAACGGTGTTTACTTTTCATTATTGCCTTATTTTCAATAATTGTGCGATTATTTCCTTCCTATCAATTTTGACCAATCGCTATCAAGAATTAGTATAACAAATGTAAATTTTAAGTGGAAAAATTACTTGACAACTGTCAACTTAGCTGTCAGCAGTTTTTCCGGAAAAAAAATCGAAAAAATTTCACACTCCTCACAGCAACATAAAGAATAGTGTTACCCTTTCTAGCTTGAAAGTTATTGTTCTTATTAATTATTGTTCTTATTGTTTTAATTAAAATATTATGTTTATTTAACTCAGGAAATAATCTTACCAAATATCCCTCGTGCATCTAATTTTTCCTGTGGAAAAATTGGAATACTCGTTTCTAAGTAGTTTGTTTTAACAAATAGCATGAGCGAGAGTGGTTTTAAATCCTCGTCTTCGACTCGGATGATTTTTAAAACCACTCTCGCTCATGCTATTTGTTAAAATAAATTACTTAGAAACTCGTTTTTCCGAATTTTTCCGGAAAAATTAAATGCACTAGGGATATTACCCCCGAAAAATCAACTCGATTTTTTATTACAAATTCATATGGGCATTGAAGTTAAACATCGGAATTTTCAAAATTTGGAAGGCTGTAGCAGGCAAACGGTTGTTGTTGGGACCAAATGTTCCTGTCTTACTTTTCTGAAAATTTTCAAAAAACCAAAAAAGTTTACAAAATCTTTAATTGTTTAAGGTAAATATCTCGAAATCGACAAAATTTAGAGAGAAACTTTTTAGAATAAAAATTGTCGAGATCAAGTAGCAGAATCGAAAAATGGTATCAAAATAGGGTTGTCGAAACGAAAATCCGTTTTTGTCACTGATTTCATGTAGATGTGGCAACGCTAGTATCTCAAAGATATTTTGGATATGATTTTTTCACTCTTTAATTTTTCTCCTGCAAGTCTCTATGTTGGATATATCCCCAACTTCAACAACTAATTTGTCTTGCTAAACCATTTTATTTTATTCAACATTACAGGTCCAGAGACGTAAAAAAGAAAAAAAAATTAAAAGATGGGTAGAAGAAGAAAAAAGGGAAGGAAAGCCCAAGTAATAGGTAAGTCCATCAAACATTTCTAATAGGAACTTTGTTCAATGTGGTAAAGAGCAATCAAAATGGCATTGCGATTGACTATATTTTCAAAGAAATAACTAAGGTAACTTTGGAATTTTGAAGCGAGGCCATACTTGTTTTCTCGTTAACTTACTAAGCAGGGACCGAGGAGCAAATTTCATATGAAACTTTTTTGTCAATTTATTTACGTTACAATTAATTTATATATCAACTAACTAATCACTCGATTTAAATGCATTGGGATGAGTTTTCTTAATGAAAACATAGCTAAATGGTGTCTAAACCATCTCACGAAAACTCCATCTCTATAAATCTCGTGTGATGCTAGTTGACAAGTGTTTTGACATTGACAAACATTCCAAACCTTTATTGGATACTTAAATTTTTTGTGAACATTAACCTTTTCTGTCAGAATGCCGAACAACGCTCTCTAGTGGCGACTTGTGGAAGTAAGAAGCTTTTATTTTCATAATATTTGTAGCCTATTTTCAACAAGCGCAAGTTTGATAAAATTGGTGATGAAAGGCAATGAAAGGGGTAATTGTATAAACACTCGGATTGAAGTTTAAATAATTTATTTACCAGATAGTAGTAAAAAACGTATAACGAGAATAGGACATTGCCCGCCAATATGTCAACAACAACATTAACCTATTTTAACTTAGACACTTACTGACTGACAACTGTCAACGATGACGGTGTTGCCGATTGTACATAAGAATGTTTTCATTGTTATCAACACGCCCCTTCAATGAAAAACATTCTTATGTTTTTAAATATCCCTTTTAACATAAGAATACAAATTTAGCTGAGGTACAACATTTTCAAATTGTAACTTAGGTAACCCTTTGGTAAAAATGTCAGCTATTTGTTCTTCACATCTAATATACCAGGTGTCCAAGAGCACCCTGGACATAGGAAATTAACATGGGAAAACGGTTTTGATTTTTTTGCGCCTGTACGGTTCATTTAATGGAAAAATGCTTTAGATAAAACTTGTAGAGCACATTTTCGGCTATCAACTAATTTTTTCAATACCGTAGATTTGACCATTAAGACGAAAAACGGATTTAAAATTCGGAAATTTTAAATCTCGCGCCAAGCGGTCGTTAAGGAAAGTTTATATCCGGCCGTGCTACCAACCTTTCTAAATCATAACAAATCGCTGTCAGTCATTCTGTAATCAAAACTCAAAACAAGTTTATTTAGTAATAATTTTGAGTTACTACACAAATAATGCAAAGAAAATAAAAATAAATCGTGATAAAAATACTTTATCAGTAGCCACAGCCCAAAAATCTGGTAAGTTGCATTTATAACCTCATTCAATGTCTCTACTCAACTTATTTACTTTGTAGCAAAATTCTTTAAGAAAACACTGGTTTTGCTTGCAAATATTGAATGAGGGTGACCGAATCACCTATCTCAAGCCTCTTAATAACACTACCAAACGATTTAAAGTGATGAAAACAGTGGACAATGAAGCCAGATCTTTGAAGATAAGTTTTCTACTGTACAGGGACAACAACAAAGGGGCCAAATACTTCCTTCAAAAGTGGTGTGATTTAGCTTCAATGTGCTTAACTTCATGGACTATCACCAGCGAGGGTCTTCATCAGTGTTGCAACTAAAACTTAGAATGATTCAGTGTTGATATCTGACTTAAATCTCAAAATTTGATCTGACTGAAATGTGAAGAATCTTAAACTGGCTATAAAACCTCTGAGAAACCCCTTCTAGGAACAGAATATGGACTTACACAGTCAAATTATCAGTCAGGTGACAAAAGTTTTTGTATATGGGTAGGTATTGTCAAAAAAACAACTTTTCAATTGAGCTATCTAAATGAGCTGTTCTATTCTAGGTTTAGGTATTAACATTATAATTGTGTTCTTTTTTCCACACACTCAATTGTTCCAAATAAAACTTTGTACACTGAACCTTTGTATTAATTATTTATTCACAGTTCAAGGTATGGTAGGTAAGGTAGTATACATTTTCTTCAAGTGAAAAGCTTAGGTACAATAGGTGGCAAAGATAACTGGTCTTACCACATAAAAAGTGATTGTTCCACAGATTGAGTGTGAGTGGGTGTACCTTTTACCATACAAGCTATGCTAAAAACAACTTTGTCTTACTAACCTAATGTTTGTTTGGATAATAGTGGAGTTCCAAATTAGCAAAGGTAGGTGAAATGTAGTGATTGAAAGTCTCTAAAGAGAAACCATTTGCTTCTAATTCAATACACCATTTCACAGGACATACCTTTACTAATCAAATGTGAACTCGAGTTACACATTACTTGCAAATAAACTCCTTTTGGTTAGTAGACATTTTACAAGTATCCTTGTAGGTGAATGATGTTCAAGTTAACTACTAGAGCTAATTAAATATCAGTACTTACCTTACCCTGTAGAACTAGGGAAAAAACATTGATAATCAGTTATAAAAAATGCCTTTTTATTAACATCATACAATATAAAACCACTTAAACACTATGGTGTGTTGATAACACTACAAAACAGAAGGATAGAATAAAACTAGCAGTCCCATAGGTCACTAAATTGCATCACTTTTGAGGGAAGTATTTGCCCTCCTTTGTGGTCCTTGTATAGTAAAGCAACTTTTCTTCAAACATCTGCAGGCCTTCCTAGTCCATTGTTTTTATCACTTTAAATCGTTTGGTAGTGTTATGAAGAGGCTTGAGATAGGTGATTCGGTCGTCCTCATTAAATATTTGCAACCAAAACCAGTGTTTTCTTAAAGAACTTTGCTACAAAGTAAATAAGTTGAGTAGAGACATTGAATGAGGTTATAAACGCAACCTACCAGATTTTTGGGCTGGGGCTACTGATAAAGTATTTTTATCACGATTTATTTGTATTTTATTTGTAGTAACTTAAAATTATTACTAAATAAACTTGTTTTGAATGTTTTGATTACAGAATGACTGACAGCGATTTGTTATGATTTTGAAAGGTTGGTAGCACGACCGGATATAAAATTTCCTTAACGACCGCTTGGCGCGAAATTTAAAATTTACGAATTTTAGATCCGTTTTTCGTCTTAATGGTCAAATCTACGGTATTGAAAAAATTACAAGTTGATAGCGGAAAATGTGCTCTACAACTTTTATCTAAAGCGTTTTTCCAATAAATAAACCGTACAGGCGCAAAAAAATTAAAACTATTTTCCCATGTTAATCTCCTATGTCCAGGGTGCTCTTGGACACCTGGTATGTAATTTTAACAATGCTATTATTAATTTGTTCTTTAATAAAGCAACTTTTTATCTCTAAATGTTTAACTCGTCGATTGTTTTCTGGACTATTAGCTATTTTAATCGCTGACTGTCTTCCAAAATATTGACTATAATATTTCCAGAAAATAAACCGAAATCTCTTAAAGTTTCCTTATCCAACAAGCTTCTGACACACATTTGCCAACGCTATAAATTCTGCCTCTGTGGATGAAATTGACACAGCCTGTTGTTTTCTACTACTACTACTTTGCCCATAATATTGGACAATCAAATAGCTTGAATATATTACCTGTGGTTGACTTGCGATCCATTGCATTGCCCCCCCAGTCTGCATCAACATATCCACGGAGTAACTCAAAATTATCATTTATAACAAAACACAACTTAAAATCTAAAGTTCCTTTTGCGTAGCGAAGCATGCGTTTAAGTGATTTTTACAAAACTTTATTCGCAGAACTTTGATACCTACTTAACATTGATACACTGAAGCACAAATCAGGCCTTGAACCAGAAACTGCATACAATAAACTTCCGATAATTTGTCTACAAATCTTAACATAAGCTTCATTATGTGATGTACCTTTCAAAGACTTAATATCTAAATTTGGATCAATAGGTGTTTTAACAGAGTTACAATCAGACATTCCATGTTTCTCTAAAATTTTAACAAGATATTCTCTTTGATCTAATGTAACTATACCTGTTTTTAAGTTATAATTAATGTGAATACTTAGGTAGTCAGAAATTATTCCTAAACTTTTCATTTTAAAATTTATGTTAAAAGTTTTTTTAAGATGTTCAACCTCTAACTCATTCGTACCGACAATAAGAATATCGTCAACATACAATAAAACATACATTTTATAAGCTTCAGTTATTTTATATTAAAGGCAAAAATCATTTTCTGACCGGACAAAACCTATTTTACACATTAAAGCATCAAATTTTCTATTCCAACATTTTAGAGACTTCTTAAGTCCATATATTGATTTATTTAGCTTACATACAGTTGAACTGGGTGCCTTGGTTTGCCCTGGCAGTGACATGGCACTCTTCTGAGATGTCACCGTGCAGAAAGGCATTCCATTTGAAAAACTGGTGCCCTTAGTCTACAAGCTATAACTAACAAAATCCTAAAAGTACACAATTTTGCTACTGGTGAGAAAACATTATCATATATTTCACTATCTAAATTTTGCTGAAAGCCACGTGCAACTAATCTGGCCTTATACTGACCATCACTTTTAATTTTCAGTACCCACTTGCTTTCAATGATATTTTTGTCTTTTGGATATGGAACCACAGTCCAGGTGTTATTTTCTAACAATGATTCCATTTCCTTGTCTACTGCTGCTTTCCACTTGTGTGCATTGTTATATCCCATGTGACTGGTTCTTCTTTATGTTCAAGACATAATCTGTAGAAGTCTTTCATTCATTCAGGTTTTTTAATAATTCTACCTCGTCTATCCATATTTACATGTTCGATGTGGATTATGTTCAGGACTATTCAAGTTGGTAGAGCTTTCTGTTGATACAGAAACACTGGTTAAATTGTCATGTGTTTCATTTACACTATGTTTATCAGTGAGAGTTTGAGTTGTTGACTGTGAAAGATCATCAAGATCCTCTGTTGGTTCTTCAACTTCAAGGTCGTCTGAAGTCTGCTCATCCATGTGAAGCAGAACAGTCTCCTCAACCTCTTCATCGACATTTAACTCTCTATCAACATTTTTGTAGTTTGGTTTTATTTCAGGCTCAATTACTATGTCACGATGAATATTCACTTCATCATTATAACCAACAAAAATTTCTTTTTTTGTTTTAGCATCTAGTTTTAACCGCTTTTGTTTTGGTACATGAACATATACATCCGAACCGAAAACTTTAAAGAAGGATATATCAAACTTTTGTCCTCGCCATACTTCATAAGTAGTTTTTTGACCATCTTGACTAAGACCTACTCTATTTATTTATTTTATTTTTTTATTTTATTGATGACTTTACAAACACCCGTAAAAGTAATTACATGTAAAGTATTTAGAACAAAAACAACTGTATTCATTGCTTCTGCCCAAAATTTTTTGTCTAAATTCTTGCTATAAAGAAGTGTCCGCGCCCCTTCAACTAAAGTTCTGTTATCTCTCTCAACCTTACCATTTTGTTCAGGTGTATACGCACACGTTCTTTCATGTCTAATTTCGTACTTGTTGAGTAACAATCTTACATCTTGATTGGAAAATTCTAACCCATTATCAGTCCTTAAGGTCAGTATTTTCTTTCCTGTCTGAGTGTAAAACCATTTAATGTACTGATCTAACTTATTTTTGGTTTCAGATTTATATTTCAAAAAATAAACCACTCTAAAATTGGAATAGTCATCTTTCAACAACAGAAAATATTTAGTTAGTCCTATAGAGGGCACTTCAAAGAGTCCACACAAGTCTGCATGAATAAGTTGTCCAATTTCTTTAGTTTTAGTGGTATTTGCTGGGAAAGAAAGTGTGTGTTGTTTTCCACTCAAACAACTTTTACAAAATAATTTAAAGTCTGCTTGATATTGAATATTATGTGTTTTTAAAATGTTTTTTACCGCATTAAAATTAATGTGTACAAGCTTACTGTGCCAATCAGTTACACTTTCAACCAAGTTACAGAATGATTTTTCAGCAGGACACATTTCACATTTTTTAAAAGTCAATTTGAAAACCCTCTTGTACTGCTGTTGCTCTAACACGTCCGCTTTTGTCCACTAACTCACTTTTGTTTTGGTCCGACTTCAACCAGAACCCTTTATCTAAGGCTTTTCCGACAGAAAATAAGTTTATTTTGAATTGTGGAATAAACAACACATCATTTAACTCCGTTTTTAACCACTCTTGTCCATTCCAGGCTTCCAAAAGAACTTTTCCAATTCCAGACACTTTGATACTGGTACCATCACCCATTTCAACTATTTTGTTGACTGAACTGTCTAAATCCACAAACTGTTTTTTGTCAAAACACATGTGATCACTGGCACCACTGTCTAAACACCATTCACTGTCTTGAAAAGTGGCATGTCTTAATAGTGCTGCTGCTTTAGAAGAGTCATCAATTTTTAGTGTGTTAATAAAAGCATTTGACAGTTTTTCATGGTCCTCTTTCTTTTTTAGAAACCAACAATCATTTGCTATATGACCTAGTTTCTTACAAAATTGACACTTTTTAGTATTCCTACCATCCTTGTTTTTAAAACACTGTTTCTTTACATGACCTAGCTTTCCACATAGGAAACACTTGGGTTTTCTTTGATTTCCTGCTTGAGTCTCACTTTTTCCAGCCGCTAGTCACTGCTTGATAAGATTGCTTCAATCTTTTCTCCTCAATCAACAAACGAGTAGTCAGCTCTTTTAAAGTTTGTTGATCTAGTGGTGAAGACTCCCAAGCACTCACAAAGTGTTTTAAATTATCTGGTAAAGCCATTAATATCTTTGTTATGACCATTTTTTCACTAATCTCCTCTCCTAGTTGTTTTAAATTGGATTTAATTTCTTCCAATTGCGAAATAAATTCAGCTATCCCACCATTTTTAAATTCTAAGGAGAAAAACTTCTGCTGCAATAAATGGATACTCACTTGGGACTTTTGTTCAAAAACTGAGGTTAGTTTCTCCCACATTTGTGCAGATGTATTGCAGGATAAAATGTATGTCAATATCCTCTCCTCTACTCGGGTGGCTATAATCTCTTGTGCCTTGGCGTCTCTACGCTCCCATTCACCATTATCTGGAGTGTTCGGCTTTGGAGTAAACCCCATGGTAATATCATACTATCCCTTTGACTTAAACATAATCAAAGTTTGGAATTTCCAGGTAATCCAGTTTTCCGAAGTCAATCGCTATGTTTGTACACCTCCGGTATGCTTTATTTTTACGTATTTCCTGGTACACCTGACTTTTTACCACAATCCGCCCCAAAAATGCCGGTTAGAACACTTTTAGGTTATGATTTTTCTTTATCACTTTAATACAATTACCACTTGCCTGGGCCCATAACCTGATGAAAGCATATAAAGTAATAACGCAATAAAAGGGGTAATTGTATAAACAATCGGATTGAAGTTTAAAGAATTTATTTAACAGATAATATTAAAGAACGTATAACGAGAATAGGACATTGCCCGCCAATATGCCAACAACAACATTAACCTATTTTAACTTAATGACTTATGACTTACTGACTGACAACTGTCAGCGATGCCGGTGTTGCCGATTGTACATAAGAATGTTTTCATTGTTATCAACAATCGGCTTAAGCTTTTCAAATGTACAGGGTTTATTTAGTACTGAAAATTTTAGATACATTAAAAATCTTCAAACAAGAAAGGTTCAGCTTAGCCCCGACTTCTTTAATAAGGTACCTATTATTTTTATTAGATTAATGTAGTAAAACTTCTATAGAAAGCACTATTTTTGATTTGCGTTGCAGTTACAAACTTTCGCAATTTTTTGCAAAAGCAATGTGTAAAATGTGTGCTTTTACTGTTTCATAAAGACTGTTTAATCACATTTTTTGACACTCTTGTCATTTGGCTGGAAGCAGCAGATTAGATGCAGATAGATGTATGAATTATATTACTGTTATATTTGTTGAAATAAAGTAAGTTTAGATACATAATTATACCACAGTACACTTTTAAATAGAATTTTCGATTATCTAAAGCACACTCTAGGATCGTCTCTAGCACTTACATAGAAATTATAACCTTAGATATCCCTCGATTAATGCCCTATCTGTATTAATGTGTTTTTTGTCTCTTTGATCTTCCATTGCAATTGTCTATTCCTGTGTTTTTTGTCAACATGTTTGCTAGTTTGCTGGATTGTGAGTTTTTGCAATATTGACCTATGAAACAGGAAACAGCCGATAACTGATCTCTTTGATAAGATAATCAGATAATCAGTACTTTTCCTTCAGTATAGTAATTTGTTATCACTTTTACAATGATCTATAGTCGTTAGTAATACAATATCACTAAATTTCATAGCCAACTCTTACCCTAAAATTCCTTGAAGAGAACTTAATAACTTAGCTACTAGTATTAGTAACTACATTAAAAAAGACAAAACATTCAAAAACAATGTCAATAAATAGTAAACGGTTTATTAAAAACTACCTGAAGCTCTCCTTTAAGTTGCCTCTTTCACTTTTCTTCAAAAATGTATTTTTTACTAAATATTTGTATGGGATTCTATTGAATTGTAAGACTGAATTTAGCCCATACTAAGTTCGCTTTTCTGCAACTAAATCACCTTGTTACGTTTTTTGTTGTTTTTTTTTCTTGTCTCTGAAACTCATTTCTGGACTGGAATTTAAAATTTGCTTCTGCAAGTTTCTTAAGTCCTTTCGCATTAAGTTTGTCCTCTTTGGCTTTTCTTCGTTTTCGAATCTCCCACTTTCTAAGACATTTTTGATGCTGACTCTTTCCCTATAACTCTCATTTCCGCAATTCCTGTTTTAAAAAAAGTTATCTTTTATAGCTTAAGTACAGTGCAAATTAATTGTTGTGTTTGATGATGGATGATAAGGTTAACACTAATAAACCGATTGTAAAAATGAAAACACGTTCTGCGCTGCAAAACATGTTGAAACAAAGAAGTTATTCTGTGGAAATTACAAGTTCAGGTGCTGAAATATTTTAAACATCGAATATTAACGACACCCAGACTTAACGACACTTAACGACACCCAGACAGGGCGGAGAACAGTGTAAACCAAGGATAACAGAGATAAGTGCGAAATTATGAATGTTAATGAAGAAGAGGAACTCCAGGCTATACTTAAACCAACGCAGTTTACTCTTACGAAAAAAGGAGTAGAAGGCACAAGTGAGTCAACATCCAAAAGACTGCATCCTGATTCGACTCCGGAGGAAGAAAACATTTTAAAACGACCTTGTAAAAATTATAGAAGGGATTACAGAGCACAATCACTAGAAAGCACCAATATATAAGATAATAAAAAAGAAGGAAATGATCTAGTACCGGAAGAAATGATCAAAGGAATATTTGATGCTTTAGATTAAATCAGCGAAAAATCAGATATACAAATCATTTACTCTACTAATTTTTAAGATTGGACATCTAGAACGAGACAATTTGAAGGTCAAACTACAGTACACTAAAGATGAGAAAGAACACGTTGATATCAAAAAGTTAGGAGTAAGTTTGAAGGGAATCAAACACACAAAAGATGGGGCTCTGATGATTGAAAATCACGACAAACAACAGCAGGACAAATTACAATCAGTAATAAGTGAGATTGACACTATAAGCTTAAAAGAAAATGTGGTTAATACTTAATCCAATGTTGACTATATCAGGAATTGAAAAAGCTTTTAAAGTCGAAGATTTTGTGGAAGAACTCGTTAGGGTAAATTATGAAGACTCTGTAGAATTACAAGATACTGTAAAAAACCAGATCAAAGTAATTGTAAAAAAAACAAGCACCACCGGAAATAGCCAAATGGTTCTGGTAGCTGTACATGTCATAGAACACATAAATATTCCGATATGCTTTAAATGCTCGGGCTTTGGGCATGTTGGTAAACATTGCTCAAGTGTCGAGTGCTGCCATAATGCAAGCCTGAAAATCTGAATTGCCCAAACTGTGTGAAAATGAAGTATTCTGATACTGAACACCCAGCCAGAGATGTAACGTGCCCAGTTTTTGAAAGAAGAATACGCAGATTTAAGGATAATATTAACTACACGAATATGTTTTTGTAGATAGACCACCAGGTATCGAAAATAGGGATAAATGTAACATTACGGCACATTTGGAGCAGAACAATCATCCATTGAATCACTTGCTAAATGTTTTTTTTATTCATCGAAATGTGCAGTCGCTGGCTCGCCAATATTCTTGGTAGGAATGCGGCCTCAGATAAGGGGGTCAAGCAAGACTACTGCTTTTTACATCCCCATCGGTGTAGACCATTGGACCAGTATCAGTTGCACCCCTACAAAAGCGAATTTTTCGACTTAAGTTGACATTCGCAAGTTAAAAGTGCAACTGCGGTCCTGGCTGAGAGTACCCCCGCCGACCAGGGGCTCTTCTGCGCTCTTCTGTCCTCCTGGGCGCTTCTTTCTTCATCGGCCTGGTCAATGTCGGGGAAGATTTAAGTAAACTAGATGGTAACGACCTGAAGGTCTACCATTTAGTTGCATCTTCTTTTGAGTGGTTTGATCCTGGCTGGTTTTACCTGAAAAAGAAAAAACATGATTAGTGTTTTTAAATGGCGGGTTTTGCCAGATGTGCAAACATTGTGTTTATTAATGAGCACATGGGTTGCATCTGCTTCAAAACCGTGTTCAAAGTCCTCGGTCTTGGTTGGTGCTGCCGCCGCTGCATAGCTGACTGGCTTGGGTCCTTTTTGTGATTGTTGTCTCGGTTTGGTCGGGGTTTTCGTGCAGCCGCGGTAATTTGTAGGGTGTGGACCCCCGCAGTTTACGCACTAGACCGGTTCTTCTCGTGCTTTCTTACACTCCGTTGAGTGGTGGTTTCCTCCGCACTGGACGCATTTGGTTTCTGCGGTGCAGTAGCTTTGCGTATGTCCAAATCGTTGGCAACGGTGACATTGGGTTTCACCGCGCTGTTGTCTTTGATGCTCCACCTTTACTACTAGGTGGCAGCATCGAGTAATTTGGAATAGGATCCTTTTATCTTCTTTTCTAGCTTTGACCAAAACTAGTGGTAATGGCCTCTTGTCTTGTCTGCTGGCCATCCTATGAATGGAGATAGCTTTCAAGCCCTGGCTTGCGAGATCCTTGGTGACGTCGTCAACGGTGATGTTGGTCGGGACGCCCTTGATAACGACCTTGGTGGTTTTGTCTTCGGGAAGTGCCTACCTGTGGTACTCCTTCTTGGTGTCATTTAAGAGCTTAGTTCCTATAATCCTTGCTGGAAGATGGGGTAATTGCCACTCCATTCATTGACATCTTGGCCGATTTGTATTCAATCTTCTTAGCTTTAAGCTTATTGCAGACGGTCGTCCAGTCTTCTGCGTTTCTTAGCACTACTAGCGGTATCTTCTCGGATTTTTCCACTTTCTCCGTCTCCCTCGGAGGGTCTGTCACAGTTCCTAAAGCTGATGGATTTTTGTGAGTTTCCCCACTAATCTCCAGCTCTTCCAGTGGTTTTGCTGCCTTTTGATCCGTCTTTCTGTCCTTGCGTCTTCTTTTTACTGTCGTAAACTCGTCATTATCGGGTTTGGCTGTCGGGCGTCTTTTTGATGGCAGCTATTTGTTTTTCAAAAGCCGCTATTTTCTCGCTGAGGTCCTCAAGTTGCTTTTTGAGCAGAAGATTCTCAGTATACAGCTTATGGTTTTCCTCCTCTAGCTTTTCTTGCGCCGCTGCTTTCTCCTCACGGATTATCCTGAGGGAATTTTCCAACCAATCGCCATGGGTGCCTGACATGATGTGGTTTGATCCTCCTGAATTTTCTCTTTCTTTGTGTTTAAAAACACAGTGGTACGTGCGCGCTATGTCGACCATCCGGATCGACTGCTCGACGTCAACTGAACCTCCAGTATCGCTGGATAACTCGGTTGATGTATTATGTGCGCTACTAAAGGATCATAGTAACGTTAAAATACTCTGTATAACAGAGCACTGGAAATCCAATGAAGAGCTTGAAGTACCTAGGGATAAAGAACTTTAAGCTGGCCGCCAATATCTGTCGTAAAAAAGGTCAACACGGAGGAAGTGCTATTTATATATACAGTGGGTCCATAAAGTATGGAATAAATTCGATTAAAATTTTGGGAGTTATCTTTAAGAAAAATGCTCGAACAAGTATGTTATAATTTTTAACTTGACAAATGAGAACCCCCATTTTTAAAGGCCAACTCAATGAATAAATTTTTAAATTAGATATACCTAATACTAGATTTAAGTGGTTGCCTTCTTAACGCTGTTTTCCTTTATATTAAATGTTTAATGTGCAATATATTAATGCAATTGTAAATAAAGATAATTGTTATTATTATTACAGATTTGCAGGATGTTTCCACCGATATGCCGAGAGATAGAACGGCAACCGATATGCCGCAAGATAGAACTGGAACTGATATGGAACCAATTTTTATACCGAATTTTGCGTTACAAACCATTTCGAATTATGTGGACCTAAACGAAACGTTACCGTATGTCTTTCTAACCATTAGCGAATACCCGTTCTCGGATATTAATCCTTATCACGTGCCTCAAATAGGCAGTCCGACTCATATACTGTTTTTTTGTTTAAGGTAAGTTGAAAAATTGTTCTTTTATATTCATTCTGAGTAAAACCTATTGTCCCTGTTTGTATATAACGTAGGGAAGTAGAAGCGGGTACAGGATGAAAAGAAAATACCTCAGTATTGAAACATTGTCGACGTTTCGACCCTTATTTGACATCTTTATAAAGGCTGAAAAATCACGTTATGTCTCATCAGGTTATATGTCAAAATAAAATGTTACAAACTTTTGCTAATATAAACTAATATATAATAGAATAAAAATATAAGTATCAGAATAAAAGACAATTTAAACAAACGAACCAAAACACACACAACATGAAAAAAATCATCAACACATACACAAAAAAAAAACAGACAAAAAATGAACCGTGACTCCGTGCAACTGAATCTATTGCATCAGCGCTTATCTGACTTGGTTATTTTGTCAACCTTGCTTTTATATAGAAACTTAGTAAAAGGTCAGGACACTTTTAAACACTTGTATTGAACACTTAACCACAAACTTATCCTAAAGAGAACCTTCGTCGTCCGCCAATTACTCCGTTCTTTCTTGGACTCCCAGCAGGAGCAACTCGTGTTCCCTCAAACCGTGTTGTAACGTTTAACTTTTAGAATTTAATATGTTCTTTATTAAATAATTAACATATTACTTCTAAACATGGCCCCGCACGTTGAAAGACCATATCTTTCAAACAAATAATACGTAAGTGCAAGAAGTATTAACTTAAGTGTATACAAAGAAGTTATCTTAAGCTTCAATCTAAAACATGGGCGCACCAGCCAGTGGCAAACATTAACCCTCCTTAGTCCCTATAGGTAATAGTGCCTATTTAATAACTGCACGTCTAAATTCACCATTTTTTGTTTGTACGGACGCCACTCGAACAACCCCGTCCGCACCAGTGTAGACCGCTCCCAAGTAACCTCTTAAAGGGAGGCGCGATATTATCTTGTATAAGCACTAACTGACCGATTAGGAAGTTTCTTTGCTGCTTTCTCCATTTTTGCCTTTGTTGCAATTCGCAAAGATTATTTATTCCAGAAAACTTGTTACGTTACAGCCCATTGTTGGTCTTAGCCTCCTCAAGTATTTCCTTCCAGGCGTCCCTGTCCAACGCCCGTCTTCTCCATGCCCTTGTCCAAACATTTCTTAAATCGGCTTCGTTATCTAATAGCCTCATTTGAGGTTTTCCCCTTCTGTGTTGTCCTACGGGCTTATCCAGTAAGACCTTTCAGGCGGGGTCATCTGCCTCTAGTCTCATAACATGGCCCACCCACCGCAGGCGGTAATTTCCTTGACTATGTCAGGTCCCTAAAACAGCCTATACAGATGAAAGTTGCACCTTTTCCTCTATATACCGTTTTCCTCAATAGTCCCGTAAATGGTTCTTAGTACTTTCTTCTCAAAGCACCCCAAGATGGTCTCGTCACTCTTAGTGAGTGTCCATGTTTCGGCGGCGTACATTAAAACTGGTCTTATCAGTGTTTTGTATAGTTTGCTCTTTGTGATTCTGAAGATGTTATGGGATTTAAGTTGGGGGGCGAGTCCGTAGTAACATCTGTTGGCGAGGAGGACTCTTAAGGAGGACGTTTAATTTCGGCTGTTGTATCATTATGTATGGTTATCAGGGACCCAGGTTCACAAACTCGTTAACCGACTCTATTTCGTCGCTATCTATCTTTAGCTTTCTGTAGGGGTTTACTTCTCTTGATATTTTCGGTGTTGCTAGCATGTACTTCGTTTTATTGATGTTTATTACTAGTCCCATTTCTTTTGCTGCCCCTTTCAGTGCTTAGTATGCTCCTTTCACTGCCTCTGATCTGCCTATGATATCAATATCGTCCGCGCTGCTTGGATTTGGATGGATTTGTTCCCGTTGTTGTTATCCTCGATATTCGTATAGTTTTTTCAACAGCTAGGTTGAATAAAATGCAGGAGAACGCGTCTTCCTGCCTCAGTCCATTAGAGGTTTTGAAGGGTTGCGACAAGTTTCCCTCGTTACGTACCCTGCATTCCATTTTTTTCATCGTAAGTCTTGCGAGACTTACCAAATGATTTGGTATTTGGAGTTCTCTTGTATCATCAGAGTTTCACCACCTCATATTCGTGTTTTTTTTTTAGGATATGTCGATATTTGATTTATAGTCGACTTGCTACCACGGAATCTGGCGTGGTATCTTCCTACTTCTTTTTTCGCGTAGGGTCGAATCCGATTGCACCATGCTGAAAATACTTTTTATGTCGTATTCAGTAGGGTGATTCCTCGATAGGTTGAGGACTCAAGTATATCACCTTTTTTGTAGATAGTGCATATCGTTCGCTTCCGCTGGTAGTGTTTTTTTCTCTAGATGATTGAAAAGTTGTTAAGGGTTCGTGCATCGCGTTTACCAGCTTTTCGCCACCGTTTTTGAGAGGCTCAGCAGGAAGCGACAACTTCCGGAAAATTTATAGTTTGCCCACTTTTTTGTACCTTCTCTAATTTCTTCCATTGTTGGCGGTTCATGTTCCGTTTGATCTTCCGTCTCGTGTCCTGCGTTTTGGGCTTCTTGTGGTTCTGGGATTAGTTCGACCTCATCTGTGTTCAGTAAAGCGCTAAAGTATTCTATCCAGCGGCCCAGCACCTCGTTTCTGGAGCTTAGTAGATCTCCATTACTATTTTTACACTGCGTCGTTATAACATTGACAACTCCGGCCATTTTCACCTTGATGACCTGTAACTAAAGGTGTAATAATCAGACTATACGTTTATAAAAGTAAGTCACCTTAAAATGTACTTTTCTAAATATGCCCATGTGTTACAAGTGTGGAAGCTCAGTGTAACATTGTTCATGGTGGCTTGAGGTTAGGCATATCTATGGTGATAATACGTCTTACAAACATGTCATAATGGGATGACATGACTCGTTGAAAAATAAAAATAGATGCGCCTTTTATTTTTTGGCTCGGTTACCTGCTTTTACTAATATTTACAACGTCCTCTACTCTGGTAATTGAATCTCCATATAACTACAGAAATATTTAATCAGTCTGATGAATAAACTCTTGCTCGAGAATCCACAAGTGGGTTTGGCATAAGCTTCCCTCTTTGTCTGCTGGTTTAGTTTCTCTTTTATTATTTTTTATGTATGTTTTAACGTTTGTATTTTGGTTCGTTGGTTTTAATTGTTTTTTATTTTTATTTTATATTAGCATAACTTTGCAACATCATCTAAATATGTCTCGAACGTAGTGTGGAAAGAATGTCAATTTAGGATCAGTTCTATACTCGAAATGAATGTACGAATATGAAACTGACACTCAGATATGTTGAATTGAGTGTTTTTAAAATTAATATCTGCTTTTCAGCTTGTCGGCTTTTTTGCTGAAAGGGTTAGTCGAAGAACTTCGGAAAAAACGTTTTGATACAAGAAATGCATTTAATGTAGAATGACTCAAAAATATATTTAGTTTTGCAAAATGTTTGCAAGAGGGCATAATATCAAATTGAATAAAAAATGCATGGCTTTATATTTTCAAATACCCTATACGTTGTACGGTAACTTGAATTTGTTGTAGAACATAGAATTTTGCGTCACTGAAATAAGCAGTTGTTTTTCCATTAGATGCACTAATTAAATATGTAACTCTTTATCGCTGTATATTTTCGTCGACAGATGCCGCTTTTTACAAGAACTGAAAAGAAAATAAATGCAACCAACAGCACTTATTCGTGACAAAAAAGAGCACCAACTATTCAAACAAATAGCAAAAACCCAAGCAAACAGCGCAGGTTTCTAACTTTTGGTTCATTTCAAGTTATTCTCAAAAAACGGTGGTTTTAGGTAATTGGCGAACATTACAGTCACTCGGTCAAGTATAATATGTCAATCTCTTACAGCCGTATGCACGACCAGTCATTTTGAAGATTTAAGTTTAGACTGTTAATGTTCAAAAGTATCAATGTTCACTAAAAGGAATACCCCAGTCTGAAGTTCAAAATGACTGACGGTGAGAGTTGGTAATCTTGTTATTTGACACTCGTTAAAAAGATCAGTCAAATAAAAAGTTCAGCTGCTATATTAATGTTTTTTAACATTATGTGATAAGTAATTCGAATGTATATAGAGTATACGGTTTAAAATGATGTACACTAGGATATTGAACACCGTTTTGTACAAGGCTGGTTAAATGGAAAAAGAGTTTTAATTAGGTTTGCCTGAAAATTGTCCGGGTTAATGATTCAAATCAGTGACCCATTCCTATTGTTACAATGCGACCTTTAACAAGATTAAAATTTCCTGAAATTTACGATTTCCCTAAGTATGGAAAAAAAGTACGACTTAGTACAATATTGCATCTCAGGGGTGACCCAAACTTACCCCCCTAATATGAAGTATCAACCCTCTAGACCTTAAAGTAAGGGAGTTACTCATGTGGAATACCAGTCCTTAAACAACTACTTATGGACATGTCCCGGTTCAACAAAGATGCGTTGGCTAGAAAATTTGCGACACCATAAACGATTAACAACGTAACGGACACTGAGTGGCATCATTTGGGGGGGTCAGTTTGTTTTTGCATTTTTGGGCATGCGCAGTAGGTTCTACCTCTGCGCAGTTGTATACACTTTGTTCTTGGGGTGACTAGGAATAGGTTCCGCTGGTCATTAGGTTTTTGTTCGTTTTTGACATGCGCAGTAGGTTTTACCTCTGCGCAGTGGGTTAAATATTGTTACGGGGGTCAAGGGGGATACATTTGAATGGTCATTGGGTTTTTTGCAAATATGGACATGCGCAGTAGGTTTTACCTATGCGCAGTGAGTTGTAAACGGTTCGTGGGGTTACTGGGAGCTGAATAGGACAGTAATTGGATTTTTTGTCGTTTTGCGCGTGCGCAGTAGTTTTAGCTCTGCGCAGTGGGGAATAAGCGGACTGGGCGAACATTTGAAACCGGCAGGTAGCAAAAGTTAGTCATTTCTGCAAAATTTTGTAAAATTTCGGTATATATATAGTTAGGAATAAGTAGGAATGTCTTCTGATGAAGAGGGGGCGTATTCCCGCGTTGCGGGAAAGGTGTTGAGAGATAGGGTAAGCGATGGTTTAACAATGGAGCAGCTGAAAGATTTAATGTCCGGGGCCACTCTCGCGGAATTGGTTGGGTTGATGTCGGGAAAGATTAGCGAGGTCACAGCGGGAAGAACCAGGTTGACACGGTATGAAGGGATAGTGATTAATAGGGTCTTGGTTGAGGTTCTCCTCAGGTTTGGATGTATGGAAAAAAGGGCGTTAGAATTAGAAAAGGATAGCGAGAAAGAGAGGGAGAAAATGGAAATGATGCGTGAGGTTTATGATAGGGACATTGGCAAACTGGAGAAGGAGCTCGAGAAAAGAGAACGGGAGCTGGAAGAACTTAGGAATAAGGGGAGTGCGGGGTTGGACTTGGACAAGTTGGGTAAATTGTTGGAGGGATTTCAGGGGAAAATGGAGTTATTGGGGCGGGTAGAGGTGGAGAATGAAGATAGGGCAAGTGTAGTAAGGGTAGGGAAGGGGGTTAAGCAAATTAAGGGGGGGACTAAGGGGCAAGAGATAGAGGATTTAAGGACAACAACAGTTAGGGATACGTCTGGAGACGAGGAATCAAGCGTGGGAGGGTACAGGGTCGAGGATAACGAAGGGTGGAGCAAAGTGGAGAGAAAGAAAACTTTCGCAGAGGCTTTGGGCAGAGAAAAAAGAGGAAATGTGGAAACAAAAGTAGGTTGGAAAATGCCGCCAAAAGGGGGAGAAGTAAAATGGTCCTTAGCAGTAGAAAGGGCAGGGAAAAAAGGGCAGGAACTGGTGAGGGAGGTCAAAGGCTTGATTAAGGAAGCAGGGGTATCGGTTGTCAGGGGGGTTAAGGAGGTGAAGGACGGCAAGGTCGTAGTAACTTTTGAGAGTGATAAGGACATGGAGAAGGCAAAACAGGTACTACAAGAAAATAGGGAAGTTAGGGTTGGGAAAAACGGGGCAATAAACCCCAAATTGAAAATTACTGGGGTGGAAAAGGGTTTTAAGGACGAAGAGATTTTGGAGGCTATATACGGGGAAAACAAGGATTTGTGGGGTGAAAGAGAGTACGAGGGTATGAGAGGGGCAAGGGTACTCTTCAGGAAACCTTGCAGGAGAGAGGGAGTGGAAAACGTGGTGGTGGAGCTAAGAGGGGAAACCTTCAGGCTCCTCATCTCGAAAGGAAGAGTTACGGTTGGTATGATTGGGTATTCTGTGGAAGAATTTGCTGACCTGGCAGTGTGCTATAGGTGCAGCAAGTTCGGCCATACGGGTGTAAGGTGTGTGGAGAGAGAATGCTGTAATAAATGTGGGGGTGCGCATGAGGTTAGGGATTGTAAGGAAGGGGGGGATTGAGATTGTCCGAACTGTAGGAAAATGGGAGTTTTTAGAGGGGACAGATGTCACAGGGCGTCGGATAGAAGGTGTCCTGTGTACAGGAGTAAGGTAGATTTGAAGGTGCGAAATACGAACTACGATTAGGGAGGGGAGAGAAAGGGTTTCAGAGAGACTGGGGGCGAGTGAATTGGCGATGTTGAATGGGTGAGGAGAGCCGGGTATCGTGGATCTGGGGTGGGACGACGAGAGTCGTCGGACATGTGTAAATAATTGTTAGGGTAGTTAAAAAATTAAGGTAAAAGGACTAAAAATTGGTTTATACGTGTATTTAAAGGATTAAGCATTTGTTTGAACTGTTGAAAATATGTATAAAACTGTATAGGTTAAGATAGGTCTAAAATTTGGATACGTTAATATTATATTGGTTATATGTACAATATGGAAAACTGTAAAAAAGAAGAGATAGAAAATTATGTTGTAAAAATGGGAAAAAGGGAAAAAAAAAATGTATAAAATTTGTATAGGTTAAGATTATATTGGTGATATGTACAATATGGGAAACCGGAAAAAAGAGATAGAGAATTATGTTGTTAAAATGGGGAAAAAACGAAAAAAAGAGAAAAAGGGGTAAAAATAACACAGGAAAAAAGATAAAAAATGGAAAAAAAGGGGAAAAAGAACAAAAAAAAGAGGCAAAATAAACAGAACGGAATTAAAAAAAAGGGGAAATAAAAGATAAAAAAGAAAGGGAAAATGAGCATAGGAAAAAGAAAAACAGGGTTTAGCTTTCCCCGGGAATTTTTAGGAGACGTGTAGGATGGTGGGTTCCCTTGGGAGTGGTTTTGTGAAGACAGTGGGTAATGGATACGGCTTAAGCCCTAAAAAGGGTCAGGTGGCTCAACCTCATTCGGTATGTCACCGCCAGGCACGCCGCTCTTTGGAATTTGTCCAGTTGAGCGGTTGCTGAACTTTGCTCTACACAGGGCCACCACACTATGGCCCCGTAGGTAATTATCAGAGGTAATTATCAGGGAGACATTTTTTTTAAAATAAATAATGAAGACCTCTACCTCTAGGTTTGAACTAGATGGTTTTTACCCTGTATCAAGGGAATGGTGCAATGCTCTAACTACTTGACAGACCAAGATTAATCAGTTATAACCACGGTTTGTAAATAATTAGAAATGTGCTAGATAGAAAATTTGCTATCTGTTAGTTAGTAGTATTTAGTGCTCTTCATTTTGACACTGGTAGGCGTCATGGGTTGTATTTGTTTACCGTAAACGTAACTTCCATTTGTAGTTAAGCATTTGAATTCGAAATATATTCTTGAGATTCATTCTACTCGTTTTTACTACAGAAGTTTGTTTCACACGAAGCGCATAGATGAACCGTTTCATCAGAAAAGCCGACGACCATTGTTTATTGACGGTTTTGTTTTTAGGTTGATAAACTGCAATGTGTTTACCCCAATTTGTGTGGTACTAACTAATCGGGTGGCCGATAATCAGCCCGAAAAATTGGTAGTCGTGTGGAAATCCATAATTCAGGATTTAAGCATTTTTGGACTGCAAGTAATTTGCTCAGTGTCGCCAAGCAAGCCGATGTTTCATACTGCTTTAGAACAACTAACAATGGTAACTTCAACTTGATTTTCTTTGAAACGCATTGTAATTGACTTTAAAAAACTTTGGAAATAGAATCCCACCCTGGAGGATCACACTGGTCCAATCACATATTCGTCGCATCCCTATAAGGACATCATTCATCTCTACTGTTACAACGATTTAATGCACAGTTTTCAAGATGTCTTAAGTGAACGTAAAGAGTTGTACTACGTTGCGCATGAAGGTTAGTTTTCCCCATATATAAAATTTGGTAAACTTTTAAATTTCACTAGTTCCTCAGGCACGAATAAAAAAACATTCAATCAGTTTTGCGCCAGCTGGAGCGATTTGGTGTCCGTGATGAATTTAAGTGTGATCGATTGCAAATACACTTCAGAATCGGGCATTGGACCTTACTTCTCAATTTTTACTCGAGCCTTCAATAATAAATGCATTAACTATTTCGATAGAAGTAAGTTTTTCAGCCTACCATATATGAGGTAAATGGTTTAGAATAGTAATGTTAGATGCAAATTATGTAGATACGTCTAACAAAAGGCATATATTTCTTCCTCTCACGCTTCTATATCATTAGAACTTTTGTCGCTTTATATTTCAGTTCCAACATCTTACTTTTTTCATGCCACTCACTTACTACCATTACTACCATATTCTGATTCATTTTCCCTTCCATTTATCTCGACACAGTCCCGACATCCTGATTACTATTTAACACGTTCTGTTTTTCAGTCTTTTGAGTGCTCAATAAATAACTCAATAAACAATAAACACTTTTGTCCAGCCTCTCTTATAGCACCTTGATCCATTTCATATATTCTATATTATTTGTATCTTCTAATTAATTAGCCATACCATACCCACTATCATCATACATCACTATTAGCCATAGGCCTAGTACATTTTTCCATCTAGATCTATTTTGTGCACTGTTTATCCAGATTGTTTGAATTCTTTTTATGTCGTCTGACTACCTAATTGGCGGTCTACCTCTAATGCTATATGGCTTCTGTCATGGCGTGGCCTCCATTCTACGATCTTCTTTGTACGAAGGCGTAGAAGGGCCACAAACATATTTTTTTTTTAATTCCGACTTCAAACTCTGAATTTAGTTAAATTCTGACTTCAAACTCGGAATTTACATTGTCACATTGCAAAAGCTCTTCAAATCAAATGACACAAAATTTTTCAATTTGGCAACATTGCAAACATTCTTCGAAGCAAATTAGTAAAATTTGTTAACTTTGGCTACATTGCAAACACACTTCAAAGAAATTAGTCGGAATTGTCAGTTTGGTTACATTACAAACACTATTCGAACCAAAATTGTAGAATTTGTTAGTTTGATAACATTGCAAGGACACTTTTGAATCAAATTACCAAATTTTGTCAGGCAACATTGCAAAAAGTCTTCGATCTTAATTAGGAGAGTTTGTTAATTTGGCAACATTGCAAGCAAACACACTTCAAAGAAATTAGTTGAACTTGTCAGTTTGGACAGATTGGAAACACTTTTCAAACCAAATTAGTAAAATTAGTCAGTTTGGCAACATTGCAAACACTCTTTGATCTTAATTAGTAGAATTTCTCAGTTTGACAACATTGCAACTAAATTCCGAGTTTGAAGTCGGAATTTAACTAATTTCCGACTTCGAAGTCGGAACTTAACTAATTTCCGAGTTCGAAGTCGGAATTTAGTTAATTTCTGAGTTTGAAGTAAAAATTTAAGAAAAATAACGTCTGTGGCCCTTCTACGCCTTCGTATCTTTGTCCAGCGCGCATCCGTGAGACGCGTTCCATTTCAGATTCGCCATTCTTAGTCCTCTCTCTGACCACAGTGTTTATGATTTTATGTCTGAATGCGAAGCAGCGATAGTACCATTTTTCTCTGGTCAATATGGATTTTGTCAACTGTCTTCTTGGAAAGAGTTAGTGTTTCTGCCTTGTCTGTCGTAAACTTTTCTTTTTAGACACAGATATATAGCTCTAAAGACATAATGCAGCTTTCTAAATTCAGCCCAAGTAAAACCTAAACTAATATCCCTAAATATACTGTTACGGTTTTCCCGTGGGTTTACACAAAGTCAATTTAACTCAACAAGAAATAAATTTATTTACACTTCAAAACACTCTGTACAATAATTAATTCAGCTACCAAAAACACTACTACAATTCCACAATTATTCTACTATTTAAAATTTACCGCGTTTCCAAATCCACTACTCTTCACCGTCGAAACCGCTCTTTTATATTCGGTAAACCACGTTTTAGAACCACTCTGAAACGCTTCGTGATTTGCGTCGAACATCGAAGATGCTTCTCGGTGTATCGCTTTCTAACGGTGGCCTACTTTAACACGCGCCCGGCCAGATATTGCGGCGCATCGGATCCATCCCGAATCGAGTGCTCGTTCAGTAAGTAGCGAGCATAGTAGGCCCAAACCGTAACACTGCCCTCTTAAAGCTGATCGTCCCGATCCACTTCATCTAGTCCCTGGTATTTCTTGAGTCTGTCCAGATGGACAATTTTCATCTTGCCTTTGGGGCTGCGATGGACTCTGTACACGACGTCGTTTAACCTTTTTACCACATTGTAAGGTCACTCCCAGTGTCGTTGCCATCTTTGACTTAATCCTTTGCTTCTCCTGGGTTGAAACATCCACACAGCATCACCTTCCTTATAATTGCCACCAGCTGGTCTGTGGTCCAGTATCATCTTCATATGGTCGTTGTTTGGTTTCATCTTCTCTCTCTCAAGTTCCTGAATTGTGCTTCATCCCTTCTGTAACTAACACTGGTCACACAGTTTAAACCATTCCTCAACGTCCTTTCTGAAGTTAGTCCAGTAAAATCGATCTCTTATTCTAGCCAAAGTCTGGTTTACTCCAAAGTGTCCTCGTCCGCGACTGTCATGTAGTTCTCGCAGCACATTCTCTTTGCAGGAATTGGGCACTATTGTTTGGTAAACAAAGCGTTTTCCGTCGGGACTTTCCCATTTGCGAGTAATTAAGTCATCTCGCAATCGAAGCGAATTCCACTGCAACCAGTAACCCGTTACTGTTGGTCCATATCTGGAAATCTGTTGTCAATCCGGTTTCAAATCTTTCTCCAACCATCTTCTGATTACTTTCAAATCAGAGTCTGAGCGCTGTCCTTTTATTATGTCTTCCTTAGAAACGCTGCTCTTCATTCTTTTTGTAGCCTCTTTATCTGCCACCTTTGCGGTTTGACCAATCCTCCAACCATTATGAATTTGTCCTTTCCGGTACCTGAAGTCACTATCAAAAGCTTGACGATCCTCTACATATCGCGGTAATTGTCCTTCCGGGTTCTTCATTTCCTGCTCCTGGTTACGCCAGTTCTGCGGGGTCGGTAAACGAGACTGCTGTCTGCAATTCCAGCGGTAATGGCTTTTACGTCCACAATTATAACACGTAATGTTTCTTTTAGCAGAGGAGTTACGGTGATTTGTTCTGATGTCCTGATTTCGTCGGCACTGTGGGTTTGGAGAACAAGACCGCTGTCTGAAATTCTTGCTATAGTGTCCTTTGCGTCCACATCGATAACACTCCACTCTAGTGATCAGGCGTGATCGTTCTAACTGTGTGGACTGACCATTTCCTGATGCTACCATTTGTTGCACTAAATTTGCCAACCATTGATTTAATTTCATTTGTGAATGTAGCAACATGATCGACTGGGGGTACTCTCTCCTCTTGAATAGTCACGGCCCTGATCTTTGGCATTAAGTCATTGTACGCAGCTTCAACTTCCAGCGCTCGAACCAGTAATTCGCTGCTGTTGCTCCCTTTGAACATCTTCAGCATTTTCTTTACCTCCGGATCTCGAATCCCATCTACAAAATACTGGGCCACAAATTCTTCTTGGATTTCCTCCGGGACGGCTGGGTAAGCCAGATGCACAAGGCGACGAATTTCGGCTTCAAAATCTTGTAAATTTTCACTAGTTTTCTGCTGTATTGCCTTTAATTGTGTTTGATACACTCCTTTCTTATGCTGATCCCCATAACGTCGTTCTAATGCAGCTACTAATGCTTCATAGTTGCTTTGTTGTGCGATAGACAGAGTCTGTAACAGCTCCAATTAAGTAAGTAAGTAGCACTAGTAGTAGTACTACTACTAGTGCTACAGCCGTTTCCTCGTTACTCCATTAATTTGCATTTGCAGCGGCCTCAAATTGGAGTTGGTACGTTGCCCATGAAGTTTGACCGTCGTATGTGGGAGGCTTGATCTTGTTGAGTCCGTTTCCGGTGATCACTGTAGAGCTGATTCCTCTGCTGTCAATTTTCCGCTCTAAGTCGCGTAGCTTTATCTCGACATCATTCTGAATTTTATTAATGTCCTCCCGAACATCATTTAATTTTGAAACATCACACTCCATCTTTTTGAGACTATGGGTTACATACTCTTGTGGCATTACTCTAGACATTTGTTGTTCTGATCAGTTTTTCTTTAAATGCCGTATTTCAGAAATGTTCAATCTTTGGAAGACATGTTCCAAAGTTACTATTGAGATTATAATGATTTTTTCAAGATATTCATAAAGAAACTCAAGGCAGAACGTCGGCTTCTTCCAAGAAAGAGCCGATGTTTTGTCTTGTGAACACACGAGTTGATCACACGTGCACGCCATATCTCGCTATGTCATCCATCTTCTTAATAGCTCGGATGTGTCCAAAGCCATCCGGAAACCATATGGTGACTCATATCGATTCATTAGTTTCAGTTTACCAATCCAATCAAGAAGTTTGCCCACGATCAATCATTTACACTTCTGTTCTCTATGCCTTCCTTTCCGCTCTCTAATATTCCTATTTTACCCTCTCGACCTCCTCTCGGTTTTCTTCCATGCTCACGTACGCCAATTCACCCTACTTACATATTCACCTTTTTATTATTTGCTTACAAAACCTTATATTTTTATTAATGGATTATACAGGGTGTTTCAGATTTTATGATCAGGAAAAACTGATTCAAAAAGCACATTTTAATGTGGGCTTCTCATAACCTGCCAAAGCTTCGTTTCCGATATAAAGGGTAATAAAGTTTAAAATGAAAATAATGTTTTTGAGTATTTCACAAGATTAACTAATTATCGAAACGCTAAATTAAAAACTATGTGATGATTATCTCACATCTGAAACCAATAATCTATACCGGCACATAATAAACTCTCTACACTCCGCAACCCAGGTAGCACTCGGCAAGACCAAATACGTAAAACAAAATAAAAATAACAACATGACATGAGATACTATTGGAAAACCAACGCAACAAAAAAACAAGAAGCTTATATAAGGTGGCTAAGCACGAGAAACCCTGAACATAGACAATCGTATAAAAGAGAAGAAGCCGTATTCAAGCGGATGACTAGGGCTAATAAGAATACAACTTGGAATGCAAAATGTAGAGAAACCGATAGCTATATCGGAGGCTCAAATAGGACCAAAATACAACCCAACACAATAAATACATGAAAAGAACATTACACAAGCGAACTTAAAGAAGAGAACGAAAAGAACAATGTATGACAACATCACCTGAAAAAACTCGTATACAAGGCGACTACATAAATATAAATAGGAGAATCAAGAGCGTTGAAAAACAAGAAGGCATCTGGTCCAGAGTATATACCGGCAGAGCTACTGAAGAACAAAACTAATAAACTTTTTCAAAGCGGATATATTAAGGCATAAGCGGAGAAAAAATGTCACTAAGCTGAAAAGAATACAGAATTTAACGTATACTTTAAAGGGCCCCGAGAGGCAAAGGTGGGAACTACAGATATATTTCAGTCAGTAACAAATACCTTCAGTAGATTATATTAATAATATTCTTAAAATCATAATACAACGAGAATATAAACCCCATGAATTAGTGGAACAAGCAGGCATTCTCAAAGGAAGATCATATGTCGACCAGATTTTACTGTCGCACAACTCAATGAGATGAAAGTTGCAAGGTATCAGAAAATCCACCTTTTATATGTTGACCCCAATTTACAATACGGTAATAGCTGCAGTAAAACAACTATATAAGCAAGCAAAATTGAAAATAAAAATAAATAGCGGAGGGTCTCTCCCCTCTGCTATTTAAAATCTATATAAACGAGGCTTTAAAACAATGGTGAATATTCTGAAATACAAAAGTTATCCGGGCTTATAAGCCGTGGTCCAATGAAATTTCTTCCTGACGTTTCGTCCACATCTGCGGCGGACATTATCAAAGGCGATGACGTAACGGTCGAAGTGGTCTTCCGTACCTCTCGACGATGACTGGCTCTACTGCTAGAGCGTCGGTCGTACTTATACCGTGGGGGGCTGCACATGCGCATAATGGCTACGCATCGGCGCGCCATTATCAGCTGATCTGATGATGATATAGCACTGATCCAACAAGGTGATCTCTTCCTTTCTGTTGATGATTTTCTCGTGCATAAAGATCTCAATGGCTTTCTAGTTAATCTAGGATAGTAACGCTGTGATCGATCCAAAACCTCCACCTCTTCAAAACGAATATCATGTCCTCTAGAAAGTGCATGTTCTGCCACCGCTGATTTTTCGGTCTGTCCTAGTCTGCGACTTGTCTTGTGCTCTGCTATTCTTGTGTCGACACTACGTTTAGTCGTTCCAATGTATGCGGATCCACAGCTGCAAGGGATTGTGTAAACTCCAGAAGCCGATAAAGGATCCCGTTTGTCCTTGGCCGATCTGAGACTCTGTTGTATCGTGCGGGTTGGTTTAAAGACCGTCTTGACTTATACTTCTCTAAAATCCTTCCAATCCTATCCGTGACCTTGTGTATGTATAGTAAGCAAGTCCAAACCAACTTTCTTTTCAACATCCCCCGTTTGTTGTCTACGTAGTTTCTTGGGCGTGTGGCTCTGTTGAATTGTTGTCAACTGTATCCGTTCCATCCGAAAACCATTTCCAGATGTTTAAGCTCCTTTTCTAATTCTGATGTTTTTTTAAAAAAAGAGGAGTGATCAAAACCCTATCGGAGCGGGCAAAAAGGATTTGCGAACCATCAGAATTCTTCTTCTTCGAGTTCCGAAATAAAACAAAATGACAATGTTTTCAATTTAAACTTTACTATCCTCTATATCAAAAAGGAAGCGTTTGTAGACATAAGTTTATATAGGTAACCCACCTTGAACTGTTTTGTTTGTTTTTTCTAACCACGCCTGAAGTCCTGACCATAAGACCCGAAACACTTTGTATATCATCTGATTTTTTTCATCAACTTACAGCTTTCCTGCTCGATGCTTCTGTCTCAAAGTCACCAACAAAATTATTTTCATTATACGACTCTAGTTGCAGCTAAAATCGGTTAAAACACATTGACATTTTTCTAGTGCGCTTTACATAAAATTTCATAATACAACAACTACCTGCATGAATTTTATAACATCAATAACTATAGTTGTTGTGCAACATCTGGTGACATCTGTACTCAACTCTATGAGTGAGAAAGTACAGATGGCGTTCCCAAATCTAGGAACAGCCCCATTAATGCCTCACCATTCGGTAAACACCGATCTGATTGGTTAAAAATGGTGAGGTTTTGTTTTTTGTTTATCAATCCGAGGATTGACCAGATGTTGCACAACAACTATCATTTCTGGCATCCAGTTGACTATACTGGAATGAAGGTTTTGTTCTTTGGTTATCAAGCCTTATAGCCTCTCTGATGAGCCGTAATACGGCAAAACCGGTCTGAGGGTTGCGATTGATAAACAAAAAACAAAACATCACCATTTTTTTTTTTGTATTTTTTTTTTAATTTTTGTTTTTTTTGTACATTAGTTTGTATTCTCGAAAGTTGGCTCCTGACTGGCATAGTTTACCAGTGGAACTACTAATAAATAAATCCGAGAGTATTCATTCACTGCTAATTATGGTTCTATTTAAAAAATTTATTATTGCAAAAAAAAATTTCAGATCAGACTACTTTCGATTATAGACATTTGCTCTTTTCGGTCTTGCTTTCATTTCAACTCTATTCACGCCAAAGTGCTACAATTGTAACTACAACTCGGTTTTAAAATTTTCAGAATTAATACAATGTAGTACCGTGGACTCTACCCGTCATTTGATGCAGCTAATAGGCGACTTCACAGATATTATAAGGCGGAGTATCAGACTGACGTCAATCGATATTCAATATTTGTACAATTCAACCGAAAACTTTCGTATGCTTTTGGCTACGGGTCGTTTTGCTTCAATTTCCAGCAAATCTTGTTCGGATGATATCGATTTTGATAAGTTGCTAATTAACGAAGAATTCGACCAGTCCAGCAGTCGAACTACTTCAATTGAATCTTTGCCACTTGCCGCTGCTAACAATAAAGTTAAGGTTGATCATTTTGATGAGTTTATAGATAAAGTGTGCTACGACAAGCACGAAACGCTGGTGAAGACTTGGAGCTTTATGGACACCGTGATCAATGCTGACCGTGACCGGCGCGGTATGCAGTCTACCTCAAATAGTGAAGACGAAATTGATTACGAAACCTACAAGAAAAAACTAGAACAACAAATTTCCAACCATGACAATACGCCTCAGTATCGATCCATTTTTAACGACCTGTATGATAATTTACCGACAAAAACTGAAAAATTGAGAATTACAAACGACTGGTTATGCACCTTGAAGGGTTACGTCATGCTGACTGAACGTTTAGAAGAACATTACATTCAATCGATTTACGCGAATTCATTTTGTTTGGATCACGTGGACTTTTACGTATACTTGCTCAGAAAATACAAGAGCAATATCACTCACGCACATTATGATGGGGAACACTATGAGTTTTTTGACACAGACAGCGCTTTCCTGCTGTTGGAACATGAATATGGAATTTGTATGCTCACACAAGATTAGATTTACTAATATTTGACAATTTTAAAGTTGTATGACGTAGTTTTTCCTTTTTAGAATCCAAAATTATAAAACTTATTCAATTTGGTAATTTTAGATTAAATTAGCTCTTTCTCTAAATTTGTGTAGTTGTTCACAATCGACTTTTATTTGAAATGTTATTAAGAGTAAAAATATGAAACTTAGCTATAACAGTCGCAAGTTAATAAGCACTTCTCTTGAACGATACCTTCAAATCAATAATGCCCTCTCTATCATTCTTATACATTTTTAACGCAATTTATCACAGTGTGGTATATCTAGACACTCCATCTTTGGAGTTTTTGAGAAAAAATATTTTTTTAGGGGTATGAAGCTTCATGGAATGTTCATTTTTTAAGGTGTTTAGTGGGGTTGAAATGTCAAAAACACATGTTAGTTGAAGAAGGTTTTAACCCAAAAATATACCGAAGTTCATTAAAAATTTAATTTTTCTTTCCATACAACTTATGTTTGTATTTAACCTGAGAACGATATCTTATGCTTTCTTCATCTGAAGTGACACACTGTATTTAAAAATGACGTGATATTGCTAAAAATCAATCATAAAAATTGTCTGTTTAATTTGTTTAGCAAATATGTAATACAATTTGACATTTAAAAAGAATTAGTTACAAAGTTATAAGTTATCTCAAATATACATCCAGTTTCTCATATTACTGTCATGTAGCCGCCGTTGTCTAAATAGTTCGCATATCTTTAAAAATTGTTCAAAATTTCTTTAGGATTTGTTTACCAAGTAGTTTAGAAAAATGCCTGTACAACAAATCTGAACTGCTGGCCAATTGGAACATTTTTAACAGGATAAAAATGTCTGGTTTTAAGTATCGATTTGAGTCATTTATAGGCTATTTGAAGCTATTCTGATTTTCCAAAGTATCTCTTGAGCTAACGTAAGTAGATTATACTATGGTCACATTTTTTAGAAATTTTAATATCACAGAGAATCTAGGAAAACAACCAAATGAGTATAACCCACGACAAGTTAAAAAAAAAACTTGTTTGGCCGTTTTCAATTATTGCAACTACTTTTCGAGAAAATCCACATTTTATGGACAATCACACTTTATCCTTACCTCAATATTTTTCAATACCAAAGTATATTGTTAACGGCTGAGTTATGATACGTTACTCTCAAATTCTTATCCTCCTCTCAGGTGCCGTCTCTGTTGAGATTGGCGACCACTATAGCAAATTCTTCTCTATGCTGGGCTCGATGGACCATGTTTGCTTCATTTACCTTCAATTTTTCTTTCTAGTATTACTTGGAGTTGTTCATATTCCTCGTGCTGCATTAGATGGCCCAGATAGGCTGTTCTTCCGGCTTCACTGTACATGTCTCACAGTCGTATAGGAGTAGGAACCACAGAAATACACAGTATATTTAGCATTTTCAGAAAACCTGCCCTGGGTACCTACTTCTTACTTCCTTTTAAACTCCTTATTGTCGTTCAGCTCATGCTTTCTTTCCTTGCCCACGTATATAAAGCTGTGAACATTATGGGGGATGACGCCGTTGATTGCGATGTTTACATGTTGTTCTTGTGAGTTTCGATCGAAAATCATGATGCTAGTCTTTGCCGCATTGTTCTTCCGATTCCTCCATCAGCACAGTGTCGTCTGTGTCCCTTAAGTTGTAGATCACGATACCGTTTATTTTTGCTCCTTCTGGTCAGTCTTCTAACGATTGTTTTACTATATACTCCGCATGTACATTAAATAATAAAGGGGAGACCAAGCATCCTTGCCGAACTCCCCTTTTGATAATCATATGAGATGTATTCCCATTTGTGGTTCAAATGCATCCCCGATGATTCCAGTATATGCTGCGTATTATCATTATGTCATGGCTGACTAGTCCTACGTCCTGCAAAATATGTATTAACTTCTCATGTTGAATGTACAATGTGTCAAATACACTGTTAAGCTTTCAGAACACTTTTTATTGCATTTAAAACTGTTAGGTTTTAACATACTCATAGACAAGTTATTCATCAAAAATTACCAAGGTAATGCTCATTTTAGGACAATTCGCGAGCAAAAGTTCATTTTCTCACAAAATATGGATGCGAAATTGCGTTAATTGAAAAGTCCAAACTTGTTTTTACAAAACATGTCAAAGGTCGTATTGATTTGTTTTTCTAGATTTTCGATGTAAATGAGTTTTTTTATTGTAAACTTTTTATAAATCACCTTAAACTACCTTCAGAGATACTTGCAAACTGTCAAACTGGAATATTATCCAGATGATGATTGTTACCCCAAACTAGACAATTTCATTTTCAGAATATTTTAACTGAAATTTAATCGAAAAATTCTAGCGGTCCGTTTTAATTGACTAGCATTTCCATCCACGCCACCAAAATATGACAATTTTTTATGTTTTAAATAATTTTAATTATTCAGTCTTCTAAACATTCACATTTCAACAAGTTGTTTTTGTACTTTTACCTAAACATTGTTCAGCCGTAGCGTAGTCTTTTGTACTTGACACACTCATTGCTAATGAATAGGTAATACCACTTATCCAAGAACCTTACATACTACGTAACACCTACTGGTTCCCACTAGACTTATTTGAAAGTACAACAATGTTAGTTGCTATCTACCTATGAAAAAAAAACAATTACACTGTAATGCAAACATTTTTAGTAAATAATTGATTTTATTTTCAGGGATTTTAGACAATTAGCAAAGACTATTTAAAAGATATAATTAGTCTTTCTAATTAGTAAATAATAAAAAAAATGAAGAGAATTGAGCGACCTTTCAAATGATCTGCTTCTCGAGTCCACTTACGTATAATTTGTAATTTCTGACGTTAATAGGGTTGAGCTGTCAGATTGACAATAACATAATACATTTTTAGGTTATTGAAAAATGACGTGTCTCAGGAGTTTTTTTTGTATATGAGTTTGATTATTCTAGAAGTGGATACAAAAGGTTGAATTAATTAAAAACTTGTTATAGGATCAGTATCAAGTAAAATATCCATCTAGTAATTTATTATGGGACAGTCTGTACTTCTGATCCTTCGGGACATCTGAAGATAATTTTCAAAAAAAAAAATTTTATGATATATTTAATGTGGCACAGATATTGTAGATTTTTTCTGAACACTGACAAGACTGACTGATATTTCACAGAAATAATTCTGATCACACAAGAAAACCCCTTACTTAAACACTGTGGTAACCTAGTTTATAATTCTAAACAGCGTAACTGGTATAAGAAATTTGATAATATAGAATACTGCCATAGTTTAAAAATAACGTATGAGGTTATAAATTAACAAATGTAGAGAATCTATTGTTACATGTTTCAATGTTATACTTGTTGTGTTGCGTTTAGTTTGTCAGTTATTGTAAAGTGTCTTATTTAGTAAGTAACAAAATATAAAAGACGTGTAACCGTTGAACGCATTGAAAATTATGTAATTTTAAATAAGTTTGAAATATATGTTTGTTGAAAACAATATGTTTGCTATTGAACTTTAAATGGTATGTATCTAGATCACCGATCCCCTAATCCTACAGCTGACTTACTGAAAACCACTGATTTCTCACGGGGGACAGTTTATAAGAGAGAAAATTCTAATACGTCTGTGAGACTAGGTAATGCTTTTACGCACTAACCCCAAGCCCTTGATGAGTAGGCTTGGGAGTGTGGGACTCTTAGCTTAGTGGGCAACATCCACTAAAACCCTTCCCAGTATTTACGCTTTAATCCACCTTTGAATTAGGTCAGAGTGGGGGTGGAATGTTAAACTAGGTTTAGCCTTTTTTGCATCCAGGTACTTTTGCTAAATCTGCTACTGCTGCTGATTCTATTGTTGTTGTAACATTATTTCTTTGCTCTTTTTGCTTTTCATTATTTTTGCGATTGTTTGGTCCATCAATTCTCATTCTTCTCAGATCCTAAATATATTTCATTACGAAGTTCTGTACGATCTGCCGCTCTTCGTTTAGAATAAAACAATGTATGTTCCGCAATATTGTCACGTTTAGGGGTGCGTAGTGAGGGATGGTAGAGAAACAATTCAGGTCACAGGCAAGCCTCGTTTGTTATAAAAATAATTTAAATAAGCAATAAACAGGGGTTATTCTTACCCCCAGATTAGAAGCTCCACTAATTCCGTAGTCAACGACGTCTTCATAAGAGTTAAGGGGAGGGTGTGTCTAGTTTAGCCCTTCAGCTACACCGTAAAGGGGGACACGCACGGTGTGACCAAAGGACCAAGTAGTCAACTGATAGGGTAAGGGTTCTAACGGTCACTTCAAGTTGCGAGAGAACCCTTCTCTTTTCAGTCTGGGATCCTAAGAGGGTAGCGAGCCGAACCACCACTTCAAGTTAGGGAATGCTGCTCGCCGACCAACCCGGAGACTAGTGATTTTAGAAGGCCAGCGTAGCTGATTAAATACTCGTCGATTGACCCAGATTTCTACCAAACTTGCTTACATATACGATTATTCGGTGTCAAGTACAACAGGTATGGTGAATGCAAGTGTTGGAATCTGTGACAATACCTATACTTTACTGAACAATAAATAATTATTTCTATTCATATGTACTTAATGAAAAAATACTTACTTCAATATGCCAAACAAAGCTTTCACTGACTTCGCTTCTAGATGGACTCCAGTTTTTCCTTTGTTTTTTAATGTAACTGGTGAAAACAAGTAAGGCAGCGTCAATAGCGATTTTAAGTAGGGATCTAAACGAATTTCGCCAGTTAATATATGGATATTGATGACGACTAGCGTGACGTATTGAATTGAGTTTGAATCGTGGGGTCATCTCGGGGGCTGGGGGGAGGCGTTGAGGGAGTGCTCGGAACTGTTGATGAAGCAGGATCGGGTGCCTCCGACGCTTCTGTCAATCGGACCTCTAAAGTTTGAAGTACCCAATAGGGAGGACTGGGAATTCTGTCAAAACTCTATCCTCCCGTCGCATGGAGGCGTCTGGTTTACAGATGCATCCAAAACCGTGACGGGGAAAGGCGCGCTTCTCTCTAGGCTGCCACTGTACCATCTTCCAAGCCGAAATCTTCGCGATCATCCGATGCGGAGAGTTCATTTTAAACTCACCGCTACGCCGGAAGGATATATTTATCTGTCCGGACAGCAAGGCAGCAATGGCCGCCTTAAAAGCTGATTCAACGACGACGAAAACACTCTTGTCGCTCACACGGATGGCCAAGGTACGTCTAACTTGGGTTCCAGGGCACTCCGGTGTTAGGGGAAACGAAGAGGCGGACAGGCTGGCCCTTCGTGGCTCCAAAGAGAGACCCGTAGGGCCCGAACCTATAGTAGGACTAGCCGGCGCTGTCGGATCCGCCATTGTGGACCGTATCTTCTGACAAAGATCCGATATTGCTTGGGAGGAGGCCGGAGGCATGCGGCAGTCGCGATGTCTCATGGGCTTCTTTCCAAGAAATAAGTCGAAGTCCCTGATGGAATTATCCAGAAAGGACCTCAGATGTGTGACAGGACTTCTCACGGGTCACTGTCAGATGAGGAGACACACGCACATTCTGGGTCTGTCACAGGATCCGGTATGTCGCGTGTGTCTGGAAGACGAGGAAACTCCGATACACGTTCTCACACAGTGCCCGGCACTTGTGACGATCAGAAAAGAGCTTTGGGGTAAGAGTGTGATCAACCCCTTAGATATTCAAGGTACCCGGCCAAGGAGGCTCTGCGGCTTTGTCAGGGCCACCGAACTGGAGGGGTACTAGCTTGTGATGGGTCACAATGGCCCGGCTAGCGGCCTAAGTGTCTTCTCCGAAGGGAGCCCATCTAACAATATTTATTCATTCATTCATTCATCAGCTTTGATCAACACCCTTGACATTTTGATAATTTATAATAGTCATATTGCATTTCTTTCTTTAGTAGAGTATTTTGTCTACAATTATATGAAAATTATTTATACACAAAAGAAAAACAAAGTTCAATATCATACCAAATCAGGTCCAGTTGGAGTGTCCAAAGCTCGATATTTTTGAAAAATATCATCGACAGTAACTTTTGAATACTTTAGTAGTGCCTTTCTTTTATTATATGTTTTTTTCGAGGTTTTTTTTCCATCCATAACTTCAAGAAATTTTCTTTCGGTTCAATCAAGGATTTTCATATTTCAAACTCTTCATCAAAACTTTCATCATCACCTTTAAAAAATTAAAACTGATTTAAATATATTCTTTAAATAAATATAAAGCATATTACCTTTCAAAGGCGAATGAGTAGAAATTGTCTTTTCTTTCAATGAAAGTTCCTCAGCATTTCGAATGCAATTACGTACATTGACAAATCTACTCCACAGTTATCCTTTCGCCGATTTTTTTGACTTTCCATTTTTTGGGGTTTAGGGAATGGGGTCCTCAACCAATTTGTTTTTATTTTGTTAATCGATAGCGCTTCAAAAAATATTTAACACGTATTTTTTTGTTTTCGGCTTTAGAAGCATTTAAACCTAAGAAAAATTACAATAAAAATTTTATTTGGTTGTTTCACCCTATATACGTTGTATCCCGTTTGACGTCATAAGAGGACTAGTTTTTGACGTAAAACGGTGTTCGCTGTTTCTTTTCAGCTTAGCGATCCTAGAGCGAAATAGAGTATGTGAACGTACGTCGGATATTAGCAGTCGCCAGTCGACAATGAAAGCACTGAAAACTGACACTACTGACAGTTGACACAGTTCTCTCTTTCTCTCTCAGATTTCCTTCCTTCAAATGAAATGCAGGTGGTAACACCGGCAATACACAATGTGCTTATGAATGTAGAATTCCACCTACGTTAGCATATTGAATTGTCCCATACATACGTCACGCACAGGGGTGTGCCAAGCTCAATTTAGTATTTATTCAGTTTTTTATAAAAAAAACTAGTGGCGTAAAGTTTAAAATTATCAGTTAAAACAAATTTTTAAACAGGAAACTTTACAATATTATTGTTTTGAACGGAAAATTGGACTATAGTTGAGGACCCCATTATATTTGTCTTTTTGATTTAATTTGGTCTCCCCCAATATAATGTCTGTGTAAGCAAGATCGGCGAATTGAGGTCATGATGTGGGTTTAAATACTGGACCAAAAGCACGTACAAATCACTGATCTCTGGGTTAGTCTGGGTACGTACGCCTGTTGAGCAACGCAACGTGGAGCAGTAGGTGACCAAGTGCCACACCCGAGTATCAGCCCTAGCAAAGGAAATAGTGTGGGCGTGCAGCAAGAGTTGCCGCACCTACTTACCTCCCTTTGCTAGAACCATAACGTCTTTTCCGGCCCGGCGAATGCCCTCGGACACGAGTCTATGGTTCATTCATACCCGATAAAGCGTTTGCCCTCCGTGAACCTCCCATCAACTCTGACCATCATCCCACGTCATGATCTACGCCATCTTGGCAATCTGGGGTAAGATTACTGTACCAACTGACTTTTCAAATAAAGTGTAATAAAGTAATTTTTCTTAAAGCGTAAACGTGGACCTGTTTTATGAAACAATTTGTCAATTGTTTCATCGTCTAACAACTGGAAGGCTTCATTATCAATACCTTCATCTAAACAATAATGATAATACTTTTTTATTTACTGAAATGTAGAATACAACTCCTACATGAAGTAAACCCGCCCTCAAGATACAACACATAGATACAAACTCAGTCCCTAATAGATATTCATACCAAGTTGCCTGAATAATGCTTGGGATAGGTATTTACTTTGAAGGACTTGAAGTTCTTCTGCAGTCAAATTTACACCTTCCACTTTAGCACATAGTCAAACACAAAACACGACTTCTTTGACCAAAACTCCGGAACACACAAACTACACATGAAACACGAAACTCATCAAAGGGTTGAGGTTGACAGTATGACAGTTATGACGTTTGACGCGTTAAGTTGAAGTTGACATTCGACATCCAAACTATGGTGGCGCCCTCAAGCGACAGATGCTTCGAAGTTTACTATAAAAATAATGAATATACAACACGAAAAGATAAAGAAAGGTTAATTAATGGTTATACAAAAAATCGTTGAAAACATAAACATACACTAGTTGTATAATTAGTAGTTTCTGTTGCGTAGAACAACTGGTTCTATTACCACAAATTAACACTTATTGTATATATTTTGATAATTATATTAGGAATACACAACATTGTATTAAAAACATACAACTTAATCTTATACAACGGTTTATTTGACCGATTTGTCTCAGTACGTGGTCCTGAAGGTTTGTAAGTAATAAATTTTATAACTTGTGTAAGTGCTAAACTGAAGCAAATTGTAATAAATGTGACAGATAATTATTGAGAACAGTTGATAACTTGTTAAAAAAATCAGTTTGATGACACTGACCAGAACAGAGTTTATAATAACACTTTTCAGCACTTCCATTAGTTTTATAGTTATTCCTATAATATGAATTAATACAACATAGTTTTTCACTATTATTTATTCCACATCACATATCTTCTCCAGACGTAACAGATTCCCGAATTTGTCTCATAATATCTTGAGCCAGGTCTTTGTTTTCCAGTATAGACGTATGGTTACCATCAAACATCTATTCAAATAAAACCCATTTTCAGTATGGTTAAAACAAACAATTGCTAAAAAAACTTACTTTAACGTCAACAAATTGTTCAAAATATTGTCCCAGCTCATAATCTTCAGAATCCAATTTCATCGTAGTCATGGTGGGTTTGTATAGCCACGCCTTAGATTTCAGTTTGTCCAAAGTTGGAGTGTAATCACAGGCTTGAACTCGTTTTAAAACAGCAGTGACGGAATTACTTACAAATGATTCTGTCACTCCGTCAGTTAATTTAATGTTGGAAATCAAAATATTCAGTTTTTCATTCCTGGTTGAACATTTACAAATGTCTTCCTAAATGTTTTGTTAAACTCAGTAGAGTTTGATTGTTTCAGTTGCGTTACTCACCATGATTTTACGAGTTTCCGCCTCGTATAACCATATTCTTAAAGCATTTTCCAGTACAAAGTTTTCTCTGTTCGATGCTGAACTTAGACCCTCCAACATTTTCAAAAGTAAAGGAGATCCATCAATTAGAAAGATTTTGCCTTGGTGTCCTAGTTTTTCTAGAAGACTGGCCACCTCCAAAGCCACAACGGTACCCAGAGAATGAGCCAGTATATGGAAAGGTTCTTTTGGTTTCAGGAGTGTCAAAATGATCTGTTCAAAAGATAATTCGTATGCGATATTTAGTAAAAGTGTACTTAAAGCATTTAATTTGTTACGCAATATTGTAATTCTATAATAATTTTCCAATTTTGGTTCAGCGACCTGATCACTACTCCGATCAATTATTTTATTTAGTATTCTCTTTCATTTTCACTTCTTTGAATTTTCGAGATATTTTTTTGTTTGGACAGTCAGAAGTTACAGACATACAAATACTATAAAATGAAAGTGAGGTGGTATTTCTAGATCTTCGCGTCCTCCACATTTTTGAATTACACATTTGTAAAAAAAATGCGGTTTGTCAAAGTTATTCTAATTTTGGAAGTCTCCTTCTCTCTCTCATCGTTCTTTTCTCAACTCCGATCGCCAGTTTAAAAAATATAGCTAGTATGAACAATGGTGAAAAACGACTCTTTCATTTACGATAATTGAAACGAAATATGTCGATGTTGAAGGTACGACATTGTTAAGTAAAAGTTTCTATTAACTGCAGAATAAATGTTATACAACTTTAGAACACCTATTTCTAGAATTCTTTAGAGGTAAAGTCCTCTTTCCGTAATAGACTTTGGTTGTCTTGGTATTCTTATTGACATTGACCATCGAACTCTGCGCCAGTAGAGGCGATAGTATCAGGTTTTAATTAAATTCGATTTCTAGATATTTACAGGAAGAAACCTAAAAACTAGCTTAACCTAACACATGACAACATAACTAAAAACTACTTTTGTAACACAAAGCTGAATAGCATAGTATCCTAAAATGGACCCATATGAATTGAAAAGTACCAAGAAAAAACTGGTAGCACGTATGGTTTTCTTATTACATTAAACAAACCAGAAGCGAAAAGTGGTATTATAATACATATAGTATTGTTACGGTGTTCCCGTGGGTTTACACAAAGTCAATTTAACTCAACAAGAAACAAATTTATTTACACTTCAAAACACTCCGTACAATAATCAATTCAGCTACCAAAAACACTACTACAATTCCACAATTATTCTCCTATTAAAACTTCACCGCGTTCCAAATCCACTACTCTCACCTTCCACTAACTTCACCGCGTTACAAATTCACCGTCGAAACCCCTTCTTTTATATTCGGTAAACCACGTTCTAGAACCACCGCAAAACGTTTCGCGATTTGCGTCGGACATCGAAGATGCTTCTCCGTGTATCGTTTTCTAACACTGCCCTCCTCTTAAAGCTGATGGTCCCGATCCGCTTCATCTAGTCCCTGGTATTTCTTGAGTCTGTGGAGATGGACAATTTTTATCTTGCCTTTGGGGCTGCGTTGGACTCTGTACACGACGTCGTTTAACCTTTTTACCACATTGTAAGGTCCCTCCCAAACAGGTGTTAATTTCGGGCTCAATCCTTTCTTTCTTCTGGGTTGATACACCCACACAGCATCCTTGTAATTGCCACCAGCTGGTCTGTGGTCCAGTGTCATCTTCATACAGTCGTTGTTTGGTTTCATCTTCTCTCTCTCAAGTTCCTGAATTGTGCTTGATCCCTTCTGTAACGAACACTGGTCACACCGTTTACTCCGTCCGGTTTACTCCAAAGTGTCCTCCTCCGCGAATGTCATGTAGTTCTCGTAGCACATTCTCTTTGCAGGAATTGGGCACTATTGTTTGGTTAACAAAGCGTTTTCCGTTTCAACTTTCCCATTTGCGAGTAATTAAGTCATATCGCAGTCGAAGCGAATTCCACTGCAACCAGTAACTCGGTACTGTTGGTCCATATCCGGAAATCTGTTTCCAATCCGGTTTCAAATCCTTCTCCAACCATCTTCTGATTACTTTCAAATCAGAGTCTGAGCGCTGTCCTTTAATTATGTCTTCCTTAGAAACGCTATTCTTCATTCTTTTTGTAGCCTCTTTATCTGTCACCTTCGCGATTTGACCAATCCTCCAACCATTATGAATTTGTCCTTTCCGGTACCTTAAGTCACTATCAAAAGCTTGACGATCCTCAACATATCGCGGTAATTATCCTTCCGGGTTCTTCATTTCCTGCTCCTGGTTACGCCAGTTCTGCGGGGTCGGTAAACGAGACTGCGGTCTGCAATTCCAGCGGTAATGTCCTTTAAGTCCACAATTATAACACGTAATGTTTCTTTTAGCAGAGGAATTCCGGTGATTTGTTCTGATGTCCTGATTTCGTCGGCACTGCGGGTTTGGAGAACAAGACCGCTGTCTGCAATTCCTGCTATAGTGTCCTTTGCGTCCACATCGATAACACTTCACTCTAGTGATCGAGCGTGATCGTTCTAACTGTGTGGACTGACCATTTCCTGGTGCTGCCATTTGTTGCACTAATTGGCCAACCATTGATTTAATTTTATTTATTAATATATCAACATGATCGGCTGGCGGTACTCTCTCTTCTTGAATAGTCACGGCCCTGATCTCTGGCTTTAAGTCATTGCACGCAGCTTCAACTTCCAGCGCTCGAACCAGTAATTCGCTGTTGTTCCTCCTTTTGAACATCTTCAGCATTTTCTTTACCTCCGGATCTCAAATCCCTTCTACAAAATACTGTGCCACAAATTCTTCTTGGATTTCATCCGGGACGGCTGGGTAAGCTAGATGCACAAGGCGACGAATTTCGGCTTCAAACTCTTATAAATTTTCACCAGTTTTCTGCTGTCTTGCCTTTAATTGTGTTTGATACACTCCTTTCCTATGCTGCTCCCCATAACGTCGTTCTAATGCAGCTACTAATGCTTCATAGTTGCTTTGTTGGGCGATAGGCAGAGTCTGTAACAGCTCCAATGCAGGTCCTCGTAGTGCCACCACCAGTGCTACAGCCATTTCCTCGTTACTCCATCCATTTACATTTGCAGCGGCCTCGAATTGGAGTTGGTACTTTGCCCATGAAGTTTGACCGTCATATGTGGGAGGCTTAATCTTGTTGAGCCCGTTTCCGGTGATCACTGTAAAGCTGGCTTCTGCTGTCAATTTTCCGCTCTAAGTCGCGTAGCTTTATCTCGACATCATTCTGAATTTTATTAATGTCCTCCCAAACATCATTCTGAATTTTATTGAGACGATGGGTTACATAATCTTGGATTTCTGTGTTGGTCCCCGCTAGAACGTCTAATATTTCTACGTTACGCTTTTCTTGCCGCTCTCTGTCTTCTTGACGCATTTCTATATCTTATTGTCGCATTCATTCTTGTTCTTCTTTATCTTGTTGTCGAATTCTTTCTTGTTCTTTCTTGTCTTGTTGTCGAATCCTTTCTTGTTTTTCAAGCATTGCCATAATAGCTGCAAGTTGAGCCTCCATAATTGCACTTTGACGTCTTGTTATTGGCATAAAATAAATTTAACAGACCACTGTTCTGAAAATCTCTAGTCCGGTTCTGAACACAAGTCTCTAACCCGAAGTTTAGTTCAAATTCACGTCGCACTAAAGTCTGATCCCACTTCTGACACCAATTGTTACGGTTTTCCCGTGGGTTTACACAAAGTCAATTTAACTCAACAAGAAATAAATTTATTTACGCTTCAAAACACTCCGTACAATAATCAATTTAGCTACCAAAAACAGTACTACAATTCCACAATTATTCTCCTATTATAACTTCACCACGATTCAAATCCACTAACGCTTCGCGATTTGCGTCGAACATCGAAGATGCTTCTCGGTGTATCGCTTTCTAACGGTGGCCTACTTTAACACGCGCCCGGCCAGATATTGCGGCGCATCGGATCCATCCCGAATCGAGTGCTCGTTCAGTAAGTATCGAGCATAATAGGCCCAAACCGTAACAGTATGTATTACAAAATATATTTTACCACTGATTTAAATCTGTATAGCTGTATCTGTATCTAATTTAAGATATTTGAAACATACTAAATAGTTCTAGTTTTTTCTTTTTATGTGAGGTGACCTCTTTTTCTCTTTAAAAACTAGCAAACGTCACCTATCATGGATGGATTCCACCGCCCTTGTTACCTAGTTTCCATTGTTCTGATGTGTGAACCACCCTTAACTTAAACTTGGTTACAATATGACAGTGCAACTGGGGGTTTGTCATATTTGCTCTGCTCGCTCATGCGGGGCTTAAACTAACTGAAACATGGCTATTACAAGCCAATCTATAAAGGTCTAATGAGCCTATTAAAAAAGTGGACATTCTAGAGCTTTATGGGCATTTTTTCTATTACTAGAAAGGCATATAGGCACTGTAAAATTAATTGTCTGAATGGTGTTACAAAAATTGTTAGGCCAGTGTTATTAGAATCTAGAACAATATGCATTGTCAACTCTGTATAACGAGGTCAAAATATTACAATCAACATTTTCTAAAGCGACTATAAAAAGTCAGTGCATGGAAAAAAGCTATTTTATGCAAATTGCTAATAATACGTTTCTAGAACTATAATCAGTAAAGTAGACCAACTAAGAACTTACCGGAAGCAACTTTTCAGCCATTTTAGGAAAACTGTCCTCTTGCAACTTCGACAAATAGTTAATGCCAAAAGCTTGAACTTCTAAGTTTTCAGTTATTTTCTCTAAAAGGACGCACACACCTTCAATACCTAAAACAACCCGGTGAGTGTTATCACCCATAAAGTTTTTTTGTATAAAAAAATTACCGGGAAAAACAATAACTTTAGGCAAATTACTAGATTTGCTGTTGTGTGATTTTAGTGTTATACATCCAGAGGTTTGCTCTTCACTATCTAAAAGTGCCTTTAGTATTATAGCCCAATCAATAGGGTTTGCTTGTGAATTATTCGCTTCAGTTACTTCTTCTTCGTGGATATCTTTAACACTGTACAAACACATCACAACTTTGAAGTTCTTGCAGAAGCCAATAACTTACCGAGCTAAAGTGAGACCTCTAATTTCATTAGGAGACAATACAATGTTATACTCTCTCTCCAAGGTTTGCTTTACCTCCACTGTATTCATGGAATCCATTCCCAACTCGGCCAAAGTGGAATGCATGCTCACTGATTTTAGATCTCTAATTCCTACAACAAAAAGTAATTAAATTTACCCAGAAACTGATTTGTGAAAGTACCTAAAATTCCTGCAACCACTTCCATAATGTTGCTAGAAGAGTTGGTCAATTTTTTCTCAGCCACCACCATGCTAGACACGATCGCAGCTTCATTTTGTCTCAATAGAACATCCATTACTGCCAGGCAACTGGCTATGGTTTGCTGTAAAGTGCCTCCGATTTCTAGTGCGATATGGTCTTCTTGAAGATCAGCCACTAGCCCAACCTATAAAAAATTGGGAGTGTTAGAATTGGATAGTACTGAATAAGCACTGTTTTTTAAGGTTTTATTAAATTACCATTATTTTCCCTAAACTTCAAATATTCTGGCAACTTCGGTAATCAAATCAGTTTGTTTTGCATATTGATGATAAAATAGAATGGTACAAATGCAAATGACAAGACAAAAAACCACATACAGGTCACAGAACAAATTGCTCTTAGACTCATAACAAAAACTAGACACCTCCAAAACCCGCTACACATCCCATCCAATGAATTTTTGTACGAACGAACAAAAATGACAAGGATTACTGAACGGTTAACACAACTACAGACAAAGCTGAACAACAATCCCCACAACTGGAGTATAATTAACCCTATTTCCCTTAAAAGACCAACTCGACAATCCCGCTTCACATTTCCCCACTCCACTCTGTTGGAGCATTGTAGTCAAATGTAAATAACATTCCTATGTAAATATTAATTGTATTAACTAGAATTAAGACATAACTTATCTCGTGTAAAACATTTTTTTTTAATATTTTCTGAAATGGATCATCATCACTCAATATGGTCATTGTAATGACCTAAAACCAAGTTTAAAAAATAAAAACTGATATCTGGGCGGCAAAAAATTAGATAATTCATTTTATAAAAATAGAATTGCAAGCATTAATTCGTCCTTCAAAAAAAAAATGTCTTCGTCCAAAGAGATGATAATTTGGGATAATGATGATAATAGTATTAAAAACGGTTTAGACAATAAATAATTCATAATATCAACAACTCAATTCAACATAAGTATCACAAATCAATTACTGTAACAACCGTTCAAAGTGAGAACCGTTCTGCTGAATGCACAATCGGCTACGTGTGATGATGGATTCATTTAGGCTCAACAGCACATCGCGACTGATTTGTGCACACGCATCCTGTATTCTCTGTAGCAGCTCTCTCTCCTCGTGATCACAGGGGTCGCATAGACCATGCCTTTTGACCCCAGAAATACAAATCTAAAGGGGTTATATCCGGTGATCGCGGCGGCCATACAACTGGACCACCACGACCAATCCATCGTCCTTCATAATTTGCATTCAGCCAGTTCCGAATTATCCCACCAAAATGTGCCGGGCAACCATCCAACTGAAACCAGACCTGTCTCCACATGTCAGTGGGTATGGCATCCCACATATCAGCATGCTCGGTCTCCAGGAACTTCAGGAAGTTCTCGGAACTGAGTCTCTGAGGTAATATGTAAGGGCCAAAGAGATTGCCATTATAAATTCGTGGTCTTATTTCATGTGGAAATTCACAATTCCGTGTCGAGTAACACATGACTCATCGGTCCATATCACATTATTCAAGAAATGTTGATCATTTTCAACCGAGTCCAGAAGCCACCTACAAAAAACCATTCTGCGCTCTTCATCTCCTGGATGTAATCCCTGAATTGGTTGTAGATGGAAGGGTCTTCTATGGTCCAGTTTCAGTATGCGTTGAATGGTAGTTTTCGGCATTACAATAGTACTGGACACTCTTCTTTGACTTGTCCTAGGGTCTCTTATTAATTAAATTCACGCAGGACACGATTATTTCTCCTTTGTTAAATAGCGCCACGTTGCCCATGTTGCCTAGGTGTGGCCCTCAGCCCTTGCATCACGAATAGGTTGTGGACATTTTTAATTACTCTACGATCTGACTGTCGCCTATTGGAAAATCGCCTCTGATATTCCTGAACGGCTTGCAATTGACGATTACTTCTATAAGTAACTATCTTTCTGAACTTCCAATTTAAATTATCTCGTAAATTGTGCATTTAATAGAAAATGTGCCTGATGCAAGGTTTGCGAGCAACACCTAGGCATCCTCTATACAACGTGGCGCTATTTAAGCAAGGAGACATAATCGGGTCCTGCGTGAATTAAACAAAGATCCAAGAACAAGTCAAAGAAGAGAGTCTAGAACTATTACAGTCCGATAAAACTGTACCATAGAACACCCTTCCATCATCAGTTCAGGGATTACATCCAGGAGATAAAGAGCGCAGAATGGTGTTTTGTAGGCTAGCTTCTGAACGCGGTAATAAGTATCACTTTCATAACTACTTTTACCAATTTTGATCAAAATTTCTTACTTTATTACAAATTATTTTTTGATTTGATTACAAAAACCTTTTAACAAAACATATGACAACAATAATACCGACATTGTTCGTTGTGTTGTGTTATGTGAGGCTAATCTCTGCGGTATAGCTTCTTCGAATTAAAAATACAGAATATGTAACAAAAAGGTACAGTTTAAGTTAGTTACTAAACACATAGTACACGCAAATCTGCTTATCAGGCTTCTGTATCGGTGAATTGTTCAACCAATTGTTAAAAAAATATTGACAAGATTAATGAAGTCCATGGTACCAAGTATAGGCGCACAAGCTCATGAATACCTTGGCAATCCACTCGACATACTGCTTACCCACGATTTTAATTGTGATGTGTCTGAACACTCACAATTGCAAATAGCACTGTCGCATCTTTCCACATTAAAGATGCGACAGTAAATATGCGAAATACGGACTATGCAATGGCATTTTTGTTGGAGTTGGATTTTATCATCGCGGTATTTTACTTCAATGGTACCTATACAGAGTGGACCATAAGTAAAACGACAAACAGCTACGACATATCACTGATATCAAAATAATACGATTTAACATTTTTCTATACCTTGTATCAGGCCGGAAGATACTGTTACACTTTACTGTTTTTTTTTTGAGAAATGAGACTTTGAATAAACTCAACAAACTTTATTTTCTAAATACACAATAATTTACAACACTAGAAATCACTTTTAAACCACTAAAGTCACTTTTACCACTTTTCACTATTTCGTTCTTTGCTTTATCTCGCCACGACTATTTCACCTGACCGTCCGTCGGCTCGGTCGGTTTATATATGTGTGGGTGATCAATTCTCGAACTTCCCTGTATGCACAGAAGGTTCTCGCTATACGTCCAGTAAACGTGTATTGCATCGCGAACATTCCATCCGATACGCCGATCCAAGTTTAATGATACCGGGACATGTTCTAAAGTAGTTGTTTTGTGTAGATGTACATGGGGTTAAATGGATAACTCCCTTATTTTAAGGCCTAGAGGGTTGAGACTTTGTATTAGGGGGGTAAGTTTGGGACAACCCTGGGATGCGGTGTTGCCAAGTTGTGCACTTTTTCCCCAAATTTAGGGAAATTCTATATAGTGACCCCTCGTTTTTCCCTAAATTTCAGGAAATCTTGCCACCCTCTGCCCCCCTCTTTAAAAGCTATTCGTACCGGATGGCGTCATCTGAAGGTTCCAAGATGGCGGATTCCTTCCTCTACATGGACTTAATCTCTCCACATGAACTACTTTCGGTTAAGATCGTGGTAACATTTGAATCCGGTAGACTAGGTCGTTTATTTTTTTTACTATTCGGTATGGTCCTTCCCATTGTCGTTGCTATTTTTGACTTAATCCTTTGCTCCTCCTGGGTTGAAACAACCACACAGCATCACCTTCCTTATAATTGCCACCAGCTGGTCTGTGGTCCAGTGTCATCTTCATAAGGTCGTTGTTTGGTTTCATCTTTTCTCTCTCAAGTTCCTGAATTGTGCTTAATCCCTTTTGTAACGAACACTGGTCACATCGTTTACACCATTCCTCAACGTCCTTTCTTAAGTTAATCCAGTAAAATCGATCTCTTATTCTAGCCAAAGTCTGATTTACTCCAATGAGTCCTCCTCCACGATTGTCATGTAATTCTCGCAACACACTCTCTTTGCAGGAATTGGGCAAAATCGTTTGGTAAACAAAGCGTTTTCCGTCTGGACTTTCCCATTTGCGAGTAATTAAGTGATCTCGCAGTTGCAGAGAATCCCATTGCAGCCAGAAACCCTTTACTGCTGGTCCATGTCTGGAAATTTCTTGCCAAGCTGGTTTCCAATCGTTCTCCAACCATGTACTGATTACTGTTACCCAAATCAGGGTCTGAGCGCTGTCCTTTTATTATGTCTTCCTTAGAAACGCTGCTCTTCACTCTTTTTGTAGCCTCTTTATCTGTCACCTTCGCGATTTGACCAATCCTCCAGCCATCATAAATTTGTCCTTTTCGGTGCCTTAAGTCACTATCAAAAGCTTGTCGATCCTCTACATATCGTGGTAATTGTCCTTTCGGGTTCTTCATTTCCTGCTCCTGGTTACGCCAGTTCTGCGGGGTCGGTAAAAGAGACTGCTGTCTGCAATTCCAGTGGTAATGTCCTTTACGTCCACAATGATTACACGTAATGTTTCTCTTCTCCATAACAGCTACATCTCCCGTTTGGTACTGATCTTAAGGAAATTTGGCGTCTTGCACACTATCTTTTTTATGAGAGAGGTTCTTTGCCACTTCGAACTCCAGACTGTAAACTAAGGCATCCGTCAAGTTGTTAAAACGGCCAAGGCAAAACGCCAGTCGTAGATCTGCGCCTCTAACACCATCAATAAAGGTTTGCACAGGAATCTGGTTCTGTTCAATCACCGCAGCTCCAGGAAAAACAATTACGAAACAAAACTTTCTTTAAAGAAATTTAAGCCGCACCAGGCAATAAACAATAAAATTAGTTGTCCAAGTAGTACAGTTGAGCATTCTCTAAATTACTTAGTAACCAAACTGTGTATCGCGGAAGCTTAGTACTTAGTACTAAAATTGCCGAACCAGGCAGAAATGTTAATTTTCTGCTCCAGTTGTTGATTGCTTAGACAGAGATTTTGACATGCAATAATACCTCTGTTAACTCGTCAACGTTATCCAGGATAATTTGAGTGAAGAAAGATGAACTATTACCTACAAACTAAGTTTATTCAATAAGAACGAAAAGTGAGTGTGTGCATCATTCAAAAGCACTATTAAGTGTTTCTTTGGTTATATTTACCTCTTTAGAGATTAGAATCATTTCGACGTGATTTTTATTAAGGTGAACAATAATTGTTTAAATATTATATAGGGTGGTCCAGTTTTAAATGTAAATAATTCATCATTCGATAGCCCATCAAAAAATAAGTGGACGTGCATTATGTCATTTTGCTGACAAATGCTTCCTAAGGAAGATACAGTCCTCAAAACTTCAGTTTAAAATATCGATTTCTTGCTTTAGCATCTATCAGACCGTTGGAGCTATTTTGTTTAAATTTTGAACAAGTAATTATGAAATGAATACTCGTTATGTGATGTGAATAATGTTTGTCAAAATTGTTTTGTGGCGTTGATACAGGAGGACAATGGTAATTAAAAAATTACAGTTTTTTTAATTTCCTTGTTCAGTTTGGAGAAGGAAGTATCTCTTGTAAAATACTGTTTGGGAGATAATTGGGTTATTACGTTTTAAAACTCAAAAAAAAGAGAAGATGCAAATTTGGTAATGTGGGAGGTTTACAAGTTAGTTTTTGACACTGAAAATAGTAAAAGAAACAGGATTTTTGAACTAATTTTTACTGGCATTCAGTTTTTTAGACTATAAGTAGTGCCAAACTGATCATTCAAGACTTGTGAGAGTCCAAATTTGTACTGAATAGTCTAAATACTTGTTATTTACTACTAAAAATAATCTTATTATCCGTTTTTTCAGACTGCAATCCATTGTCGAGTGTTTGAAATTGGATTTCAGCAATAAAAAGTTCGGATTGATGCGCATAAAACTATTTTTTTACTACATACTAAAAACAGTATGCTAGAAATAACTTTACTAAAAGTAAAGAGAGTCCAAAAGATTTTTTCAGGACTATAATTGTTATACAACTCAATTTTCTGGACTGAAACAAGTCTAGAACTCAATTAAACACTGGAAAAATTAGTTTTTAACTCGAATATGGTAGCATTTAGTTTAGAAAAAATTACCTTCATTACTGAAGCGTCTGAAACTTGATGTTTACCATTATAAATAGTCTTAAACTCGATTTTTTAGTCTTAAAGCAATAAAAACAATTTGAGTTTCTTAGAAATGCTCCAATTTTTTGAATCGATGAGGGTAGAAGTCAATTTAATAGTGAAGAAGCTTGAAGGGATATTTTCAAGACTATGGACAGTGTACAAACTGGCTTTCAACACAGCCCTGAACACAGTCTAAAAGCACTAAAAACAGTTTAGATTTTTAAGAAATGCTCGAATTTTTAGAACTGACATGTCTAGAAGTCAATTTAATAGTGACAAAGCTTGAAATGACATCTTTAAGCCTATAGAAAATTTAAAAATCATTTTTTTAAGTCTACTATGTCAAAAAATTGGTGAAGATAGTCTTGAAACTCGATTTTCCAAGCTGGGAGCAGTTTTAAAGCACTAAAAATAGCAAATTTATTTTCAAGACTAAAATATAGAAATTTGGTTTCATATTATGAAAACTTACTTCAAATACAAATTTTAAGCTTCTGATGTCACTTTTCGTTGGTTCAGAGTAACTTTTTGTGGTGTCCAAATCAATTTTCACGGTTCACATGTGTGAATTTGTAGACCAACATTTTAGATAAAGGAGTTTTTCATGTTTACAAGTAAATTTTCAATACTAAAGTCTTTCGATTTATATGAAAACTGTGACGACTGACTACAAAGACAGTTCTTAAGTCTCTCAAGTCAATTTTAACAGTTTCCAAGTCAATTTTCAAGACTGAAGTCTTTGAGTTTGTCTGAAAACTATAAACACTGGTTACAAAGATAATTTTTAAGCTTCTCAAGTTAATTTTCACCGTTTTAAGGTCAATTTACTGGTTTCTATGTCAATTTTCAAGACTAAAGTTCTTCAATTTCTCCGGAAACTATGAAAACTGGCTACAAAGATATTTTTTAAGCTTTTTAAGTCAATTTTCAGCGTTTTTGAGACAATTTCTAAGTTTAGTGGAGTTGATTTTAGGCCTTTGAACGTAATAACTCAATTATTTCATAAACAAAGTTGCAAATCAGAATTTTATAGGTAAGAGATACTTTCTTTTTCTACTTGAACAAGGAAATTAAAAGAAACTGTGATTTTTGATGATCTAGTGACGTATAGAAAATAAGACAGAAAAATGAAAACAATCTTCCTGTACGCCAGTGGAAAATTTTGACAAAAGTCATTAACATCACATTATGAGTATTAATTTCATGAGTATTTGTTCCAAATTTTATTAAAATTACTACAACGGTCTGACAGTTATGAGAATCAACCGATTTTTTAAACTGAAATATGAAGGACTGTATTTTCTTTAGAAAACATTTTTCAGGAAAATGACATAATGCATGTCAACTTATTTTTGATGGGCAATCGAATGGTGAATTATTGACGTTAAAAACTGGACCACCCTGTATTTCACTTAACAATAATAACAAAAGGAATTGTTTTTTCCTCCTTTTTACGTTTAAAGAACTGTAAAAAAATGACGTTAATCTATTGTAGACGATAATATTTAACTATAAAGTTGTTAATTAATTTGTCAACTGTATGAATGTGGTATAAATGGTTAGTTTCTAAGTTATATTCTACTAACTTTCACTAATTTTTTATCACATTTTGCTTTTGTTTATTTTCTTGTTGCTGATATATTATATACTACTTACATCACCAATAGCTCCCCATTGTATAGCCAAAGCTGGATATCCTTGACTGCGTCGGGTTTCACAAATTCTTTCCATAACAGAGTTAGCCATACCATAATTAGTTTGACCAGCATTACCTCTTCCACAAGAAACGGAAGAAAACACCACAAAGTCTCTAGAAAGATCTTTTCAAAATATAACATTCTACATTTTGAAGCATATTATTAACCTCAACTCCGGACACCATATCCTAGTAATTTCATCCAAATATTGTGTAGCATAAGCTTTTGGTCCGAAGGAAATCTGGAAGGTTTCGTCAGTTTGATTTGACAAGATGGCATCCTTAAGGACTACAGCTAGGTTAAATACTGCCCTAACAGGTCCTAGCGCATTGGATTCCTCTATTAAAGCCTGACAGCCTTGTTTGGTTGTGATATCTTTGGTAGAAATCTTGACAGTGCAACCGTAACTCTTCCAGATTCTACATTTAAAATTATTATAATAAAGTATGAGTGAGTTGTGGAGGAAAAAACTGACCTGATTCGGTATTTTTGATAGCCAGTGGACACACCTTTTCTGGATGTGAGCACCAGTTTTTGGCATCCTCTAAGAACCAACCAGTCAGCGAGTTCTAATCCAAAACCTCCTAAACCTCCGCATATAATATAGGTTTTGGTAGGATCACAAAAATATCTAACACAGACCTTTACTTAATCTACATAGTTTTTTTAGGTACTGCTTTTCATACCTGGGATTACCTTTGAATGTTAGGGGATGTGTAATGTGGTCTTCATTTCTAATTTCTACCATAACTTTTCCCATATGTCGACCTGTTGTCATAAATCTAAAAGCTTGTTCTAGCTCTGTTTTGTCGAAGACTGTAGTAGATAGTGGCTTTACGGCTCCTACAAGTTTTAATAGACACTTAAGTGGCAGCAAAACCTTATTAATACGTTAATTCACCACCTGCACATACAAAAATAACAGATAACGGCTTTAACGTATTGCGGTGTAACGTAACTTTACGGGCTGTAACGTGTAAAACACATAGTTTCAACAAATTTTGATTTAAAACCCAAGTCCAGTTAAAATTACAGTACCTATTCTAAAATAACTTGCAGCTAACCTGAATCAATGTATTTCTGTACCAAGGCGTTGAATCTTATCTTGACTTCGTCTTTTTCTTTGAACAACTTATCCAGCATAACACCATGATAACTACCACCTTGTTTTAAGATGGATAACTTTAATTTGTTGTCATTAGCCATATCAAACTTTCCAATTTCTAGAAAACGACCATTTTTAGACAAGCATCTGACAGAAGCGACAAGTTTTTCCTCAGCTAAAGAGTTCAACACCAGATCCACTCCTTTGCCTTTGGTTTGTTTCATAATCATATGCTCGAAATTGAGATCTCTTGAGTTACCAATGCATTTTTCTGTAACCGTTTGATTTTTCTTTACTTTTTTTAAGTTTGAAATTTTAGCTGAAAACAACAAACCGTTTATTGATGGAAAATTCTTCCTGATAAAGTTCCGTTTTTCTTCTGTTCCTACTGTAACAAAAACGGGACAGCCCATGCTTAGGCACAAATTGATGGCTGCTTGTCCAATTCCTCCAGTGCCAGAGTGAATTAGGATGGACTCGCCTTTTCGAATCCTTCCAATCTCAAATAAAAAGTCTATATTACCAACGATTTTCTGTTCTCTTAGGGAATTTTTGTTGATAATGTTGAAATTTGTCACATATTGATGGCAGTCACAGAAATGGGACTTACAACTATTAAAGCGTAAATACAAGTACTGTACACAACAGGAACAGAGGCACCCTCTTTCAGTGTCCACGAGTCTGGAACATTCCAAACCATAGTGGGGTCCGTTTTTACAAAAGTTGCCAAAGATTCCTGGGGGATCATTCCCATTACTGGTTTACCGCTGACGACACCAAAATGCAATTAATACACATTCAAATGGCTAAATTTCAATAGTTACTACCTAAGAGTTTTTCCTGAAAACTCCAATCCTAGTACGCATTGTTGTTCTCTGCGGACTTTGGTTGATATATCCACATTGATTTTCCCTGAGGCTGTCATAACGTCTTTAAAGTTCAGAGGAGAGTAGTATACCTAAGGTTATAAAGCTTGACTTTTTTCATGTAAAATGAAAGTTTAGTGTAAGCACCTCAACTAAATCAGTAGAATATACAGTTTTCTTGCATAGTGGTCCTTCAAACCATTTGATACTAGATAGATCACCGCGAATTGATGTATCTGCATAGCAGTGTTCACTTTTCACTTCTTTGATGTCAGCTAAAGTATATTAATAAATAATTTTACTAATTTCTACTTTGATTTGATGTTTAGCAGTAACTTACCTAATAGAATATGTCTATAAGTTCCCCATGTTCCATTCATCAAAACATTCATCCCCAATCCTTTGTCGAGGTGATTTTGATAAAATGACGATGAAGGGTCGAATGGTGGTGCGTCCCCAACTATAAACAACCCCCTTACGTGCTGGCAGTCTGGTTCTCTCCTGATACAATTCACCAAGCCTAAAAACGTAATAGACTAACTTGACGATCAATTCATCAAATTATTGTCAAAGAGAATAATTTCAAAGAATTAGTTAATAATGATAAAGCATCAACGATATTCTCACATAATCCGGGTCTGTGCTAGGTAAATTGACATACTCCGTGCTTGATCATTCTACTGTTTATTTGGCTAAATTGGCAAGCTAGTACTAAATCTAGGGCAGGTACGAATATAAAAACTGCTACGCTGCACATTCCAAATCACCACAAAAGGACCGGCAGATAGAATTTATCATCCTCAGGAGGCTAAAGGAGCAAGAAGAGGCCCTGCACGTCATCCCCGATGAGCAATTTGGATTCCGGAAAACACTATCAACGGATCTCCAAGTCCTGAGGATGACCGAGTAGATCACGGAAAGGTTCAACAGAAGCGACAAGAGCAGTGCTGCTAGACGTCTCCAAGGCCTTCGACAGGGTTTGGCACAGAGTACTTCTAATCAAGATGCTGGAAGCCGGCTTTTCAGTCGGCCTGGTAAAACTAATTAGACCTTTTCTTTCAGCTCGTCGCTTCCGAGTCAAAATCGACAGCCTCTACACAAGTTATAGGGAAATGGAAACATGACTGCCGCAAGGTGCAGTACTGTCGCCATTTCTCTATAAAATTTATGTTTCAGATCCGCCTAGAACTCAGCGAACCAGCTTAGCACTCTACGCGGATGACACTGCGATCATGGCCCGGAGCAGGAGCGGCCGACTCCTGACCCGATACCTTCAAGAGGAGACCACAGCATTGGCGAAATGGTGCAACAAAAGGAAGATCGACCTAAACGCGGAGAAAACGCAGGCCATAGTCTTCAAAAGAAGACCAAAGATGAGGATAGAAGGCAACGTTAGGTTAAAAGACATGGACATCGAGTGGCGCAACGAGGCGACGTACCTTGGGGTCAAGATGGACAAGAAACTCACGTGGGGAAGCCACATAGAATACGCCAGACAGAAAGCCAGAGCGACTAGAGCAAAACTGTACCCCGTGACAAGCAGGACATCGAAGCTGGCACTTCGGAACAAAGTGACGCTCATCAAATCGGTTCTGCAACCGCACCTGACCTACGCCTCGGCAGCGTGGGGGTACGCGGTCAAATTGCACCTGAAGAAACTCCAAGCTGTGGAAAACATTGCGCTCAGGACAGCGGTGGACGCCCTATGCTACGTCAGAAACGTGGACATTCAGCGAGATTTGACGTTCAGCACCGAAACGGAAAGGTTCAAGCAGAGCGCAATGAATATATTCCAAAAAACGGAAAGCAGCGAAAATCAGTTACTGCGAGAAGCACTGAAATACGACCCGGCGCTAGAAGCACCCCACAAACGCCCCCGATACCAGTTATTCGATAACGGGTAATTATTAATAAGTTATTCTTTCTGTTTTATATAGACGACAACTCAGGACTAACCAGTCAAGAAGAGGACCACAATTTCACCCAGACCTATCCCCCGGGTAGCGAGAATTTTATTCTCAAAATCTGGGTAGAACCTTTTCGCAGTTTTCTCCTGACACTTAAACCCACCACCCCCGCTTTGCCTATGCAAAAGGGGGAAAACCATTCTCCAGACAGAAGCAAACCCCACTCACCAGACCCTAACTCCCCAAAACTTTTGGATGTAAAAACAGACGGACGAAAGCCGGCTGCTTAGACATCTTTTAGTTTGCCAGGACCACCAGAGATGGACGAGCTGACGAAGAAAGAAGAAATGGAGAACAAGAAGAGCGCCAGAAGAACCCCTCATATTCTCCATCAGCGGGGGCATCCTTCTCCCAGGACAGAGGACGCCGATGCAACTCTGGGAAATTCCAGAAAGGGAAAATACCTGGACATGTAGCGACTTCCTCTTCCAGACCTATCCTTTTGGTCTGCAGCGATGGGAGGGTAAAAAAGGGTAAGTAGTCTTGCTTGACCCATCTATCTGAGGCCGCATTCTCAACCAAAGAATATTGGCGGCGGCGATTCCAAATCACTGGTATCACAGTCAACTAACCTTCCTTAGTAAATACCAAAACAAATACGTGTAACTGAAAATTGGAGCGTTATTTGCAGCGGCATTTATCTAAGAGGTTATACCCAGCTTTGCAATCTTCTCTAAGGTGATACGGCCAAATACGTGAAACTGAAAAGTGGAGCATATTTGATCAAACACCTAGAAAGCCTAGACGCCCCCCAAAAGTGGTTCATGGCAATCCTTGGCCATACGGTCCTTTTGACCTGTGTAATCTTGGGGTAAGAATAAGTACCATTGTAATTGGGATTATTTTGGGTAATAAATTGTATTATATAAATTGTAATAAACGTAGAAAAAAATTGAAAATTGATTGTAGAGTTTTTGGCAATTTTAGAACTATGGTAGTCTCTACTTACTTACTTGGACCTAGTTTATAAGATATTAAGTAGGTATATGAACTTACTTAGATTTAAGTTAGATTATTCGTAAACTGTTCAACCACAATTTCCATACAAGAAAAGAGTAAACTTACCAATTAATCCATTCAATGGCTCTCCTTGACACCAAACAACAACATCCAGATCTTTTTTAAATATTTCTGCTTTTAACGTATTCAACCATTCAAAGTTAGGAGGTGAAGAAGTGACATTAATAAAAGCTCTATGCTTGTGTGCTTCATCGTTTTTTCTTCTAAAAAGCACTATTTGTTCTTCATCCGTTTCACATACACTCAACAGCTTCAAGTTGTTTAAGTCCACTCTGTTCACATCCATACTTAGTGACTCTCTTGATATTAGGTAGCCTCCGTTTTTAAGTGCTTTAAGGGCACCAGCCAGTACCTGATGGAAGTAACTTTAAGAACATTTTAGAACTTGTGTAAAGTTACTTACAGAGTTTCTGAGCAGTAAATCATCTCCAACTACTATAGTGGCATCAATGACGTCGTCCAGATGTGTGTTTTCTACTAAAAGGTCACACTCTATTTCTTTGTTGCACAGAATTTTTACATCAGCATGGACTAAAGGCTCATCGCCTAGTACGTCAATGATAATGGGTCCTTAAACACAAATAAAAATAAGAAATTTAATTCAAATACCTGTATAATATTATATAGGTATATTAGAAGAAAAAGATATATTTTAGTTTATAGAACTATGTGAATCAGTTAGAATGCCTTACCAATTAGAGTGGCATTATTTTTTGAAGCCTCATCGACCAATTCCACTGCTGTGATGTTGAAACCACAATTGTTCTCTAAAGCAATTTGCATAAAAACACGAATTGCTGCATCAATGGAAAGTTTTGCAAAGTTAGGAATAAAACTGTACTTTTCCAGTACTGGCAACGCCGTTGTTTTCTTTCTTGCAATTGAGGAGATTTTCAACCCTGTAAATTCTACTCCACCTGATCTATAACAATAAAAGGTCAAATAATTCACATAATAAACAGTTTCATTGCTAACTTACTTTACAATGTTTGAGTTGTAATTCACATTAACTAGCATATTAACTGGAGGTTTTGATGTGTGTTCTTTATTTCTAAACTTGCTGATTTCCTTTAAGTGGTCTTTAGGATCTATGATGACTTTATCTATTCCGGTTGGCACGTACAATAACCTGGTGTCCGCTCCAAGAATCATCATCTGCAGCATATTGTCCATGAAGGCAACCCAATCGTCTAGCCATTCTATGATTCCGAGGGTGGCTTTCTGGTTGCTTTTTAACACACTCTTGAATTTACCCCTAAACATTTACCACTTTTAATTTAAAGTTTTTTTAACCGACTTGTAGCTTACTTATAGTGGTAGCCTCTCAATCTTAATTCTTTATAAATATCTTTTCTGTTAAGGCAGTCTTTATCGTCAAAATCATTCTGTATTCCATTACTGGTTTCCGTGGAATTTGGATTGTAATCAGCCTTAATGATTCCAGTCATTACAGGTTCGCAATTTTCTACCAATAAAAAAATATAAAAGTAGGTGAAATATTTCAGTATAACTTATGGGCTCACCGCTGATTTCAAAGCGTCCGCTCACTTTATGTATCATAACGTCCAGCTTCAAGCTGTTTGTTCCGGATAGTTGGCAGGCTCGTAAAAATTTGCAATCTTTGAAAATTACCTTCGTTTTCTCAAAATCAACGCCGATATGATCAGCCAATAAAGTCCACGTCAAAAAGAGATAGCTAGTGGCAGGAAATAGGATTCTACCTAAATTAAGACACTAAAGATTATTGTTGTTGAGTGTTTGAGTGTTTGCTAGAATTTTTCTTGGTGTTGGGATGAAAGTGAGCAGTTCGGCAACGCTGCATTGTTCAAGGAAGAAGAACGCGGGCGACCTCGACGAGAGGATTGCAATTCACGTTTTTGACAAGAGCGGTCGCAAGAACCGTTTAGTTTTGTTAATTTTATATTCACACGTTTTGATGGTATATTTTTTAAAGTAAAGTGTTACTTAACCAACATGAATGTCATCGTTTATTGGAAACCATCCCGAAACCGTAACAATTATCAAATGGGAAAAGTCATGTCAGTTTGGTTTGTATGAGAGAAGACAGTGTGTTATCTAATTTTTTTTTAAAGTTGGTTAAATTCAAATGTTTGCCAGAGTTTTGATAGTACGATTTCATGATGAGGCCAGACAGAGAACGGTAGCCAGAGCATTCGAAGTAAATGCTCTGGCCACCGCTCCAAAGAAACCAAAGTGCTGGTTTTTATACGTTGACGTTATCTTTGTAGTATAGACCCACGGTGAAGACGAACTACAGCAATTCTTGGTACATCTAAACTCCATAAATCCAAGAATTCAGAGGACGTCTACCTTTCCAAGATGTAATGTTGACAAGGAAACCAAATGGAACACTGGCTCACACGGTGTATCGAAAACCAACACCCACGGATCGTTATCTCAATAGTGGATCTAATCATCACCCTAGCCAAAAAAGAGGAGTGATCAAAACCCTATCGGAGCGGGCAAGAAGGATTTGCGAACCATCAGAGTTAGAAAAGGAGCTTAAACATGTGGAAAGGGTTTTCGGATGGAACGGATACAGTAGACAACAATTCAACAGAACCACTCGCCTAAGAAACATCGAACTACGTAGACAACAAACGGGGGAGGTTGAAGAGAAAGTTGGTTGGACTTGCTTACCATACATACACAAGGTCACGGATAGGATTGGAAGGCTCTATCTATATTGGAACGACTAAACGTAGAGTCAACACTAGAATAGCAGAGCACAAGTGAAGTTGCAGACTGGGACAGACCGACAAATCAGCGGTGGCAGAACATGCACTTTCCAGAGGGCACAATATTCGTTTTGAAAAGGTAGAGGTTTTGGATAGATCACAACGTTACTAACCTAGATTAACTAGAGAAGCCATTGAGATCTTTAAGTGCGAGAACATCATAAACAGAAAGGAAGAGATCACCTTGTTAGATCCAGAGTGGAAACAAACCTTGCGTCAGACATGGTGCCCGCCAATGCGTAGCCGTTATGCGCATGTGCAGCGCCACTGGTGTAGATGTTTTGCGCCAGACACCGTGCGCGCCGATGCGTAACCGTCGTGCGCATGTGCAGCCCCCCACTGGTATAAATACGACCGACGCTCCAGCGGTCGAGCCAGTCATCCATAGAAAACATTATAAATCTAGATCTCCATCTTAAATAGGAGGCCATGAAACAAAATGTGGCATTTGATTAAAAGCTATTTCGATAGAATCCGCCGCCGGAGGGAGCCAATCAAACCACCAAAGGGAGAAATCGACTAATTACTAGTTGTCATTGTTGTTGTCACTATGACATCTATTTTGAATTTAAAATTTGAATATCATTCAGTAAAGTACTAAAAAGTATAGAAAAGTTAAAGTTGCATATTTGTGTTGTTCGTGAGTTTTGTGAGTGATATGAGAGTGTCAGATTATGAACCAAGAGCAACTTCTAGCAGGTTTAAGTTTCCTAATTCCGAAAGAAACCCCGACTTATTTAAAGCTTATGAAAACCTTGTTGGAAATGATCTAGTTTTTAAACTCTCGCCATGAAAATATTTATCAACTGCGTATTGTTGAATTACTTTTTTGTTGATAAATAACTTATTACCTGGGTATACAGTATAAAATAACATCACAAATAGCATATTGTGGTGTTATCTATAGTATTATTGTATTTGCATTGGAAAAAGCAGGTTCACCATTATAGTCCGACTTACTAATTATTTACTATAGTACACACCTTTTTATCAAAACCTGATATTAGCAAATAGAAAAACAATAAAACATTTCACAACTATTGTTGTTTCATTTGAAAGCACACCAAATATAACCTGCTTAGCAAAACATATCTAGTGTGCCATGCAAAACGCCCTCTCGCGGAGAAATTATCGTAATAGCTAATTCCAATCTGTCAAAGCGTGACTTCAAACAGTGTCATTGACATGTAAATCTAGATGTATAATGTTTTCTATGCAGTCATTGTCGAGTGGTACGAAAGAGCACTTCGACCGTTACGTCATCGCCTTTGATAATATCCGCCGCAGATGTGGACGAAACGTCAGGAAGAAATTCCATTGGACCACGGCTTATCAACCCGGATAACTTTCATATTTCAAAGTAAGTATGGTTTTACTATTGTAATATTTTGTGCATGTAAAAGGTACTGTTTGAAGTGTTACTTTGGGAATTATGTTGATGATTTTATTCTGATAAACCGATCATTTTGTTAATTAGTTTTAACTGTTATTTAGTCATTAAATTATACTTTTCTACCAAGTGGTTTGATTCTACCTCTGAAACAAGATCTCGGTAAAGGCGTTTATTAAAGTAATAAACGCACGTCTCATTTAACTTGTTGGGCCAAAAGGGCTTTACAATTTAAACGTGACAATATCAACGAGGAATTCTAAGTGTTAGTTCATAGATAGTATTTTTACCAGAACTGAATAAAATCTGTTTTATTCGACAACCCACTACATAACTTGCTGAAAATTACTACGTGTACGTTAAGTGTGCAGGGTCTTGATTACTAATAGTACATATTTCCTTTGCTGAAAATCAAATTGAGGATCAGATGTGTTGAAATGATGGCTCTTTCCAGAAAGTTTGCTAGTAGTCGGTATAACAAAAAAAATTGAAAGGACTCAGATGCCTTATAATAATTCTGACCACATACATCCGTTAATTTGTTTTGCAAAAATGACGGATCTTTGTGGCATGATATTTTGGCAGCAAATCTTTTAAAACAATAAAATTATGCCAGTGGGATTGAAAACATTACATTTTCTGAAAATTTACCTAAAAAACTTACCATCAATTACGTGACCACCCAGACTTGTCCATTCTTCCTCTGAAAGATTGATTCGCATCGCCTTTGCCGGCATTGTTGTAGTGTATGCGTAAGAAGGTATAAAATGTTTTTTATCATGTTTCCATTTGATTGCAGGAGATATCATTGGAGTATTCCTGCTCACGGGAAACAAAACTGTCGGATACAAAGTTTGTATGTTCAGATCCTGTCCGTATTCGTATAAACTGAAATCCAATAAAAATGTATTTTTATAACTTACATTCTAATTAATTGTGGAATAGTTAAATGTTCAAGTCACGAGTGTACATTCAACAGGAGAAAACGTGAAACAGCGTTCGATTATTGGCTGTTTCAAGTCCTGTACTGAGGAAATTCGTCTACGTTTAACTTAAAGATCAGTTAAAGAACCCTAAATGATCGAGTTCCTTACGAGTAAGATAATCACTTAATTTAAAACAGCTCAGACAAGATGCTTACTACAATATTTGTGAAATTCTGGAAAATCTAATTCCATTTTTTTTTATTTGAAATACACAAACTAACACTTCTTCACAACTCAGTAATAAAATAGGTAGTACGCTAAACTATCTGACTTATTAGTTATTTTCTATTTTACTTCAAGAACACTTGTATGGTTTATAAAATGGTTGAAACAAGCTGGGAAAGGATCAGTCAAATTTCGATGTTAAACCCGCATTGTGAAGCGGAACAGATAAAGAAGTAACTACATTTACGTAAGCATGGTCCCAAAAACTAATTTTACGGAGCAGTGATGGATGTAACCTGATACTCCTGCATACATTATGGCGAGACTGGTCGCTAACCAAAATCCGTGTCTCTAAATTGTATCTCTTCATCACTTCTCGGTTGAAGTGGAAGCCAAAGCTTTTAAAGAACCTAAAGTTTGCTCAGAAATAAGACAAAACTTTTGAAGAAACCGAAACTTGAGCAATACTTGGTCTAGAGGGCAATCCAAAGACCTTTACAAGATAATACATTTTTAAACTCTAAAATTACGTCTTGTGGAAAAAATTAACACTAACCTTCCCAAAATCTTCATAACCGCCACCAAGTCAGCGGCACTAGACAAAGGAAGGTAATTGTGCTTCTTTGCTTTGGGTTGTGTAATAGTTTGGCCAACTGTAAGCACTAAAGCTTGCTTTTTGAGTTTACCTACTACCATATCAGGAGATTCGAATAAAGCTTCATACAGTTCCTCTGGTAATGGAGTTTCGTGGTCACATTTACTATGACCGTTGCTTAATTTAATAGATTGTATAATATACTTAAATTCTGAGAGGATGGTGCTTTCTGAAATAAAAAACTTGTTGATTTGTGCTTCAAAAATGTTAAATTTAGTCAAACTTTGTTCCTCTGAAGGGTCTCTCTTGAATCTGTAACAGGTTAAGCTCTTTGTGTCATTCTCTAAATAACCAATGAAAATAAAGGCGCAGCCCAGAACCTGTTCCAAAGTGAGAGAGTTTTCAAAGTAGGCTGCAAAGAATTTTCCCACAGAATCCGCCAGCACTGTTTCATACGAAACTTCTAGCCTTTTCAGCAATTCCACCAAAGCGAACTGGGTCAAAAAGTCAGTGAAAAACCTGGAACTTTTCACTACTGCGTCTATGTTCAGTGTTTTCTTTTGCATGAATTGGCCTATCCTACGTTTGGTAACCTATTGTTAATATTGTATTCAATAAATTGGGTCATCGCAGTACCTTTCTTTGAATGGTCTTAGCGCTGCGAGGCTTAAAAGTTGGTGGAGTAGATTCTCTGGGGAATGACACAAAGCTCCAAAATTTAAAATCAAATTTTTTCGATAAGTGTATGGTTGCACTGACTTTTGAATCACACCCTCATTTGTTGCTATGACGTAACCTCTGTACAGTTGGTTTTTGATGGGTTTCCTGAAATTCCAAACACGTCAAACCACTTCCAATCAATTTTTGTATAAATGTAAACACCTGAAGGCATTGTAAATTAAGGCCATTTGTTCCACGTCAAATTTGGACGCTATATCGTCCAAGAGAACGTAGACAGCTTTTTCGGTACGCCCACTAACACAAACCAGCCTAGGCAAATCGTCCATTGGTTTTCCATTGTTGACTTTGGGTTTCATGTTTTGTTTTAGGATAACGTGGGCGTTGCCACCACCGAAACCAAAACTGCTAACACCTGAAAAAAGATGCCTTTAATTTGATTCTATATAGTCTATTTTGATTTGAGTTGGATAGTAAACGAAGCTCTGCAACTTCCATCTACTTTTTCTCTAATATTTTACCTGCTAAACAGTTTTGATCCGGAAAGGGTGTATTTTCGGTTACAACCTTGAGTCGACCATCAACTACACCTGCTAAATTCTTCCTCGGTCTTTGATAGTTGATGTTAGGCGATATCAAATTAGACTCTAACGCCAGAATAACCTGTAGGAGACCTTTTTAAACGTGTTCTGCTGAAAACTGTATGGTCAAACCAACCTTTACCATTCCACAGAGCATTGAAGTTGGTTCAGAATGACCGATGCTTGACTTGACAGACCCTACCAACAGTGGTAATTTCCGGTTAGGTGTGAAAAATTCATCGATACTGTTTATTTCTTCCGGATCCCCAACTTGTGTACCTAAAATAGTCAAACGAAATCTGGTACGTTGCCCACAATGAAATTCCATAAACTCACCAGTCCCATGAGCTTCCATATAGCTAACCTCATAAGGAGCCACATTACTTTCGTAGTAGACTTCCTTCAGAAGAGTTAGTTGAGCAGCACCATTAGGGTAAGTAATACCTTGCTCCTTAAACCCATCACAATTGGTTTTGGTGTGTAAAACTTTGGCATAAATTCGATTACAGTCTTTAGCCTTTTGTAGTAGAAAGGCGACGGATGCTTCGGAACGAACATAACCTCGGCCATCTTCATCAAAGGGTCGGCATTCCCCGGCAAGACTTAAAACACCCAATCTCGCAAACTGAAGCGAAGCGGCGGCCGCTAATAACAAATTAGCGCCAGCTACAATCGCTGCATTGCACTGGCCCATTCTGATCGCCTTGACAGCGTTATCCAGAGCAAAACCGCCAGTGCTACATGCAGTATCCAGAACAACACAGGGTCCTTTCAGTTTTAATTGGCTGCAGACAGCATTTGCTATGGCACTCTTTTGATTCCTGTATGAAATGAAAACAATCAGTAAAGCCTGAAATTGGCTCGTTGGAAGTGTACCCCAAAATTGCGTTGCCTCCTGGAATGCGTTCCGTAAAGTAGAAATGATGCTCGTATTCGCAAAAGCAATAACTGAGGAAAAGGCCAGTGTTGGTTCCTTCGAGATCAGAAGGATTCAAGCCAGCGTCTAGGATACATTCATAGCATTTTTCTAGGGTGATCTTGCCCATAATGTTTAAAGTCCGGGCGTGACGTTGGTGAATACCTTTAAGAAGGATTTATAATTAACAATAACGGTTGAATAAAATACTAGCAGACCTAATGATGGACAGAAGATTTTTTTATAGTTCTAAATAATTATTGAACCAACTGAACAAAAAACATTAATACATTATTTAGTGCTGCGTTGACCCTATTCGTTTTTTTTTTCTACTCCTACAGGGATATTGGTTCATTCCTTAACAGTTTAGAGAACGGATAAGTAGGTAATTGCCAACGGTTGAAGGAATACAGAATCCTAGACTTTCCGCAACTGTGCGACATGAAATAGACCAATCACAGGCAATTTTCAGCGTGCGATACGAAATTACAGCTAATGTTAAACGTAAACAAAATAATTCTTCTGATTGTCATCCTCACTGACAGTTGGCATCAAAATCATCATCTTCTGAAAAAACTAATTTTGTTTACCGAAAAATCCAGTATCAAATCGTGTTCTATCCTTGAGCAAACCGAAACCAGCAGGCATTTCAGGATGCAAACGAGGAACTTTGGTAACCATGTCCACTTTGTTGTACAACTTCTCCTTAAACTCGTCTATGTTATCTGCGAGCGGAAATGTTCCGGACATTCCTGTATGTTTAATAAAAATTATTTATTAATATTATACAATAGTGTACTTGTAATACCCGAGATGACAATCTCCTCGCCTGGTTTGGGATGTGCCAGTAATTTTCCAAAAGTCACACTCGGATCACTTTCCAATCCCAAATTTGTAGTTTCTGGTATCATGTTTGGTTTTCGCTACACTGTAAAAGTTTTGAATGGAAATTAATACAAAATTTACTTACCTTATAATGATTTGGGTAATTAATGATGTTAAAATGTGTAATAATCTGCTAGACAATACTTTGCAAACAATGGGTTTTGTCAAATCCCATTTGAAATGCCCGAATGATATTAATAAGGTGAGTGCATTAACATTATTTTTTCTGTAGTTTTTTGTTACTAACCTGATGGATAATAATTTGGCAAAGTTCCAAAACTAAAACACCCACGTAATTGTTGTACGTATACTGTTTGATTGTATTTTTTGTATACAGTATGTCCAAGATTCGATTATCTATACAGGGATATCGCTTCCCGTAAGAGCTACTGCAAAGGTTAATTTTCATTAAAATGATGTATTACATGTTACAAAAAAATGTACTTTTATATTAAAAAAGCTAAAAAAACAGTTCAAAACTGTTGCACAAGTAAGCTTTCGTTCGTGGTTGTAATTAATATTTGTATTAAAATGCCACAAAGTAAGTATTCAAATGAAGAGAATGCATGCATACAGTGCCAGCATGTCAAATTTCTTTCTTCAGTCCAACAGAAACGCAGACGTGACTTCAATTAGGTATTTGGAGACATATCCAGACAGACGCCAACCTCACAAGACCCATTTTAGAAATGTAGATGTTAATTTATTAGAATACGGTGCTTTTGAAAAACCGAGGGGATCATACTGTCTTCATAATGAAATCCGGAATCGGAATATTTTGCAAGCCGTCAATGAAAACCCAACCGCATCTGTTAGAATGGTAGGACAAGATGTAAACGTACCAAAATCAACCGTTCACCAAGTTCTTAAAACTTCTGGATATCATCCTTATAAGCCTATAGTTGTACAAGGACTTTTGGAGACCGATTATCCCAGAAGACTGCGTTTCTCGAACTGGTACATTAATAAATGTAATGAGGACCCAGAATTTTCTAATTTTGTGGTATGGACTGATGAAAGCAGGATTACTAATTGTGGTGTTTTTAATAAGCACAACACACATTTTTGGGATGTAGTGAATCTCCATGAGGTTGCTCAAAGACGGATGCAGACAAGATTTGGCTTAAATATTTCGTGTGGAATCATTGGTATGCAAATAAAATATTACTTTTATAATAAAGTTGCGACTCAGTAACTGAGCAAAGTTTCTCATTTTAGGAAATCGTTTAATAGGGCCATTTACATTTGATTATAATCTTAATGGAAGGATTTATTTGGAATTATTGAGAGCTGAGATCTTACCAGCTCTTCGAGAAATTGTGCCAAATGAAGCTGATTTTAGAAAATTATGGTTACAACAGCGCATAACACAGCGCCCGTTATAGAGTTTCTTAGAGAAAATTTTGGAAACAATGTCATTGCATTAAACGGTTCAATCCCATGGCCAGCTAGATCCTCAGACGTATCCCCTTTAGATTTTTATCTTTGGGGTCATGCTAAGATTTATGAGTTTGAACGTAATTTTAAGAATTACTGTTTTTTAGCTTTTTTAACATAAAAGTAAATTTTTTTTGTAACATGTAATACATCATTTTAATGCAAAAAACGTGCTCTTTTTAACTAGATAAAAAAAAAACCAAAATGGCGTCTATAAGAAAAAAATAAGTTAACGATGGTATCTCGAGACCGAAACGTCGGAACTGAAAACGAAATACACAGAAAGATATTCCTTAAAAAGTTGCTCTAACAATGTTTAAACCAAATTTTAAAATTTTTAAAATTAGCTACAATACAGTACTTTTTTGAAAATTGTAGTTTTTGGTTTTTCGAAAATAATTCAAAAACGAAGCAAAAATTAAATATTTTTAAAACGGTGTTGGATTGTCTATTAAATTCTTTAAAACTTTCCCCATTTAACCTTTGCAGTAGCTCTTACGGGAAGCGAGATCCCTGTATAGAGAATCAAATCTTGAACATACTGTATGTATTGTGTATTATACAGGGTGTTCCAATAAGCCAAGCACGCTGCTGTTTCTCGGAAACTTCACACAGCAGGGCTTCTGGAAAAAATAAAAAATACCCAAACACTCAGTAAATGGAATGGTATAGCAAAAATACGATTAACGTAATTGCCTATCCTCAATGAACAATTTTGCTGTTTAACATTTTTTTCTATCTCTTCATATAAAGTAGTAGGAGTGGTCCACAGTTTGCTTTGAAAGAAATGAGAGGTATTTCATTTCTTTCAAAGCAGAGACTTCGTTTTTCCGGCATTTCAAAGAGCATTTTCTGTCCTGTGAATGCCCCAAAACAATGTTGCATTAAGTTTGCGGTCTTTCCGATAGAGGTCGTTTTTACAAAATTTACACTTTTATCCTAGGTAGCTCGAAAAAATCAATTGCAATGGTATTGCTTTTCCTTACATATTTCATAAATAATCCAATTATCTATCGCGGTGTAAAAACTGCAGTTCTCTATCTCTTCTGTAACACGAGATATCAGGGAAAAATCGTTAAAAAAAGCTTTGTTCTGCTCCTACAGGGATATTGGTTCATTCCTTAACAGTTTAGAGAACGGATAAGTAGGAAATTGCCAACGGTTGAACGAACACAGAATCATAGACTTTCCGCAACTGTGCGATATGAAATAGACAATCTTCAGCGTGCGGAAAGAAATAGACCAATCACAGACAATCTTTAGCGTGCGTAAAGAAATAGACCAATTACAGCTAATCTTGAACGTGAATTCTTCTGATTGTCATCCTCACTGACAGTTGGCATCAAAACATTGCATTTTGGCTTATGTTTTGAGGCAATGAAAAAGCCGTTCCAGTTTCAGTAAGTGTTCAATTAAAGAATAAAAACATCTACTTTTTTATATGTTAAAGCAAATGATACAAACTTACAATTTACAATGAATCAAATCCATTCAACATCTCAACCTAAAAGACGAAGTTAATCAGCTGTCACCCGCTGACAATCCGGGACACCGGTCAAACTTTGGCTGCGTCAAAAGTGATAATGTAAACACGGAAACATTTCAAACATTGAGTGTATATTTGTGTGAAATTTGGTAAGTAATTCCAATTCGTCGTAGAAAAAATCGCCTTCGGCGTCATGTTTAAATTTTCGTCCTCGTGCGATAGGGACATCTTTTTCACCCTTGTTGTACAATATACTATTATACAGTTGTTAACAGGACTACTGATTAAATAAGATTACTATAGGTAGTATAGGTTCGTTCCAACAGAGAGTAATATCTAGTAATATTACTGAAAGGCATGCGCATGTCTCAGAAACTGATCTAGAACCAATGATTATCGACAGTTTGTCGTCCCAACCTGAATTAGAGAGACTGTAATTATTATTTGAACGATTCCAACTCAAGAGCAAGAACCGTGAGTTCTAAAATTAGACGCATGCGTATTGATCAATTTAGTTTGGTCAAAGCAAAATCCAAATTCTCATCATCTAAAGAATCAATTGGAAACCCAGCTAATCCTCTATATAATATTCTAGTTTTATATTATACAAAATTGACAAAATATAAAAATGCAACACAGGACAGGAACACCAATGACATTTTTAAGTTATTTTGATATTTTGAATATCGAAATATAGCTGGCAACATTTAAAGGCAAAGTGATACAAGTCAAAAAAAGTCACGTGACCATAAAAAGGTAGCCTGAATTACAAAAATGTTCAAAATCCGATTTAAGCAGTTATGAAGACAAAAATTGTAAAATACAAGTCACTCAACCAAAGAGCTGGCAACTCTGTACAGACAAAGTGACACTACAGTTAAAAACAGTCACGTGACCATAAACATCTAGTTTCAGCTGAAGAAATTCGCTAAATCTAATTTAAGCAATTGGAAAAGCTGAAACAGTAAAGTATACAATACGTGAATAAAAATCCAATTTTTGAGCTGGCAACATTGTAAAGGCAAAGTGGCACTGGTCAAAAACAGTCACGTGCCCATCAAAAAGATAATTTAAGTTGTGAAAATTATTTAAATGAAATTTTGACAGTCGTAATCGTACAAGTCAAGTGATATTGGGTCAAGGACGGTAAACAGTAAAGGATTGCTTAATCCCATAAGCGCAATGTTGCCCGAATCGGCTCGGGCCGGTGACGATTTTTACGTCACCATCAAGTCAGAGATCGCGTGTTTGCGCGATTGTTAACCGATTGCAGTCGATCATATTTAGCGTATTGTAGTGATAAGCGTAAATTTACCATGTCCGGTTATTTACCAGTAAGGTAAAGTAAAATTCAATGTGACTGTGAAAAATGTTACCAGTAAATTTATGCGTTTAATTGAAATTTGCTTGAAAAATATCATTTTCCTGTCCTGACTCTCATTAATTTGAAAAGTCATATATCTGAATCACTATACTTTTCATGCACCCCCTGTATAGTACTGACGGACTGTGAAACTCCAGGGATGAGTTTAGCAGTTCTTTACGAAAATTTCTGCTTTCTTTCAAATTTTTCGAGTTATTTAGGAAAAACTGGTTTGGTGCAACAAATTTTCAAATCAGTTGAAATTCTGGTTTAAAATTTGAACAGCCTGTAATTTGGTTTTTTGGGGTTCAGGGAAGTTGAATCGCTTAAATTAGCTGCCTTGAGCTCCTCTTTCCAGTAATGTTGAGCAAAAAATTCTATCTCAAAAAATGTGTACAGGGTGACCGAAAACATTCAATCACCATACTTTTCATGCACACCCTGTATACTAGAAGCTAAAACGGTCCTGCAACCTTACGGTGTTCAGTTAAGGAGTTGATTAGGAACATTTTTGGTGTCCTGCAATTTTTTTTAACAGTCACCGTTTTCGAGTAATTCAGGAAAAACTGGTTTGTTAAGTTAGTAAAATTGTGATATAAATTTTGAACACGGTTTAAAGGACTAAATTGCCTGTAAAACCCACTTGGAGTGACCGAATCATATTTTTAAGCACTTTTTTCTAATTCTCATTAAATTTTCTATCTAATGACATAAAAAATCACTGCAAAATCAAGTAAAGTCAGGGAGAAAAGGGGTGTCAAAATATGAAATGCCATAGACACAATTTGAGAGAAAAGTCAGGGACAAAATCGCCTGTAAACCCACTTGGGGTAAGAAAATGACTATTTTATGCAAAATTTTGAAATCCTCATTAAACTTCCTATCTGATAACATAAAACAACACTACAAAATTTAATACAGTTAGGGGAAAAATTGGTGTCAAAATTTGAACTGCTAGTAACACCGTTTGAATAAACAGTCACGGAAAAAATCGCTTGTAAAACCCACTTAGAGTGAGAAAATTACTGTTTTAAGTACATTTTTGGAATCCTCATTAAATTTCCTATTCAATAACATTAAAAAAAGACTACAAAATTTGGTACAGTCAGGGAGAAAAGCGGTGTCAAAGTTTGAACTGCGAAAAATACAGTTTGAAAGGATAGTCAAGAACAAAATCGTCTGGAAAACCCACTTGGACTAAGAAAATTACTGTTTTAAGCAAATTGTTTAAATCCTCATTAAACTTCCTATCTGATAACATAAAACAACACTACAAAATTTAATACAGTCAGGGGAAAAATTGGTGTCAAAGTTTGAACTGCTAGTAACACCGTTTGAATAAACAGTCACGGAAAAAATCGCTTGTAAAACCCACTTATAGTGAGAAAATTACTGTTTTAAATACATTTTTGGAATCCTCATTAAATTTCCTATTCAATAACATTAAAAAAATACTACAGAATTTGGTACAGTCAGGAAAACAGGCGTCAAAGTTTGACCTGCCAGAAACACATTGTTTGCAATTTACCAGTAATATACCGGTCAAATTTTCCTGGTAATGCAAAATATTTACTTTACCGGTAATTTACCTATCACTACGAGCCCGAGACTTTACTGTGACGTCAGGATCCATTCGCCGACGGGAAACAAAATCGACCAATCGAGCAATCCTGTTTACCGTCCTTGATTTTAAGTGTTCAATTTTTGAGCTAGGCATGGCGGCTAGTCACAAATAGTCACGTGACCATATAAATATAAATTCAACTTCAAAAATGTACAAAATCCGATTTTTTAAGGCAAAAATTGTAAAATATAGATGACGTGACCAAAAATTCATTCATTACTATCGTTTAACAACCAATAGTTCAGAAAACCTCCCAACCAGTTAATCAGTTTTCAAAAGTAATTTTACTGTTTTTGTTCACGCAACCGCATAACGTGCTTACTGACAATTAAATTACAAACCATATAAGTTTCAAATGCGGTACTTATAATGGCAGTAATGTTGTAGTACACACAACTTCGTTTCGTTTCGAGCCATTTTTTTTTGTTTTTTGAGTTTATGATCGTATTCCTGTATGAAGTAATATCACATTGAGAAACCCTGGTACTTACAGTCGGTTTGACGGCACCTGGCAACGTCAAAATCAATGGGCAGGAGAAAATTACTAAACACATTTTTTCTCGAAGCCCTACTATGTATAGTTTCCGTGAAACAGCCGCATGTACGGCTTATTAGAACACCCTGTACAAATATGAAAAGCAAGATAACTGTCGATTTAAATATATTTTTTTTAAATACCTGTTACAATACTTTGATTTGGTTTGCAGGTGCCATTAAATAAAAACAACATATTTTATTACATAATAACAGTATGTGAGGCCTTTTGTTTTTGTATGTTCTCACATAAACAGAAATTAATTTTAAGAGTAGTAGGCTGGTTTAAGACATGTGCATATCATATTGAATGAATATGCTTGACATATATTTAGTATATGAATATGCTGTCTTTGTGGGGGTGATATGAATTATTGAATTTCATAGAAGCGATTTTAATAACACACAATTTGCAAAACACAATGTTTCAAAATCCAAATTCTCATCATTGCAAAATAAATTTTAGAACATCAAAGATGCTTCTCGGTGTATCGCTTTCTAACGGTGGCCTACTTTAACACGCGCCCGGCCAGATATTGCGGCGCATCGGATCCATCCCGAATCGAGTGCTCGTTCAGTACGTATCGAGCATAGTAGGCCCAAACCGTAACACTTTTATGAAAAAGTTTTTAAAACTTTTGCGCCAAATTTTGTTTAAAGTTTGGAACTAAAAGTTTTCTGAATATTTGTATAGGAATATATTTTGTATATTTTAACACTCTGTATTACAATTTGAAAGTAACATGTCATAACTAATTCGACAACAAAGCATTCATTTAAAAATATTGAGATAATACTCGTTTTTCAAGATGCTAGTTCAATTTATGATAAAGTGTATTTTTCCATAGAAATGTGAATTTTCTAGAAAAGCAGTTCCAATAATTGAAACGTCTTAGAAATCTAACCTTTTTATAAATCACCCTGTATACGATAGCTTAAGAGATATTTTCAAAACTGACCATTAATAATTTCAATTAATGGCGCAATTAATAGCTTCTCGATGACTCTAATCGATACCCAAACCAGAAATTTGTATCTTGTTTGATTTTCAAAATATTTAATTAAATCAAATTTATTCGAAAAATTAGAGCGGTTTGTTTCAATTGCCCAGCAGTTTAGAAAAAAACCTTCTTAATTTGCTGCAAACTTTCTTTTCCGTTCAACTCAACAAAGTCCAATAACAATTTAACATTTTTCAAAATACGGGAAGTAAGTTTAGTATTGGTTATATTCTTCTTATGCTAATACCAAAAAACCTCACCTGATATAAAAAAAATTATGTTTATTCTAACACTAACACTTTTATGCAACTTTTTCAGCGAAAAATTAACGCAAAAGACAAACGATTACACTTATATACGAAAGTAAATCTATGAATATTGATACCACGAGGTGCCAATTAAAACAGCAATTTTCCATACAAAGGCAATATAACTTTGTAAGCTAAGTTTAAAAAAGACAATAAGAAAAATACAAATTAATTGCATCAGCGTGTAGTTTAAAACAATTTAAAAGCTTTTTCGTAATATAGATCTTAAACATTGTTTTGTGTAAATTGACTAGTAAACGAGATCGGATGAAGAGGATTTTTATGCCAATTCTTGAATAAACCATGATCGAAATGGATGAAATAAGGTTAATTTACTTATTTTGATACATTGCATAAGCAAATTTACATTATGGTTTACTTTACTTACACCTAAAATATTTGACAGTAACGTTTTTCGGCTCAATTAAAGAGGAAGTAAATACATTATGGCTTCCAATAGGATCTCAATTGTAGTTATTTAGAACATTTACAATTAAAAAAAACAGTGACATAAAAAAAAACTAAATTCACTAAAAGGATAACAAATACTAAATTTACTAAACAGTCAGCGTTCTATTTATATTAAAATATATCGTGGAAAATAGCGCTTAAAAAGCAAAATTAGTTTCTTCAAAAAAGCATAAAATTTTGTAAACATTTTTTACTTTTTTTGAGGTGAAGTTCTCGAAATCTTTTTAAGCTTTTAAACTGCTTTAGAACTTTAAAAGATTTTAGACTGTTTTGAAAACTTACAAATTTTTTTTTAACTACTTGTGTACCATTTGAAAGGTTTTTGGACAGGGTTTTTGTTTTTTTTTTAAAGAGCATATTGAAGGTTCTGGAATGCTTTAGAGGCATTTGTAAATTCTTATACGGTTCTAGAATTTTTTGGAAGCTTTTAGACTGTTTTGAGAGCTTTTAGACGGTTGTAAAATATTTTGGAAGGCGTTCGACTGCTTTACAAACATTTTAGAGTTTCTGTAGTATTTTGAAATCGTTTTAGACTACTTTAGGAGCATTTGGAAGGTTTCTGGAGAGTTTAAAAAGCATTGAAGGATTTGGACTGCTTTTAAACCATTTGAAAACTTATGAACGGTTCTAGAAATTTATGGAAGCTTTTAGACTGCCTTGAAATTTTTTGAGAGTTTCTAGACTAGTTGAAGATCATTTGGAAGCCTTTAGAGTGTTCTAAATGCTTTTAGAAGGCTTTCGACTGCTTGAGAAGCATTTTGGAGTTTCTGTAGTGTTTTGAAATGTTTTTACATTTTTTTAGACTACTTCAGGAGAATTTGGAAATTATTTGGTCAGTTTAAATTTGTAAATTGAGACTTACCCATTTTGCAACAGATAATTGGTATGTTTTTGTCTCTCAGAGCAGGGAGGCCGCTGCGGCGCTGCAGAGAATGGAATGCGGCTCTACAATGCGTGACAACCACCTGCGTCAAGGACATACAAGTATAGCGGTAGCCATGCATCGGGATATTGAAATCCTGCGGGCAAAGGTGGTCGCACCTGACGTAAGTTCAAAAGGAAAAGGTTCGAAAGGAAGTTTAAGGTAGAAATCCCAATCAAGGAAAGTTGGGATAGTAGGTGACTTCTCGAGAAGGGGGTGCAAAGCTGTTACACCGACGGCTCAAAGTCTCCCAACGGGATGGTCCGGGGCGGGGGTGTACCGACAAGACACCAACAAGGGGGCATATTTTTCGCTGGGGGGGTAACCGACCATCTTTCAAGCGGAATTGTTTGCAATCCTCGAGGTCGCCACAAGCAAGAAAGTTACAGAAGAACAAGAGGGAGTGATCGAGATCTACTCCGACAGTCAGGCTGTCCTAAAGGCACCTTGTAGTGCCAGGATGGACAACAGACTGATTTAGGAATGCTGGAATGCCCTGAACAAAGTGGCAGAGCAGAAGCAGGTAAACCTAGTGTGGATTCCGGCACATATGGGGTTTGCGAGAAACGAGCGGGCCGATGCATTGGTCCGGCTCGGGTCTTCTGAGAATCCAATAACTGCCGAACCTCACATAGGATTAAGCAACAGACAGGTAGCAAGCGCACTAAGTGACTGGGCGCTTGAGTCCCAAGCGACGCAAAGGCAAAATCCAAATGGTTGATGTCAGGGAGTCTTGACAGGCCACTCCGTGGCCTAAACAGACATTTGCATCTACTAGGAATTTATGATATCCCTGTTTATTCACAATGTGGAACGGCGGAGGAAACATCATATCACCTATTAGGAGTCTGCCATCGCTGGTCGTCTATCAGGAGGCGCTTTCTTGGGGCCTCCACCTTGGAGTGGGGACGGATCCGATCCTTGCCTGCGTCAGGCAGACAGGTCGTCTGGGTGGCGTAGGTCAGTGGTGGTCGGGTGGTAAGGTGGAGAGGGTTTGAGGGAAAACGGCCAAAAAGGGCCTAAGGCCTACTCGCCGGATCTTTTAGGGCATTATTACTACTTGTCTCTCAAAACCCTTCAATATCTCATTTATTCGTTGCTACTTGGGTTTACTGTCTCACTACAGAAAAAAGGTTTGTTTGGATATGGAATTTCGCACTATTTTCATTTAAGTTGAAAATAACATTAACTTAGTCGTCCCAACACAAGAGCACTGACTTGGGCTCGGTCTTGACACTTAAAAACGCTGATGTTTCGGTGGAAAATCTACCACCGTCTTCAGACAATCTAAAAAAGAACACAACGGCAGAACACAGAAAACAACTTAATAAATATTAAACCTGATAATGTTCAATTTAGAACTCCGAGAAGGGTTTTTTGTCAATAAAAATTGGCATTAAATTTGTCATTCCAATAGGAAAGGTTATCTATTGTTGTATGAAAGGTGGGTTTTATAATGAAAACAAAATTACAAGAAATTTTACCTCCTAAAGTGTTATTACCTCCTCTAGAATATTTAACCAAGTTTGGTCAGTATTAATAGAGGAGGTCGCAACATATAGGAGTCATGGTTTAATCTAATATATGCAGTTTCTTTTATTTAAGTCTTTTTGAAAAATGTCTTTGTCTATGATACTACATTCATTCCGTTTGACTCTATGATCATTATCAAACGGGTGTTGGCATATATTAGATTTGTGAAAGTCTCCAGTTGTTAAATAATTTTGGTGATCTTTAATTCGTTTTTTTAAACGTTTCACGACGATTTATTGGACTCGCAAGGAATTTTATATATCACGGTTCTTGTAGATTCATTTTCATTGCTAGGTTTTGTTTTAGTTAAGTGTGATCTTAATGTGTTTTGAGTTCTAAATATTGTTCTGATGTTATATTTTTTAACTATTCGTTTGATTTTGTTAGAAATAATAAATACCTGGAATGTAAGGTATAAAAAGGTTTGTAAAAGGTAAAATTTGATTTTGATTTCCAGATGGTTTTGATGTTCTAAATCCGTAAAACATTTATTAATAAATGTTTCAGGATATCATTTTCTTTTAGAACATTTTTAATGAACAAGTTTTCTTTATCAAATTTAAATTATCAAATAATCAAATTATTTTGGCTCTATCAAATAAACTTTTTACAATAACTTTTTTTACCATTATTGGATGATTTTTTCAGTTTCTGTTGTAAATTTGATTGTGGGTTCTATTGAGTTTATGTGTGTTAGAAATTGGTTGAGATGATCATTACCGTTATTTCTAACCTTATTTGAAGAGATATTTCAAAAAAAGCATTTTTTCATTGCCACAAATTTGCCACAAGACGTTTCGTTTTTTGGCAGTAATCATCAATTTTTTTTTTTTATGGGAGCCATATTGGATTTTAGCTTAAGCCCACCAATTTTATTCTGATTTTAGTGATGTATAATAACTTATGATTTGCTTCATAAATGACAAAATAATTCAATAAAAACTAATTTTACTTTAGTTGGCTTTGAGTAAATGAGACGTTTTATAAAATGTCATTATTTGACAGTACTTGTCAAACACGATAATTCGGACCATTATTAGAGCAAGTCAAGCATAGTTAAAAATGTATCTAGAGAAGAAACCGCCTCACAAAATGATATTATTATACAAGCATTGCTGAACTATTTAGGTTAATCAGAAGAAGAGGTTTGTTAGCATTATCTCTAACTTAAACCGCTCATTTAAGTTTCCAAGAGAAAGATCATCATTTTAGGAACTGCATTTTTTGCCAAATTTCATTTTTTTATAATGTTAAGTGCAAGTTAATATTGGATTTTGAAAAACACCAAATCGAGCCATGTTTTGGTTAAGTTTTAACTAAATAAATTAATATGGGGCTGTTGGCTTACTGATTACAGTTGGCTTGCTCTCATATTATTAACTTAGTATCAAATTTGTGATTGTGTGTGTTCTGAAAAGCATTGCTTGTAACTGTGACTTAATCTCAAACAGTTCATGCAAAGATGCTTCTTTTTAACTAAATCAAGTCTGCCATTTAAATCTAAATTCAAAAACTCAGCACACTGATTTGTATAATGATTACTTTGACAAAATGCACACCTTATGGCACTCCCAGCATCATTGACAACAAAGCTCTTAGAAAACTTATTATGTTTAGCTTGGGGGCACCTTGCGGATTCAGTATTGCTTTGCTCAATTGACTCAAGTAAGTCAGCTCTATCTTTTAAGAAAGTGTTTATATTGTTACGATTTGGCGCCTACTATGCTCGATACTTACTGAACGAGCACTCGATTCGGGATGGATCCGATGAGCCGCAATATCTGGCCTGGCGCGTGTTATAGTAGGCCGCCGTTAGAAAGCGATACACCGGGAAGCGTCTTCGATGTTCGACGCAAATCGCGAAGCATTTCGCGGCGGTTCTAGAACGTGGTTTGCGGAATAAAAAGGAGCGGTTTCGACGGTGGAGAGTAGTGGATTTGGGTACGCGGTGAAGTTTAAATAGTAGAATAATTGTGGAATTGTAGTAGTGTTTTTGGTAGCTGAATTAATTATTGTACGGAGTGTTTTGAGATATTTTGAAGTGTAAATAAATTTATTTCTTGTCGAGTTAAATTGGCTTTGTGTAAACCCACGGGAAAACCGTAACAATTGGTGTCAGAAGTGGAATCAGACGTTAGTGTGACGTGAATTTGAACTAAACTTCGGGTTAGAGACTTGTGTTCAGAACCGGACTAGAGATTTTCAGAACAGTGGTGTGTTAAATTTATTTTATGCCAATAACAATACGTCAAAGTGCAATTATGGAGGCCCAACTTGCAGCTATTATGGCAATGCTTGAAAACCAAGAAAGGATTTGACAACAAGACAAAGAAGAACAAGAAAAGATTAGACAACCAGAAGAAAGGATTCGACAACAAAACAAAGAAGAACAAGAAAGAATGCGACAACAAAATATAGAAATGCGTCAAGAAGACAGAGAGCGGCAAGAAAAGCGTAACGAAGAAATATTGGACGTTCTAGTGGGGACCAAGACTGAAATCCAAGAGTATATAACCCATAGTCTCAAAAAGATGGAGTATGATCTTCAGGTAAAATTAAATGATGTGCGAGAGGACATTAATAAAACTCAGAATTATGTCGAGATAAAGCTACTCGACTTAGAGCGGAAAATTGACAGCAGAGGAGCCAGCTCTACAGCGATCACCGGAAACGGGCTCCATAAGATCAAGCCTCCCACATACGACGGTCAAACATCATAGGCAACGTATCAACTCCAGTTTGAGGCCGCTGCAAATGCAAATGGATGGAGTAACGAGGAAATGGCGGTAGCACTAGTAGTGGCACTACGAGGACCTGCATTGGAGCTGTTACAGACTCTGCCTATCGCCCAACAAAGCAACTATGAAGCATTAGTAGCTGCATTCGAACGACGTTATGGGGCTTAGCATAGGAAAGGAGTGTATCAAACACAATTAAAGGCAAGACTGCAGAAAACTGGTGAAAACTTACAAGAGTTTGAAGCTGAAATTCGTCGCCTTGTGCATCTGGCTTACCCAGCCGTCCCGGAGGAAATGCAAGAAGAATTTGTGGCACAGTATTTTGTGGAAGGGATTCGAGATCCGGAGGTAAAGAAAATGCTGAAGATGTTCAAAAATAGCAACAGCAGCGAATTACTGGTTCGAGAGCTGGAAGTTAAAGCTGCGTGAAATGACTTAAAGCCAAAGATCAGGGCCGTGACTATTCAAGAAGAGAGAGTACCGCCAGCCGATCATGTTGCTACATGAATAAATGAAATTAAATCAATGGTTGGCCAATTAGTGCAAAAAATGGCAACATCAGGAATTGTGCCCGTCCGAATTGTTCAGCTGAAGACCGATGATGAATGGAGTTCCGATGAAATTAAGAAGGATCAACTAGAAGACAGCGACATAGGCCCATCGTTGTTGAGAAAGGAACAAAGCGAGCTTAGACCAACATGGCAAGAAATCTCTACCAAAGGCCTGACGTTCAAAGCACTTTGGGCTCAGTGAGACTCGCTTGTGATTGAAGGCGGCTTGCTAAAATGAGCTTGGAAGAGTGCCGATGGAAAAGTGATAAGGAAGCAGCTGGTAGTTCGCAGAGGAAGGGTCGACAACGTACTGGAGGAAATGCATAATGGAAAGACTGGTGCTCATTTAGGAGCAAATAAGACTTTGTACAAATCCGGCAACGCTTTTACTGGGTGAACTACTGCCAAGACGTGAAATCATGGTGTCGACAATGTTCCATTTGTGCAGCTAGCCACGGATCACAGACAAGATCCCGGGGGACCTATGAAGCAGTACAACGTAGGACTGCCATTCGAACGTTTGGCCATAGACGTTGCTGGGCCTTTTCCTGAGACCAACAGAGGCAACACTTGTACATTCTTGTTGCTATGGATTATTTAGCAAATGGTCTGAAATGTTTACGATTCCAAATCAAAAAGCCAGCACAGTCGCTGATATTCTCGTGAAAATGTCTTCAGTAGATTCAGTGTGCCGTTGGTATTACACTCTGACCAGGGACGAAACTTTGAGTCCAAGCTCTTTCAGAGGCTCTGTGAGCTGATTGGGACCAGACTATTCCGCTCTTCTTGATGACGTATAGAGCAGCAGAAGTCCACAACTCAACGGAAGTCACCATCCAAAGTTCTGTTTGGTCGAGAACTTCGACTTCCATGTGGTGTTGTGTTCGGATCTCCAACAGACCAAAGCACGAACATTGAGAACTACGTTGACGACTTGCAAGAAAGATTACTGAACATCCATGGTCTTGTCAGGGAAAGTTTGAATCTAGCTAGCGACAAGATGAAAGCTCGGTATGATCTGGCCCTAAGATTCGGGAGGGTTCCAGAAGGACGATAAAGTTTGGTTGTTTAACCCTCAGAGGAAGAAAGGCAAATCACCGAAATTAACACCGGTTTGGGAGGGACCTTACAATGTGGTAAAAAGGTTAAACGACGTCGTGTACAGACTCCAACGCAGCCCCAAAGGCAAGATGAAAATTGTCCATCTGGACAGACTCAATATCAAAAGCACACCGAACTTTGTAAATAAACAAAATCGTATTTGATATCAATGTCGTTAAAGAGCGTTATCTCAAAAATTCGATCTGCGCCGCACGAATGCTGGGCAGTAACTGGGGACGGGAACCGGTATATCCAGCGTGTATAACCGAGTAATAAAAACCACCAACAGTGTAGGAAAATGCAAATGTTATTTACATGGTTGCATAGTTGAAACGATTGGCTTAGGTATCTCAGAGCTGTATCTAGTTTTTAAATAGCAGAAATCACCGAGTTATAAAAAGTAAGCATAAGTTTCATATCATTTTCGTCCACAAGTGTAGAAAAGACAACTACACATGGTGTTCCCAGGCGGTCACCCATCCAAGTACTAACCACGCCCTACGCTGCTTGACTGCCGTGATCGGACGGGAACCTCAACTCAACTCAACTCAACTCAAAAATATTTATTTACAAATTACAGATGTTACATTGCACTATAGATGTATCTATGCTATTTGTACCATAGTGTAATTAAAGTAACGTGATACGCCGAGCGCACTATAGTTACTAACACTTCATGACTAAGTCATGTTGGTCGATGTTTTGGACCAGAGTAAAAGCATACAATACATTCAGGGAGCGCTGAGCGGAAAATCGGGTCTGCCTCCGAGGTCTTCAACCCTTATGCAGACATTTGAGGTATTTCGAATCACTAATGCGTTATGAGTATTGATTGACATGAGTTAATTGAGTATAAATCTTGATTTTATTCATTGCATTGGAAAACTAAATACAAAAAACCAGCTAAAAAGTTATCAGGTACAGCAGCGCGCGTTTTATAAAATTCGATTGGTTAAAGAAAAGTTGATTATGAGAAAGGTCGGTTAACTAAAGTAGTAGTGAGGGATGCAAAATGTTTATACAGATATTGAAATATTTATATATGAACTTCCGAATTTTATTAGGTTGTTTTGCAGTTGTGAGTTAACAATCCTTATGGTGGATGCCAAGGCTCGTAGAATAAGGAATAAGGAAGTCTTTTATATGGTGGACCATGCGTAATAGGTTTTTGCGGGTTGAACCTTACTCTAGTCAAATTTGTCGTTAGACGGGAGCCAGTTATTCCATATCTATAAAATGTTTCAGTTAAACTGTCAATGTATTGAGAAATGTATTCTACTCCGGTGAACTCATGGAGGTCTTGTATTCGCGTGTATCTTCCGGCGGACAAAACGCCACGAAGAATTCTATTTTGAAAAACTTGCTTTTTTCTTTGCGTGTCAGATATTGAACACCAAATAGGTGCTCCGTAGGTTAGAGCTGGTCTAATTATAGTTTTATAAATTAACAGTTTGTTAAATTGTGATAAATGAGACTTTGGGCAGGTTAAGGGGTATAATTTTTGTTGAGCGGAGAATGTGCGACTGAGAGTGTATGAGATGTGGTTCTGGAATGAAAGTCGATCGTCCAGCCTCACACCTAGGTATTTTGCAACTTTCTTTTGTTTGATTTCAGCCCCGTCCACGATTAACGGGTTTATAATGCGATTGTTTGTAAACTTTCTTGTAAATACAACCAATTCTGTTTTAGTTGCATTCAAAGTCAGTTTCCATTCTTGAAAGTAGGGTAATATTTTAGTGAGATGGTGAGCCAGGCGTTGTTTAGCGGCTTGTGCATAAAAGCTTTGACTATATATTGCTGTATCATCAGCGTATAAAGCCAAGTTAGTTAGAGGAAATGTTGGAAAGTCAGCAACATAGAGCGTGTAGAGGAGTGGAGATAGGACAGTTCCTTGTGGAACACCTGACTTTAAATTTCCGGGGAGTGAATAAGCATTTTCTATTCTCACTTGAAAGCATCTTCCAGATAAATATGAACTCAACAGTGAAATGAAATATAGAGAAATATTATAAGTGACAGCTACTTTGTAAATTAAGCCCAGATGCCAAACAGTATCAAACGCTTTCTCCATATCTAATAAAAGCAAAGCGGTGTTCATTTTTTTGTTGTAGCCTTCAAAAATATCATTGACAATTCGCGCTGCTAATAGATTGGTGTTATGTCGTGGACGGAAACCAAACTGTTCGTCAGGAATCAGGTTTAATTCGTCGGTCACATTTCTTAACCGACGCAAAAAAAGCTTTTCCACTAATTTTGAAAGGGTATTCAGTAATGAAATTGGTCGATAAGACGAGGGACAGGAGGGATTTTTATTTGGTTTAATAATCATTATTATTATTGCCTGCTTAAACTGAGAAGGAAAGTGTTGAAGTCTGAAGATGGCATTAATTATTTTGACTAACTGAACTACTGCTTTCCGAGGCAAATTTTTCAAAAATCGGTAAGGAATTCCGTCAGGCCCTGGAGCTTTATTATTAGGGAAGGTTTTAAGTGTGGCACGGATTTCTTTTGGGCTAACTTGTATTTTATCAATGATGTGAGGTGGTATGGGGTAGGTGTGGACGGAAAATTTTTTGGCTGTGTCAGCTATTTTCACATGTTCTTTGAGAATGCTTCTGCCTTTTCAGCGTCAGTAAAATTTTCTAGAGATAGTAGGAAGTTTTTCGTACTTGTAGCGAATTTTTCTTGTCAGTCTCCATAGGGACTGATCACAAGGCGACAACTGATTTAAAGTGTTTGTCCACTTTTCATTTTTGAATGCAGATATTCGTTGCCGAATACTTACCGATAATGTGTTCATTCTCACTCTATCCACTTCACGTCTAAACCGCTGCCATTTTTTTCGGACTGTTAATGTTAATGATATCTGGTGGGAGATTGTCTGAATCAGGTCTGCAACTAATTTTAGTAGCTAAACGGTCTCGTTCATGTTGAATTATACTAGTATGTTTGTCGATTTCATTTTCAATCTGTGTGTTCGTTACAATGTCGTTAGAGATATTTACATTCTGAGATACTCACAGTCGAAATAGATCCCAGTTAAAGTTTTTGAGTATATAAGTACCCGCCACTGTCCCTTAATAATGACACTTATTGAAAAAGGTGTTAGGTAACAAATGTCATTATCACCAAAACAAGAAAACAAAAACTTGTTCATTATGTTCAATCAATTAGAAAACATACGACCGACTCAATTCGTGTACAACTATTAAACCGACGGAATTGCATACAAAGTTAGAGTCAATCCTAACAAAAACTAAATCTCAATAATCAGGAGTCAGACGAATGAGCATCAGAATGCTCAGACTCGTCACTTAAAGTCACATCCGGTTAATGTCGGATACATGCCAATCTCCCAAATTATTCCATCCCTGTCAACCAAACGGTATACTAAATTAGAGAGGACTTTAGAAATAGTACACGTAATATACCTAGGTGCCAACTTGGCAGCAAAACCGTCTTACTGCTTTAGATAAAACATAATTTTTCTCCAGACCTGATCTCCAACATGATACTTAAACATCTCTCTTTCGTAAAATCATAACGTTGTTTACTTTGAATGTAAGATTTATGAAGTCGTTTCCGAACTTCTTCATAGATGTTAGGTAATTCCTGAACTGTATTGGGGTTATGCACTTTATCAGAAATTTCCACCTTATTGTCAGCATTATCACTAATTAAAACCATAAAATGAACCATCAACAGGTATATATATTCCTGCCAAAGTTTAAAAATGCAGGAGAGAAACCAGTAATTTCATGTTTAGCCAGTCTAATAGCCTGGGCAACTTGGAAAATAGATTTATCCCAATCCCTGTGATTTTCATGAATATAGGATCTTATTGCAGTGATTATCACTTGGTTGACTCTTTTCAGTATGGTTCACTTGTGCATGATATCTAGCGTTATACCAAATTTTCTGGACATTATACTTAGTCATGAGATTTTTAAAATCCTTGCTAGTAAAACTGACTACCATTGTCACAAGAGAAAATTTGGCAAACCCCAAACAAAAGAAAAACTGATTTTCTATGAACTTAACTATGGCCTTAGAAGTCGCCTTCGCCATAGGAAGTTAGTAGGAAGTACGAATTTTTCTTGTCAGTCTCCATAGGGACTGATCACAAGGCGATCACACTGATTTAAAGTGTTTGTCCACTTTTCATTTTTGAATGCAGATATTCGTTGCCGAATACTTACCGATAATGTGTTGGTATAATCAGGACTGGCAAGAACAGGAGCAGTAGTAAGTGCCTCTTTAATTTTAGCATTCTCACTCTATCCACTTCACGTCAGGGTTGGTCCTAAGCCCATCACGATCAACAATATAACCTAAAAATTTGAGAGACGACCTACAAAATTGACTTTTGTCCAAATTAATAGTCAAACCAGCATCCTTAAGACGCACAAATAGTTTTTTCAAAATCTCACAGTGTGTGTCAAAGTCAGGTGTGACAATAATAATGTCATCAAGATAATAAAATACATAAGGCTCTAAAGATTGATTGATATGACAGGTTTCTAAAATTTAATTGAATATTAAATGCTTTAAGAAAATCAATGCCCAAAATCAACTCATGTTTTAAAGAAGGAATAACTAAAATTTTCAACAGTCTGGTAACATTACCTAAAGTTATAGGAGCCCAAAAATAACCTGACACACTCTCTGTAAGTTTCCGTCAGCAGTAGTGACGTGAAATGACGAATCTTCGGTCAAACATAAGTCTACGTCTTTAAGTATCTGCAGACCATCAAAACCCAGAATAGAGATAGAACTACCAGTATCGATCAAAGCCAAAAACGAACAATCAGAAATTCTAACATTTAAATATGGACGGACGGTCATCAAACGATTTTTTAGCACAAACAGGATTAACGGAAATTTCCGTGGACAAAGACAACGCACCGTCTTCAGTAACTTGACTATCACCAACAATAGGAACTTTTTCAGACATAAAAAATTTCACTTGGTCCAACCATTTATGCCAATCCAAAAGATCAGTCACTACTGACTGTCTTTTTTGTTCTCTTTCTTTTGAGAATTTTTTGTCGACCTGACAGAAGGATTGTTGGTCTTCCTGCCAGGTCTTGTGACGTTTTTTGAACAATTAGGACAGTTGGACTTCGTAAAATTTTCTTTACCACAACTGTAGCAATACAAACTCCTTTCGGCAGTACATTCAGTGTTTGTATGACCGCGTTCCTACAATTCCAACAAACCACACTGGAGGAAACAGAACTAATATTTCCAGAAAAGCCTGGCCTACTAAGATCAGGTTCCATTAAATTACCTCTATGTGTAGTTGGTCGGTACTGATTTGAAACATAGAGACTGTTCTCTATTCGTTTACACAAAGAAGTCAAGTCACTGACAGCGGTTATGTCATGCAATGCCAAAGTCCTAACATAATCCGGCATTAAATTTTCTCTGATAATGTCTACAACTTCTTTTTCAGAGAAGCCTCAGTTAATCGATTGAAAAGACCCTCCATAGAACTAATAAATAAACAAACTGGTTCTTTAGGGTTTTGTTTCCTAGCTTTGATTTCTTCTAATAAGTTTCTATCATAGTGGTCACGCAAAAAAGTCTCTTTTAATTTACCCACTAAATCATCCCAATCAATAAAACGCCCCTTTTTATGATGATTATACCACCAAGTCCAAGCTTGCGAATCAAAAAGGTCTCCAGCAGAAGCAAAAACCTCATCTGTTGAGCGGCCACGAGACATTCTAAGGTTTCTACCTTTTCAAGAAAAGCCATTAATGAACCCTCGCCAGTAAACTTTTGCAGTCCCCCATTTATGTACAGGCACAGACTTGCTAACAACCTGATTAACTGCATTAGCATTAAAACTGACAGAACCCAAATTTGGGTCAAGAGGAGTTGAAGCAGCTGGAAAAACTTTAGCATCGAGATCACCTTCCAAAGTTAATATCTCAACATATAAATCATTCTTCCTTTGAGTTTCCTCATCAGAAGTATGATTCATACGATTAAGTCGGCCTGAGACATGCCAGAGCCGAGTGAAATGTTTTTGTATGAAGGATCACTAGATTGTACCGGTAAAACCTACTATTTTAACCTTAATTGATGCAATAGATAACGCCAGCTCCTTTTCATCAAAATCAAATTCAAATGGGTTCGACACTTGACAAATACTACGATTGGCATTTTCTTGAGCCAACAGTCCCTCAAAATTTTACGTCTCTGATCAACAGTACCCAATGGCTTCATAGATCTGATAGAAATTTCATAATCTAGCTCATGGCTTGCAAGGCATTAATTTGGAGAGCCATTATTAAAATTTTCTAGTTTAACCCCAAAAACTAAATAAACACAAGTGATATATAAATTTTACAGCTAAAGTGCAACAAAAACAACTGACTTGACAACAATCAAAAACTTGATCCACTACTTGTGATCCAAGTTACTCAAAACTGATCAAATAAATCAGTCAATCAATAATTAAAAACTTAATCAAATTAAGGAAAATTAAAATTGTCCAAATCAGTACAAATAAAATCTCCACCAAAAGAGAAAATTAATTCGCACTTTTAACTGCAAACCGAACCCACAATGTTATAGGAAAAACTATAAAAAAAAAACTTAAGATAACGGGGCAAACCTGAAACTTCGGTCTAAAAATAGATTGCACGGTCACAAGCAAAGCAAAAGGTAAAAATGCAACGATAATACGATAAACAGCAATTCCAACTTGACACTCTTTAATTTAAGAATAAATATCTTATACTATCAACACGTCTGGCACCGTGAAAAAAACTAAGTAAATATTGTAGCCATGCAAAAATACACATGCACAAACAAGGCAGTAAACCGCTGCCATTTTTTTCGGACTCAAGGTATTTTTGAATTAGCTATAGATGAACACACTTGGATATACTGCAGGAAATCAAACGAACCACTTGTTGTAATAAGGTTAATGATATCTGGTGGGAGATTGTCTGAATCAGGTCTGCAACTAATTTTAGTAGCCACCGCTGATTTCCAGGTAAAATGGGGTCGGTCTCGTTCATGTTGAACCAAAAAGGTTATACTAGTAGTTTGTCGATTTCATTTTCAATCTGTGTGTTCGTTACAATGTCGTTAGAGATATTTACATTCTGAGATACTCACAGTCGAAATAGATCCCAGTTAAAGTTTTTGTATGAAAGAATCGTCCTAAACCCATTTGCATGAGAAGTCCGACCTTCAGTCCAGCTTAAGTGAATTGGAAGATGTAAGAACTGTGTCAGAACTTAAAGCGTTGTCAACCGTGATATTTGACAAATTACGCAAGCCACAATTGAGGGCGAGGTCAATGTAAGAAGGTGACATTCGGTTGCTAGGATAGTGGGTTGGAGAGTCAGTATGCAACAACTGAATGTCATGTCGAGATATCAGAAAATCTGCAAGGGTAATACCTCGATTATTTTGACGGTTATTTTTCCAAAACCTGCTGCGTGCATTAAAATCACATATCACAATGGTTTTGCGATAAGGAGGAAAAAGAGCTTCAAGGTCGGCAAAAGTAAAGTTTCGCGTTGGCGTTGCGTATATACAGGTAATAATAATACCGCTATGGAGTTCAATTGAAATATGTTCCAGAGATGACGTATTTTGTGCTATTCGCTTGTACGAAAACTTATTATTTACCAATATTGCTACGCCTCCCCCACGGCGATTAGTTCTGTCAATTCTTTCCAGAGAGAAATTTTTGAATTTTATTTTATCCTGTTGATTTAGTCGAGTCTCACAGATGCAAGCAACATCAACTTTTTTATGGTTCAAGTAATAAATTAATTCGGCACTATGGCCTTTGATTCCATTTGCATTCCACGACATTAAGTTGAATTTTGAAAACAATGCTGAAATTGTTTTAATTCGGAGGTGAAGAATTTTATTAAATTGTTTTAATTCGAAGCCAAAAACTTTTCGTCAGGGGATCTACATTTTTTGAGCTGTGCTGTGTAATGATTAAGTGCGTCTATTAGATTATCAAGATTAATTAGTGATTCTAGTTCCTCAAATTTATTTCTTAGGGTCAAAAACTTACTCTGAGTTCCGCCCACAGCTTCAGAAGCATTGCACCCTTGTACTCTGTTTGAGGCTTCAACATTGTGGTCATCTCTGGTAATTGAGTTCGACTCAGTTGCATCTGGCGGCATCTGTACATGGTTTCTTGGGGCGCCCCAGGCTGGTCGTGCTGGTAACGGTGCATCGATGTATTTTTTCGGCTGTTGTTGAACAGGACGCTTGCTTTGAGCAGCAGCAATGCGATAAGTGTAAACTGGGCACGAAGTGTCAAAAGAGCGATGTGGACCATTGCAATTTGCGCATTTGACAGTGTTCTCAGGGGTGCACTGAGTTATCTCGTGGTTTCCCGCGCATTTAGAGCACTTAACGTTTCGATGACAGTTTCGAGAGACATGTCCCCATGTCTGGCATTTTCTGCACTGAGCCATCTCCCGCTGGTTTTTTCGATTTTCCCACGAAACTTTCACATTTAGCACTTCTCTCACTTTGTTTCTTAGATTGTTTACAGTATAAGAACTGTCAAGAACAACTAAATAAAGAGGTTTGAAGGTACCTTTCATGAGATAAACCTCCCTGGCTGTGATGTTGTATTCGTCATCTAGATACAGTTTAATGTCTTCAGGTGAGATGTTTCCCTCAAGTCCACGAAGAACAAAAGCATGAGTGCGTTCATTGCTGGATGTATATGTATGGAACTCCCTTTTGTCGCTAACAAGACTCCTTTTTAAATTCGACCAGTCGCTTGCACATTCACAGTAAATAATAACTGATTTTTTGGCGTATTTTAGTGAGTATTTCTTTTTCACTATCTGATTAATGTTGTGGATAAGTTCAGAGTGACTTTTCAAGTGGCCGGGTAAGACAATTGGTGGCGGTTTGTCATTTTTTTTGGAAGGCACCTGCTGAGCTTTTGTTCGTATTTCATCCTGAATGGGGACGGTACTTTCAATTTCCATTTCATCCACTTTTAAAGGATCAAATTTGTTGCTTGTTTGTGTAACAATGCCAGAATTATCAAAAGCTTTTGACCATTTCACTGTTCTTAATGGTGTTACGAACTTATCGGTATTTTCGGTGGGTGGTGATTGCGCCCCAGTATCGTCGTTACCAGTGGGCTGCAACATTTTGTTTGGCTCGATTGGTTGAGTGGAGGATGAATTTATAGTTTGTTTTTCGTCAAGGGTATGTGTAAGAATAGCAGGCACCACAACTTGACTTGCGCTTAGTGTTTCTTTATTTTCTTTAATGAACAATGGATCTTGCTTCCTTGTCCCTGACTTAGCAATCGATTTACCACCATGCATAGCACGAAGATGATTAGAGATGGTTTGGAATTTAATCCTTTGTTTGCGCTCTAAGTTGTGTAGGATCTCAATACAACGTCGGCACTTTGAGTTTAATTTGAGGGATTCTATCAGTCCCCGTTTTACACTTCTTGCATCTGTGGGTTGTAATTCACTGTCCAGCGAAACTAGCGATGCTAATGAAGATATGGAAATTTGGTCATCTTCCGAAGATGACATTCACAATTTTTTAAAAATTGCCTAGATTTTGCAGCTAATGTTATTTGTTAGGCAAATAGTAGAATGCATAAATTGTTTATTCAGATGGTAAATAAACAAACACTTATTTTTGGTATTTTTCGGCTTATCGCGTTTGGTTGAATTGTTCTGTACTGCACAAAGGCCGAACAGGAACTGGACGGGAACCGGTATATCCAGCGTGGTATGGCAGTTGCCTATAAAGTTATCAATAACCGAGTAATAAAAACCACCAAAGGTGTAGGAGAAATACAAATGTCATTTTCATGGTTGAAATAAATGGCTAAATTATCTCAGAGCTGTAGCTAGTTCCTAAAAAGATGATATTATTAGAGATAAACGCGGTAAAAGAAAACAACCACCTCCGTTGAGTTTCAGGAACAGACTATTTTATTAACTAACGGCAAAATGATGAAAGAGTTGACAGTGACAAAAGTGGTCATACGTCAAAAAAACTTAACTAAGACGACAGAAGACAGACAAATTACAGTGAAATCAAATACTCTAACACCCCCACTATTTCACGTAATTTATGATAATCCTAGCTTAGATACTAAGAACTTATGCTTAGAGTTAGGTAGCCCTTTGGTGAGCACATCTGCAAGCATCTCATCAGTTGAGACATGTTTTACAGAAATTAAACCTTGTCCAACTGTATCTCTAATAAAATGGTGTCGAACGTCTATGTGCTTCGACCTTTTATGATGCACCGGGTTTGCTAATAGCTTTTGAGCACCTTGGTTATCATTAAAAATAGTTATGACTTCATTAAAACCGATTAACTCATTCAGGAGATTTTTTAAATAAATTCCCTCTTTGGCTGCCTCAGCAAGAGCCATGTACTCTGCCTCAGTACTTGATAGAGCCACAGTAACTTGTTTAGAACTTGCTTATGTGACAGCTCCCCCACTTAGCATAAACACAAATCCCGTATACGACCTTCTGTCACACTTATCTAAGGCCCAATCAGCATCAGCAAAACCGTGCAGCAACGAACCTTCTTGACAATATCTTAATGACAAAGACTTAGTACCTTTCAAGTATCTAAGAACCCGTTTAACACATTTCCAATGTAACTCATTATAGCAATTGTTAAACTGGCTTAACAAACTGATACTATAAGCTATGTCCGGTCGCGTCAATACCGCTAAATACATTAGACTTCCAATAAGTTTTTGATATGGTATGTTCTTATCACAAATATTAGAGCCTACATTAGACAAAGACTCGGTAATATTATTTTCAATAGGTGTAGACACACTATTACATTCCTCCATTTTAAACTTTTTCAGTAAATTATCAATGTACCCTTCTTGGTCTAACGTAATACTTCCATCAGTATAATTTCTACGTATTCGAACACCTAAACATTGCTTGGCCTCTCCCATATCTTTAATTTTAAATTCATGATTTAAATGTTTTTTTAAAAGTTTAACGCACTCACTGTTGTTTGAGAAAATGAAAAAATCATCAACATACAGTGCCACAATAGTAAGTAAACCATCTACCTGAAAAGTGTACAAACAATGTTCATAGCTCGATTTTTTATATCCTAGTCCAGTTAAAACCTCATCAACTCTCATGTACCAGGCTCTTGAGGACTGCTTTAAGCCATAAATCGCCCTTTTTAATTTACAAACTTGGTTTTCAGAGCCTGCCACACAAAAACCTTCAGGTTGTACCATATACACTTCCTCTTCCAAAAAACCATTAAGGAATGCAGTCTTTACATCTAGATGCAAAATTTTTAAGTCAAGTTTAACAGCCAGTGCTATTAACAATCTTAAAGTAGAATACCTAACAACAGGTGAGAAAGTTTCCTTATAATCTATACCCTGTTTTTGTGAAAAACCCTTAGCCACTAATCTAGCTCTATAAGTAACTCTCCCCTCACTGTCTTTCTTTACTTTAAACACCCATTTGTTACTCACTGCACTTTTATTTGCTGGTAAATCAACTAAGTCCCAAGCATCGTTTTCTGAAAAACTTTCCATCTCTTCCTGCATTGCTCTTCGCCACTGATCAGCATCTGGCCTTGAAAGAGCCTCTTGAACACCCTCTGGTTCGTCTCCTGAAGAAAAATCAGAGCACATATATGTCACATAATCATCAAGCTTAGTTGCCCTTCTTTGACGTTCTGATCTTCTAGGTTCTTCAAAAGGTTCATTCACTTGGTTCAAATTCGGTGGGATGTATTCATCATCATCATCATTTTCAATGGATCTAAAATCTGTCTCACTATCTGAAAACTCCACATTATTTTCAGTATTCTGGGACATATCCCCCACTGGATCCTCATCTGATTGATCATCAAGCAATAAATTTAATGATGGTGATGTTTTTTCAACTATGACAACATCTCGACTAGTTGATATGTTATTAGTTACAGGATCATAGACTCTATAACCTTTGACTGTCTCACTAAATCCTACCAAACATAAAGTAACATAAAGATTACACTAGGTGCCGTTACCCTAAGTTGCCCCGGTCTCCCCCAGTACAATGTTTGTGTCAGCAATATTGGCGAATTGGGGTCATGATGTGGGTAATAAATACTGCACCAAAAGCACGTACAGATTACCGAACTCTGGGGTCTTCCCCAGAGGGAAGTCACTGACTGATCTCTGGGTTAGTCTGGGTATGCCTATTGTGGAACTTAACGTGGAGCAGTAGGTGACCAAGTGCCACACCCTAGATCAGCCCTAACAAAGGAAATAGTGTGGGCGCGCAGCTTAAGTTGCCGTTCCAGCTTACCTCCCTTTGTTAGGTTCTCCACGTCTTTGCCGGCTCGGTGAATGCTCTGGGACCTAAGTCTAGGGTTCATTCACCACCGCTAAAGCGTTGCCCTCCGTGTATCTTCAGCCTAGGCAGTTCACATCATGCTCCCAGCCATCTTGACCATCTGGGGGTAAGATAGCTATCTAGACGTTAAGGCACTATTTTATAATAAAGAGTGGGTTACCTGTGGAAACCTGAGTATTCTTCCCCCTCAACCAACCCTTAACGTGACATGGTGGAGGCGCCTCGTTGGATCCCCGTCTGTTAATCCTCACATTAGCAGACACACCCTCGCAGACACACGCTAAACAAGGGCACAAAGAAAAAGGGAATGATTGAAGACGGTACACTTCTAGGTCCACAAAATCTGGCAGCCCGCTTCGAATAAGGTACAGAAGCTCAAGTGGAAGAAGATAAGATAAGACAAGGGCCAGAAGGGTAAGGAAGAAACATAGCGAAAACACAATGATAGGTTGTGGAAGAAAAAGGGCTAGCCTGCAGGTCCACAGTTGCTTGAACTGAGTAGGGCAATGTCAAGAGGGGCCTGTAGGACGCTCTAAGAAGGCAACATTTTTATAGCAGCATTAGCAGCACATTATTTTTGTATTATATTGGGTATGGTCAAAGGCAAACTTTCTTAATTAGGTTTCATAGAATAAGTGTATAGTTAGCGCAATTATTTATTTACAATATCTTGATTTCTAGGTCAGTGTCGCGGTCCCTGACCTAAGTGTAGGTATTTGATGACCTAGCAAATTCGTGCAATTATGAAGTTCTAGGTTACAACAACAAAGTGTACTGGTTTACATAAAGGTTTTATTTATGTTTTAAGAGATGAATGGTAAACAAAGTAATAATTGGAATCTTATTTTATTTTTTTAGGGTCAACCTGGCAATCTTGTTGCGTCTATCGATCAACTGCTACAGCCTTGTTGAAAAGCGAACTAGCCTTATGTCTTGGAGAAGCCGACATCTTCAGATGGGTCCCGCCACGACGGTTTTACTTACACCCGTGTGCACCCGAAGTCTTTAATAAGTCGAGCTGAAGAAGCATCTCCAGATGGGCTTACGTTAATTAGGAAGAAATATACATGTCCAAGGATAGGTGTGCTAAAGGAGCACGCAAAAGGACAGAATATGAAGAAATGAAGCTAAGCGATGAAGTTTGCCGCTTAGAGAATACAGTGCCAAGAGAAGGCACTACGATGAGATGAAGCCTAGGTGAAGCGTTTCCACTTAGACGATGGTGCCAAAGAAGGGTACAATGAGCAATTTACGGAATTTCGCTTAATAAGGAAAGCAATAAGATAGACGCAACAGCAAGGTTGAAAGGTGACCCAATGTAACATTTGTGATATTTTAAAGTACACCCCTATCTCTCGCAAGCATTAAGAATTTGTAATTATAAATATTAAGAATATGTAATTATTATATTGTAATCTGGTGAAGAAATAAAGGACTCGTTCCACCACCTTTATACACCCTATAGCATTTAAGATTAACATTAGTAGACTTTATGTAAGTTTCGCTTTTAGTGTTCGGGGCGAACACTTTCTAGGGGAGGGGCATGTAACATAAAGATTACACTAGGTGCCGTTACCCTAAGTTGCCCCGGTCTCCCCCAGTACAATGTTTGTGTCAGCAATATTGGCGAATTGGGGTCATGATGTGGGTATAAATACTGCACCAAAAGCACGTACAGATTACCGAACTCTGGGGTCTTCCCCAGAGGGAAGTCACTGACTGATCTCTGGGTTAGTCTGGGTATGCCTATTGTGGAACTTAACGTGGAGCAGTAGGTGACCAAGTGCCACACCCTAGATCAGCCCTAACAAAGGAAATAGTGTGGGCGCGCAGCTTAAGTTGCCGTTCCAGCTTACCTCCCTTTGTTAGGTTCTCCACGTCTTTGCCGGCTCGGTGAATGCTCTGGGACCTAAGTCTAGGGTTCATTCACCACCGCTAAAGCGTTGCCCTCCGTGTATCTTCAGCCTAGGCAGTTCACATCATGCTCCCAGCCATCTTGACCATCTGGGGGTAAGATAGCTATCTAGACGTTAAGGCACTATTTTATAATAAAGAGTGGGTTACCTGTGGAAACCTGAGTATTCTTCCCCCTCAACCAACCCTTAACGTGACAATATCATCTGTGATGATTTTTTGTCCCACTTCAACCTCTTTTCTTTTGGAATGTGTGTAACACATGTAATACATGACTACCAAAAATTCGAATATTACTTACATCTGGTTTTCTGTTGTGCCACATCTCAAATGGTGTCATCTTGTTGAGCCCCGCAACAACTGATCTATTGCGTAAGTACACAGCTGTATTTGCAGCCTCTGTCCAGAAATGTTTCTCCAACTGAGCATCAAATAGTAAACATCGAGCCTTCTCGACGATGGTTCGATTCATTCGCTCTGATACTCCATTTTGCTGTGGTGTGTAGGGGTTGGACTTCTGATGTACAATCCCGTTATCCTTCAAAAAAGTTTCAAAAGCATTACTACAAAATTCACCACCATTATCGCTCCTAAAAGTTTTAATCTTTTCACCTCTTTGATTCTCAGCAAATCTTTTAAAATCAATAAAATGTTTTAGAGCTTCACTTTTCTCTTTAAGGAAGTAAATAAACACCATTTTTGTATAATCATCCTCCAAAAGTAGAAAAAATCTAGATCCACCCAAAGATGTCACTTCCATAGGCCCACATAAGTCGGCATGAATAAGTTCAAGCACTTTGTTTGCCCTGCTACCCTGATGCTTAAACTGAAGCCTAGCTTGTTTTCCTTCTCAGCATACGATACACACGTCAATTCAGGCACATGCATTATCTGTTTAAAACCGCTTTCGCAACTGAAGTACCTACTCTATTATAAATTTTACAACAACTTTCATTAAACACAACCTTGTTACCCTGCTTAATTAATTGACTAACTAAATTCAGGCACATGCAAAACATTTTTGACTACTACATCATGTTCAATATCATTAACAAGGGTTGTTAAATGTACATTACCCACTGATACAACAGGAGCTCTGGATTTGTTGGCTACTACCACCTCACTAAGCTCTGGTTCCATTAGAACTTCCTCCAGCCAGTCTCCTCGAGCAGTTAAGTGAACACTCGCCCCTGAGTCAATGTACCAATCACTGTTGTTAAATTTTCCATTTAGAAAACAGACACTAAAAGCATTTGGTTGCTTTTTATTTTCCTGCGATTTCCCTTTGAACGACTGTGCTAATTGTGGACATTTGTTTTGAAAATGTCCCATTTGTTTACATCGGAAACACTTGACATTTCGAAATTGGAATCCTTTTGACTTTTCCCAGCTGCCAGCGTTGCCATCAGCGCCTCCACTCTGGTGTTTCTTGTGGGAACCGTTCGTTGTAGTTCGTCCCGCAAAAGCGCCACCTGTCCTGCTGCCACACCTGCCATCTGTATCCATATCTAGTAGTTTCGACTTGATGGAATCCGTTTTTATGGGAATGCCGGAATGTTCTATGGCCATGATCATGGGACTGAATCGTTCAGGTAAACCAGCCAGCAACAAGGAGCCTACCCATTCTTCATCAATTCTGAATCCAGTTCGGCGTAACTTTTGTGCTGTTTCAATTACATGGTTCACATAGCTTTCCATCGAATCACTGCTTTCTAACCTCACAGATATTAAGGTCCTAAGCAAACCGATCTTGCGCCTGAATCCAGTGTCATCATATAGTCCCTTAAGTATGGTCCATATTTCCGTGGCGGTCCTGGCTTCTTTTACGTGTAGAAACAATGAAGGATCCAAAGTCAAAACAAGCTTTGCCTTAGCTTTATTTATTTTGGGTTCATCAGTCTCAGTTCCATCCAAACATTTGGATAATCCTTCGAGAACAAAAAAATTCTCTAACCCCAAACATCATAGTTTTCTCTGCCTAGCAACTTGGGCACATTAGACAAGTAACTCTGAGCCATTCTTGCTCCAACTCATACAGAACACACACGTTTTTAACTCAAAAAACGACAATGTAACAACACGTGGTTAACCTGGGGACTGGGCCCATAACCTATTAGAGATAAACGCGGTAAAAGAAAACAACCACCTCCGTTGAGTTTCAGGAACAGACTATTTTATTAACTAACGGCAAAATGATGAAAGAGTTGACAGTGACAAAAGTGGTCATACGTCAAAAAAACTTAACTAAGACGACAGAAGACAGAATATCAAATTACAGTGAAATCAAATACTCTAACAGATATAACCGACTTCAAAGATAAAAGCATAAGTTTCATATCATTTTCGTCCACAAGTGCAAAAAAAGGCAACTACACGTGGTGTTCCCAGGCGGTCACCCATCCAAGTACTAACCACGCCCTACGCTGCTTGACTGCGGTGATCGGACGGGAACCGGTATATCCAGCGTGGTATGGCAGTTGCCTGTAAACTAATCAATAACCGAGTAATAAAAACCACCAAAAGTGTAGGAGAAATGCAAATGTCATTTTCATGGTTGCATGGTTGAAATGGATGGCTAAATTATCTCAGAGCTGTAGCTAGTTCCTAAAAAGATGATATAACCGACTTCAAAGAAAAAAGCATAAGTTTCATATCATTTTCGTCCACAAGTGCAAAAAAAGGCAACTACACGTGGTGTTCCCAGGCGGTCACCCATCCAAGTACTAACCACGCCCTACGCTGCTTGACTGCGGTGATCGGACGGGAACCGGTATATCCAGCGTGGTATGGCAGTTGCCTGTAAACTAATCAATAACCGAGTAATAAAAACCACCAAAAGTGTAGGAGAAATGCAAATGTCATTTTCATGGTTGCATGGTTGAAATGGATGGCTAAATTATCTCAGAGCTGTAGCTAGTTCCTAAAAAGATCAAATAACCGACTTCAAAAACAAAAACAGTAAGTTTCATATCGTTTTCGTCCTCAAGTGCAAAAAAAAGGCAACTACACGTGGTGTTCCCAGGCGGTCACCCATCCAAGTACTAACCACGCCCTACGCTGCTTGACTGCGGTGATCGGACGGGAACCTCAACTCAACTCAAACAACTTTATTTCCAAATTACATAAGTTCACATTTCACCTTAACAGCTAATTATACACATAACATGCATAACTTAAGAACTGGTATTAGAGAAAGCCATATGTATGTACAACATACAAGAAAGGCTAACCAACAAAACTATGTCACAAAAAACATAGCGGTCGATGTTATGACCGACGCTGCTGTCAGAGGGTGCTTTAATATGATTTCGCTAAGGGTCCGTCACCTGAACTATGTTCTTATATGGACATTAGAGCAGCTGTTTTCTTGCTGGTGCAAATGTAGTGAATGTTACGTTATCCGTTTAAATATTATACGTAAAGTTTATACTGATTTATGTTGGAAAAATAATAGTAAAAAACCAACTTAAAGTGAGCTTCAGGTACTCTGTAGCATAAAAATGTTATGTCCGAAGACACCTGAATCGATACAAAGATATATGAATTAATTATAGTGAAAGATAAGTTTTAAAATTATAGAGTGAAACTGCAATGTACCAGTATGGTAGATTGTTTTTAGGGAGGTTGCCACTGTTCGTAGAAGATTGGAAGCCGTCTGTGTACTGGTCCGTGTATAATCCGTTGATCTGGATCGTAGCGCACCGAAGTTAGGTTTTTTGTTAGATCACAGCCATGAATTTGAGATTTGTAAGAGATGCGGTCTGAAACAGCTGCAGTCGCTTTCGTTGTGTGTCTGAAATGATATTCCACACTGGAGCTCCGTAAAGTAATGTTGGCCTAATTATCATTATATAAATGGTTAATTTATTTGAAGGAGACATGGGAGATTTAGGGTTTATGAGGGGATAGAGTTTGTTGCTGAGCGGCGAANANNACGTGCCACACNNGNNANAAANTCGGGNACANNTNCTTCNAGTCGGATCCCTGTNNNGGTCGATNATCGACGTCGNATTATGAGCCTNTGGNGCCTCGCNNNTAGTGACTCTACGNNGACAGTTCAANCTGCNCACTGTGNNCCNGNANTTCGGANAAATCGGNTNTCACNTAAAGTNGNTACTATAGAAGNGTANNAACGCGTGGTAAATNTATCCNTAACCNAGTNCAANGTNTCGCATGCAGACAAGCTCNNNGACCACGCGGGATCGTCCCTNNTGCGTCCTTCNGGGACCCAAANCACCGNNGACGNCNCGAGNGGTGGCTANGAATATGGTTNTGTGNTNTNCGTTATTATANTNTACNATAGCTTCGTATNAGCCCAGGGTGGAGANNNTACNNCCGNNNGACGATCTACTCAAGCCTTTCAGGCNTNCNNTATATAGTCCTTCTANCCANGGGGAGATGGACGGNNNGAGTCTATCCACNTTACTGATGCGAGTAATTAAGTCACTTCTCGCAGTCGAAGCGAATTCACTGCAACCATGTAACCCCTTACTGTTGGTCCATATCTGGAAATCTGTTTGCCAATCCGGTTTCAAATCCTTCTCCAAACCATCTTCTGATTACTTTCAAATAGAGTCTGAGTCGCTTGCCCTTTTATGTATGTTCTTCCTTAGAAACGCTGCTCTTCATTCTTTTTGTAGCCTCTTTATCTGTCACCTTCGCGATTTGACCAATCCTCCAACCATTATGATTTGTCCTTTCCGGTACCTTAAGTCACTATCAAAAGCTTGACAATCCTCTACATATCGCGGGGTAAAATGTCCTTCCGGGTGGTTCTTCATTTTTCCTGCTCCTGGTTACGCCAGTTCTGACGAGGTCGGTAAACGGGACTGCTGTCTGCAATTCCGCGGTAATGTCCTCTCTACGTCCACAATTATTAACACGTAATGTTTCTCTTTTACAGAGGAGTTTCCGGTGATTTGTTGTAATGTCCTGATTTTCGTCGGCACTGTGGGTTTGGAGAACAAGACCGTTGTCTGCAATTCCTTCTATCGTGTCCTTTGCGCCACATCGATAACATTCCAATCTTGTGATCGGACGTGGATCGTAAGTTCAAACTGTGTGGAATGCCCATTTCCTAATGCTGCCATTTTGTTGCACTAATTGTCCGAATATTGATTTAATTTCATCTATTAAATTTTAGCAACATGATCGGCTGCGGTACTCTTCCTCTTGAATAGTCTCTGGCTGAAAGTCATTGCACGCAGCTTCAACTTCCTGCGCTCGAACCAGTAATTCGCTGTTGTTGCTCCCTTTGAACATCTTCAGCCATTTCTTTACCTCCAGATCTCGAATCCCATCTACAAAATACTGTGCCACATGTTCTTCTTGGATTTCATCCGGGACGGCTGGGTAAGCCAGATGCACAAGGCGACCGAATTTCGGTTTCAAACTTTTCTAGATTTTCACCAGTATTCTGCTGTCTTGCCCTTAATTGCGTTCGATACACTCATTTCTTATGATGATTCCCAATAACGACGTTCCTAATGCAGCTACTAATGCTTCATAGTTGCTTCGTTGGGCGATAGGCACCGTCTCCAATGCGTAACAGCTCCAATGCAGGTCCTCGTAATGCCACCACAAGTGCTATCAGCCATTTTCCTCGTTACTCCCATACGATTTGCATTTGCAGCGGCCTCAAATTGGAGTTGGTACGTTGCCCATGAAGTTTTTGACCTTCGTATGTGGGAGGCTTGATCTTGTGTGAGCCTCGTTTCGGGTGAACACTGTAGAGCTGACCTCTCTGCTGTCAATTTTCTGCTCTAAGGTCGCGTAGCTTTATGTCTCATACATCATTCTGAATTTTATGAATGTCCTCCCGAACAATTCAATCTGAATTTTATTAATGTCTCCCGAACATCGTTTAAATTTTACCTGAAGCATCACACACCATCTTTTTTGAGACTATGGGATTACATACTCTTGGATTTCTGTTTTTGGTCCCCGCTAGAACGTTCAATATTTCTACGTTACGCTCTCTATCTTCTTGACGCATTTCCATATCTTGTTGTCTCATTCTTTCTTGTTCTTCTTTGTCTTGTTTGTCGAAATCATTTCTGTTCTTTCCTTTGTCTTCGTTGTCGTATCCTTTCCTGTTCTTCTTTACTTTGTATAATGCATTTCCATTAATAGCTACAAGTGGGCCTCCATGTTTGAACTTTGACGTCTTGTTATTGGCATAAAATAAATTTAACCACCACCACTGTTCGAAAATCTCTAGTCCGGTTTCTGAAACAAGTCTTTATACCCGAAGTTTAGTTTCAATTCACGTCGCACTTTCTGACACTTCAATTGTTACGTTTTTCCCGTGGGTTTACACAAAGTCAATTTAAACTCAACAATTAATAACTTTATTTACACTTCAAAACACTCTGTACAATAATTAACTCAGCTATTAAAAACACTACTACAATTCCACAACTATTTCACTATTTAAACTTTACCGCGTTCCCAAATTCACTACTACACTACCACTCCTGCGGTCGACACCGCTTCTTTTATATTCACAAACCACGTTCTAGAATGACCGCGAAACGCTTTGCGATTTGCTTCGAATATCAGCGATTCTTCCAGGTGTGGCGCTTCCTAACTGTGGCCTACTTTAACACGCGCCCGCCAGATTTATGCGGCGCATCGGTTTCATCGAGTATCGAGCATAGTAGGCCCAAACCGTAACAATATTATAAAGAGATATAGTCTGTTCAGCGATTTTTGACTGTTCCGTCAAACTGTATGTAGATGATTAAATGTGATATTGATGGATTGTCAAAATGATCATAGTTTTATTGGTTTTAGGTTACAGCTGAAGGTCTAAATAAATTATATATTATGCTGCTGTTCTACTCTCGGTTCTACTTCTACAGTAATAGCACGAATTTGGTGTTTTGATTAGTGTAAAATACAAAAAAGGAGGTTTTTGATCTTTGAAGTGAGCATCGATGTTTGCAATGGTTCTCATTTCATCACGTGATTTTCTATGAAATTTTCATACTTGTACATTTACGTTTTGTCCAAAAAAAAAAACACAGAATATCATAGTGGCTTCACTAGTTTTAAATAAAGTTTTAAAGTTTTGTAAAGTTTTAATTTTTCTTTACACCGTTCAGGATGATGTTTTGCGCAGTAAATTTCGAAATGCTTAAAGCATCATCTAAAACTCTCCTCAAAATGTGTGCATCAATATAGTCAACACTCATAAACAGCAGTTTATTAAAAAAAACTTACAGCGTTTAGCATTAATAATGTTTTTCCAGACACTTTCTCCTTCTGGATTAGTTCCTTTTCACTATACCTGAAAGGTATTTTGAACAGACCTCGATTTAAGACGACACTTGAGCTGTTTCTTTACGAAACTAACAAAAACGTCAAAATAACCTGACATTAATTGAACCATCAAACTGACAATAGCTGGTAGTATGATGTTATATAAAACACAAATTTTTATTCGACCTTTATCTGCTGAAATAAGATAAGTAATGTGACGCAACAGTCAGAAGTCACTGAACAGATAATATGATAAATTATCATTCATATTAAACTGATAAATTAATAATATCATAAGAACTATTACAAATTGTTAAAAAAATGTAATATGTAACATGTAACTAAAACGCAACTTATTTCTAATCTGGTAGAATAATTTTATCAAATATTCCATAAATAAAAAAAAGAATGCGAAAACTAGTTTCCCAATTGGTTATTTCTTTCTTTTCAGTTCTTTAATTATAATGTCATATCATATCTGTTTTTCACATTCACAAAAATTTCATATTTTATAAAATAAATAATTAATTGTTTAGATATATTTTGTTTAATTATGGTGGACATGTCATAAAAAGAATGACATTTACTAAGCACCGTTTTGGCTTTTACTGCAAATGACTGCTAAAGTCAGCTTAAAAAGCAACTGTTTTTGTTTTTTAAAAAAAAAAAACAATTTTTTTGTAACAAAGCAAAAAACGTGCCCTTTTAAACTAAATAAAAAAACAAAATGGCGTTTATAAGAAAAAACATATATTGATGATAGTTATATATATATATTTAGATCTCAAAACCGAAACGTCGGGCTTTAAAACGATCTACACAGGAAGATAGCCCTTAAAAAATTGCTCTAGCAATGTTTAAGTCAAATTTGAAAATGTTTCAAATTAGAGATAACACAGAACTTTTTTGAAAATCGCAGGTTATTGGTTTTTGAAAAACAACTCAAAAAAGAAGCAAACATTTAATGTAGCGCAGACGGTGTTAGATTGCCCATCAAATTCTCTAAAACACTCCTCATTTAATCTTCGTAATTGCTCTTACGGGAAGCGAGATTCCTGTATAGAAAATCGAATCTTGGACACACTGTATATTAAATTAAACCATAACTCCTGTGTTGCGACATCCCCTATTAACATTGACCAAACCTGGGTAAATATTCTAGAGGAAGAGATAACACTTGGTCATATCAGACAAAACAAAAATTTCTTGTAATTTTGTTTTCATTATACATACATATAACCCACCTTTCACTACAACAATAGATAACTAGTGTAATGACAAAAGTCAAAATTGATGTCAATTTGTACTGACAAAAAACCCTTTTCGGAGTTTAAGTTAAATTCTATATTATCAGGTTTAATATATTTTAAGTTATGGTTTTCTGTACTAAGAAATAAGTAACTAGTTTCATCATAGTTATAGAACATATGTCCAATATTTTTATTCAACTTAAAAAAATGTGTACATTTTCCTTTTTAAAATTAGATTTCAACACCCTTTAACAAAGCATATTTGGAGTATTTTTTATATATAGTAAGTTGGCATTATTTCTCGATGTAGAATCGATGATTACAATTTTTTGCAATCATTAAAAAATACCCTGTGTGGTATTTGTGCATAGTTCTATTGACTAGAAGTTTTGTTAAATAAATTACACATCTAAAGAGAATGGTAACCGAAAATTGAATTTTAAATTAAAACTACTATTATCACACAGCTAATAAAAAACAAAAATCGAAAATGGTGCAAGCTAGATGTGTCATTCATCAAACCAGTCTTTCTTAAAATCAATTGGACTATCCAAAAATTATGATATTTGTTTACACTGGCACTAATATTTGAATGGATTGACATGAGTACTGCAGTAAAGAAACTTCATATTTGGTCAAAAAATAGAAAAAGCTTTGAAATTCATGGTTTAGATGTTGAATACACCTCATACAGACTAATTGAGTGTTTAAACTGAGGTTTGAGAATGGCTTATCTGTGTTTTACAAATACAACACATTTATCCTCATTGGCATAGTTATACTTTAGACCAAGCTTAAGCTAAATGTGGTTTCCAACTATGACAATATGGGTGAAAAAAGTCACAGTCAAGTACAGGGTGAGTCAACATTAGAGTAAAGTTCATTTATCTCATTTGTTTTGAGAAATACAAAAAAATAAAAAAAAAAAGTTTAGAGAATATTGAGATGCATAGTTTAAAACTAATTTTGGATATAAATTGGCATAAAAGCGTGCCAGATAAAATATTACTTTTTTTAAATGAAATCCCCCATTTTTTAACACATTTTTAGAATCTCTATGAAATTATAAAACTTTTTTGTTAATAATGTCATATACCTAAACCTAATAGTTTTTCTAATATTTCATTTTTTTTTCACAAAAATATTAGTTTTTACTTTGATGGAAAATTGTCTGCATCACCATTCCTTCTAAAGTTAGAATACCTACTCAAATATGGTGCAAACGTTCTACAGGGATCACAAAAGAAATGTATCCAAAACAACTGGTGTTAGATGCTACAGGGCGTTCAATTTTTTAAATATACTTTGACTTCAATTTCAACAATGAAATCTCAACTTTTTTTAAACGGAACACCGTGTATATTATTTTTTTTCTGATAACTTTTACGAAACACTTTAACTTTTATTAAGTCATATACATCATTTTAACAGTCTGTGATTTATTTTTTAACTTTTACTTTTGTTTTTTGATATACTATATTAACTAAAGTAAAATCTGAACATTGCCTTTGAGATATAAGTTGAGTAAGAATAAACATTTTAAATTGTTGTAACTGACGTAAAAAATAAAACATTTTAGTTGTTTTCTAAAAATAAATACATAAATGGATTTACTAAAATCATTTTTATATGCTTTTGGAAAGACTAACAAAAATAACTCATGAAAATAAGTAATAATATTTTTTTAACTAACTTACTTAATTTACATGTCAAAGTATGGCACCTGCATATTTGATTTATAGTAAGAAATTTAGTTATAAAGCTTAGTTTAGTTAAGATAACAAAAACGACTTAAGATAACTATATGACTTAATAAAAGTTAAAGTGTTTCATAAAGGCTATCAGAAAAAAGAATAATGCACAGGGTGTTACATTTGAAAAAGTAGAAATTTCTCAAGTTGAGTTAGTCAAAATATGTTTTAAAAAATTGGACGCCCTGTAGCATCTAACGCAAGTTTACTTGGATAAATCTTTTTTGTCATCCATGTAGAATGTTCGCACCAAATATGAGTGTTTCGTCTCAATTTCTTTTGTATTGTAAATTTTTTTTTTTTATTATTATAATTGGGTTTACGTAAGAATAATTGTTATTTTTCCTTTACTTATTTAAACAGAATGCACGCACAGTCTCATTTTCCAAATGATAGCAATTTTACTATGTATTTTATTGTTCGACTTAGCGACTACTTCCTAATTTCCCTACTGCGAAATTAAATCAGTTCCCAGTCAAAGACACTATTAGAAACTTAGGCCTACTGCGGTTTTCCCTACACGTTACATTTGATTTGTGCAACTTTGCAAGGAAGTTCTGACATAAAACTCTAACCTGGAATCGGTTTAGCCTAAAATATACAGTCGGGGTCGCTTAAGAACTGTAACACCCCAAGGAGTATTCTACCTTTAGAAACAATGGCAATACAGACAATTTTCCATCAAAGTAAAAACTAATATTTTTGTGAAAAAATTGAATTATTAGAAAAACTATTTGATTTAGGTATATGACATTAGTTAATAACAAAAAAGTTATTATAGAGAATCTAAAAATGTGTTAAAAAAATAGAGGGTTTCATTTAAAAAACTAATATTTTATCTGCCACACCTTTATGAACCACCTTGTATATCCAAAAGTAATTTTAAACGATGCATCTCAATATTCTCTAAAACATTTGTATTTTTCGAAACTAATGAGATAATGAACTTTACTCTATAGACTCACCCTGTATAATGGTGCAAATGAGGATTAAAATAAGAAAATCACCCTTAATGTTAATTACATCCCATCTGAGACTTTATTCATAGAAAAGGAAAACCTGGAGTATTTAAAATATCTAAAAATTTAGGAGATTTAGAAGTATCTACTGGCATTGTTTTAAAACGATTGCAGCTGCAGAAATATTTTTGCTTTACAATCATAGTGCTGGATAGGTAGAGATAGGTAACCCTTTCATCACATGATCTCATTATTACTATTACTTTAGACATGCTTTTAGATAACACATGTTAACTTAAAATTGATCACTGCAGTTTACTAAAGTGTATAGTGATGATTATTGTGTTAAACATCAAATAATAATAAAAAATGCAATGCTTTTAATTTTAATGTTAATTTCAATAAAATCAGTTAACTGACCTGAAAACTTGATGTTTTATCCACTGTTGTACTGTAGATAGTTGAAAACTGCACACAATTTTACTCCTCAACTTGATTATGTAGTCTTCTTAGTGGGTAATTTGTTCCTCAAGTAGGTCACTTTCTTCATTAAAGTTGAGCTTTTTCATCTCCACATGGAAAAGTAATGAAGTATTATTATCAACATATACCAGATACAGATCTGTAAGATAGGCCTCATTTAACTTAAACCACACTAAACTACTTAAAGCACCCTTAAAAAAGGCAGGGCTACATAGGTTAGGTATTCAATAATTGCCCTTGAAATCTTACCAGGGCCAGCAGCCGTTGTAACGGTTATGCCCGTCAAAAACGAAAAATATCCAATTACTTGATTTTATTGTATAATGTGTACTAATTAATGGCTTATTATCAGAATGTAATTGTTGTAAAATAGTTTCCATGTAAATCATTTTGACATAACAAAACAAAAACAATAGCCTAGTGACAACTGACAAGTGGGAATTTTAGTTGACATGACAAGAGATCCAACACAAGCGGAACTTGTTTCCTCACAGCGATACGCCGCATGACGTCACAGTGGGTGCTCGGTTGTACAATATTGTCACGATTAATTAGTAAACCAACAGCACAAGTTAAAACGAGACGTTTTCAAGATATTCTACTTTTCTAACTTTTTTCGGAAATTGCATTTAAAATGTTAAAAAAAAATATATCGGTTATTTTTTGGGTCTCAGCAACCTCTCTCTCGTTTTTTTCGTTGTACTAGGCACCAATAAGATTTAAGATACCTTTGTAATTCCACCATTGAAAACCGTAAACCATTTATTATTTCCTTCATTTTACTAGGAGAAAATAATTTTCAAGGCACCTTTCTAGTTCTACCAATGAGAGCCGTTCCAAACTGATTATTTCCTTCATTTTACTAGAGCCCATAAACTTAAGAACCTTTTTAGTTCGACCAACGAGAGTCGTTTCAAACTGATTATTTCCTTCATTGTACTACAAGCCAATAAGATTCAAGGAACCTTGTAGTTCCATCATTGAAAGCTGTAAAATAATCATTATTTTCTTCATCTTACTAGGAGTCAATAAAATTTAGGAAATCTTTGTTGTTAGACCAATCAGAGCCGTTCCAAACTGAATTTTTCCTTCATTTTACTAGGATCCACTAAGATTCAAGGAACCTTTCTAGTTCCACCATTGAAAGCCGTAAAATATTCATTGTTCCCTTAATTTTACTAGGAATCAATCAAATTCAAGGAACCTTTTTACTTCTACCAATGAGAGCCGTTCTAAACTGATTACTTCATTCATTTTACTAGCAGCGCATAAACTTAAGGAACCTTTTTAGTTCGAACAATGAGAGCTCTTACAAACTGATTATTTCCTTCATTTCACTAGCTGCCAATAAGATTCAAGGAATCTTTGTAGTTCCACCATTGAAAACCGTAAAATATTCATTATTTCCTTAATTTTACGGGAATCAATAAAACCTTTTTTGTTCGACCAATAAGAGCCGTTCCAATCTGATTATTTCCTTCATTTCACTAGAAGTCAATAAGATTCAAGGAACATTTCTAGTTCCACCATTGAAAGCAGTAAAAATATTCATTGTTTTCTTCATTTTACTAGGAGTCAATAAAATTTAAGGAACCTTTCTTGTTAGACCAATCAGAGCCATTCCAAACTGAATATTTCCTTCATTGTACTAGGAGCAAATAAGATTCAAGGAAACTTTGTAGTAATTGAAAACCGTATAAATATTCATTATTTCCTTCATTTTACTGGGAAATAATAAGATTCAAGGAACTTTTGTAGTTCCCCCATTGAAAGCCGTAAAATATTCATTATTCATTTTACTAATTGTCCTTAAAATTCAAGGAACCTTACTGTGTTAGACCAATGAGAGCTGTTCCAAACTGATTATTTACTTTATTTTACTAGAAGCCCATAAACTTAAAGAACCTTTATAGTTCGACCAATGAGAGCCGTTTCAAACTGATTTTCTTCATTGTACTAGGAGCCAATAAGATTCAAGGTACCTTTGTAGTTCCACCATTGAAAACCGTAAAATATTCATTATTGCCTTCATTTTACTAGGAGTCATTAAAATTCATTGAACCTTTCTAGTTCGACCAATAAAAAAGCCGTTTCAAACTGATTATTTCCTCCATTTTACTAGAAGCCCATAAACCTAAGGAACCTTTCTAGTTCCACGAATGAGAACCGTTCCAAACTGAATATTTTCTTCATTTTACTAGGAGTCCATAAACGTAAGGAACCCTTTTAGTTCGACCAATGAAAGCCGTTTCAAACTGATTATTTCTTTTATTGTACTAGAAGCCAATATGATTCCATGATTCTTTGTAGTTCCATCATTGAAAGCCTTCAAATATTCATTATTTCCTTCATTTTACTAGGATCCACTAAGATTCAAGGAACCTTTGTAGTTCCACCATGGAACGCCGTAAAATATTCATTGTTTCCTTCATTTTACAAGGAGTCAATAAAATTCAAGGAACCTTTTTAGTTCTACCAATGAGAACCGTTCCAAACTCATTATTTCCTTTATTTTACTAGCAGCCCCTAAACTTAAAAAACCTTTTCAGTTCGACCAATGAGAGCCGTTCCAAACTGATTATTTCCTTCATTTTTCTAGGGGTCCATAAACTTAAGGAACCTTTTCAGCTCGATCAATGAAAGCCGTTTTAAACGGATTATTATCATCATTGTACTCGAAGCCATTGAAAGCCGTAAAATATTCATTATTTCCTTCATTTTACTAGGAGCCAATAAGATTCAGGGAACTTTTGAAGTTCCACAATTGAAAGCCGTAAAATATTCATTATTTCCTTCATTTCAGTAGGAGCCAATAAGATTCAAGGAACGTTTGTAGTTCCACCATTGAAAACCGTAAAATATTCATTATTTCGTTAATTATACTAGGAATCAATAAAACCTTTTTTGTTCGACCAATGAAAGCCGTTCCAATCTGATTATTTCCTTTATTTCACTAGGAGCCAATAAGATTCAAGGAATTTTATACAGATTTTTATGATGAAATTAGACTGAGTTCACCCTCTAAACTGGGTTTGATACTCTAAAAGGTCGCCCCCGTTCTGAAATTTTCCTTTTTAACTTTTTTTTTAGTTTTCAAGTTGGAAAACTTAGTGTTATTTTGGTGATGGGAAATTTAAATTCCAACTGTACTCCCCTTTTCCATAACAACCGTTCTCCAACTGCTGCAGCGGACCCATCTGCCAGCTACATGGACAACGTATCCCGTTTGTGTCCGCAGGCCTGATGGACACTCCAGTGCCCCTAGAAACGGCACCGATTGACAACAAGTGCTCTTATTATGTAACGTTATCAATATACTTCTGCACTAGTTGGTAATTTGTAATGTTAAAAATGGTCTTAGCATATTCGAAGACATAATTGGCGCAGTCGGTAGAATCTGTCAAAAGTCAATCGATTTCCGGAGGGACTTTTTCGTATAACGATATGTGACAGATTAGAATAGTTCGGGAGTTCAATAATCAAAAAGACTTGTTCGAGGACTTATCGACGAGTTTCACAGTTACCGGGCAGCGAATTCACTATATTTGTGGACAGCATCGGGCACGGCAGCAAGATTTGGACCCTTTGTTATGATGAAACCTCACGTTAATGAGATTCAACACTTTTAATTAAGTTGCACAATGCCGTGGATTAATTGCATGAGATTATAGATAGCTAATAAATAAACAAACTCTTGGATATTTTGCAGGGGATCAAAACTAACCTTTATGCTATGTACCGGGTGACTCAATAAGAAACCGTTCATTCATTTTGGTATTGTTTTGATACAAACTCTTTCTAGAACATTCTGAAGGTTTCTAGAACATTATGGAGGCTTCTGAAACGTTCTAGAATATTCGAGAGAGTTCTAGAACATCCTGGAAGCTTATAGCACGTTTTAGATACTTCTAAAGAAATGTAGAATCTTCCAGAACGTAACAGATCTCTCTGAAACTTTCTAGAAAGTTATAGAGAGTTCTATAACAGTCTGGAAGGTTCTAGATGTCTCTGACACATTCTAGAATATTCGAGAATTCTAGAACATCCTGGAGGCTTTCAGAACACTCCGGATACTTCTAAAGCAGCCTAGAAGCTTCCAGAACGTATTAGATCTCTCTGAAACTTTCTAGAACGCTCTACAGGTTTCTATAACATCCTGGAGTCTTCTAGAACGTTCTAGACATCTCTGAAACTTCTAGAATATTCGAGAGAGTTCTAGAACATCCTGGAGGCTTTCAGCACGTTTTAGATACTTCTAAAGAAAGATCTTCTAAATTTTTGAGCACAATTTGACAGTTTTGACGTTAATGACAGTTGTCACGTGATTTTAGAACACTAGTTAACGAGTCAGTCACTTGACAACTTTCAAAATAATTGTCAAAAATGTCAAAAACACGTTTTATATCGAATACTGCAAGAAAACTGTTCTAAACTCTGATTTTTGCCACTTTTGAGCACAGTTTGACAGTTTTGACGTTAGTGACAGTTGTCACGTGATTCTAAAACACTATTTAGCGAGATGGTCACGTGACAACTGTCATAAAGTAACAATCTCAATAGTAACAATTATGCAGACTAGAACAACAGCAGAATCGATCCTTGCCGGTTTTGAGGCGAAAGAATTCAATTTGGCACAGATTGACCACGAACGAGCCAAATTCAGCGTCCAATGTGGTACCAATAGACGTAGAATGGCTCAAAAGTAACAAATATGCAGACTAGAATAACAGCGGGATCGATCCTTGTCGGTTTTGTGACGAAAGAATACAACTTTTCACTGATTGCTCACGAACGAGTCAAATTCAGCGTCCAATGTGGTCCTATCAGACGTAGAATGGCTCAAAGGTAACAAATATGGAGACTAGAATAACAGCGGGATCGATCCTTGTCGGTTTTGTGGCGAAAGAATACAACTTTTCACTGATTGTTCACGAACGAGTCAAATTCAGCGTCCAATGTGGTCCTATCAGACGTAGAATGGCTCAAAAGTAACAAATATGCAGACTAGAATAACAGCGGGATCGATCCTTGTCGGTTTTGTGACGAAAGAATACAACTTTTCACTGATTGTTCACGAACGAGTCAAATTCAGCGTCCAATGTGGTCCCATCAGACGTAGAATGGCTCAAAAGTAACAAATATGCATACTAAAACATCACCGGAATCGATCTTTGCCGGTTTTGAGACGAAAAAAATACTCTTTGACACAGATTGACCACGAACGAGCAAAAATCAGCATCCAATGTAGTCCCAACAGACGTAGAATGGCTCAAAAGTAACAAATATGCATACTAGAACATCACCGAAATCGATCTTTGCCGGTTTTGAGACGAAAGAATAATTTTTTTCACAGATTAATCACGAACGTCGTAAAAATTCTGCAGACTGGAACAGCAGCGGAATCGATTTTTGCTGGTTTTGAGACGAAAGAATACAATTCGGCACAGATTGACCACGAACCAGTCAAATCCAGCGACCAATGTGGTGCCATCAGTCGTAGAATGGCTCAAAAGTAACAATTATGTAGACTAGAATAGCAGCGGAATTGATCTTTGCAAGTTTTGAGACGGAATAATACAATTTGGCACAGATTGACCACGAACGAGCCAAATTCAGCGTCCAATGTAAAAGAAGAACATACTACATGGGACCAGTTTTTACCAGCCATCCGATTTTCTCTTAACACAGCCGTTGCTGGTAAAACTGGCTGCACCCCAGCTTTCTTGACGTTTGGCAGAGAGCTGCGGACTTCTGATGAAGTCGCCCATGATATTCGAACCATTGCCCAACAAGAAAACTTCGTTCCAATCATATCACCTTACCTAAAAAAAATGGGACCGTTTCTTGAAGCTGTCAGATCCCGAGTTGAGAAAGAGCTGACAAAACCAGGTCATCCAAACTATGAAGAAGGATTATAAACTGCGGTAAGTGATACATCTAATGGGTTTCACCAGCAAGTTTTGCCCCAAATGAGACGGAGCATATAAGATCTTGAGGTATGTCACTCCGGTTACAGTTGAATTAATCGATCCTGAACGATCCAACCAGAGCATTGGAAAGTACCATGTCTCCGATGTAGAGGAATTTACCAGAGAGAGGATAATGATACTCCTAAGCCGCTGCGGCCCGTTAAGCAGCGTGGACTACCCAAGAGGTATGACGACTACGTCGAGTAAATCCTACTTTCCCTTCGAGGGCGTAACGGGAAAGTAGAAAGGGAGTGTAACACAACCGTTAAATGAAGCCAAAACTTTTCTAAGCGCTCGAGGGAGGAAGAGGAGTTTTGAGGTAATGTAGAGTTTAAGTTAAGAGGTTAGGTGAATTTTTCCCGGACTTATGTTTTGCTTTTGTTTTTTGATTACTTTGATATAATGAAGTATTAATTAAAGTCTACAATCAGTGTCTGCTTCCCTGAAACAACAGAATATAACGGTGGCCCGTTACACTTATAAAATCCAAGTGGCGCAATTGACGAGGTGAAATAAATTTAGAGGGCGGCAAACGATAATACCCTGAAACTAGAACGGTGTCAGGCTATAGGTTTTCGACCCCGCTGATTCTTTTAAGCCAATCAGATTTCCCCTAGGTTGTCTAGCAACGGTAGCTGAGTTTGATATCTCGAATCCATAGCAACCGTTGGATATGGAACGGTATTTCGGAACCGATGGGACCTAAAATTTGTTCAACCCCAGATTTGGGTTCCTAGTGTGGGCTTTCATTTGACAGAAAAATTTTCAAAATCCAAGATGGCTGCTAGACATGGCAACGGTAACTAAGGGTTTGTAGGCCAAACGGTAAACAATTTGTATTGGCAAGTTTGCAGGGATTGGTAGAGAAAAAAAATAGGGGGAGTCATCAAAGACAAAAAAATTCTCCCTTGGTAACGGTTGCTATGTATGATATCTCGAAAACGGTAGAAGATGGATTTTTCCTGATTGCAGATTTGCAATCTAGGGACCACCTACCCAAAGTAAAATTTAAAAAATTTAAAATTGTCGTTTTCACCGAGAACCCGTTTTTCGGGTACCAGTAAACCTGTCAAACGGTGAGTCGGGGCCCAGATTTGATAACAGATTTGAGTTGAGCAGGTCCGAGTTGGTCTAGGATGAAAATATCAGATTTTTCGCTGCAGTGGTTCCGGAGATAAAAATTATGGTACCTGGGGCCAAAATTTTCTATCTTGGAACCTATGGGAAACAAACATTTTTCATTGCGGATTTAGTTTAGTCATAATTAATTTTCAGTCCACTGTTTGGTCACCAGTGTCACTGTTTGTCTATACTTATCATTTAGTTTATGACGTAATTTTAAGAATTACTGTTTTTTAGCTTTTTGAACATAAAGTACATTTTTTTTGTAACATGTAATACATCATTTTAATGCAAAAACGTCCTCTTTTTAACTAGATAAAAAAAACAAAATGGCGTCCGTAAGAAAAAAAGAAGTTGATGAGGGTATCTCGAGACCGAAACGTCGGAACTGAAAACAAAATACACAGAAAGATAGTCCTTAAAAAGTTGCTGTAACAATGTTCAAGCCAAATTTTAAAAATTTTTAAAATTATCGAAAATACAGCACTTTTTGAAAATTGTCATTTTTGCTTTTTCGAAAATAATTCAAAACGAAGCAAAAATTAAAATATTTTGAAAACGGTGTTGGATTGCCTATTAAATTCTCTAAAACTTTCCCCATTTAACCGACTCTGTAACTCTTACGGTTCCCGAGATTCAATACATGTAGAACCAATTTGGGACACACTGTATATTATATTCTGTGATACTATAACTATAGGTTCCAATTAGTTTAATAACTGACTGCGGTTATTGTAATATAAACAATTTTTCATTCACCATATTGTTGATATTTTTGCGAATAATTGAAGTGGGTACTTTCTTTTGCTTTAGATGGCGCGACGTGTATCAACTGTCCGATGCGCATAGTGACTTTTTCATTTGTACTATACTTTTGTCCAAGATTCGTTGCGTCACGTGACTCATATGCCACATCATCTATCAATTATCAATCTATCATGGGTCAGAATGGCCAGAAATCAGTTTTGTATAAGATCAAGGTCAAATGTTACGTTTTTGGACATCCATAGCGGGCTATGAATCAAGGCTTAACTAATTGAAAGTAATAAGTGAGTTTCTAGTTAGTGTCGTGTCTGTGCTCCACTCAGTCGAAGCCATATCATTAGGCTTGATTGACAAATTGTGTCATTTATATATCATACAGGGTGTGGGGGACTGTTTAATCCCAGATAGAAGCAAACTTTTTTGAACTCAATTATCACTGTTAAACAGGTGCTTTTAGCAATTAGTTGTTACATATTACTCCTTCAAATAGTCAAATTTTTAGTACTAAATGCATTGATATAATCCACACTTCTTCAAGCTCATACTGAAACATATCCTTCACCATATTGTCACGACTAGCGTGACGTGTTGAATTTAATTCAACTTATTTGCCTGGGATCTCGTGTCAGCGTGAAAATAAAACACAGTTAACTCTACCATCAAGTTCTATTAAATAAGTACTTTAAAGCGTTTTCTTCCGTCAACTCCTTATTCAAATGCATGAATTCTACAAATTCGTGATGTTTATCTCTTTGATGTTACAACCACGTTGATCAAAAAGCATGCATAATTTGAGATATTACAAGTTTTTGTAGCAAAGTGCAACAAATGGGATAGTCGATACCATATGTTTTTGATATTGGCGTATATAAACCATTTTGAACCATTTAGGATATCTGGGTATGGTTTCACTAGGTTTTTTTAACTGGTAATTCATTCAAGCATTGGAATGAACCGAAAAAAACATGAGAAGAAGTACTGTAGTAAGTTATAATATCTTCATTCATTTTTATGTGTCTATTGACTGTAGATGATGTTTTCTGATATATATGTGTTGGTGTTTGAGCTTTTACTCAAGCATTTCTCAACCTGTAGTAGGTGGTTGAGAATTGCTGGCTTGACCCTCCTTACTATATTTTTTACTTAAGTGCGTCTTTCCTATAATATCGAATGGGTTGATAGCATTTTTTATGATACGGTCTGATGCGTTATTGAGTACAAATATGTTTGAACTGAACGGCATCGCGTATTTTATGGTAAAATTAAATTGAATATATTGTTACGGTTTGGGCCTACTATACTTGATACTGGATGAAACCGATGCGCCGCAATATCTGGCCGGGCGCGTATTAAAGTAGGCCACAGTTAGGAAGCGCCGCCTGGAATATTCTTTAATGGTCAAGGCAACCCGCGAAGCGTTTCGCGGTCATTCTAGAACGTGGTTTGCGAATATAAAAGAAGCGGCGTCGTCGACGACAGAGAGTAGAGTAGTAGTGAATTTGGGAACGCGGTTAAGTTTAAATAGTGGAATAATTGTCGAATTGTAGTAGTGTTTTTAGTAGCTGTGTTAATTATTGCACGGAGTGTTTTGAAGTGTAAATAAAGTTATTAATCGTTGAGTTAAACTGACTTTGTGTGAACCCACGGGAAAATCGTAACAATATATAGAAAGAGCTCTTACTAAGGTAATCTTTACAAGTTGGCATCAAATGGGAAAAATCAAAAGAGGTAACTTTGCTTTTTACATAATTAATTTTCCTAATTATTTGCCACTTTTGATTGTGGGTCAGCTAACTGACTTAAGCGCCATTACAGTGTCAGTTTCTTTAAACTAACATACACGCCACATAATTGTCTTCACAAAAAGTGCTTCCAAAAACCATCAAGACTGTCGGTTCGATGAAAATATGTATCATCAGAACCACCAATGTAACTAGGAAATCACTGAGTTTTCATTTACATGTATGGTTCTGATTATGACATATTACAAAGTACCAGACATGGGAACCACCAGATCGTAAGTAATGACAGAACTTATGGGATTGGGGATTTTCTAATATTGTGTTTTGTATGTAATTACTAATTAAAAATGTATTTGTACTGGAAACGTTTATGATAGAACCGCCGGGAGACTCAGTAGCTAGAATGGTGACAGATACAGTGGAGTGGAGTCGGCGCCTAGCAGTAGCATCATCATTACTCTGGTGAGCAATATTTTTTTAAACTTTTTGTATCTAGAGATCATTTTACAACACTTTCTCTCTTCACACAAAATTAAAATGTTGTGCTGATCTCTAATGTCATTATAGGAGTTTAGTAAAATGATCAATTAGTTAGCGCAACACTGACACTGTGTCTTGTATGCTGTTAAATAATAATTTGACAGCATAAATTTTGATGCTTTTTCTGCAGTGAAAAAGCAGTTAGTTCAGTGAAATGATATTTTTAGAGGGTGTTTCAGGTTTTAATACCGTAAATTTACTGGTAAATAAACCTAACTTGAAACTACATGATATATGAAAAAAAGTTTTTAAAATGTCAAGTAAAAATAAAAAAAGAGTCGATTTTAACTAAAAGGGCTTATGGTAATTAGCAGAGGGTGTCACCCTTTTTGAATTGTATCAGTGTCCATTACTAGACTGAAAGTTTAAAGGACGATATTCAATTTCTTGAGCTACATGGCTTTGGAGCAAGTTATATTGAAGGAAATGAAAGACTGGATTAGTGAGTCTGAGCGCAGCCCAATTATTTGCTGTATAAGTTATGTAAATTTTTATTTTTTTTATTAATAAGGCTTTGGTCAGAACAGACCAACTACTAAAACTTAAGATTAAGATTTATTTACCAATAAATTTACGATGTTACATGTCCAACTTCAAAAACATACATTAAGTAAGAATTTTATCAAAGGCCCTAAAAGATCAGGGATAAACGATAATAACAGTTGATTATATTAGACTTATAAGTATATCCATTTGACTTAAATATTGACAATAACTGCAAAATTTGTTTTCTTTTTTCAAACAGATAAAAAAGCGACAATACCTGGCATATCAGTATTGTTATTAACTTTTTTAAAAACAGTGGGGTAATTTTTCAGTGGATGCGATAACACGGTACACGATAACATGTTTTAAAATTGAAGCACTTTGATTATTGGCAAATTAATAGTACATTGAAATTCCATAATACATAATTGGACCTTTGATGATTACTAAATAATAATTGGAATGTCTGGCATCATATTCTTTAATTTTTTTATGGGTTACCATATATGCTGTACCTACTGAAGGCAATCTTTAGTAAAGCCAAATAATGTAATGATTGTAGAACTTTGATTAAAGTTTTTTATGAATGGACCTATATGTCCGATGTGCGTGTATATGCTTGAAGTTGGTCGGATAAGTTGTGAATGTGAATCACCCTGTTTACTAGATAGTGATAGTATTTTCATTGAATATGATTTAGTTCAATGCGTTGATGTTTAGGTCAAATCATTACGAAAATTACAGAATATACATGTGGTTGCAGATTTGACGAAGATTTGTTAAACACAAATATTAAGATTAAGATTTGTTAAACACATATAGTAAGTACCTCTCTCATAAAAAGTGTTCTGTGTAAGGGTAGGCTTAACTGGGCTCCCCATCTGGTTGCCACGTTGGCACCATTCGCATGCATGTCATTGTTACTTCTGAACAAGTGAAAGTTTTTTTTACAAACATGACCAATAACATGAAATATAAAGATAGACACTAAAAGGACCTCAAATTGCTCAAACAGTGGGCTACACGAGGACCTAGGGCACGATATATGCATCGTAAAATCTTTTTCTGAATCTTAAAAATATCAGAGGTCTTCACAGAAAACCCCCAGAAAACAATTCCATACTGGATCACTGACTGGATCTGACCAAAATAGAACATGCGGAGTACCACAGAGACAATGTCTCTCAACCTTCTGACCAGCCCACAGAGGCGAGATAATTTTGTAGAAAGTTTGGAAATGTGTTGTACCCAGGTCAATGCTGAATCAATGTGCAGCCCAAGAAACTTTACTCTACTCATTGTTGGAAGCGACCTGCCACACTCTCTGACCAACATTGACTCTGTGGCATGTGAGGTTTTAGCAAACTGCATCAAATTGGTTATAGAGAAGTTAAGTTTCAAATTGTGGAGACGACACCACTCCTGCATGATGTGAACCGCTTGCCCGTTAAATATTGAGTTCCTGATATGTTGAATCCGAAAGCACTATTGATGTGTCGTCAGCATACTGACACATTGTACCTTGTTGGAAGGAATCTGATAAGTTGTTTGTATAAATGATAAATAAAATAGGTCTAAGAATTGATCCCTGCGGAACACCTTTACGCAACTTTTCTCTCTCTCTTAACGAAATTATACCTTTATATAACCGTTTTCAAGATTCCCATAGTGCACACACTGTATTGTGGCAACGATTTATGTTTTCCTTGTAATTTAAAACATGGACCCCTTTCAGTAATTTGACAATTGCTTGCTACTTCTAATATTTCAATTCTCAAGTCCTAGAAAGTTTGCTATTCTTTTAATTTTATTTTGTAAAATTTTAGGTGATTTTGACTTGACATAATAAAAGAGTTGTCATAGAATTGGAGTCCATAGAGGTATTATTTAGTCTAGAGATCACAGGGTCTCTGTTTAATTTTCAATAATATGTAATGAGGTAAATAAGAAAATATTTTTTGAGACGTTTTGAGTAAAAACAATCTGTAGTATTTAAACAATTACAGGTTAACAGTTAAACAACCGTTTTACAATATTCATTTAAACCAACCATACAAGCGCAAAAAAACAGTTTAAAAATGACCAACATATCATACAAAAATTACTTACCATATAAATGCTCGTAAACAAATACCGATAAATCCTGGCAACGCTAGGATCAGTCAACGGATCCACAGTATGTAAATATCTCAACAAGGATATCATAGTTTCGAAAAACTCTCCTTCGTAGTCGCTAATCACTTGAATTTTCAAGGGAATGTACATTAATTCCGTGAACTGCGTCAATCCTTGTAAGCCCATAGCCAGATTTTTTGAGCCAATGAGTTTAATGGTTTTATGAATATCCGGATCAGATGCAGGCGAAGGCTGATGCATTCTGTTCCACAAATCAATCATTTAATAGTGTTTCTGAAGAAAACTTGAGTATTATTACTTGGCTTTATTGTCAAAGAAGGATGGCATCTTCATTTCTTCCTTGAGGCACTCCAAATCGATTTGTTGAATCGATTTGGAGTGCCTCAATAACTTCTCGAGGGTGGAGTATTTATACTCACATCATGCCGAAAGCGCGTACAGATTACCGAACTTTGGGGTCTTCCCCAGAGGGAGGTCACTGACTGATCTCTGGGTTAGTCTGGGTACGCCTATTGTGTAACGCAACGTGGAGCAGTGGGTGACCAAGTGCCACACCCTAGATCAGCCCTAGCAAAGGAAATAGTGTGGGCGAGCAGCATAAGTTGCCGCACCTACTTACCTCCCTTTGTTAGGTTCTTCACGTCTTTACCGGCTCGGTGAATGCCCTCAGACCTAAGTCTAGGGTTCATTCATCCCCGTTAAAGCGTCGCCCCCCGTGTTCCTCCTGCCTAAGGCCGGATCACATCATGCTCCCGCCATCTTGGCAATCTTCTTTAACTGAGTAATCGGGTATCGTAAAAATAAGTATGTATATAGTTTGCATAGTTGCAGTTTAGTAATAACATTGTCTCAATTTTCTAAGCCAGTGACGCTATTTCTGACCTAGGTTCCTTGCTGAGACAGCAAAATAGTGCAAGTATCGTGTGTTTATTTAAAACTAGGTCAAGTGCAAATACAGGTTATAGGATTCTTTGTTTATAAAGTTAAAAAAAAAAATATATATTGTTCATTTCAGTGGCCACCGGACGACCTTGTTGCGTCTATCAACGAATTGCCATATCTTTTAAACAAGTAAGGCAGCAAGTCTTGGAGAAACCAACATCTTCAGATGGGTCCCGCCACGACGGATCTAGACCAGTGTGCACCCAAAGTCGAAATAAGCATCTGCAAACGGACTTATGTCGAGAAGTGTACAGATGTGCCAGAAAAGCAGCAAAGGACAAAAGATGATGAAGCTAAGGGATTGAGTTTGCCGCTTAGCGAGTACAGTGCCAAGAGAAGGCACTCTGATGAGATACAGTCTAGGTGATGCATTTCCGCCTAGATGGTGGTGCCCAATGGAGTGTACAATGCAATGTGCAGTTGACGTAAATTTTGGCCAAAAAGGAGAGCAAGAAGATAAACGGAACACAAGGTTGAAAGGTGACCCAATGAAAGGATTAATTATTTTTTTGTGTCTGAAAACATTATCTAGGAATCGAGAAGTAGTTCTTAGAGAAAAATTTACATTTTTTTGAATAAAGTGTTTCCCATACCCTCTCTAGCAAATAAGCAACATCGGTTAATTTTAAAATTCATATGAAAAAAGGAAAGACGAGAAGTTGATTTTGTAATTTTAGTGTTCGGGGCGAACACTTTCTAGCGGAGGGGCATGTAACATAAAGATTACACTAGGTGCCGTTACCCTAAGTTGCCCCGGTCTCCCCCAGTACAATGTCTGTGTAAGCAAGATTGTCGAATTGGGGTCATGATGTGAGTATAAATACTGCACCGAAAGCACGTACAGATTACCGAACTCTGGGGTCTCCCCCAGAGGGAGGTCACTGACTGATCTCGGGGTTAGTCTGGGTACGCCTATTGTGTAACGCAACGTGGAGCAGTAGGTGACCAAGTGCCACACCCTAGATCAGCCCTAGCAAAGGAAATAGTGTGGGCGAGCAGCATAAGTTGCCGCACCTACTTACCTCCCTTTGTTAGGTTCTTCACGTCTTTACCGGCTCGGTGAATGCCCTCAGACCTAAGTCTAGGGTTCATTCATCCCCGTTAAAGCGTCGCCCCCCGTGTTCCTCCTGCCTAAGGCCGGATCACATCATGCTCCCCGCCATCTTGGCAATCTGGGGGTAAGATTACTGTCTAATCACTAAGGCACTATAATCTAATAAAAGTGGGTTACCTGTGGAAACCTGTGTGTTCTTCTCCCTCAACTACCCCTTAACGTGACAATATATGAAAATCTAGACAGGTGTTTGTTAAATTTACAAATAAATTCTGCATATCTGTACCCTAGAAGTTCATGTTTTTACAGTATTGTCACGCGAAACATTTAGTACGTTTCCATGCAATTAAAGGCGTTTTTAAAACGATCTCAAAATAGAAATTTGTTTTCAAGCTAATTTTCAAATCGTTTTTAATTCCGTTTTGAAACTAGATTGAGCTTTTGACAAAACGCAGAAACGATTGAGATGTGTCCTTTGAGTTCCGATGCACTTCTTTCTGCATATTCGTCAAGAGTGTCCACCCCACAAACTGGATGATGGTCTGGCACTCAATATTTCATCAAGCATGGCAAAATAGTTACACTCTGAACGGACTTCTCCACTTGTCCCATTTTTACGCTTCACTTTATAATACATGCACTTCAAAGATTTCCATTTATTTTTAATTTGCAAAACGTTCTTAGTAGTTACACCTTTCTTTACTAATTTCTCATAAACCAATTGGTGAATTTCTCCATTTTTATACTTCTTGGTATCAAAATACCGATTGATGTTTTGTGTTTGGAAAATTTCCAGTAGAAGTTTTACTTCTTTGTCCAGTCAAATATTTCTGGTAGCCATGATAAGGTAAAATGTAATTATTGCTTACTTTATTAGTAACAACAATTAATGAAATTATAAACCATTCAAATGATAAAATAAAAAATTTTTAGTTATGTTCTCTAACTTAAAGAAGTGAAAAATGACATTTATTTTCAACCAGGTATGTAATAACGTTATTTCTTATGTGTAAACCAGGTGGAAAGATGAAAATTACCTGCTTTTACTTTCCACCCGGGTGAATGTCAATATGCGTTTTGTCATACCTGGGCTTACTTTTTATAGTAAAGAGACTGTGCCGCCACCTCTGCAACAGCTCGCACCACAGATGATGATGAGTAACATCTGAGTCTTCAGAAATCTCCATGTTAAAAGCACTTTAAGAAACGTTTCAGCTCAAAATATTAAAGACAGATTAGCACAATAATGACGTTGTCAAGATTGTAAACAAATCACCAGTTGTTTATTGTGGTTGAAGTCATAGCTACTCGTACCTATACTACCTTATTGTTAGAGACTATTAGCGATCAATATTTCAACTGAATGATTTATTAAAAGATCGATGATATTTTGATAAATGGTTGAAAATAAAATAGTATACAAACCACGGTAGAAAATTTAATTTCTGTCTCGAGATAAAATTCACCTCGACTTCGTCTCGGCGAACTACCTAGTCTCTCGACAGTAATCAAACATTTTCCACCTGAGTATGTAATATACTGTTACGGTTTGGGCGTACTATGCTCGATACTTCTGAACGAGCACTCGATTCGGGATGGATCCGATGCGCCGCAATATCTGGCCGGGTGCGTGTTAAAGTAGGCCACCGTTACATAGCGATACACCGAGAAGCATCTTCGATGTTCGACGAAAATCGCGAAGCTTTTTCAGAATGGTTCTAAAATGTGGTTTACCGAATATAAAAGAAGCGGTTTCAGACGGTGAAGCAGTAGTGGATTTCGGAACGCGGTAAAGTTTAAATAGTAGATTAATGGTGGAATTGTAGTAGTGTTTTTGGTAGCTGAATTAATTATTGTACATAGTGTTGAAGTGTAAATAACTTTATTAATTGTTGATGTAAATTGTTGTTGATTGGTGTCAGAAGTGCGATCAGACTTTAGTGCGACGTGAATTTGAACTAAACTTCGGGTTAGAGACTTGTGTTCAGAACCGGACTAGAGATTTTCAGAACAGTGGTGTGTTAAATTTATTTTATGCCAATAACAAGACGTCAAAGTGCAATTATGGAGGCCCAACTTGCAGCTATTATGGCAATTCTTGAAAAACAAGAAGAGATTGGACAACGAGACAAAGAAGAACAAGAAGGGATTCGACAACAAGACAAAGAAGAAGACAGAGAGCGGCAAGAAAAGCGTAACGTAGAAATATTGGACGTTCTAGCGGGGACCAAGACAGAAATCCAAGAGTATGTAACCCATAGTCTCAATAAAATTCAAAATAATGTTCGGGAGGACATTAATAAAATTCAGATTGATGTCGAGATAACACTACGCGACTTAGAGCGGAAAATTGACAGCAGAGGAGCCAGCTCTACAGTGATCACCGGAAACGGGCTCAACAAGATCAAGCCTGCCACATACGACGGTCAAACTTCATCGGCAACGTACCAACTCCAATTTGAGGCCGCTGCAAATGCAAATGAATGGAGTAACAAGCAAAACACTGTAGCACTACGAGCACCTGCAGTAGAGCTGTTACAGACTCTGCCTATCGCCCAACAAAGCAACTATGAAGCATTAGTAGCTGCATTAGAACGTCATTATGGGGATCAGCATAGGAAAGGAGTGTATCAAACACAATTAAAGGCAAGACAGCAGAAAACTGGTGAAAATTTACAAGAGTTTGAAGCCGAAATTCGTCGCCTTGTGCATCTGGCTCACCCAGCCGTCCCGGATGAAATCCAAGAAGAATTTGTGGCACAGTATTTTGTAGAAGGGATTCGAGATCCAGACCAAACTTGTTCATTATGGATTCAATCAATTAGAAAAACATACGACCGACTCAATTCGTGTACACCTATTAAACCAACGGAATTGCATACAAAGTTAGAGTCAATCCTAACAAAAACTAAATCTCAATAATCAGGAGTCAGACGAATGAGCATCAGAATGCTCAGACTCGTCACTTAAAGTCACATCCGGTTTAATGTCAGATACATGCCAATCTCCCAAATTATTTCCATCCCTGTCAACCAAACGGTATACTAAATTAGAGAGGACTTTAGAAATAGTACACGGAATGTACCTAGGTGCCGACTTGGCAGCAAAACCGTCTACTGCTTTAGATAAAACATAATTTTTCCTCCAGACCTTATCTCCAACATGATACTTAACATCTCTCTTTCGAAAATCATAACGTTGTTTACTTTGAATGTAAGATTTATGAAGTCGTTTCCGAACTTCTTCATAGATGTTAGGAAATTCCTGAACCGTATTGGGGTTATGCACTTTATCAGAAATTTCCACTTTATTGTCAGCATTATCACTGATTAAACCATAAAATGAACCATCAACAGGTATATTCCTGCCAAAGTTTAAAAATGCAGGAGAGAAACCAGTAATTTAATGTTTAGCCAGTCTAATAGCCTGGGCAACTTGGAAAATAGATTTATCCCAACCCCTGTGATTTTCATGAATATACGATCTTATTGCAGTGATTATCACTTGGTTGACTCTTTCAGTGTGGTTTACTTGTGCATGATATTTAGCGTTATACCAAATTTTCTGGACATTATAGTTAGTCATGAGATTTTTAAACTCCTTGCTAGTAAACTGACTACCATTGTCACAAGAGAAAATTTGGCAAACACCAAACAAAAGGAAAACTTGATTTTCAATGAACTTAACTATGGCCTTAGAAGTCGCTTTCGCCATAGGGTGCACAAGTACAAATTTAGTGAACCAATCCACCACAACAAGAACGTACTGGTTTCCCGATTTTGATCTTGGATAAGGACCAATAAGATCAGCTGACAATAACTGTAAAGGAAAATTAACATTTTGGTATTGGCCCATAAGACCTGCCTGGGGTAAATGACTAGATTTACTAGCAGCGCAAATAGTGCATTTTCTAACATAATGGTAAACAGAATCTCGCATATTGGCCCAATAATACAGTTCAGCAACCCTAGACAACGTTTTAGAGATACCTAAATGACCGGCTGTTTCATGATCGTGAAACTTTTCAAGAATTTCCCGTCTATGAGCCGTAGGTACAACAATTTTCCAATTGGAAACATTGCCATCCAAGTTGTACTTAGAAAATACATGTCTATAAAGACAGTTATTTTCCACTTTAAAAGTCGGAAATTTATCAGGCGATACCATTTATCCAAAATTAGATTGTTTAATTTAAAACTGCGACATCTTCCAAACTTCTCGAAAGAGCATCAGCTACAGTATTGGCAACACCCTTTCTATGCACAATATTAAATGAATACTGAGATAACTTTACAATCCATTGTTCTATTCCCACGCTTATTCCTATATTTTATTACATTTATACTTAGTCAGCTCTAGACCCACTTCATTCCATCTCTCTCTTTAATCGCAATTCTTTTTCGCTTACTAGTTTAAGTCTTAGGCCGCAAGCATTACCATTGTATTACCATTCCGACTCTCAACCACATCTCATCATAGATTTTCAGTTTAAGAACGTAGTCATTAAACACCTTAACCAGTACTCGTGAATTTTACTTGTTCAACAACATCGAACCTAACAAGTGGCGCAGTCGGTAGGATAATCTTTGATAAGATTATTTGTGTTCGAGGGACATTTGTTGTGCAATAAGTGAAGAAGACCGGCGATAAGGCGATAATCCATATCGATCATCCGAGAACTTCATATTGGCAGAATCTACAAATTCCCGACACCGTTGAGCTCTTTGTATGGTGAAACCAGTAAGAAACTGCATCTGCAAAGTAAGTAGACAAGTTTTTTTTTACACAAAGTATTATCTGGTTTTGGTTGTGTTTCCATAATGACTACTACTCCTCCCCTTCCTCCAGTCAATTGTCATCTATCCACCTAGATGAACATGTTCCAATTCATAATATGTCTGATATAAGGTCATTAATTCAAGATAATTTCGATGGAGACCGTTCTAAACTTTATGATTTCTTACAAAATTGTGGTTAAGCATGGAGCCTCTGTGTAGGTTCACAAAAAACTCTTTTAATCTCATATATTGAATCCAAATTAAAAGGATCAGCTCGTGCTCAAACTAGATTTAAAAGATTCTACAATTTTGATGACATTAAAGAATGTTTAATTGAATTATTCGGTGATAGACGTGATTTATCTCAAATTCTTGAAGAATTAAATGCACTAAGGCAAGGAAAAATGGAATCCGTTCAAAGTTATTTCAGTCGTATCGAACTTTTGCAAACATTAGCTTTAAATACTACTTCACTTCAAGATGAAGATGAATCAATGGGCAGAATAGCCATGATCAAAGAAATAGCTTTGCAACGTTTTATTTTACATTCTAATGAAGACATATCTTCTTGTTTGCGAAGATCTAAACCGAAAAATATAAATGCAGCTCTTTCTGAAGCCCTTTTAGAGGAAAAGCATCTCTTAGCTAGAAAACAAGATTTACCGAAAACCTATAATTCATTTGAAAACAGTTATTGTTCTAACTGTAAGAAAAAAGGACACTCAGTTTAAACAAAGAATCTGTAACTATTCCATGTTATACCGTAAATAGCGATAAATGCATGTCTTTTGTCAAAATGCCTCATCTCGACAAAAACGGTAACTTATTTTATTTTACATTTTTAATTGATACCGGTGCCAAAGTATCTCTAATAAAAATTCCAAAACTTAAACTTACTGATTTTTAATTTTAATCCACACGAAAAAATGTTATTACATGGCATAAACAAAAGTGAGCCTATTGAAACTGCAGGTACCATAACATTAAGTATCAAATTTCATGACAAACACGAGTTCAATCCTAAGTTCCATATAATCAGAGATAATACAAACATTCCTTTTGATGGCTTAATAGGTAATGATATTTTAACAGCTGAGTTTTCCTACAGTAAAAAGGAGATAAAACTTAAATCTATTCCATTTCCAATCAAAATACATTTTTGTTCAAATGCAAACGATGCTGAAATCTACGTCTTGCAACCGCGTTCTGAGACCGTAATACGAGTAAATATCACAAATGGTCATAAAGTCAAAGAAGGATATTGTTGCGATAAAGCTATTACCGACGGAGTTTTCCTAGCTAAAGCAGTTCTCAAGGTTCAGGAAAATAATACCGCCTTGACGACAATAGTCAACACTCTTGAAAAAGCTGTGCAAGTTAATTTTATAAATCTCGAGTTAATTCCTTTTAATGAAACCGAATCGCAGGTTTTCCATGTGAGTTATGATAAGAATAAAATGAATTCAGCATATCGAAATTCAATTCTAGAAGCAAATCTCATATTAAGTCATCTAAACCTTGAAGAAACAGAGTCAGTTCTCAATTTATGTAGAGAGTTCAATCATATTTTTCATTTACCGAATGATGATCTTACGTACACAGATGCAATTCAGTGCAAAATCCAGACAACACCTGATATTCCAATCGCATCAAAAATTTATAGGCTTCCAAAAGTGCATGAAGAAGAAGTTTCTAAACAAATCAACAAAATGCTGAAACAAAAAATTATACAACCCTCAGTTTCCCCATATAACGCACCATTATGGGTAGTTCCGAAAAAATGGATGCGTCAGGACAACGTAAATTTCGAGTTGTAGTAGATTATCGGCGTCTAAACGATGTCATCGTAGGTCAGTATTATCCAATTCCAAGTATCGATGAAATTTTAGATCAGTTAGGACATTCTCAATATTTCACTTCATTAGATTTGAGTTCTGGTTTCCACCAAATAAAAATCGATAAAGACGATATCCCAAAAACGGCTTTTTCTACACCAAATGCCCACTATGAATTCCTTAGAATGCCTTTTGGTCTAAAATGTGGACCAGTTATATTTCAGAGATTAAAGAATAATATTTTAACTGGTTTACAAGGAAATCAATGTTTTGTCTATTTAGATGATTTAGTAATCGTAGGCTCAAACATATCTGACCATGAAGAAAAATTAAAATTAGTGTTCCAAAGATTATCAAATAACAATCTTAAATTGCAGCCTGATAAATGCGAATTTATGAAAAAAGAAATAATTTACTTGGGTCACAAATTGTCACAAAATGGAGTTGAGCCGGATTCTGCAAAAATTGAAAGTATTATTAATTTCCGAATTCCAAAATCATCAAAAAATATAAAACAAATCTTAACCAACAACATACAAACAACACACCTCAACAACAATAAATCGGCTTGTTTATTCATGGACATAAACAAAGCTTTTGACAGTGTTTGGCATAAGGGACTACTCTACAAACTACATAGACTTAGCACACCAAAATACCTACTTTACACTGTCAGAAACTTACTGGAAGACAGACAACTGCACGTTCGAATAGACAACACACTCTCCTTTTCCTTCAGCCCTGAGCAGGGATTACCGCAAGGTTCACCTCTCTCACCTTTACTCTATAATCTGTACTGCCATGACATATACAACCATAACAAGCAAGACAAATATCAAATTGACAAAACAGCATACATATTACAATACGCAGACGACACTGCACTTATTGTTCATGACAAAACTACGACAAAAGCAGTTTTAAAACTACAATCATTTACTGACGACATCATGACATGGTTCTACAGATGGAGACTAACGCCCAACGCAACTAAAAACCAGCTTTTATTACTGAACCATCATATAAAAAACGACTCACCAAACATAACCACAGACGGACACACAACTGATCCCAAACAAGACGTAAAATACTACGTAACACTGGACCAAAAACTAAAATTCACAAAACACCTTAAAAATGTCCGGACTGAAATTATTAAAAGAACAAAACACTTTAGGTCACTAACATACAAAAAAAAAGGCATCAGTACCAAAACGGCAACTCAAATATACAAATCCATCTGTAGACCGGTCCTGGACTACGGACACTTACTTAGAGCAAACGCTACGGACAAGACTAAAAAATATACACACATTACTGAACAGATTGCTCTAAGACTAATAACAAAAATACGACATCCTGCAAACCCACTACACAACCCATCCAACCAACTTCTCCACGAACATGACTAAAATAACTGACAGACTCATACAACTACAAACCAAGTGGAAAAATAACCCTAACAACTGGACAATTGTAAATCCACTATGCATAACAAGACAGACCAGACAATCCCGTTACCTTTTCCCCGCTCTCACCCTGTTAGAACATTTTAATTGAAACAATATTTTTTTTTTTTTTTTTAGATAATTAGAAATAAGATAACCTGTACATATAAAAAAAAACCATGTATACATAGGCAGAAAGACCGTAACGGTCGATAGCCGTTTTTTCTTTTGAAAAATAAAGATTGTTTATATATATATATATATATATATATATATATATATATATATATATATATATAAAACAATTTTTAGGTCTAACGGGATACTATAGACGTTTTATTCCTAATTTTGCAGCTATTGCAAAACCCATGACTTTTAAATTTTAGTTGGGGCCCAGAACAACAAAAATCATTTGATCAGTTTAAACATATTTTAACCACCGATATACTTTTGCAATTTCCAGATTTTAGTAAAGAATTTATTCTTACAACAGATGCTTCAGATTACGCTATAGGATCAGTTTTATCACAAGAAGTGAATAATAAAGATTTACCGGTGGCATATGCAAGTCGTACCTTAAATAAAGCTGAACAGTAATACTCTGCTACAGAAAAAGAACTATTGTCAATAGATTGGTCTGTCAAACATTTTCGACCATATCTTTATGGAAGAAAATTTAAAATTGTTACAGATTGTCGTCCTCTTATATGGTTATTTAATTGTAAAGATCCTTGTAAAGAACGCACTATCGAGAAACCCTGTATTACATATTGATAAATGTGAAAAGACATTTGACAATTTTATTAAATTTCACTATGAAAATCAAGATTTAATTGAGTATCCTATATTAAAAGAAAATATTTTCGAACATTTTCCAAATATACTTTTCTTTTCTAAAGATTTCGATGAATCTAACTCTTTCTACGAGACTCTAAATCAAATATACGATCTAAATAAAATTAATGTTGACAATATAAAATTGTATGACATTATAACTTTAAAAAATAATAATTCTACTACATACATTTTAATAAGACGTCTAAATTATTTTGATAAACATTCTTCCAAAGATATTTTTTATGCTCTTCAAAGTTTTAAAACAAATGTTGCATTTAAAACTACTGATACACCTCTGTATTTAAAAAATCCGCAACATTATAATCCCTCATTAAAAAAAGATATAATTAATGAAATGATATTCTATCTTTTCGAAGATGCTCTTAAATTCAACAAGCAAAAAAATTAAACCACACCCTAAAGAGGAAATAAGTAAGATAATTAGAGAAAATCATAGTACATCAATTTCGGGTCATCCAGGTTTTAGTAAAACTTATAAAAGAATAAAAGAAAGTTTTAAATGGCAAAGTATGAAAAGAGATATAAGAAATTTTATCAAAGCTCCTATGCAAATTACTTCTACCTCAAAACAACCCTTTGAAAAGTTATTTTTAGACATTGTAAGTCCATTGCCACTTACTGAGTTTGGAAATCGGTTTATTTTAACCTTACAGGATGATCTATCTAAATTTTCTTATGCGTATGCTGTACCTAACCATGAAGCTCAAACTATAGCTGATAAATTTTGTGAATTTATGCTAATTTTTGGAATGCCAAAATCTATTGTTACCGATAATGGTACTGATTTTACATCTAATCTATTAAAAGAAGTAAATAAGCTCTTCAAAATAAAACATATCACTACCTCTCTTTATAGACCTCAAAGTAATGGAGCGCTAGAACGTTCACATTCTATTTTAAAAGATTATCTAAAACATTTTGTTAATCAAACTCAAGACAATTGGGATTTATTTGTCCAAACAGCAATGTTTTCGTACAACACACTTATCCATACAACTACTCAATTTACACCTTACGAGTTGGTGTTCGGACACAAAGCTCTAATTCCCAATAAAGTCACGCAAAATCCCGAGTTCCGTTACACGTATGACTTATATCACAAACAGCTGCAATTGAAATTAAATAGATCATATCAAATTGCCCGAGAGAACATTGAAAAATCTAAAGAAAAGTCCAAGACTAATTACGATAAAAAAATAAACAATTTTGACTTTTCCGTAGGAGACGATAAATCTTCAAAACCAGGAATGAGTAAAAAATTATCCCCGAATTACAAAGGTCCATATAAAATAATGAAAGTCAATGCCAATAATTCCGTGTCCAATAATGCCAATGTTCCGTGTTAAAATAAAAAATAAAATAGTCTCTTGTCACAAAGACTTAGTGAAACCATTTATTTCAGATGAAAACAGGTGTCATTCGACTTCTCTGGTTGATATAACGATAACGTGGTTCATAATTGCCCACACGACGACGCGTGCTCATCAGCCATATCACATTACTAGATTAGCGAACAAGCCGGAGTGTTTTATCAAAACTTAGGGAAGCTTAAGTTACAAGTCGACTCATTTAATCTTCTTTGTTTACGAAACATAACCTTTTACATAAATAAATTAAAATTAATCGAAAAAGTGAATGTAAAATCTAAACTATATGTTTTTCTTCGGATATCGAAAACAATAACCTATACACTCATACATTTCACTGTTCTGATTCTATTACAAAGTTTGAGTATCAAATCAAAACATTACAAAGGAAACTTGATACTATTATTCATTTAGTTGGTCATTCTTTGGATAATAGACGAAAACGCCGCGGATTAATTAACGGAGTGCCAACTGCATTTAAATGGTTATTTGGAACTCCAGATGCGGACGGAAGCGGAGTGAAGCAATTGATGCTTTAACAAACAAAAATAGGGAGACGCAAATTGTGATGCAACAACAAATAAGAGTAATGTCTTCAGCAATTGAAAACTATAATAATTCTGTCATTTCATTAAAAGTGAATGAAGAAAAATTAAATAAAAATTTTGAAAAATTCAATGAATTTTCTACAAAAGTGACTAACAAGATCAATGAGTTTTCGCACATCAGACTAATAACTGAACACATTAATTTATTGTCACAATTAATTGTCGAATTAAATGAAGAATATGACATTTTGATTTCATCAATTCTTTTTGCTAAGCAAGGAATCATCCATCCAGATGTAATAAGTCCTAGACAATTAAGAGATGAACTAAATAATGATATTAACTTTCCAATTTCATTGACCAATTATGATAATGTATACAAATATTTCTAAATTTGTAAATTACACGTAATTTACAGTAACGACATTTTAATATTTGCGATCAAAATTCCAATAACTTCTGATCAGACGTACAACTTGTTCAACATGATTCCTCTTCCAGTTTTTGACATCTTCACCTACACTTATTCATTTATTGATCCCTCAAGTCCTTTCTTAATGATAAGCACTACCAAAACAAGATTTGTTTTGTTGAAAGACTTGTCTAACTGCAAAATCCTGGACGATACTACCAAACTCTGCGAGGATACAACTACATATCTAACTTCGCAAAAACCAGTGTGCGAGGTCCAGCTCAAAATAAGCCAGTCCAGTACAATTCCCGTGGATTGTATTACAAAAACCATCAAAGCTAATTTGGAGGCTTATCACAAGCTAACAGAAAATGAATGGTTTATTCATCACTACCTATTCTGTAAGTGCAACCCTCTCTTGTGAGCCAAACTCGGAAGTTTTTTTGGAATTTACCCTTAGTAAAACGGGAATTCTAAAACTCGACACAGGATGCAAGTGTTTTACTTTATCATCTGTTCTTCAATCAACGTCTAACCGAACTAGTAATTTCACTAACTTCATCCCCAATGTAAACATCAATCAAGATGACTGTTGTATTAAGGATAGAGAAGACTTAAAGAAAGTGACTATGGAACCACTCCAATTAAATAACATCAATCTTGATGAATTGAGGCATGCCAAACATAAATTGGAAATGTTTGAAGCAACCCTCCAAAGTGAAATCAACAAACCATTTTTTGGAGAACATCATACCTTGTGGAACTTAGTCATTTCTGGCTCTATAATAATCGTCATTGCTGTCGGCATATGCTGTTGCTGTTCCAAGTATTGCTGCAGTTGTAAATGGATACCGATTATTGGAAGATTCCTGCCTGAAAAGAAAGTGATCCACCAGTTGACGTCACATAGCCACAATTCCTCTATCTCCAATAGTAACATTTTTATACATTCAAATGCACCAGAAGAAGTGTTGCAACAGTTTAGACGAGACAGAGAACCCACTGAGCTACTACCCTTAAACTCCAGCCTCCCAGTGACTACCATGACTTCAACCTCGACCAGAGTACCAGCCGTAGGGACTACAAACCCTCAAGACTACAAAAATCTTTTCGTCGTTAAATCGCGAAAATCCACTTCGATCAGAGACAATTAACTATTTATCTAGTTAAACTTACCTATATTCTTTATTTGTGGTATTGTTATTTTTAATCACTATTTTTAGTTGGTTAAGTTACCTATCTATCTTATTTATCTACATTATGTTATTTTATGGTATTATTTTTAATCATTATTTTAGATGTTTTTCATATTCTTAATTTTATTGTAAATTTATATTTTGTTCTTCTTGAATTAATCAATTACGATATCTTGTTCTTATCTTATTGATTAATCTTAAGAAGGGAGGGATGTTATATTCCCACGCTTATTCCTATATTTTATTACATTTATACTTAGTCAGCTCTAGACCCACTTCATTCCATCTCTCTCTTTAATCGCAATTCTTTTTCGCTTACTAGTTTAAGTCTTAGGCCGCAAGCATTACCAATGTATTACCATTCCGACTCTCAACCACATCTCATCATAGATTTTCAGTTTAAGAGCGTAGTCATTAAACACCTTAACCAGTACTCGTGAATTTTACTTGTTCAACAACATCGAACCTAACAATGTCTTATCAATCCACATTTTACGCTGCACTTTTCCACTATCTACGCATAATTGTTGTTTTCCGCTTATTTTTCATGTAATTAGGTTAGGTATCTAGCCGCAACAATATGTATATTCAAAAGCAACAAAAATATGTTTTTTTGCTAATATAACCAAAACCTATATTGATACAAACCCTATGTTTTTGCCCCCTTCCTTTAGTCACAACTGCATATAAAAACATAAGCAAACTGTTCTCGGCGTGATGATAGCCTAAAATCATCTGCTATTGATGTTAAAATAGAAATTGAAACAAGAGTGGGTATACCCGCATCGGCCGCATCTACTAAAGCTTATTGTGTAATAATTCAGGATTGTATTGTGGAGCAATTACCACTTGAAATTGTGAAATTGTTCGCAATGTAAATTAAATAAAAAAGTTTTTGTTTTTTTCTCCTTCTAATGTAATATTGAGAGGTGTTAGAAGTCGTTGAGGGGGTTGTTTAGGGGTGGTTTACTGGTTTGAAAGGATTGTGGTAAGTCTAACGGACAACGGGGGTTGGGGGGGTCTACGACGTCATAGTGACCATGGGAAAAGTTCCCTGGGAACTATTGTTTTGCGGGTTGCCTAAAACCATGGGAAATTGAAATTCCCATGGTCTCGATCACGGGATAGTGGACTTGCGCAAGAGGCCGAAAAATGGCAGTTTTGACAATAACAAAACAAAACTTTGAAAATGTTCGTTGGTTACACGTCGTTACTTCAATTTTATTTGTTTAGGACTTGAAATATCTCAAATATCTTGAAAAAGTAGTTTATAATTATTAGAATTGAAGAAGGGTAAGTATTTATGTTCTATGTTAGTACTGAAGGTAGTTCTGAGCCTGTTTAATCCAATATTCAATATTAAATGTTTTTACATTATTGAGGTTAAAATAATGTATTTGGTTTTATTGCTCAGTGAAATGGAGTCATTAAATCCAAGCAGTGCCTTTGTAAACGAGGCACAAAAACAGATGCTCCTATGAGATCCAGATCTATATCTGCTGCGGGAGAATGTGGCACTGAGGAGTGGTCGCTTTTCTCCCAATTTTACAAGGCAGGATTTCCAGAAACAGTGGAAAGAGGCCGATCAATTAAACAGGGTTACTGGTGGAGCTGTGAAGGATTGGCTCAAATGGCGAAGGGTAAGTTCTAGGTACTTACATGATTATGCTTTTTAGGAGAAATCCAGGGAGAAATCACTATCTAATATTGCGCAAACTTTTTTTGAAATAGTATAAGGATATTACTGTCTGTTTTGTAGACATGGCAAGATTTAAAAAAGAATGCTATTTCAAAACAGACAAAAATAAAAAAAATCCATGAATGCCACTGGTCGAGGAATGCCACCTCAAGAAGTGTTAAATTTATTTGATTTGCAAATATTGGAGCTAATATCAAATAGCGTTATTGAGGGGCACTCAGAAGTTGCAGAGTCTGAGGTCTCTTTAAACTTCACTGAAGAAGTGGTAATAAAGTTGTAGTTTTGTCAGATTAAACACGCTACGCACTTTGAAGAATCTTTATTATATATAACGTTGAACAGAATAACATTAAACTTGGTTGTTCCTTACAAGACTACTTTTTTAGAACACATAACCTTAAAACTACTTTTAAATAAACATCGCCTTATCAACATCATTTCTTAAATCTCTTACAAAAGTTGACAATAAATTATGTACATATTCCTTAGTACTTTTTATCTCTCTTATACCATGTGACAATAAATTATTTACATATTCCTTAGTAGTTTCATCATTTCCGTCTACAGGTGGTTTTAAATTACAAATTCTCAAATTTTCTGCATCAATATCTCCTTCAGGTGTATGGGGTAACACCGATTTGGTGCAACTTGTTACAGCTTGATTGTGTTTTCTGGAGTGACGTCCGAACTTATCGAGACTCATTTTGATAATGAGACGTTACTTTAATAAATAATGTTTGCTTTTTTAAGTTCCTCAATAATTGACTCGATTTCATTATCTTCATTGACATCATTTCACCATACATAGTCCACTGGGTTTGTATTATAAATCATTTTCACTTCACCACCTTTTTTCTGAGGTGTGGGGGCAGGTAATAGATAATTACGAACAAGATTCTTATATTTAGCAAATGAACTTCCCTTTATTTTCCCACCAGGTAGAAAGTCTGTTCTGTATAAACTAGTCAGATTACAATTTTTTTATAATTCTCATGGTCGCTGGTTGAAAAATCACTTGGATCTTTGTAAAACAACAAATTGTAAGTCCCCCCCCTAGTTCCTTAAACCAGAATATTTGCCAAAATTGACCACATCAATCTTTAGATCGGTAGTTTGAGCCTGCGATATAGTTCCGCGCAAATCTGGTAATTCAACATACGTGTATTGAGCACGAGGCCAAAATTCATCGGTAAGTGACAGCCATTTTGGACCGTTCCAATATAATTCAAGTGAGGACAATTCACTCGGCCTAACAACGCGCGAGACAAAATCTGCAGGATTTTCGTTTGTCGGTACATGCCTCCAAACTTCGACGTTGCTTAAATCTTATATTGCTGCTACGCGATTGGCTACAAAAATCTGTAACTGACTAAGGTTCATATGCAACCATCCCAGCACGATAGTGGAATCGCACCAGCACATAACTCTACTACACGGTATTTGTAAAGCTGTTTTAACTTTATCAATCAATCTAGCTAACAGCAAGGCAGCAGTTAATTCCAAGCGAGGAATTGCTTGAGTTTTCAGGGGCGCTACCTTAGTTTTGGCCCAAATAAGCTTAACAAAAATCTGACCATTGTTGTCTTCAGATCTAAGGTAAACGCACGCTCCGTATGCATATGAGGAAGCGTCAGAAAACCCATGTATTTCGGATCTAACAAGATTTTTGCACGTCACTTGCCTACTGATATTGAGCTTGTTTAATGTAGTTAGATCATCTCTGAAACGTAACCATCGAGGGCATAAAGAATGAGACGGAGATTGATCCCAGTCGATTTGCTCCAGCCAAATTTCCCGCAAAATAATTTTAGCTGAAATAATCGTAGGGCTTAACAAACCAAGCGGATCAAAGATTTGTGCAATTTGAGATAATACTGTACGTTTAGAAACGCGCTTGTCGGCATTTACGCTTACCTTGTACGAAATGCAATCTTCATGGCCATTCCAATGCAAACCTAATGTTTTCGTATTTTCATTAAGACCCAGATCAATAATATTGTCCCTATCATCGGTTTCTATGTTCGATAATACTTCAGAACCATTAGATGCCCATTTACGTAGATGAAAACCTGCCTGCTTTAGAATATTAGAAATTTTATTTGCTACAGAAACGGGATCATTTACACTATTAGCGCCCGTCAACAGGTCATCAACTTAAGTTATCTTTAATAGATCGCGAAGCAGCTGGAAAACTGATTTCACTTTCCACCCCTAACTGATATAGACATCTTATGGCTAAAAAGGCGGCTGCCCTCGTGCCATAGGTAACTGTTAATAGCTCATAAACCTCTACAGCTTCGTTTCTATGATCACGCCATAAAATACGCTGCAATGAAGTTTGATCTGGGTTGATGCGACACATCCGGTACATTTTTTCCACATCAGCAGCAATAACGTAATTATGTTTCCTGTGCCGTAAGAGAATAGAAAATAAGTCTGATTGAATGGTCGGGCTACTCATCTGTAGATCATTGAATGAGTATCCAGAACTACTACGGCACGATGCGTCAAAAACGACGCGTAGTTTAGTCAAAAGGCTTGACTCCTTGACGACACCATGGTGAGGCATACAGGGTTATTTAAAGTTCCTGAGTTTAATGATTTTCTTGTTTTATGTATGATTCATTTAGAGTGAAATTAGAAGTGACCAACAAATATCTGGGCCAAGTGATATGGAAGTGCCTGTGGTAAAAAAAACAAACAGTTTCAATGTGACTGCAAATAAAGAATTGGAGAAAACTGGTAAATATGATTAAAAAAATTAATATAGAAAAATCCCTACATACAGTGAGGACGCGTAGATTAGAACAAAATTATTTAAAATTAAGGGTTTTGTTTTTTAGAAATACGTTCGTACACATCGATTTTTATTTTTGTCAGCGATTTTTTTTTATTACAAAAAAAATTAAATAATTTTTTTATTTAGTTTTTTTTCCTACTTAGAATTTGATGCACAATTCAAAAATTAAATTAAAAATACGTAGTAATTTTATTTTAAAAATACATAGTTAATTTTATTTGAAAAAATGAAGTTGATATTAGCAACTTATTTTTGGGCCACCCTGTATACATGCAATAATCATAAAAAAAACCGCAGACAAAAATAGATATCGATGTGTAGGAGCGTATTTCCAAAAAACCAAACCCTTAATTTTAAATGAATTTGTTCCAACCTGCGCGTCCTCACTGTATAAAACTAATATTTATTACAAAGTTTTTAAACTGAATGACCTCTTATGATAATTGGCACTTGGGTTTTGTATGATATGTGATTTGTAAGTAACTATCTCCTGGATAACTTTTTGGTTGTTGTAAAAATCAGGCAATAGTATAGAAAGAGAATTAGTCTTACAGATTTTACTAACTACATACCACAAAAAGCAAACAAAAATGTGAGGATGCAACAATGCAAGGGACTGGTAAATCATGCAAATGTCTCATCCAAAATGATGTCTGCTGCATGATTGCGGCATTATTTTTTGTTTGATTTGAATTTGCAACAAATTTTATTTAAGCAAGCACTTATTATACCGTAGATCATAACTATAGTGTCAGAGAAAAAAACACTCTAAAAAGGAAACTGAGGACACCAGGAGTGAAAACCAAAATTGCAAGATTGGTAACCTCCAAGCACAGTCCCAAAAGTTAATGGACATGTCAGAAACACAAGCTGTGGAGACAAAACAATATAGGAAAGAAAAACTTCTTTTATTACGAAGCATTGGTTCAACCTTGGAAAAAATCATTTGAGTTTAAAAAAAGTAAATTTTAAACAGTTGTACATACACAAGTATAAAATTTAAATACTAATTTTTTCTTGTTGTTATTTTCGATAAATGATTTAGTTTTCTGTTTTATTTAGAGGTTTTTTCTTTTATTTCTTTGTTGAGAATTTTTTTATTTATTTGTAGTTTTTATTATAAAACTGTGTTGTTAATGTTTTAGTCCATTCTAGACTGCAGTTGTAATTATAAGACTGGTAGAATATTTTATTTAGAATTTTTGCTTTAATTTAGAGTTCTTTTTATTTTATTTCTTTGTTGAGAATTTTTATAATTATTTATTGTTTTAAATGGGAGTCTAAGACTTAGTTTGCAACTATATTTACAAAATAAAATACTATTTAACATACATAAAATTTATGTGACTTATTTATTTTGTACATATCATGAAATTAAATAATAGCAAATCCTGAACATAATGAAACCAAGTGTACTAAAAATAGTTTTCATCAATATGTTGCCTCAATCTTACACCAGCAGCTAAATCTGGATTACCAATTCTTTGGCCAGCCGCATTTAGAGCCCCTACATTAATAAGTCCAAGAGGGTCAGCATAGTCAGGCATATTTTCTTCATTATCTTCTAGGATAAATTGCACCTTATTGCGTATGCACATGTTATGCAAAACTACACATGCGTTTATAATCCGAGACGCTCTTTCTGGACTATAGTGCAAAACCTTCCACCTTTCGATTAGGCTTCTTATACTGGTTTGCGCTGTGTTATACCTTTCTTCAGGAGAGCCTGCGGCAACATTAAGTATTGGGGTCAACAGCCAGGGCCTCAATGGATAGCCTAAAAAAAAAATAATATGTGTACTTTTTGGTTACATATTTATAACTTAACTGAATCTCCTAATAAGCAGTACATATTAGGATGTTGGCGGTGCAGTCTCTCTATAGCTTGATAAATGTTTGATTCTTGCCATATTCTACTGTCATGGACACTTCCTGGGTATCGTGCATTCACATTGAGAATTTCTAAGTTGTCATTACAGATCTGTACAAAATAATCAAACTAAAATACTATGATATTGCAATCTAGCATAGTATATTATACCAAAGTAGTCCACAAAAAGTATATAACATTATTTATTTATGACTTTATATTTAACTGCTTACCAATTGAACATTTATAGAACTTCCTTATTTTCACTAGGCCTGATAATAGCCAAATGGGTGCAATCAATGCACTCGATAATATTTGAAAATGCATATTTGAAAAAAAATCTGAAAAAATACTGACCAAGATTAAATTCAATTCCCAGATTAGTAAATATGAATAAAATAAAATTACCTTTGCTTAATTGCATTTAATTCATCTAAATTTCTTGGAAAAACAACATGCCTGCTAAAGATAACTTCATGGTTTAAAGCATCTGATACTTCTGCAATTGATCGGCTCACAGAAGGCTGGCTTATTTGAGAGTAAATACATGACCCAATCACAGCTTGGTACGGTCAAAAATTGCAAAAAATAATGTTAATGCATAACATTGGTGATATAATTTTTTCCTCGAATTTTTCATTCTATATATATTTGTTTAAATACTACAGTTATCTGCACAAGGGTATTTCAATTCAAAGGGGCGCGCAGGCGCAATGAAGAGTCAGTACTGCTTGAAAAGCGGTTTTTGACGAATTGAGCGAGACGACGCGTCACAAACAGTCACTAATCCGACTTTACCGTTTAATTACAACAATTTTACTTATCCTAAAAAAACTCGTGGTTTACGTGTATGTGTGTGGGGATCCCCAGAAGAGCGGCCAGAGCAGACAACTGGTGAGTGCCCTTTTCATTTTGGTACTTTTGTGCATTTCTCGGTGTTAGCGTCTAGATTACTTTTCATACAGTCCACTACTTTCAATCTCTATTTTCATTCACCTATGCGTTAACATTTTGGTCCTTCGAGCCGGATTTCTTAAATTTTCAGTACAAAAGTATCAAATTATTCATAGTTTCAAGGTATTATAATATTCAAGAAACCTTACTTTTACATTTTGTTCGCACACAAAAATTCATTTCTACATTCGATTTACTTCTTCAAAAACGAGTTTTTCCTATTTTCGGCCTTTCTTATCGGTAGACGGTAAAGCCGTTTGTTTATACTTCAAATTCAAAACTGGTTGCTCGGATAGTGAATTGCAAAATTACAGTTTAGCAAAATTACCATAAATAATAGTCCAGTCAAAATAAGAATAAAATTTCCACTGCGTTAATTAAAATTTAATTAATTTTCATTAACTGTATTTCATAGTACATTAGAGCTCATACCTTTCTCACATCGGGTATACTGTACTACTATATAATACTTTTTTTTCGAAAAAATGGCACAACTGAGGAGGCTTGAAGCTAAGAGGGCTATCTATATTAACCGAATTACTGAGATATATACGCTTGCTCTTAAGGTTATGAACGACTCCTCTCTTATATAACAATTTACTGTTGTGAGTTATTGCTCTATACGAAGATATAGAGCAAGTTTACGATACTTTTCAAAAAATTCATAATGACATTGTCGGTATTTTGTCTGAAGATTCCGAATTTGAAGTTCAGGAAAAGATTAGGCAAGACACAGATAAATTTTACTATGACTCCAAATTCATAAACAATTCAATTTTGTAAGCCGTCTATCTCATCTCATAGCCAACCTAGTTGTGTCAAAGTCGAACCTAATGTGAAGCTTCCAAAGATTACCATACCTATTTTCAAGGGAGATCAGCAACTATGGCCTACATTTTATGATTTGTTCAAAAAACTAATACATGAAAATGAAGAGCTTTCTAATGTTGAAAAGCATCAATATTTACTTTCTTACCTTGAGGAAGAGCCATTGAAGCTGCTTAGTGGAATTACTATTACTAATGACAACTACGACATTGCCTTTGATAAATTAACTAATTAATATAAATAAAAAAAACTTGCGGCAAATGCTTTAAATGCCATTTTGTCAGCTACATTAAAAAGTATTAATGCAAAAGATCTAAGGTCATTGCTGAATACCTTTTCTGAATCATGCAATGTTAAATGCCCTTCAATTTCAAACAGATCATTGGGATTTCATACTTTTTCACCTACTTCTAGTAAAGCTTGACATAGAAACTCGAACTAATTTTGAGATTAAGTTCAGTAACGTCCAAATTCCAAGTTATAGTAATTTATTTGAATTTCTCGAAAATAAATGTAAGGCTCTGGAATCAGTTCAACATTTGACTACCAACATTAAAGCAAATAAATCTGCATTTTCTAATTTAAATTTGTCAGGTCAATCAAAGGCACAAAACAAAAGTCCCTCATTTGCGTTCCATCAGAAGGTGCATCATCACTCTACCCATTCCACGGTTAAATGCTATCTATGCGGCCAGCCTCATACACTTTCAAAATGCACAAAGTTTTTGGAAAAGTCTCCAAATGATCGACTAACTTACGTAAAACAAGCTAAACTGTGTCTCAATTGCTTACATCACTCCCATACCGTTCAATCTTGTAAGTCCGCTTTCAGTTGCCGAATTTGCCACCATCGACATCATTCTGTTCTGCATATTACAAAAAATTCATTCATTTCAAGCTCCGAGTTTCAAAATAATTCAGATGGTATTTCCAATCGAGGCACGTTTGATGTGATGATACTTTTAATACTGCTTCCAGTTCATCTTCCACTACTGTTGCAAATATTTTTAGTTTCCATAGTACCGTGTTGTTAGGCACAGCAGTGGTAGACATTTTCGATGGCAAAAGGAATTGCCAACCTATTCGTATTCTTATAGATTCCGGTAGTCAGTCAAACTTCATAAGCGAGCGCTGTATTCGTCGTTTGGGTTTGCCAAGACGTAGTTTTTCCAGCTCTATTTTAGGCCTTAATGAAATGACATCTGTCTCTACGAAAGGTTTGACTCATTGTACAATAAAAGCCAAACATCTCTCAGAACCTAAGTATTCTTTTGACGCAATTGTTGTTCAAAAACTTTGTTCAAACATGCCATCTTTCGATTTACAAAATCATACTTGGAACCATCTAGAGGGTTTGAAATTAGCAGACGAACGTTTTTACCTTTCCAGTTAATAATTCATCTGCAAATACATTTTTTGCTTCTTCAGAAATCAATCTTGACTTGCTTCTTCCAAAATTCTGGGAAATAGAACATATACCTTCCAAAGGGTTTTCATCACCTGATGAAATAAAATGCGAAAACATTTATCGCAACACGGTTAGTCGTGATTCTACAGGGAGATTCATACTTATTCTCAGGCACTTCGTAGATTTATGTCACTTGAATCAAGACTTATAAAAAATTCTACTTTGTATGCTTCCTATTGTGATTTTATGAAGGACTACGTTGATAGTGGTCACATGTCTCTGGTTACACTTTCGACTTCGAGGCCATCTCTTTGTGCTTACTTACCGCATCATTGCGTTTTAAAACCTGATAGTATTAGCACTAAATTGCGTGTCGTTTGGGATGGGTCAGCCAAGAGTCCAAAAGGATTGAGTTTAAATGATACATTACTTTCAGGTCCAAAATTACAACAGGATATCTTTTCCTTGCTTCTAAATTTTCGCGTTCATCCTATTGTATTCATTGCCGACGTCAAAAAAATGCTCGCCAGATTCTTATTACTCCATCTCATAGAGATTTTCTCCGAATACTGTGGCAATTTTCTCCTGATAACCACTTTCTGAGTGGACATTGAATACAGTTACGTTCGGTTTGAGTTGCAGCCCTTATTTAGCTATACGCACTCCAAATGAGCTTGCTGATGTAGAAGGCTCCCGTTTCCCAAACGCCAGTAAACTTCTTAAGACTCAGACTTACGTGGATGACATATTGGGTACAAGCCCTTCGGTTTCTGGAGCGCTTCAGCTACAATCTGAATTAATTCAACTTCTAAAGCTAGGAGGCTTGACGTAAATGGGCCAGCAATGCTCCTGAACTGCTCTCCACTGTTTCGGAATCCGACAGACAAATGCCCCTATCTTTCGATATAGAAGAACCCCAGTTTCAGTATTAGGTCTTCAGTGGCAACCTAAATCAGATTCATTTTCTTACCGGTGCCAATTAGGTGAACGACCGTGTACTAAGCGAAATATATTGTCTGACATAGGTAGAATTTTTGATCTTCTAGGATTTCTTTGCCCTGTGGTTCTACTAGCAAAATATATTATGCAATGCTTGTGGAGTTCTCAAATCGATTGGGACGAAACCCCTTCAGATAGGATAGTCTCTGCTTGGTCACGATTGAAAAAAGAAATTCCTGCAATTTCTTGTTTAAAAGTTCCACGTCACATTTTTTCTAATAAATTTCGAAGATGCGAATTGCATGCTTTCTGCGATGCTTCCTCTATCGGATACGGAGGGGTTGTTTATGTTCGTGTAGAAACGGGAAATTCTATTTCGGTGTCCCTTTTATGTGCAAAAAGCAGGGTTGCACCTTTGAAATCCCTAACTATTCCTAAGTTGGAATTAGTAGCAGCGAAACTACTAGCCGACTTAATTTATTCTGTGAAAAGTACTTATCATGATCAAATTAATTTCGATTTGTGTACCGCCTGGCCTGACTCGCAAGTTGTTCTTTCTTGGTTAAACGCATCGCCTAGTCGGTGGAAAACTTTCGTATCAAACCGAGTCATATTCAAGATAGTACCACCTTCTTCATGGAGGTATATTCCCTCTGCACTTAACCCTGCAGATTACGCTTCAAGAGGCATGAACCCGTCGGAATTAATTTTTAACGATGTCTGGTGGAGAGGACCATCGTTTCTTTCTGAGCCTCGTGACGAATGGCTGGAGGAGGGGTTTAAACGACCTGAGTTGAATACCTCCGAAGTTTCCAGTGAAGAAAAATCAAGTTCCTTAAATTTGGTGACCGTAACTCATGCTTTCGATGATTTTCTTGAAAAATATTCGTCACTGGCCAAAATTCAAAGAATACTAGCTTATTGTTTTCGTATATAATCTAATTGGAAATTTCCTGGATCAAAGCGTTTTGGTGTTCCTACAGAAGTTGAACTTGATGTTCAGGAAACTGAATTTTCTGATCTTATCATGAAGATAAATAATAATCAACCCCTACCTAAACCCGTTCGAAAACTTTCAATATTTCTTGACTCAGATAAATTTCTTCGAACTAGGGGACGTTTGAAATACTCCGACTTAGAATATTCTGCAAAATATCCTTTGCTATTGTGAAGCTCGCATCGTTTAACGTTTTTGATTGTTGAGCAAACGCATGTAAAATTCTTACATCCAGGCTTAAGAACGTTGCATAACTTACTTCTTCAAAAATACTGGATCGTTTCAGCCCGAAAGGTTATTTGCATTCGTTGTTTCAGAGCTAATCCTAAGTGTTGCTCGCCACCTCCGATGGGAAATCTACCTTCTTATCGAATTTGTCAAATTAAGCCGTTTTCCCACGTGGCTATTGATTTATGTGGTCCGTTTTCCGTTTTCCGTCATCGAGGAGCAAAGGTATTCAAATCTTACGTCTGTGTTTTCGTCTGTACCGCTACAAAAGCGATTCACTTAGAAATAACGCAAGAACTTTCCGCTGACAGTTTTCTTGCTGCTTTTAAACGTTTCATAGGTAGACGGGGAATGGTAATAGCGTGTCATAGTGACAATGGCACTAATTTTACTGGTGCAAACAACAAAATCAAAAAGTTAGCAAAAACTACGTCGGAAAAGTTGTCGTTTCAGTGGTATTTCAGTCCACCTTCCGGTCCCAATTTTAATGGTCTTGCCGAAACCGGAGTGAAAAGCGTCAAATCACATATACTTCGAGTTGTGGGTGAGCAGCGTTTAAGCTTCGAGGAATTTTCGTCATGTAACGTGATCATGGCCAACTTCGAAAGTAATATCACAGACAAACTAATATATACAGACTGTCAGAGCAAATGGAAGCCATATAATTTTGGTGAAGGCGCCAGACCAGTCAGACTAATAAATTGTTTTAAAATATTTTGATGACTCATGCGTAATCGGCTGGGATCGTCTGAACGAGCGAAATTTGTTTTCCGCAGTGTTGCCATATTTCTGCAGAGACGCGTTCGGCGCACGGCATTTATGATTATACAACTGCATCAAATCACCGGCGCGACGCGACGGGTCGGTACGGAATAGAAATAAGAAAAAAAGCCGAGCGCATTTTGTACGTATGCTTGCAAATAATTAAATTTAATCTAAAATAGTACGTGTTAAAAATTCTACCTAATTTTAAGGAATAGTACATTAGACAAAGATTATTACATTGATATTAAATTAAATTAAATACTCTAAACGCTATTACTGAAATTACTGATTGTTTCGGTCATTATAGTAGTTGAAAAATTACTTTCTAATGACAGAATTTCCAAGAAATTTTGTGTACAATTATTAAAATATACTCTGAGAATAATGCAATTTTCCGTTGTGTTTATATCAATTGTTTCGTTTTTATTGAAACTCATCAGCGTTGTGTAGAAATCGCAGAAAATAATAAGTGTAATACGGAATGCAACATTTTGGGATTTATGTGTGAATTTTTTTTATTGATTGATACATAAAATCAATCAAATTGAAAAGTACTGAATAATAAGAGAAATTCAAATTTACGTTGAACATTTTTTAAATTATGTTGTTTTTTGAATACACATGTGATATGACACTTCTTCATTGTCTTCTAGACTATACATTAAACCACAGCGTAAGTAGACAATAATAATAATTATTAATAAATAATAATCTACCTAAAATAGAAAAATAAAAATCACCTAACAAAGTGGTCTTTTCAAATAAAAAAAGCAATGATTCACATTGTTACAAGAAGTAACGGTGTAAAAGTTAAAGCAAATTCTAAACGAGATTTGAAGTTCTCATAAAATATTTCTATTTAATGAATTCTGTATGTGTAATGACAAAGAAAAAATCCATTCTTTAGCAAAACTGTTCACGATATAGCGAGCCACTATGGAGATCTTGAAAACGATTACAGATACAGATTTGGTTGAACATGGGAGATAAGTTCGGTAATCATGGCCTTATAAAATGACATTAAAACATCTTTTTGTTCGGTTTTTGAAAGAAATGAATTTTTTAAATTTAGATTGTATGTTTTTGTGAAGCTAATATTGAACCTGATCAAAACTAATGACACTTCTCTACCGCCACTTTTAATGCTCTTTAAACTGGCGTGGTTAGTTTTTAGGTCCCACGCTTCGTCTTTGTGGAACCATTAACTAATTTTTTAAAATAGGTCTTTTTTTCCGAATATATTGATGTATGAAACTTTACTTATTTTTAATTTAAACTTTTATTTTTGGAATTGGAAAACATTTTTTTCTTTCACTTTTAAGTTTAAGTTAATAATTCCACAGACCTCTAACCGTTTATAAGATCCCCATTAATGGTTCTCCTTATCCTGGATGCATGTATTTTGTATTACAATATTTTTTCTTGATTTCAACAACGAACAATTGATGCACTCATTTATGGTAATCAATTGCCAAAGCGTCTAGTTTTGAAAATAAATAAGACGCTTTTACTCAATTTAAAGTTAAAAAACAAACCAGTAGCGATTTAAATTTCTAGGGTAACATGATTTATTTTAACATTTAAACTAGAAATCAACAACTGATAAATAAATGTAGATTTTTAGTGATTTAAAGAAATGTATTCCAGCTTATTTAACACAAAAAAGCTTTGCCTCAAGTTTTTATCGGACTAAGCAAATTGATGAGAATATATATCCACATTATATTGTTTCCTATAATTGAGGAAATGCTATGGGATGGTTCTCGAATCAGAAAGTATATGCTTAGTCCTACTCGTGTCTCATGCTCAGTGTTAAAAATATGAAATTCGAAAAATCACTCTTATTTATTTGAAATTCATCATTATAATAGTAGCTTTGTAAAATATAAATGGCGTACTGGTTTGCCAAAATGAAAGAGATTGATAAAAAATTATATGCACTTAGTATACACCATTTACTGAACCACTCTGTGCAAAATTGCAAGTGTATTTTGCACAATTTAAAAGTTACATTTTCTACAAAATAAAAATCATTTTGACAATACAAAATGTAGAGCACGCTTAGGTAGTTGTAAGAGTTAAGTATGTTTTAAATTATCAATTTTTTGTTTAAAACTTTTCTTATTACCTTTAGCCCATGCACAAAATTTAAATAAATTTGTGTTAACCATATGACTAATTAAAAAAACTTTATGCTCATAGCATGTACTTGTCTTTGATCCTAACCAAGTATTATTTCTGCAAATAATTTTATTTTTTATTTTTATGCCGATAAATTCTTGCTCTTTGATATCACTAAATGCTTTAGAAAAAATTTTCATAGATTTTTCAACCATATTAGCGGTAGATTCGGAGGGTGCTTTTAAATATAAGTTAAGATTTCCACCATAATTTTTTTGTAGAATTAAAATTTGTTTTGGATCGTCTAAAATTTGATTTGCATTTTGCAACTCTGAAATACAATTTGAACATTGAAATTTAGTTATAGTTTTCTTTACCAGGTATCCCGCATAATACCGTATTGCGCAATCTTCTAGTTTAACACTTTTTGAAAAATCAGAATTTGCGCAACAGTCTTCAGATTCACTTTCACATTGTAAATCAATTTCTTTGTCAGTATTTTGTAAAGATGCGTCAGTCACTGAACATATGTTAGCATTTGAATCTGTGGTTTTATTAGATTTTAATAGGTAATAAGTGTCAGAGATGCTATCTTCACAATTTGATATCTTAGATGGAGCAAGTAAACTAGTAATAGATTGAATTCTAAAACTTAACCTGAAAGCTTTAGCTGTAGGATTTAAATTCCATCCGCCTTTCTGCCTCAAAATTGAAAAGAAGTTTTCCAAATAGTCTTGGTTGAGTTTACTTGTCAAAATGAACGAGTTTTGTTTTTCTGACTCAAATAACATTAATATTGCTTTTATAGACTGCACCATTCCATCAAAGCATGGTGGTCTGCTTTTTCGAGAAATTTTTGCAATTTTATTTCTGTTCAGTGCTGGACATGACGTACTAACTTTTACAAGAGATTCAAAAATTTCAATTCCTTTTTCGAGCGTTGTCCTAATTAAAGGATTTCTGTTGCTTAAGGGCTTATTATATGGATTTTTGGCATATAAAATTTTACTATTCAAAGCATCAAAAAGTTGGTTCAAAAGTGAAACAAAATCTGCAGTATCGACACTGTCAGCTTTAATCTGACCGGAGTTATATGGCCATTTCTGATGATCTAATACTAAATAGACATCCTCACACTAGCTTTGTTAAGTCAGCATTTATTTTCCTATTTATACAGCAGCATTTGTGCATGTAATTAGTCATTAAGATATCTCGCTTGGTTAACGTTCAAATGTAATTTCGTTCGTTTTTATTAAATAAAAGTTTTTTAAAAACAGAAGTTGCATTAATAAGAACAAAATTGGCGCAGTCGGTAGGATCCTTTCGGAGTGCGAAATAAAATTCGGTTTTTGTGAAAAGTTCGGAGTTTTCGAAGTGAAACGTGTGAAGTCCGTGAATGTTACATCACTGGATTAAGTAGCACCCTCTCTGTGTCAACAGTTAAGAAAGGATTCTGAAGAAAAGACCAACGCAAAAGCATCTTGTGACTCCTGGCAGACATCGCTTTCTGGTTCGCCATAACGAGAGAAGCCAGCAGGGATATATTAGCCGTGCTAGTGTCCCCTACGAGCAGTACTACCCTGGATAGTGAAGCTACTTAGCGACGTACCGCTTGATACAGGACGAAATACTGGGAGACAACTGTGAGTCAGTAATTTCCTATAGTTGGTGTACCTGTTAGTTAAGGATGAAAAGTAAATGAAGAAATTTACTCAAAAAGATAGAGTATTAGAGGATATATCGTATCCAAAACGAAAAATTAGTGTAGATAAAAATTTAACTTCAAGTTTAACTAATTTGTATACGGAAATTTCTACAAATTTTCCGCTTCAATTAGAAGAAATTGATAATAGTAGTATAAGAAATAGTTTAGAGACTAATTTAGGAGTAAGTACCCCTATTGACAAAATGAGTGATGCTTTAAGATCAACTGTTACTCTTTTAAAAACTTTTGACGGAAATCCACTGAGATTGGAATCCTTTGTAAACCAAGTTAATACATTTCACACACGTTACTTTAATGCTGATCCATCACAGCAAGAATATGTAATTTTGGCAATAAAATCTAAAATATTAGGTGCTGCTGAAGATTTTCTTTTAACTCGCCCAGATCTTAAAACTTGGGACGAAATTAAAAATGCATTACAGCAAAAGTTCAGTGACCCAATCACCAGAGCTAACCTGCAGCAACAATTAATATTTCTTTCTAAAACAAATGAATCTACACAAGATTATATTCAAAAACTAAAATCTCTAGTTACTAAAATTAACACAAAAATCTGTACTGAAGTAATGAATGCGGAAGCAAGAAGTATATTAATTTCTCAAAATGAACTTACCGCGACACAAAATCTCTTAGCAAATATTTCAAGTGAATTGCGAACTCTATTAATTGTTCAAAATCCCCAAAATTTGGACAGTGCAATTGATATAATAACCAATTATGAAATATTGACTAGCCAAACCACTTTCAAAAATAACTATTTACAGAATCAAAATAAACCAAGTAACAAACCTGCTAATCAAACTTTTGTAAACACTCAAAAGCCTTTCAACTCTTTCAAACCTCAAAACTCTTATAGACCACAAAATCAATTCCAAAAATCACAATTTCGACCTCAAAACCATCAACAAAATGCACCAAATCAACGAAACCATCCAAAGCCGCAATTTCCACAACCCATGTCCGGTGTAAGTACCATAAAACGAAATTTAACTCCACCAGGTCCTCAACCTCAACAGAATAGACCTGAATACAGACCTTATAATCATTTCCAACAGACAAGAAAACCCAATTTCTCTTTTCAAGAATTAACACATCTTGAAAATGAATTTAATGATGATTATTACCAACCCGAATTTGACAATAACGACGACGCATACTTTGAAACTGAAAACCTTGAAGATAATCAATCAACTTCGATGTTACCTCCAGAAGAAAGTTTAGTCGATCAGCTTGAAAATTTTCATCTACAAGCCTCGGACAAAACCAACCATGTTTAAGTTTAAACAGTATGCAGATCAATCAATTACCTTATATAGAAATTCCAAATTATAACATTCGATTACTTATTGATACTGGATCACATGCATCTCTTCTTAGACCATCAATAGCAGAAACACATTTTCCAAATTCAATCGAACCTTATGTAAGTACACTACATACATGTGCAGGTTCAAGGAAAGCAACAAGTAAAGCAAAAATTCCCTTATTTTTATGCTTTGGCATAACAGATTCGATAGAATTTATACTTTACCCATTTCACGAATATTTCGATGGAATCTTAGGAATAAAAGACATTCGTAAACTAAAGTTAGGCATTGACATAGAAAATGAAAGATTAATCAATCAATATCTGGAAATTCCATTTCAGTATAGACGAGATTTCGATCATTATGTCATTGAAATTCCACCAAAAACCATTCAGAAAACAACACTAAGAACTGAATTACCTAACAATACGACTTGGACAATGCCCTATTATCGTGACAACGAGATAGAAATTCAACCAACACTAGTATCAATCGTAGACAACACTTACACTCTTGACATACTCAATCATACTAATAAAACTCTTACTCTCGAATGTAACACAAAAAACAATCTTCCTTTAGAATCAATAGATCTTAATAATTTTGAAATTTTTAACTTTGAAACGAAACATCACACAAACAAAAAACAATTTTCAGAACATGAAAAAGTTAACTTTGAAAATTTAATAAGACATCAACACCTAAATCAGGAAGAAAGGGTTCAACTTTTTAAACTAATTAAAAATTATTCACAAGTTTTGCATAAGCCTGGAGATAAACTAACATTTTCAAATAAAGTTAAACATGTCATTAACACCACCGACGAATTACCAGTTCACACTAAAAGTTACCGATACCCTTACGTTCATAAGGAAGAAGTGAACAAACAAGTCAACCAAATGTTAGAAGACGGAATAATTCAACCATCTAATTCCCCATGGAGTTCACCTATATGGATCGTACCAAAAAAAATGGACGCTTCTGGTCAGAAAAAATGGCGATTGGTAGTCGATTACAGGAAACTTAACGAGAAAACTGTCGATGATCGATATCCCTTACCAAATATCACTGATATATTAGACAAGCTTGGTAGATGCCAATATTTTACAACCCTCGATCTAGCCAGCGGTTTCCACCAGATTGAAATGGATCCCAATAGCATATCCAAAACAGCTTTCAATGTAGAGCATGGTCACTATGAATATACTAGAATGCCATTCGGATTGAAAAATGCCCCTTCAACTTTTCAGAGAGCAATGGACAATGTCTTACGCGGATTGCAAGGAAAAATTTGTTTAGTCTATATGGACGACATAATTATATATTCCACCAGTTTGCAAGAACATTTAGATTCTCTAAAACAAGTTTTTGACCGTCTAATTTCATACAACATGAAAATTCAACTTGACAAATCAGAGTTCTTACAAAAAACTGTCGAATTTTTAGGACACGTCGTGACCCCTGAAGGAATAAAACCTAACCCTAAAAAGCTGCAAGCTATAAAAAATTTCAAAATTCCAAACACCCCAAAAGAAATTAAATCATTTCTTGGCCTTGTAGGTTACTACAGAAAATTTATAAAAAATTTTGCTAAAATCACTAAACCTTTGACTAATTGTTTGAAGAAAAATGTAAAAATTATTCATGACAAACCATTTTTAAATTCTTTTAATTTATGTAAAAACATTTTAATGAATGACCCAATTCTCCAACACCCCGATTTTGAGAAACCCTTTATTCTTACAACAGACGCATCAGACTATGCAATCGGAGCAATTTTGTCTCAAGGTTCAATTGGAACTGACCTTCCTATAGCATATGCTAGCCGAACCCTCAATCCCTCCGAATGTAACTATTCCACTATAGAAAAAGAACTTTTAGCCATAGTATGGGCTACTAAATATTTTAGACCCTATCTTTTTGGTCGAAAATTCGCTATAGTTACCGATCATAAACCACTTCAATGGCTCTTTTCTATAAAGGAACCCAATTCGAAACTTGTCAGATGGAGACTAAAATTACAAGAATATGACTATACTATAAATTATAAAAAAGGAACACAAAATTCCAACGCTGACGCTCTTTCGCGCCCACCTAGAGAAATAAACCCTATCTCTTATGAACAACCACCATTAACACATATGTCAGCCGCATGCGAAAGTAACAATGAGGAAAACGATCAATATTCTTGGCGAGATAGAATTAAACATTTCTTTGAATCACAGGAAAATCTATTTGAAAATCCGAGAAAAATTCCAATCAAAATAATTTCCGACATTCAAATAAAGCCACCAAGAAAATTACAAAGTTCAGAAAAGCCACAGGATTCAGAAAAATCGTTTAGCACTGAAACAGCTAATGAGTCTGACCTAAATCTAGAAATTCCTCAAGAAAATAACCAACCCCTAGACGACAACTCAGATACTCTAACGGTCCACACGTCTCAAGAAAATCCTATTCTAGGAGCACCATATGTTAATAAAAGTTTAAACACCTACAAACATCAATTAATATTTAAATGGACGGATAAAGATAAACCCTATACTCTGACAAAGAGCCTTTTCGAAATAAAGAAAAGAATAATTATCTTTATAAACAAAGAACCAGTGACCGAGGAAATTCAACAACTATTTATAAATCATTTACCCCCAGACACCTACTGTCTACATTTTCCAAATAAGGAATTGGAGCCAATAATAATTCGAATCTTTCAAGAAACATTCAAAAATAACTCATACAAACTCTTTATTTCTAACACATTATTAGAAGACATTACAAACATCAATGAACAAAAAGAGATTATTGAAAGATATCACACCACAAAAACATCTCATCGAGGTATGACCGAAAATATCAAAAATATCAAACAACGATATTACTGGCCGAGTTTAGAAAAAGATGTAATTAATTACGTAAACACATGTGAAACCTGTCAACGGACAAAATATGAAAGACATCCATACAAGGTAATTTATAAACCGACACCAACTGGAAATAAGCCTTTTGAACATATATACATGGATATCTATTCTATTTCAGGTCAGAAATTCTTAACAATAATCGATAATTTTTCAAAATTTGCAACAGCTTATCCTATAAATGAAACAGCAATCGAAATATGTCAAAACTTAATTAAACTGTTTTCACATCATGGAACCCCATGCAAAATAACCACGGATAACGCACAGTCCTTTAAAAGTAATTTAGTGCAAGACCTTTGCAAGACTTACCGAATCGAGTTACACTTTACAACACCGTACAACCCAAACTCAAACTCTCCAATCGAACGTTTTCATTCGACCCTCAGAGAAAGTCTTATTGCACTTAGAAATGATCATCGAACAAAAACGATTCAGGAACTTGTAGATATCGCGATACTGAATTATAATAACAGTATTCATTCCTCACACGAGTATACGCCTTTTCAAATTCTCAAAGGAAATCTTAACTATCAGTTAAATTTTGAGAAAAACCTTGATCAAATTCAAACAGACTACATTCATGAGTTAGCCGAAACCTTTAAGGAATTAAATACTAAAATAAACTTAAAATTAAGCGCTAAAAAAGCCAACGTTTTGTCAAAATTAAATGAAAAACGCGAAAATGACCCCGAGATACCTGAACTTACAGAACAACTAATGTCAACTCCTTTTACTAGAACAAAAAATCTAAAACCTAAATATAAATTGACTAAGTTTAAAAATCAAAGACATCCTAAAGACATTAAAAGACGATTGTAAATTTCAGATGAAGATAGTGCTAATTCTACTACCATTACTGGTCAACGCTCAGTATAAAATTGAAGAAATTTCAAACCCCCTACTGCCCGTACAGGAAGGACCAAGTTACATAATAACCAACTACCATCATGTTTATTATCATATAAACTTAACTAATATAAGGCAAAGTTTAATATTAACTGAAAAAACTCTTTTGCAAGTTAATCAAACAATTGATAAAGTACAAAAACCAATGTACAATCTTCTAGTTACTAGAATTAGTTATTTACTAAATCAAGTATATTCAATCAAAGACTTTATCACTCATTACAAGACAAAACGTAGAACTAAAAGAGGACTATTCAATTTTCTGGGAAAAGCACAAAAATACTTATATGGAACATTAGATGCGGATGATGGCGAACGTTATGACAATTACATTAAAGTCATCCAGGAAAATCAAAATACTTTACATGATGATATTTCCTCAACTCAAACCATTGTTAAGCAACTAACAAAAGACGTTGATACTCAGCTGTCTAACATAAAGTCAAATCAGCAAAAACTGCAAGACCGTGTGAACGACTTAACACAAATGACTCAGTCTACGTCAACGACTATGTACTTAGTCATATTACTAGATAACTTGGAAAACAATATTCACATCCTCAATGAAATTCGCAACAATGTGCAAACTGCTATCAATTTTGCAGAAATTAACGTACTACATCACAGCATCTTAAAATACAAAGAATTACGAGCGATTATTCATAAATTGAAACCAGAAACTCGAATTCCTTTTGACAACCTAATCAAATACTACGAGACAGCTCACACGGACGTAACTATAAAAAATGACCTAATCATTTTCTACATTGCGATCCCGTTGATATCCGGTAAACCCTACACATTATATCGAGTTTATCCGATCCCAATCAATAATCAAATAATAACCCTTACCAATCCATACCTATTAAAATCTTCAAATGAGTTCTATAATTTAAAGGAAAAATGTCCAAAAATTGAGAAAATATCTCTTTGTTTAGAGGAAGTTTTAAAGTCAAACGAACCTTGTGTAATGAAATCAATAAATCTAACAAATCATTGTCCAATGGTTCCAATAAATTTCAAGAAAACTTCAGTCACTCAATTAGAGGATAATTCTATTATAATAATACCAACTCAAAGTGAGAACATTCAATTTCAATGTCCAAATCAAAAATCGATTGAAATTATAAATCAACCATCATTAATTTTACCATCAGAATGTTCAACAAAAATAAAAGATAAAAGTTATGAATCTCAAAATCCAGAAATCATCAGTTCACGATTAAAATTGCCAACCATCGTTATTGATGAAAAATTGGTACAAGAAATTGAACCTTTACAATTAACGGAAATTAATCTAGATAAGATTCATGAAGACTTAGAAAGAGCAAAACAATTAACTGTACATCATCTTAAGAAATTCGATGTTGTTAGCTCTAGCGTATCAATTATATTAATATTAGTTATTATTTTTATCGTTATTGGTATTGTAATTTACTTTTACTATAGGAAAAATAAAGACAATGTAAAAGTGGACATACAACTAGAAACCCTCGAAAATGTACCCCGATTTTCTCAGTCTTAGTGAGGGAGGAGTTATATGGCCATTTCTGATGATCTAATACTAAATAGACATCCTCACACTAGCTTTGTTAAGTCAGCATTTATTTTCCTATTTATACAGCAGCATTTGTGCATGTAATTAGTCATTAAGATATCTCGCTTGGTTAACGTTCAAATGTAATTTCGTTCGTTTTTATTAAATAAAAGTTTTTTAAAAACAGAAGTTGCATTAATAAGAACAAAATTCCGGTGTCGACACATGACCTGATGACGCATGCTACTGAGTTTGAAAATATTTGTAAGGCCAAAGAACAACACATTTTCTCGAAACTATTGGGGTTTAAATGCTTTTCCGTAATTTTTGGAAGTGCTCTTGCGGTCGTAGATTTAGAATCAATTTCAAATATTTCCTTAATTACATTAAAAGATAATGTTTTTGTATCTAACTGAAAATCTCCAGTTAACCAATTGTTTCGTATACTCTTAAATAAGTGAGGAACGTCATATATACAAAAAATTTTTTTGTTATTGATTTCAAAAAAAGGCCTGTGTTTTGTAACCCCCAGTAAAGTAAACGCTCCACGGTTATTTGATCCCTGGTCACAAACAATAGCAACCGGGTTGTAACCAATAGAAAATAATGTTTCTAAATTATGAACTATCAAAACTTTTAGTTTCTCTCTGGTAATACTATTACTGGAAAAAAAAATATGATATTGGCATCTTCCACTTTCCGTAAAGACCCCTAATTGAAAAAACTAATGCTTGAGTCGCTTTTTTGGCGCTACGCCCTAAAAATCCTAAATCTTCAAACCCCTCAATAATATCAAGTTTTTATTATACTCCAGATTATCTTTTATTGCCATTTCATCAAAAGCCATAACACAAGTTCTTGCATTTTTAGGGAGACCTTGACATTTTAACTTTAACTGATCTAAAAGCCCTTCGTCAATTCCGGTTTTATAAGAATTTTGGGCGATCCATCCACGAATGGTGTTAGGAGCCGGTAACACCAATCCTTTTTTTCTAAGAAAACGGTAACCAACAGGGGACTTATAATAAAAAGCAGTAGCAAAATCTTTTTCTTTTTCATTCCAAGTACGTCTTTTGCCTCGTAATTGCATTAATACAACCGTTTTAGCCACAGAACTTAAAATTGATAAAAATGGTAAAATTTTAAAAATCGCCAGTTTGGAACGTTTTATATAGGTCTTTGCTCTATTTAATCTAGCTCTATAATTTCTGTTTTGCTTTGTTTGAAATCTAATTTTTTTATATAATTTTTCTTTGCGGGGAGTCAACTTAGTATAATCAGGCAAACTTGATATGTCACTTATAAAATTAATATCTGTGTTCAAATTGGGCTCAATAAAATTTAATTTTCTCTTGGGCCTGTCCATGTTGCTCCAGGTTTTCGAGTAAGTTTTCTGAGGTGTAAGGACTTTCAACTCTTCGAAGTTGGGAGTACCGTAGTGTCTTGGCACAGCGTCATTTTTTAAATAAAATTTTTTTTTACCTCGGTAATTTTCATCGGAAAAATGGTTTTCGCAGATGAATTTTTGCCTTATAATGTCTGGTGGTAAATCGGCTAAAGTTGCGTTTCCTGTAAAATTATTAAAAATAGAAACTTTTTCTTATAGTAAATAATAATATTTCGTCCATTTTTATCTTAATTATTTTATTTATTGACTGATCATATGATTCATATGTTACTTTAAATCATAAAGCTCTGTGTTTACCTACAAATCAAAATAAAAAAGGATCGAAATGATTTTTGTTGTATACAGTGCATCCAGGTTTTATGAACAATACTTCAGGAATGCCCAGAGAAGCACATTCTATAATGTATTTATTTTTTGATTAAATTTTTAAGTTTCTCATTTTTTAATAATCATCTTAGGTTACTTTAAGCGTATTTGTCTTCACACTTCATATGGAGAGAGTAAAGCGAATGTGACGTCAAAATGACGTAATTTTTTTCAGAATGACATAATGACGTCACCTTGGCCCTGCTCGCTCCATGGAGCGCAAAAACGAATGCGGCCTTTACCTCAAAAAAAAGGAGCTTTGTAATTCAACCGATTTGTTTAATTCAATTCAAATGCCATTGCAGGTAGTCCTGATAAGTCTTGATTACAAAAAATGATACACTTTATATACAGGGTGGTCAGCCGCGAACATCGATCAAATACGGAAAAAGTAGAAATAATAGTATATTAAGTATCGAGAACGGTAAGTAAGCTTTACTGATCGATGACAAAGTTTGGAGGCTGAGCAAAGCAAAGCCTCTAATTTGTCTGAGATCAGTAAATCTGTTACTGTTCGTGATGCTTACACTATTTTTTGTACGACTTCATCAAAATCATCCTAATTATGAATTTATAATATGTAACATAGTAATTACACTATGTTCCGTACCTACATTTGCTTCGGTCTCCCCCAATACCAGACTAATGTAAACAAGATCGGCGAATTGGGGTCATGATGTAGGTATAAATACAGCTTCAAAGCACGTACTAATCACTGATCTCTGGGACAGTCTGGGTTTACCATCTGTGTAGCTTTTAGTGGAGCAGTTGGTAACCAAGTGCAAGCACCCGGAAATCAGCCTGTCAAAGGAAATAGCACGGGCGAGCAGCATTAGTTGCCGTACCGGCTTATCTCCCTTTAACAGTACCAAAGCGTCTTATTCGGCGTGGTGAATGCCCTGGGACACTAGTCTAGGGTTCTATTCACCCCCGGTAAGCGTGCGCCCTCCGCGAAACCCTACATACGCTCCATACATCATGATCCTCGCCTACTTGGCAATCCGGGGGTAAGACCATTGTAGTTTTATCTTAAATAAAAGCGGCTTACCTGTATACCTGTGGTTTTTCTTCTTCTGAGCTACCCCTTAACGTGACATGGTGGAGGCGCCTTGTTTCATCCCCGTCTGCTAATCCTCACATTAGTGGACACACCCTCGCAGACGCACGCCAATTAAGGGCACGGGACTAAGGGCATGAATGAATTGAGGAAAACATACAATCTGAGATCAACAAAACCCGACAGCCCATTTAAACCAAGGCACAGGAGCTCAAGTGTGGGGGACACGCTAAGGCAAGGGCCAGAAGGGCAACCGGAATATTTCACCCTCACCTTGGTGCGTCAAAAAGACACAGGGATAACAGAAAATATAGAGGAAAGTCAGAACGAGAACGAAAGGTCAGAAAACGAGAATAACTCAACGATAAGGGGAGAAACCCCACCCGCCCCAATTCAAGGGTACCCCGAAGGCACTAACAGGGAAAAAGAAGCAAGTATCAGTACCATGGCAAATATTACGATTTCATCCGTGGAAACAGGGGAGAAGACACCTGCATTACCACAATTCATCTCCCCCCCCACATTCAACCCTTGCACAGACTCCGCACAATCATTCTTAGCAACCTACGACCGAACAGCGGTCGCAAACAATTGGAATGACGCCCTGAAAATTTTATATTTTCATTCCTTTCTGCAAGGGGCGGCTAATATATGGTACTCAGAATACAAGCAGGCCCACCCAGACAGCAACTGGCACCTCATTGGCCGGGCCTTCAAAGCAGAGTTCTGCGACGACAATAGCAGCCTGAGACTACTTTCGAAGGTACGGGAAAGAACACAAAAACCCGCGGAACCAACGAAGAATTATTTTTACGACCTAAGGGTTCTGTATGAGGAATATAAGCAGGTAGTCGACCTGGTGGAATTTCAAGAAATTTTTCAAAGCGGGCTGAGATCCGACACAAGGGCCAGATATTACTGGCTCACACACTTTCCCAACCAGCCTCCGAGATCCTTAGAAGAAGTCAAGCTACTATGCATCACGATGGACAACGCCCCTTCAGAACCATGTGCACAAGAACCACCCCCAACACCGACATTCCGGCCGCAGCGCCAAGTCTACAGTGGCGCAGGCTTCAGAGAATATACACGGTATGAAAGCCCTCAAAGAGATAACAGGACCCCATCCCCGCCCAGAAGGGTGTACGACGCAAGACGCACCCCCCCTCCGGGTAGACGAGACCCGCCCGCAAGAACACGAGACAACAGGCCAACATGCTACTACTGCGGGAAAATTGGGCACTTTGCGGCAGTATGCAGAAGCAGACAGCAGCACCCAAACTCCAGGGGGTGGCAAAAGTAGGCCCCGTCACCCTCTCCACTTGGGGCCCAACGTGCAATAAGGTCTTGACAATCAACGTAGTGCTAAACGGATACTATATACCGGCGATAATTGACACAGGAGCGGAACTCAACATAGTAAGCAGCCGTCTAGTAGGAAACAGGAGGAAGGTCATAAAACACCCCACTCTGCTTCTTACAGCGGGAGGGCAAAGAATTCCGAGCCTAGGGGAAACAAAGACATCACTAGAGATACTAGGAAATTATGTGGGAAAATGGGAAATACGGGCAACGATACTAAAAGACCCCCCCCAGCCCCTCATCTTGGGCATGGAATTTTTGGAGGACACAGAAGCAACGATTAGCCTGGCACAAAGGACAATTACCCTAGGGAAAGACTTATCCATCACATTCAGTCAGCAAGCAAAAAACAGTAACCAGTATAACCCGCGAAAAAGCAATGCGAAACAAACAGAAAGCAGTAACCAGCCACACCCAAAAATAAAAGCCCCAGTAAGCAAAGCAAAGCAGGCACAAACACACAAACCATCCATACACGTGGTATCTAAGTCGATATTCTCCTTCCCTAGCAACACGGCTTGGGCGTTCACAGTGTCAACAACACCTAGCAGGGACAAAGGGATAGCTAGGGTTATCAGAGGCCACGTGGGGATAAAAGACGATCACGAGTCGCACCTAGGGAAATTGGACTTTTTCTCAAAAAACGACCGCCGAATAGTGCAAATGACGGCCAAAAAGGATAGCTCCAGCCCGGTCGCTAACGACCCTTTCAGGAAATGCTGCACAGCATTAAAGAATTGGGCAAATCAAAGAAATGTCAGGAGCATTGCGTTGCCAAGGATAAGCCCGCGTAACGACCACGCGGGCTGGTCAACGAACAGAGAAATTTTATCAGATACCTTCAGGGATACAGACATAGAAATCTGGGTATCGAAAGGAAAGGGAAAAAGAAAAGCCCGGTCTAAAAAGACTAAAACAGGATGGGAAATCCTACCCAACTACTATGACGAGATTTCGCCAAAACCAGACAAGTTGAGGGCCATGAACGACATGGTCATTACACCAGGCGAAACTAAGACCATAGTAGTACAAGCAGAAAATTTCCCCATGGGAGACACATACATTGTACCAAACGAAGGGTGGCTAGTAAGAAATAACCTACTATGCTGCGTTGAGCAGAACGAGGAAAACGTTTCACTAGAGCTAAAGAACATAGGGCCGACAAGTAGGATAATATACGAGGGCACCACTATCGCAAAACGGGTAACCAGCACAACCGAGAGACAGGTGTTCACCACCTATCAAGCAAGTGACGAAATGGTGACCCTAGATGATCACAAGCTCGACCACATACCGGAAGGAGGATTCAAAGAAAAATTAAGACGCTTATTAGCAGATTATGCAGACGTATTTTGTAAATCACCAAAATACATGGGCAAAACAGACCTCATCGAACACAAAATAGAGGTAACTGAAGATAAACCTGTGAAATGCCGCCCGTACAGAGTCTCTCAGAATGAAAGAGAAATAATAGATAATCAGATACAGGAAATGCTAGACTGCGGGGTGATAAGACCCTGTCATTCTCCATGGGCAAGCCCGGTGGTCTTAGTCAAAAAAAAGGATGGGTCCACAAGATTCTGTGTGGACTATAAAAGGACCATTAATCCAGTAACAAAGAAATCCTGTTACCCCATACCACAAATAGATGACATACTAACTTATCTGGGGAACGCTAGGTATTTTACAACACTGGATATGTTTTCGGGGTATTGGCAGATTCCAATAGAAGAGTCATCAAAGCAATACACGGCTTTCACAGCACAAGGCCACGGCTCGTACGAATTCAATGTGCTGAGCTTTGGACTCTGTAATGCCCCGGCCACATTCCAGCAGTTGGCTGACAAAGTCTTTAGAGATCTGAAATGGAGGGACATATTGATATATCTAGATGACATAATAATATTCTCAGAAAACCTGGAAGATCATGTCAGAAAATTAGAAAAAGTATTGGCGAGAATGAGGGAAGCAAATCTAACACTGAAACCTAGCAAATGCGAGTACCTTCAGGAAAAGGTGAGAATACTCGGCTACACAGTAAGTAAAGACGGAATATGCCCAGAGGATGGCAAGCTGGTCGGTATTGAGCAATTCCCGACGCCAAAAAGAACAAAAGAACTGCAAAGCTTCCTGGGCTTATGTAACTTCTACAGGAAATTTATTCAAAACTACTCGATAATAGCCCGGCCATTACACGAGGCCACAAAGAAGAATAAATTTCAGTGGGGTAAAGAACAAGAGGACGCCTTCCAGGCACTCAAAGACAGACTGACGTCGGCCCCCGTGTTAAGACACTATAACCCCAACATAGGGTGCACACTACACACGGACGCATGCACGGAAGGCATCGGGGCGATACTGCTTCAAGTAGGGGAGGACCAACTAAATCACCCCATTGCCTACATAAGCAGATCATTATCAAAGGCTGAGAAAAATTACTCAATAAGCGAACTAGAATTACTAGCAGCAGTATGGGGCATGACGTATTTGAGACACTTAATCTACGGCAGACCAGTAAAAGTAGTAACGGACCATCATGCGCTATGCTGGATCCATAATATAAAAGACCATTCAAGACGACTTGCACGTTGGGCTCTAAAACTAGCAGAGTTCGATTACACAGTGGAGTACAAAAAGGGCAGTAAACACCAGGACGCCGACTGTCTATCACGAAACCCTGCAGTGACTGCAAATGAGGAAGAAATAGAAGGGCTGGACGATATACCCACCTTCGCCACATCGTCGATAGAAATAGGCAAACTGCAGGACGAGGACACCGACCTGGTAAAGCTAAAAAAGGCAATAAAAGACCCAAATACGAATGAATGCGACGCCATAACTCGGCGAAAAGCAAAGAACTTCAGACTCAAGGACGAGGTATTATACAAAGCCACGGCAACAAAAGACGGCCTGGAGTACGCTCTAGTAATCCCACGAGCGCTAAGGGAGGAGATACTGTGGGAAGCCCACAACGCACCGACCAGCGGGCACATGGGGATGACAAAAACTCTGAGCAGGCTAAATAACAAATACTACTGGGAGAATATGACAAAAGACGTACATAGGTACATCCGGGGATGCAGGGACTGCCAAGCCAGAAAAGGGCCGTCAAATAGAAAGCCGTTGGGGCTGCTACAGCCAATCCCAGTAGGAAAAGTGTTCGACAAGTTGGGAATAGATTTACTAGGTCCATTTCGCAGGAGCAACCAAGGGAAAACAAACATCATAGTAGTGACAGACTACGCTACAAGATATGCCATTACAGCGGCTCTACCCAGTGGTAAGGCAGGACCAGTAGCGAAATTTCTGTTGGAAAAGGTGCTGCTAATACATGGGATGCCACGCACAATTTTAAGCGACAGGGGAAAAGTGTTCCAATCGGAAATTGTGCAGGAACTTCAACAAATCATGGGGGTGAGAAGTACCTTCACGACGGCATATCATCCATCATGTAACGGCCTGACAGAGAGGCTAAACAAAACCCTGGCAGACATGTTATCTCTCTACTGCAATACCGAACAAACGGATTGGTGCTCATATCTACCGTTCGTCACTTTTGCCTATAACACGGCAAAACAGGAGACGACGCAATTTAGCCCATTCGAGTTAACATTCGCAAGAAGCCCCACGCTACCACTGGACGCCACCCTACTGGTGAATGAATCAAATCCAAACTCTAAAGAACTAAGGGAAAAGGCACTGCTTATAAGGGCACAAGCAGTAGAAAACATTCAGAACAAACAAAGGAAAGATAAAGAAATCTACGACAACAAACACAGAGAAGGGGAATATGAAGTTGGGGACAGGGTGAAAATTTTCATTCCAGTGAGAAAAGTGGGAAGAAGCGAAAAACTAATGTTAAGGTGGTTTGGACCATATAGAATAACCAAAAAACTCAGCGAACTGAACTACGAAGTGAAACAAGAGGGGGGAAGGAAAACAGACGTGGTGCATATAGGCAGAATACTGCCATTCCACGACGAATGGACGTTGGGCGAAATAGCAGAAGAAACAGAAGAGGAGGAAAAAGGGAACCCGGCCACTCACCAGTAAATTCCATCCAAGCACACTCTTGTGGGGCTTCGGAGACCAAATTGGTTAACAGGATAGGTAGTAATAAGAATAAGTGACAATGCATCGTGAGTAAAAAATTAGTAGGGTACTAGATTAAGTTTATTTTATTATTGTTTATCCATTTTTTTTATTTTTTTTTACATGTCGCCCGGGTCAAGCCGGTCAGAGCAATCAACAAGTACCCCCATCTATCGCTGATCACATCAAGCAGGAGCAGCGAACCCACAACCACGTGTGGCGGACTTTACCCGTGAACTGAGTAACGGGGGAGGACGCACAGAAGGCGCAAAACCGTAGGGTTAAGAACGAATATACAATGTTCTAGTAAAGAAAATAAAGGACTCGTTCCACCAGATGGTAGTTAAGGGTAGAATTGTGAACGATAGGGATATGTCTCGCTTTTAGTGTTCGAGGCGAACACTTTTGGGGGAGGGGCATGTAACATAGTAATTACACTATGTTCCGTACCTACATTTGCTTCGGTCTCCCCCAATACCAGACTAATGTAAACAAGATCGGCGAATTGGGGTCATGATGTAGGTATAAATACAGCTTCAAAGCACGTACTAATCACTGATCTCTGGGACAGTCTGGGTTTACCATCTGTGTAGCTTTTAGTGGAGCAGTTGGTAACCAAGTGCAAGCACCCGGAAATCAGCCTGTCAAAGGAAATAGCACGGGCGAGCAGCATTAGTTGCCGTACCGGCTTATCTCCCTTTAACAGTACCAAAGCGTCTTATTCGGCGTGGTGAATGCCCTGGGACACTAGTCTAGGGTTCTATTCACCCCCGGTAAGCGTGCGCCCTCCGCGAAACCCTACATACGCTCCATACATCATGATCCTCGCCTACTTGGCAATCTGGGGGTAAGACCATTGTAGTTTTATCTTAAATAAAAGCGGCTTACCTGTATACCTGTGGTTTTTCTTCTTCTGAGCTACCCCTTAACGTGACAATATAATAGGTTGACGCTCGAAATAGATACCGTCGATTCGCCGATGGAGACTGTTGAACAGCAAAGGGTCTCCATTTAGCGTTTCGTTTTTTAACCATTTGGCTGACAATCTGTATATATTAGTTTGTCTGTGGTAATATTGAAATTTATTTATGTATTTTAATGTCCGATGACAGGTCTATTATTTTATCAATAATGATACCTATTAAGGTCAATTATCTAAGAAATAATACCGTAGGGCGTTATAAATTGACCATTTTTAAAATAAAATCATCTCAATCTCAAATTTTTATTTTCAAAGATCAAGCAGAAACAGATAAAAAAACAAAACTTGATTATTTTGTTAAATAAGTTGGCAACGCCGCCAGTTTATGCAAAGCTGAAAACTGATTCAGATGCAGAATTTTACATGGAAACCAAATATGCAAAAATATACAGGGTGTTTCATTAAAAAAAAACAAAAAATAATTTTGCTCCGCACTTACGCAACACCCTGAATAGTCAGTAAGGTATATTTATGCTGTAGACCAAATGAACCTAATCAACTTTAATATAAAGATTTTTTCGAAAAAACAAAAATAACAACAATATAGGACTTTGTCACATTATCGCGCCACCCTTTATATAAGCAAATTGTCAATAGTAATATGTTAAGTGCATGTAAAATTGCCGAAAATCATGCATAAAGGTTGTTGCCCTAGAAACAGCTTGCATTTTATGGTTATTTGACAAAAAGTGCCCGATACGAAGGAGAGGAAGGAAGAGAGAAGGGAGTTAAGGAATTAACCATAAAATTCATTCAAGCAGTTTCTTTAGCGCAACAAGTGATTGCAAGATTTTCTAAAATTTTACATGCACGAAACGTATTTTGTGGACTATATCCCGTATAAAAATATACTGTCAATTCTATAAAATAACCTTTTTTAGTCTCAATTGTCAGATTTGATTAGATGTGTCGCCAATTTGTTATATAGTAGCTATTTGAACAATATGGTCACCAGAGGGATGCAATTTTCACTTAGTGAAGTGAGTGCCATTGTCGCTGTAATGAAGTGAAAATTGCATTGTAATTTCAATGGATGAGGGATATAGTGTAACGAAGTTACTAATTCTTTTGTTGATATGTAGTATTAGATTAAAGAAAACAATGCGCAGCCTCACACGCTTAAGTTACAATGCGTCTTCGCGACAGAATGGTGAACGCACCGCCGCGATCGATGAAAGTTCAACGCGCAGCCGCGGCAGGGTAAACGAAGAAACAACGCGCCGTCGCGACTCGCGAGCTGGCAAACAGGGAATGCGCCGCGCGCTGCATTGTAAGTTCTTCCCGGACCATCGCACCTCATCCGCGAAGCCGAAAAGAACTCGAAACCGACCGACGCTTCAGCCAGGACAAAGTTTACAGAATAAAATATAAGTTCGGTCACTCTCGCCAAAGCGCCGGTTTACCTTTTCCGCGCTCCTCGTCCCTCAGACCCCCGGTCCCAGCGCCCGAGCATACACAGTGGATTTTCGGCACGCGTAGTGTTAGTATCGGCGTATCTAACTAGGTGGACCAAATAATTTGCGCAAAATGCCTGTAGAATTTTGTTCGGTGGAAAATTGTCTTACAAAACGCGGTACTGGGTTATCATTTTTTAGATGTCCCGTAGATGAAGTAAGGTATGTATTCAACCATATCTATCCATTTATTAAAATTTTTCAATTGTAAATACAACTAACTAACACTTGATTTTGTTTCGAAAATATATGTTACATACGTACAAGTTTATATAATACAGAACCCATCATACATCATTATCGTTATATTCCGTACTTACGAAACCTTCCATATACTTCATACAGTTTTTCTTATGTATTTAATAATAAGAATTATTTGTAGGTGTCAAGTTTGGAAAACTCAATTGGGGTTTACTGTGAATCACAGATATGCGAATCTCAGCTCTGATTTATTACATAAACGAATTAAGATTTGTAGCCTTCATTTTACCGATGATAGTTTTATGTCGCCTCTGAAACAACGTCTTCAATCTAATGCTATTCCTACACTACACTTATGCAGGGCAAGCACAAGTAAGTTTTTCCAAGTTTAAATGTAATTTAAATAATATTCTTGTTTCTGTGGTTATTTTAGGTTCTGCTAGTGCCGGTACTACAAATAGCGACACGTCTTTCGTGAAATTACAGGATATATCATTACAAACTAAAAATCCTGCTCAAACCAACTCCTTAGTTCAGACGGATATATGTGTAAAGCAAGGTAAATATATAAAAACACAATTATGACATCTTATTATTGTAAACAGTTTTTATTATGACATGTTTTATTACTTTTCAGACCAATGTTGCCAGACAATACAAAGTATTTCTTCAAACACCCACGAAAAACTGAATTACGAAAAACCGTAAAAACTTTGAGGGACGAAGTGAAAAAGTGTAGAAAAAAAATAGAGACTGGAATAACTTTAGATGATGTCATAAAATTCTTGGACGATAATTATCCAGCAGAATTTTGCACTTTTTTTCAGGCTCAGCTTACACTTTTGAATAAATCTCCTAAGGGCTCAAGGTATTCGGATGAATTTAAGAAGTTTGCTTTGGGATTATATCTTGTCGGTCCCAACCCATACAAAAAAATGTCAAAAATATGTCGTTTGCCTTCTCAATCAACTTTAAAACGTTTTATTAGGCATTGGGTTATAAAGCCAGGCTTTAATGAATTTATTTTTAAGTTATTTGAATTGAGAACTGGGATATTGGAAGAGAAGGCGAAAGACTGTGTCATATGTATAGACGAAATGTCTATTAAATCGCATTTATATTATGACATCTCCAAAGATAAAATAATTGGTTTTCAAGAGGGTCTAAACACAACATCGCCATATATAGCAAGTAATGTCTTAGTGTTAATGGTTCGGGGCATTGCAAGTAGTTGGAAGCAACCTTTTGGTTACTTTTTTTACAAGACATCACCTACATCAGTAGAGCTTAAAGATATTTTATTTGAGTCTATCAGAAGATTAAGTGTTGTTGGACTTAATGTATTAGGAGTAGTTTCTGACCAGGGTTCTAATTTTTATAGCTTAGTTAGAAACCTATTGAAATTAAGTGAAGAAAATCCAGTGTTCAAGGTTGATGAAAAAGAGCTTGTGTATATTTTTGATGTACCCCATTTAATTAAATCTATGAGAAACAATTTCTATGCTTATAAATTTATTTTTAATGGAAAAGAAACCAGTAAAGTTTATTTGGAGAAAATGTACACAAGTGATAAAGAAAAAAATTACAGATTAGCACCTAAACTTTCAAATGACCATATTTTTCCCAACAATTTTCAAAAAATGAAAGTCAAATTAGCGACCCAGGTATTTAGTCACTCAGTTGCCGTGGCGCTATTTACATATATAGATTTTGGTATTCTTCCTAAAGAAGCAACACCTACTGCAGAGTTTATTGAGAATATTAATATTCTATTTGATTTGCTAAACTCTAACACTCTAGAAAACTACACAGCATTTATGGGTACTGAAAAACAAGTATCTTTTCTACATAAAATGGAAACTATTTTTAAAAACCTGAAAGTTGAAAACCATAATGGTAAAAATGTAACAAAACAATTAAAATTTATTTTTGGATGGAGATTGAGCATTAATGCTACTCTCATTCTTTTTAAAAAATTGCAAACTAAAAATTATAAGTATTTGTTTACTAGGAATCTAAACCAAGACTGCCTCGAAAATTTTTTTGGACATATAAGAAATTGTTGTGGTCACGTGAAAAATCCAACTCCAATACAATTCTGTCGTGCGTTTAAAAAAATGTTCACTTTGCGTCAATTGGAACAAACCGAAGGTACGAACTGCATTGAAGATATTAATGAATTACTACTAAATGCTTCTCCTGTTATTCAACAAGTTAATATATTTCCACCCATTCCGCCCGTTACATGTACTTCAATTAAAGTTTTTACGAATGATTACAAAAACCTTAAAACACCGGAAGGTAATTCTTTAGTATATGTAACGGGATATTTTTTAAGAAAATGTTTGCTACAACATTCATGTGAAACATGCGAAGAATTCAGCCAACTAGATAACTTAGATGCCGAAGAAAAAACGTTTTGTCATCTAAAATCATATACTGAAACATCAGGTCTAACAATACCTTCTCGAGATATTGTAGAATTTGTTCGAGCTTTAGAAACTATATTTATAAGTAAATTTTCAGAGTTAGCTCTTGAGGAAAATGTTGGAAAAAAAATTAAACAGTTTCTTTCACATGTAACTTTTAATCACCCCTGTACAAATTTTCCTTTAACTTATTTTGTAAATTTATATATTAGGGTGCGCATTTATTTTACTTTAAAATTTGCCAATCAAGAAATCAAAACATGTAGATTAAGTAAAATTAATACAAAACTCTCAATCTTACAACATTTGTAAATTTTATATTAGTATGTAAGTTTTTTAATTTTAATCTAAGTTAATTATGTAGTGCGGTTTTTTTCTCCGGAATAAGTGTTTTAATTCTTTAATTGCGCATGTTAGCAATCATAACATAACCTATATGTATCTATGTAACCTATATAATAATCATTAACCACATTCAGTTAATAAGAATTATTAAATTCGTTTAATGCTATACGAAAACATTCATTTTTTTCTTCCAATAATTTTTACCCCAGATATTCCAAAATTAACTCCACCTTCCCCTATAAAATTTTGGTGCGCATTATTACTCCGTCTTCCCCTGCGGTTTTCCAGACAGTAAGCACGTCCTTTTGACGCGTTTGCCGGCAGTCGGCACGCTTAAGATCGCCGAACTTCAAAGTGCCGACAAGGAGTGACCGAACTTATATTTTATTCTGTAAACTTTGGCCAGGAGAACCGTAAATTTTATTGTTCCTGGGGGCAAGCTTTGAAGGTCGTTTCCTTCGGACCGCCGGTACAGGATGTTATAACACTGCTGGTTAACTTCGAGGGCCACGACTCCGAAAACCACTCGGTGATTTGAGTTGTTTCCTCTGGACTGCCAGTACCGGATGTTATAACACTGCTGGTCGACTTCGAAGGCTACAATCTCACTATCGCCTAGATATTTCCGAACCGTTTCCTTCGGACCGCCGGTACTGGATGTTGTAACACTGCCGGTTAACTTCGAAGGCTACGGCTCCGAAATCCTGTAACCAACCCTGAATTCACCCAGGTCTTTCCGAACTGATTTCTTCGCACTGTCAGCTCCGGCCGTTTTAACCCCCAACTGGTCAACTCCGAGGACCGACCTTTTGAAAGCCGATACCGATTCTTTGACCCCGTCTGTACCCCCAGAGCACAGTTTTCGTACCGTCCGAATCTGAAATGCATACCGTAACCGTCTGTTTACCCTGGCTGGGAAAAAACCGTTTCGAAACCGTCTTAGTTCTCCGAACCGTTCCCCGTTCTGAACACTAGGTTGTGTTGTCCGTTTGAAAGTTACCGTATTAATTTAGTTGGGATGTCCAGGTCCGACTGTACCGTTTGTGGAAACCTGCATGAAGCGATGCGTAACGCATTCCATTGATAAGGAATAGCAATAAAGGAACCTTAGTAAATAAGCGGCTAGGGTAGAACCGACACCCATATTGTTATCCTCTTAATTGTTAGTTCGTAATTGTTTATTATTGTTGTTTATTAGTGGTGTTATATTTATGAATATACGGGATTTGTTTAATAGTGTTTCTTGGGAGTTTTAGTTAATCCTGGAGTACCACACCGTTTATTGATTTGAACACGAGGCTGTGTTGTTCTCCGTTTGTTTTGTTGTGATAGAGTTTTTAAGTAAGTTAGGATATGAATGATTGTTAACTGTTATTTTTCCTGGTTAACACGACTTGTTAAGTTTTGCTGACAACCCTGTGTTTCCTTATTTTTGGCCCACTCCCTTCATCTATTTACAGATAAACGTGAACTCTGTCTTCGACTGTGTAAAAGCTCCCCATGTATATGAAGCGAGTTCCTTAGTTACGCTTCTCCAAATAAAACTAAGGTGGCGCCCGAGTTTCGAAGCACCTACCCCTAGGTGTGGCAAAAACCGTACAAGGACCGGTACGAAAAGGCGCAATAGTCATTGAAAGCCCCTTTCTAAAATATGAACTTTTTTCTCTGAAGTGTACGGAGGGACGGAGGAATTTAGCGTGTAAATAGAGTTGGGACACCTTGTAAGTTTTTATTTTAAAAAACTGTTGATATTTTTTTCTTTTTGAGTCGTTCTGTAACTATCGCTTTAATGCCAAAAACAAGGAACTAAACGACAGACGTGTATGAGGAATTTGCAAAAAAAGGTGCAGTTTAATACTTATTTATAAAAGTAACTTAAAACATTTTTTATTCACGAAAAGAACAAGTAAATAAACAGGGTCATCACATGTTTTTTACAATATTTTAGTTTTAATAGTTTTATAGCAACATCAATGTCATATATACCGGGCGCGGTGCAAATTTAATAGAACTGTGATTTTATTTATTTTTTTAATATAAGACGTCAAAATGTAATAAAATATTGTATAAAACACGTGTTCTTTAAATAACTATTATTCAATGTCGATGTCTTATATTAAAATAAAAACAACTAAATTTAGGGTTCTATTAAATTTGCACCGCGCCCCGTAGATGTAATTTTTGTAAAAGGCGAATCTCATTTAGAATGATTTAAAATTTCTTTAAACCTCTAGTGAAGAAAATTTTGATAAACATAACGAAATTTAATAAAATATCATAAAGTTATTCCACATTTTATGTATACACTGTTTAATAACTTCTTTTAAATGGAACTCCATGTCTATTCTTATCACAAAAATAAAACTCACTTAAATAGTATACATATTATTTTATGGTATGAAGAGAGCAGGGTAGGAAATTCTCGAACAAAATTTTACTCTTGCCTCAAGCTGCAGTCAGAAGCAGCAATATGTGATTATGCCTTCAGTTTTGTAATATGTACCGGGTGTTCCACTAACAGAGGTCATCGGCCAAATAGCAAAAAATATAAAAGATGCAGCTTTGAAAAAAAAAATTGCATAACTAATGGTGGCTAAGAGAAAACGCTGTAAATATTTTTTAACTCTTCCGCTAGGTGGCGCAACTTACATAAGAAACGCAAAAAAGGAAAATAACCGTAAACATTTAAATGAAACGGTATGCTTAAAATAACACACATACGTTTTCGGAGCAATTCTACACATTTTTTGTATAAGAAAGTTTTATCTAATTTCACGCCTTTTCCTTTGAAGGCTGAGAATCTCGTCAGACAAAATCTTAAGCATCTTGAAAACCGATAATTATTATTTAATGAAGTAATAGCTCGATGGAAAGTATTAGTTTGCTCTATTTAATGGTATATAACACAATTTATTAAACTAACTACTAAACTAACTAACTGCTAAAGGGCGCTTTTAAATTGATGGCATATTTTTGTAATTATCTCAAAAATTTTAAATGAAATGCTACCTTTTGTATGTTTTAAATGAAAAGAGCATACAATTTTGATTACGTGTTGAAGGATTGAAGTCGATATTCGTTTAATAAATATGCATGTATTGTATCTGACCTAACAAACTTGATTAAAAATATGTGGTAGGCTGCGGAACAAAAGAAACTTCTTTTTGAGTTTTCTGTCATAAACAAATTTAAATAGCGTTTTGTTGGTAGTTTCCTTTTAAATCCACATTTTTATTCTTTTTTTTCATTGCTGCTATAGTTGATATTTCTGTCTCACCATATAAAAAAGGTTTTTTGGGAAAATAAAATGTTACCCCATTTTTAACTAAGTTGAAAATAACATTAATCTAGTCGTCCCAACACAAGACCACTGACTAAAGCTCGGTTTTAATACCTAAAATATCTAAAAAATCGATTGACTATCGTGACATCGATTAATTTCATATTAGCTTGATGGGTGTAAACGAACCAACTCATGTTTACAACGTTGTCAATAAAAATTGGGTTTGTTTTCATAGCAGGTGCCATATGGTTGAAAATTCAAAACTGACAGTTTGTGTCATACAGTCAACTCAGAAAATCTCATTTTCAGTTTGAATTTATATACATTGGTCTTAAATACAGGGTGTTCCATTTAAAAAAATTGGTTTAACCGATTCTGAAGCTTTCTTAATTGGGCGCTCTGTAGAAAACACCTGGTATGACGCAATCTTATCTAAGCCTATTTGAGCTTTTACAAACAGATTTGACTTCCTTTCAGCTAATTTTCAATACTTTATTACAAGTCATTAGAGCAATTAATGCCGACAACAAAGATTTATGTTTTGTCTCTAATTTGATTATTTTGATAAATACGTTGGCAACGCCGCCATTTTATGCAAATCTGAAAACTGATTCAGATGCAGAATTTTAAAAGGGATCCAAATATTAAAAAAATATACAGGGTGTTTCATTTATAAAAACCAAAAACATTTTTGCCCCGCACTTACGCAACACCCTGTTTAGTCGAAAGTATTTTTATGTTTTACCCCAAATGATTCTGATCAACTCAACAAAGTTATTTTTTCGAAAAATCAAACGCAACAACAATATGGGACTTTGTCATACTATTGCGTGTATACCAGGTGTCCAAGAGCACCCTGGACATAGGAGATTAACATGGGAAAACGGTTTTGATTTTTTTGCGCCTGTACGGTTGATTTGATTGAAAAATCGTAATAATGAAAGTTGTAGTACCTATCACGGATTAGTTTTCTGTATTTTTTTCAGATCTGTAACTTGAGCCCTTTCGTTGTAAAACACGAACAAAAATGCGAAAATTTTAACTTTTTACCTGCACTGTATAAGCGGTTGTCGAGCAACCGTACCAGCAACAATGACCTGTTTACCTGTTGCCCGACAACCGCCTATACAGTGCAGGCCAAAAGTTTAAATTTTCGCATTTTTGTTCATGTTTTACGACGAAAGGGCTCAAGTCACAGATCTGAAAAAAATACAGAAAACAGTCCGTGATAGGTACTACAACTTTCATTATTACGATTTTTCAATCAAATCAACCGTACAGGCGCAAAAAAATCAGAACCGTTTTCCCATGTTAATCTCCTATGTCCAGGGTGCTCTTGGACACCTGGTATATGTACAAGGTGAAGCAAATACGTACTTTTGACAAAAACTTATTTTTTAATGGAATTTAATGATATTTTATTGGAGGTGTAGATGCCTCAATAAATACCCAATCGACAATGTATTATTTTTATTTTCTATTTTCAAATCTTTGAGGAAAAATCAGAAAAGCTTTATTGTACAGGGTGTCCGGATTTAGAGTGTTTTGATAGGAAAACCCCATTTCCCGCATAGATAAGAAAAAACTAGTATACATGCCTAGAGGTCTATTTTTGAGAAAAGATTAATGGTAAAAACCGTATTTCGATATCTTGTCAGTTTAAGGCGCTAGATGGCGGTTTTCAAATTTTGTCCATTTTGAAAACTCCTCACAACTCCTTTGTTTATTAAAATATTGTCACGTTAAGGGGTAGTTGAGGGGGAAGAACTCACAGGTTTCCACAGGTAACCCACTTCTATTAGATTGTAGTGCCTTATGCCCGTATTTATAAACGAATCTCAATCTCATACTCAAGTACAACTTCGCGAAGTACGTCTCGAGTCTTGAGTACGACACAAGTTTTATAAACAAAACTTCGGTAATTCTCGGCAAAGCATAACCGAAGATAGTTTTGCTAGTAGTTTTTAATTTTTTAACTTCATTTTCTAGTAACTTTCGTGTTACCTTCATTGCCAATGTCAAAAATGTTTGGCAATTTACCTGGAACGCGGAAGTTGTTGTTTGAGCGTTGATTGTAAGTTATTTGAATTTGGTTTGGTTTGGTGGTTTTTTTTCTTAAATATTAATTATTTCCCTTGAGGTACGTATTCAACAATAATTTTATACATATCTTTACCATCTATATGCCTATAGGATCATAAAGACAATTTTTGATGGCTAAAATAACAGCCTATACCCAAAAAGAGAAGCTTTTGTTGGCTAATTTAGTAGACAAACACAAATTAGTGGAGGACAAACGAACGACGCAGCAACTGTACAAAAAAAAAACAGCAGAATGGACAGAAATTGCTACAGAGTATAATTCCCAAGGATCTATAATAACTGTGCCCAGGAATGCTGTCAAACGTAAGAAACTGTGGAATAATTTAAAACAGAAGTAAGATGATCAATAGAAATGTTTATGTGGGTTGCTCTATATAATTTTATATCGTAGAAAAAGAAGACAAAACACAGAACAAACATTTCACCGACTAGCAACTGGAGGAGGCCCACCTTTGTAACATATTTTCATCATTGATGTATTCCAAAAATTCATCTGTATCCTCTATATCAGCATGTGCCATACTGCAATTATTAATTATATTGAAGATCTATGGTTTATACTTGAACAATTTGTGGTAACTATACTTACACAGTATCTATTTCCTGAAAAGTTGACGAAATAAACCACAAACTTTTTGATTTTTTTGTGTTTTGATTTGAGTTTTTAAACCCTCTAACTTTCAATTTTAGACAGTTTTATTTTGAAACGTCAAAAATGAAACCAAGCAATGCTCAAGTCAGGTCAATACCTAACTTGAGCAAGTCTCGATGTAAGCACGACAGAAGTACGCCTTAGAGGTTAAGTTAGGTTTATAAAACAAAAAACTGTACTTGAGTACGACTCAAGTCTGAGAACAAGCGAAGCATTGTTTATAAATACGGGCATTTGTGGCTAGACAGTAATCTTACCCCCAGATTGCCAAGATGGCGGGGAGCATGATGTGGTTCGGGTTTGTCAGGGGGAACACGGGGGGCGACGCTTTAACGGGAATGAATGAACCCTAGACTTAGGTCCGAGGGCATTCACCGAGCCGGTAAAGACGTGAAGAACCTAACAAAGGGAGGTAAGTAGGTGCGGCAACTTATGCTGCTCGCCCACACTATTTCCTTTGCTAGGGCTGATCTAGGGTGTGGCACTTGGTCACCTACTGCTCCATGTTACGTTACACAATAGGCATACCCAGACTAACCCCGAGATCAGTCAGTGACCCCCTCTGGGAAGACCCCAGAGTTCGGTAATCTGTACGTGCTTTTGGTGCAGTATTTATACCCACATCATGACCCCAATTCGCCAATCTTGCTGACACAAACATTGTACTGGGGGAGACCGGGGCAACTTAGGGTAACGGCACCTAGTGTAATCTTTATGTTACAATATCTAAGTGAAACAAAAACATTCTTAAGGTACTTTTTTGATGTGATTCCAGTGGCGTACTTGGTTTTTTGCTAATGTTTTCCGTTTTCTCAAACATTTACCTAACTTTATTATTTTAAATTGAAATGACAGTTGGCTATAACTTTAATAAAATGTCTATTTTATGCCGTTTACTACAATGTCTATCGTTAATCTTAAAAATAACTAAAATATTACAGTTTTTTGTTTTTATTCAAGTTTGCTTTGACTCAGGTTTTGACATCAGCTGTCAAAAGTGACGTTTATTTATTTCATGTTTCTATGACACTTGAATGCTTGAAATTACTGCGTTTAATTTTTAATTATTTTCTACTATTAATTTAAAAATTAATACTTTAGTCGTTAGTTACTTTAATATGTGTGAAAATCGAGGTAAAAATACTTAAAAAGTAATTTGATATTGGGACTTACTTACATCGTAGTAAATGTTTATTAAAAGTATAAATTTGTTTAAAGTTATATTGAATTATGAGTTCCGTTTAAAATAAGAAAGTTATGTCAATTATTGAGGAAACGGAAGATAGCAGCAAAAAACTAAGCACGCCACTGGAATCAGATTGAAAAAGTGCGTTTAAAATGTTTTGCTTCTTGATATTTTCATAAACAAAAAAGTTATGAAAAGTTAATCGGCGAAAATTGAAAAACGCCTTATAGTGCCGGAAACTGGCAGGATATCGAAATATGGTTTTTGCCATTAATCTTTTTTCAGAAATTGCGCTCTACACATGTATACTAGTTTTTTCCTATCTAGCCGAGAAATAGGGGTTTTCCTGTCAATACACACTAAATCCAGACACCTTGTATATTCAATATTACTGATATGTTGTAACTGCATATTGACTTGCACTAAAAAGACAAGGCATAATTAACTGAAAGTTTTTAACGAATAGAATAACAGTGACATAATAAGTACGTTTTTATGATTATTGATTAAGCGAAAAAGATAATAAAAAAATAGTAATAATATTGAATGCGCATTAATGCTTTTGTAATTTTCTCTCAGTGTATTTAAATGACTACGCCACAGTTTTCTGCGACACCCTGTATAGTACAAACTATTTAAAATGTAGCTAAATTAATCTTACACATATTTTCAAAATTTCATCCCAACTCTGTAGAAAAGCAATAATAACAGCAGTAATTTAGATATTCTCTTTAAAAAGACTCTTCTGGCTATACGAGAGTTGTAAATTACATTCAAACAATTTGAGCACCGCTTATTAGGAATATAAAAGGTGTCTCAAAAAAATATGGCAGATCAAACTGAAATTTTTTTACACCATCTTTATCCGTTAGGTGGAGCACATTCAGACGCTTTTCTTTTACTTGTTTGTTTGAGATTCTCTCTGTTTTAAAAAAACAAACAAATTTTGCTCAAGTGGTAGAATGCACAAAGCAAAAAAGTCAGTATAGGCGTACAATATTTGCTTTAAACTTTATTTTAGGTGTTTATATTTCGATGTTTAACCTATCTCATGAAAACTGTTTTGATTTTAACTTACTTTGCGTTCCAACTAAAACGGGTTATCTTGATTAATTCTGATTAACTGTCATGTTTTATAATCAGTTACTAATGAAGGGATAAATTTTTCTAGCAGTTCAGCACTCTTCTAGTCAAAAACACATAACACTTACTATAATACAAGTTTATTCAGGTTATTCAACGCTGAAGATCATGTTTGATTGGAAGTATATTTTAAAATTGATTTCAACATGTTACAGCGACAACTTAGTATTTCCTTAAAAAGTGATTGGTGACCTACAGGGTGTTTCGGAAGAAAAGGGAAATATTTTGGGAGTGCGTTCAGGAGGTTAAAATAAGATAAATGAACCCATATTGTTTAATTCGATTCTTAACCGTTTCTGAAATCCAGGTTTTTTAATTCAACATTAGTTTGTAGGTATTTCAGTGTTTGTCATTACCTAATTTAATTGACTGTTAGTTTTGACAAGCATCGTTGTTGTCAGTTTGGACAAAAAAAATTCCAAAAGTGATGCCTCACACATTTACCCGTAGAGAGTATGCCGACATGATATTCGTGTATGGTTTCTGCAATGGTAGCGCAATGCAAGCTGTTGATGAATATCGACGTCGTTATTCAAATCGAAGAGTTTTTCAAAAATTGTTTGCAAGGGTCTAGGAAACTGGAATGTTTCGAAGCGTAAGTATTGATTCTGGACGAGAGGAGGGTTTAGATGCTGAAATTGAAGAAAATGTTCTGGATATAGCTGAAGAGAATCCTGGAGTTAGTACGAGGCGGATTAGTGTTGAACTTCAAAAATACCATCACATGTCGCCATTTGGAAGACGCTTAGAAAAAACGGTTTAAAGCCTTTTCACGTTCAACCAGTTCAAAGTCTTCAAGAAGGTGATTATTACTTAAGGGTTCAATTTTGTGAATGGATCCAACAAAATCGAGACCTCCACAGATACATTTTATTTACCGATAAAGCTCAGTTTACCCGCGATGGAATCAACAACTATCACAATGAACATCGGTGGTTCGATGAAAATCCTCATGCCACGATTGAACGAAACCTTCAACATCGATTCAGTATTAAAGTCTGGTGTGGAATGCTCAACGACCAATTGTTTGGTCCTTTTGTATTGGATGGACGTTACTAGATATGGAGATTTACGGTTTTTGGAAAACCATTTAACGAACATGTTGGATGATGTTCCGCTAATTGTTCGACACCTAATGTACTTTCAGCATGATGGAGCTCCGCCTCATTTTAGTCGCAGGATGCGTCATTTCTTGGATAATCGTTTTCGTGATCGTTGGATTGGCCGAGGAGGACCTCATGCTTGGCCACCGAGATCACCAGACTTAAATCCACTGGAGGATTGCCTTTGGGGGTGAATGAAATCACTAGTATTCGAAACAAGAGTAGAGATCGTGGAACGACTCCGCAATCGAATTTTCAATTCTGCAAATATTATTAGAAACAATCCCCAAGCAATTCAGCGTACCAGTCGACAGATTAACAAGCGTGCTGCAGCTTGTATTGAAGTTGGTAAGGGTATTTTCGAAAATATTCTAAATTAGTTTAGTTTTGTTGTTTAGACCACAATTATTTGTTTGTAATGCTTTTAAAATGAAAAACAGTCACAAAAAACTTAAGGACCGATTATTTCAGTAACGGTTAAGAATCGGATTAAACAATATGGGTTCATTTATCTTATTTTAACCTCCTGAACGCATTCCCAAAATATTTTCATTTCCTCCCAAAACACCCTGTATATGTGACTGCTAGTTTTATTGTGTGCTTCTGTTTTGTTTTGTAAATTCCACACACCATAGAGGTTTAATTAGTTTGCATTGTATAATCTTAATAATAAGTTATTTTTTATAACTGCTTATCTATGTTTTTCGCCCCAGATCTCTAAGTTAAAGCATACTTTTACTTTATTAATCCATAGCCTTAGTTCAATTGTATCTGTAAAACAATCACTAGAAGGCAAATAACCGTGCTAAGACCAGTTTTCTTTGCCACATATTGCAAGCTTTTCACTGGAAGAAAATGCATACTTTACCTTGAATTGTGAATAAATCAATACAAACTGTCAGTGTACAATTTTTTTTAAAAACAACAGTTTATGTGAAAAAAAAACAAACAATTTTAGTTTATTACCAAAATCAATCCACATGTCACTAAAGGCTCTAAAGTAGCAATTTTCTTAATTAACCACCAAAGGGCGTAGTTCTCATCTTAAAACGCAGATATTGATAAAGTCCAAATTTCCTGGATGGCGTTTCTTAGTGGTTTTATAGCCAGTTTGATTAAGGTTCTTCACATTTCACAGTTAGATCAAATGATCAGATTCAACCCAAAGATGACTGAATCGTTTCAAGTTTTAGTTACACTAAAGCTAAAACCAACATAAACTTAGGTTAAGTTAAAGTCAACCTCTTGATAACGAGACACTTTTTTTTTCTTTAGAAAATTTTGGGTCACTGTGTAGCCCTCTGAGTGTGCGCAATCCACTAACTTAAAAATATACAAGCTATCTCATTTGAATTTTGTGACTTTTCGCACTTTGAACGCAGTAACGTCACTTTTCCAGCAGTCCATTAATTCTAATTTTGTTTTTTGGTTATACTGTAACTCCTTCTTTTCTGCGGTTTAAATTTGACTAACCCTTTATAAGTGAAATAAAGATAAGAATAGCAAAGCAAGAGATTCCTAGTGTAGGGTTATTAGTTATGTTGTTTTGTCCACTATTAACATGATAAACATACCATTATTGACCGATTAGTAACTTGAGACATTTCTACCTTAATGGTCATTGTTGACCTAGGTCAAAAATAGAGTCTAATCTCTAGTTCTAGTCTGGCACAAACAAAATAAAGAAGGAAATATTATTGACCTATGTTGTAATGATGAAACCTCACGTTAATGAGATTTCAACATTTTTAAATTAGATTGCTCAAGGTCGTGGAATAATTGCATGAGATTATAGCTAGCTGTAAATGAACACTTGAATATGTTGCAGGAAATCAAAACTGACCTTTATGCTATGTACAAGTGTATATTGCAAAAGGAAAAAAAACTACAACATTGACAATTTACAATTTACAAATAATTACAAAGTTGCCGACCAAATGTTAAAAACAAAAAGGAAAGAAATTTAAAAAAAATTATTAAAATTGAAAATAAAAATAAAAAAAAACAGGAAAAGTTTTCCCAGTGCCAAACTGTCTCTAACTGCCCTTACCAGTTTTTAAAGACGATGTTTGGGTCCTGGAACCTCCAGTATCCTCTCCCCAGCAGTCAGTAGTGGCCACCGCTGATCTCCAGGTAGAAAATGGGGTCCCGAGACTGGTGACAGGTACCTAAGGCAGAAAACAGCAGAACACCAGGGAAAACGAACAAACAGCTTCAACACTTGTTCCGGCAACCAAAAAGGTGACCAGAGGTAATGATAAGTGTTGAAGTTGTTTAAAGCAAACTAATATAAACTAAAAAAAAATAAATAAAACTAAATCAAGTAAGGAATTGACCTGGTGGTTCAACTCTGACCTTCTTAAACTCTATGGCTGTTGGTCGGCTTTTCCAACACGTGGGTTAGTCCGGAAAACTCTGGACGGAGCAGTCCCGGTTAGGTTTATTCAATCCCCGAATCGAAAGTTCTTTGGTCGGGAAAACCCTTAGATCTCTGGTCAGAAAACCCTCAGATCTCTGGTCGGAAAGCCCTTAGATCTCTGGTCGGAAAGCCCTTAGATCTCTGGTCGGGCCGAACACAATACTGTGATTATCAAGGATTAAAAAATTTTAAGTCACACACGTGCCACAACGCTCAGAACCTAGGTCAGATGTCGGCAGTTCGGGTGCTGTAGTGGTAAAAGGACCGATATCACAAAGTGGGGTGATTAAATAGGCCACATGGCACCTGACACAAAGAAACACGACCACAAACCCGTGATCACGGCACCTGATAACTCATCAGGTCACGCACCCACATTAACCACAAAATGTGCACAAAGTGCAAATGGAGCCATTAAGCGATCGGAATCGGTCTACTAGTGTAACTAGGCCCAAGGACATTAAAAACACAAACCAAACGAGTTACGGACGAAAACTCTATTTCGTACGTAACAATGTAAATAATAATGGCAATGTCTATTAAGACATATGACGTAGGAAATATACTTGACTTGACATAGACAGATAAATTAGGTTGTCTCTCCATGTTGTTGTTTGGTTGTTATCCTAAATTTTTAAATTTTCAATAAAAGGACCATCAAAAATATGATTAACAGTAGAGTAGATTAGATAGAAAAAACGCTATATTATCCACGGTTTAGACAGCTTTTATTGACCTTCGGTGGATGGAGCTAATAAGAGTGACGTCGAATTTGTCCTTTTTACCAGATTAGTACACTTATAAGTAAAAAAGTGACAAAACTCACGAAATTCAAAGGAAACACCCTGTATAAATTTAGGTCACTCGATTGCGCACACTCAGGGCTACATAATAATAAAAAAATGCTATGCAAAAAAGAGTCAAGAAGATATTTGAGGACAACTTTGGCTTTAGTTCCGTCAAAGAATTGTTTGCTAAGTGACGTCACTGAATTTAAAAAGGTCAAAATTTTCCTTAGCTTTGTCAAGGAATTTCTTTAGAAGTGACGTCACCATGTATATTTTTAGGTCAATGAATTATGCACTTTCAGAGCTACACAGTGACAGTCCAAAAAGTGCAATACAAAATGTCAATAGATACCGAAATATTTACGGTCAAATGTGACTCAAAAAGTGCAAAACAAAATGTCTTTCCAGTTCCCTTTGTATATATCGCAGTTGAAACAATATACCGAGTGGCTTCTAAACGGAGTTCAGTTATTCTCACCGTTACAGGGTGGTTATAATAGATCTATTTGTTTTTTATAAAATCGGGCAAGAACGAACACATTTTTGAATGTAATGCAAAAAGTTTTTCTTTTTTTGCACTATGCTATATTTGCTGTGTTTTGTCTTCAAACAAGTCGCTTTTATAAAAAATGTATGCAATCCATAAAATCCTGCAAAAAAGTACACTTTTTTAATGATTTTTAATGCAAAAAGTTCATCTTTTTTGTACGATATACAGTGTGGTCCAAATTGGTGATGCATGTATTGGGATCTCGAAAACGGTAAGAGCTACAGAGTCGGTTAAATGGGGAAAGTTTTAGAGAATTTTATGTGAAACCTATTTCCGGTTTCCAAATTAAATTATCTTTCTCCGTTTTCCGGAAAATTGGAAAAATGTCAGAGGCTGCATTTTCTTGTTGTGTGTTGCATAATTGGTTACGAATACGTTGTTCATCTGAAAGTTACACACCCACTGGCTCTTTGGATATTGAATATTTATGTTCGAATATTATCATACCCGGTACTTGGCGATCTCGTCGTCAAACAAATCAAGCATTAAAATACTTGGGAAAAGAAGGTAGTAACAATTATTCAATAAACGCTGCTACATTGCGGGAAAATTATGCTGATTATTTTTGTGCTGCTGGGGCTGTGCCTTGGCAAGAAATAATTATTCATTGATGACAATTTTATTATTGAGAACGCCATTTAATATAAATTGGAAAATATAACTTCTGTGAACAAGTATTCTTGATTAATTTCTCTACCTATCCTACTTTTTTCTATACTTTAATTACTTCTGTCATTATAATTTACTAAAACTTTTACACTAGTATACTTGGTGTTCCAAATTAAGTTTGATAGCATATTTGATATTATAGCTACATCCTAATAAATCCTAATTTAATTGTTATGTGATTTGAAATAAAGAGTATTCTTATTATTATTATTAATAGCCAAAAGCCTGATCTAGAACACCCTGTATAGATACATAAAATTGAGTTAAAAATTATTGTACCTACGTATATTATTTTTTATTTTCATTTTAACAGATAACAAAAAATATTTATTTACCAAGTTGGAGCTATCTGCTTTTTCAAACCGGACTAGTTTTGGTTTATAAATGTCAATAGTTCCAGTCCTACTTTTCTCAGACTTCAAAGTCAAAATACGCTTTATTGTAATAAGAACAGAATTCTTGTGTACAAAGCAAAGTAAATAGAAGTTAAGTAAGAAGAAGTTAAATGTAACAATAAAACTAAAAATAAGTACAACCATAAAAAATAGTTAGAATTGCAGACGACCAAAGACACTAAAGACTATCACTATAATACTCTTCCAGGCTGTAATAACACCTTGTTAATAGAACACTCTTAACCCCCCTTCGAAATTGTGGGTATGGCATTAGCCTATATTTTCTGTCCAGATGGTGGTAGATTTTGAGGCCCTCATACACGATCGATCCCCTGACAAGAGTCGACCGGGGCATAGGCAGGCGCAAACGCTGTTCCTCGCTCAACCTCGTATTATTTGAACAATCAGAAATTCCATCACAAGCTGTCTTGTGAATCTCGAGGACCAACAAAGACGTCAATGTCAGTATTCCATGCTTAACAAACAGTGGTCTACAATGCTCCCTAGCTCTCACACGGCACATGAACCGGAGCGCTCTCTTCTGTATGACAAAAATTGGGTTAAACAGCTGTCGAGAACAAAATCCCCAAAACGCTATACCATAGCGCAGATGCGACTCAAAAAGTGAGAAATACACCATCCTAGCGGTCTCAGTCCCCAGCTCGCCCGAGACCACCCCAACGGCATAACAACCCGACGCCAACCTAGATCTCAACTGAGAAATATGGTTCCCGAACTTAAGCTTATCGTCAATGGTAAGACCCAGAAACTTCGTGACCTTCGTGACTTCTTTTCAATATGCTGATCGACAATATACAGTGCGTTTTTTTTAACGCGCAAAATAGGATTTTACGTGTTAGTTTTTTAAGCCCATGTTAGACCAAGTTATTTTAGAACTACAGGTGTAAAACTTGACGAGTGGCTGTTTCGTACCCTGAAGCTTAAGTAGGTTTACCAATTTGGTCAAAAAAGTGATTAGAAACTGGCAAAAACCATCTTCTTTCAAAAATATTTTCTTTCCATACTCCCTGTATGTATGGTAGGTGGTGTGTGGTTTTTGATACTGGCAGGACAGGTAGCAGGTAAAATTTGGCATAGTAAGTAAAACAGGGTGGTCAAAATGCGAATATTATCTTTATATCAAGAAAATTAAGTGCAAAAGAATTAAAAGAAAAAATAAAAAGAATTAAACGGTCATAAAATGCCCTTTTGACGTTCAAAAGATGTCGGGCAGCGATGCTTCGAGGCGCCTCAATAATGCGATCCTTCAGATCTTGCACATCCGCAGGCCTTCCTCTTGAATTATCGTACCCTTTCCCTGCAAGATATCCCCAATAAAAGTAATGTAATGGCAAGATATCTAGACTTCGCGCTGGCCATTTAAAAGGTCCAAAACAAACAATGTCTATATTGACAGCATCAAGGAAAAATTTCAAAGGGATAGAGATGCAAAATATGTATCTATGAATGAACTACAAGCATTCCTTGGTTTATTGATCCTTTCGGGTGTGAAAAAAGCCGGCCATACCTCATTTTTAGAACTTTGGAATACAGACGGTTCAGGAATAGAAGTATTTCGAGCTTGTATGAGCAGCAAAAGGTTTTTGTTTCTCCTACGCACAATAAGATTTGACGATGTACATACAAGAACTCAAAGACGGGAGACTGATAAGCTAGCACCAATAAGGTTTGTATTGGATAAGTTTATAGACAATTGCAAAAATGCCTACTGCCTCAGTGAATTTGTCACTATAGACGAAATGTTGGTACCGTTTAGAGGACGATGTGGGTTTATCCAGTACATTCCTAATAAGCCGGCTAAATATGGGCTGAAAATTTTTGCTCTTTGTGATGCAAAAACATTTTATACAAGCAACATCGAGGTTTACTGTGGTAAACAGCCACAAGGACCTTATTTTTCAAGCAATTCACCTTCAGATGTTGTAAAAAGGTTAACTAAGCACATTAGAGGAAAAAACAGAAACCTAACTTGCGACAATTGGTACTCAAGCATACCACTTGCGTTATCTCTGCTCCGAGAAGATAAGATATCATTCCTGGGAACACTAAGGAAAAACAAAAGAGAGATACCCAGTGAATTTCTTCCAGACAAACGTAGAGCTTTACAATCTGCATTGTTCGGGTTTCAAAGAGAAGTAATGATTACTTCGTATGTACCGAAAAAAAATAAAGCCGTAGTGCTAATTTCGACTATGCATAATGACGATAAAATAGACGAAGAATCTAAGAAACCTCATTTGATCCTTGATTACAATGGAACGAAAGGAGGGGTGGACACAGTGGATCAGCTGTGTGGAAATTATTCTGTCTCAAGAAGGACAAAGAGATGGCCATTGTGTTTATTCTTTCAATTACTAAACATAACCGGTATCAACAGTCAAGTTCTGTATCAAGGAGTGAAAGGTTCTGGGGTGATTAGACGAGTATTTTTGAAGAATCTTGCGTATTCCTTGATGAAACCTCACCTAAAAGACCGCTTATCGACAAATGTCCCGTTGGATATAAAACTTTTGCTGAAGAGGATTTTGGGAGAAGACAAAAGTGTGGCAAACCCTGACGATGAGCCGCCTGTAAAAATAAGAGCTCGTTGTGTTATTTGCGGAAGGGCCAAGAACAGAGTTACAACGATGGTGTGCGACGTTTGCAAGTGTTCAGTGTGGCTGTTGTAAGGAGGTTGTAACCAACAATTGTTCTCACACTTTTGCTCTGGAAGGGCTTTCTATACCAAGTTTGTTTGCCTATATAGGCTTTCAAGACGACCAGCACCAAACGATTTATTGCCTTTTGAAGGAGACAACAAGCTACAAACTACAAGCTTCAAGACAAGCAAGCATACTTTCCATTGCCTACGAGAGCTACCACTGTTTCCAGTACAGTGAGTAACATGCATGCTGCTATTTGAGTTAGTTACACTGGTTTATTTATCTTTCAAGCTATCTGTTCACATTTTGACAAAATAAGTTTCCCATAAAACCTTTAAGGTTTGGACTTCAGTATTAAATTCATTGCATTGTGTATTGTCATTTCAAATATACTTCTGTCAAGTTTTAGTAATTAGTATAAAGCATAACAATGACAGAAGATAGAATCAAGTCAATTAGAGCCCGCAGAGGCATTATGAAGCGTCAGTTGACACGGTTTGAGCAGTTTCTTTCTGACAGTCAAAATGTCGATAAGCATATCGAAATAACATGTAGATATAGAAAAAGTTGAAGCCCCTCTTTCCAGAATTTGATGAAATACAAACAGAGTTAGAATTAGTAGATGCCTCAGAAGGCCATGAAAGAGAGCTTTTTGAAGATATATATTTTGCGGTTAGTGTCCAAAGCTAAATCTATGTTGAATACTGATCTTAAGAGTTCCACACAATCGCTGCATCAATCAAACAATGCTTTGCCCATTTTTTCTACTTCACAAATGTCAACAGGGGCTTTAAAACTGCCCCCAATATCTCTACCTGAGTTTGATGGTTCTTATGAAAAATGGGTTACTTTTTTGATACATTTAATGCCATGATTAATAACAATTCACAACTTTCCAATGTAGAGAAATTTTATTATCTTCAAGCATCCTTAAAAAAGGAAGCTGCTAGTGTCATAGAGTCCATAGAAATTTCTGATTCAAACTATCAAATTAGCATAGGAACTTACTAGTTGATAGATTTAAAAATAAAAAGTTGGTCATAAGAGGTCATTTAAAACAAATTTTTGAATTACCAAATGTCACTAGGGATTCTTATTCTGCAATGAGAAATTTCACTGACAATTTTTTGAAGCATTTTAGATCTTTAGAGAACTTAAATGAACCTGTGGCTTTATGGAGTTACAATTTTTAATTTACCTTTTAGTGTCGAAGCTTGACATGTCCAGTAAGAGAGAGTGGGAAATTCAAAACTAAGAGATATAGTAAGTCCAACTATTGAGGAATTTAAAACTTTTTTATTTGATCGATGTCAACTATTAGAATCTGTACAACACAAGGTCACTAAGGTGTATTCTAATTACGCAGGTAATAGGGAAGGGTGTATAATTTGTCAAGGAGATCATTTTATTTATGTTTGCAAGAAGTTTTTGAGTTTGCCTGTTTCGGCTCGTTTCAAAAGAAATTAAAAGACTAAAGGCTTGCACAAATTGTCTAAGAAACGATCACTCTTCTCCTTAAGTTTGTAGAATGGGTTCTTGTAAAATTTGTAACAAAAAAACACAATTCTCTGTTGCATTTTCGGCCTAATTCTAAAAACTTCAAATGAAGGTAATTTGATACATAATAAAAATAATGCTTCACATGATGCTGATAATCAAGATACTACCCAAAACAGCTCTCCTTACTGAGTCTAAAATTCAACAAATGAATGTATATGATCATTCTAATATTTCTCAAGCTTCAGCAGCTTGTGATAATGATATCAATCAGCAAGCTTTACCATTAAAGTCAGTAACTACACACACTGTAATAATGGATCATTTACTATTTTATCTACAGCATTAGTCTATATTGAAAGACATTAATGGACAACTAGTTCTTTGCAGAGCTTTGTTAGATTCCGGTTCGCAAAGCAATTTTATAGTCAAAGACCTTAAATCAAAATTACAGTTGAATTCAGAAAAAATTAATATACCAATTGTTGGGATTAATTCATCTGTATCAAATGTCAATAGTTTGGTTAAAAAACCAAAATTAAATCAACTGTTAATAATAATGAGTTTAAACTTCAATTCTTAGTGATTGAAAAAATTACTGATAACATTCCTCAAACTACATTTGATTGTTCATGCCTTGAGATTCCTGATAATGTAACTTTGGCAGACCCTAATTTTAATCAATCTGCTGAAATTCAAATTTTATTAGGTGCCAAACATTTTTTATCATTTGTTGTTAAAAATCACAAATTAATCTTGGTTACACAAAAACCTATTATACAGAATACCAAATTAGGATGGATTATTTCAGGACCTTTTGATAATAAGCTATCATTGTATTCTTCACAAAACTGTTGTCATTCACTCACTGACTTGGGTTTAGAAAGTTTTAAATAAGGATTTGGAGTCATTTTGGTCAATAGAAGAAATTCCAAATACTAAGCCCTATTCAAGAGAAGAAATGAATGTGAAGTTCATTTTCAAAACACACACAAAGAGATAAAGGAGGGTAATTTTGTCGTAAGCTTACCTTTTAAAAATAATCATTTACAATTAGGGGATTCATTAAACACAGCTTTGAAACGTTTTCAATCTTTAGAGGCTAAATTAACTAAAAATCCTCTGTTGAAGGCTAAATATATTGATTTTATGAGGGAATATGAAAAGTTTAGGTCATATGTGCCCTATTTCAAGTACAGCTGAAATAGACATGTTCCCAAATTACTACACTTACCACATCATTGTGTTATGAAACAATCCTCATTAACAACTAAATACCGCGTTGTTTTCGACGCAAGTTGTAAAACAACTTCTAATTTATCACTAAATGATGTTCTGAAAACAGGGCCATGCCATTCAGAGTTCATTGATTTCAATTTGTTAAACTTTAGAATTCATAATATAGTTTTTACTTCAGACATTGCAAAGATGTATCGTTGTGTACTTGTTTTGATGAACCCGATAAGGTTTATCAAAGGATACTTTGGAGGACTGAACCTTCTCAACCATTAATCCATTTTAAATTAAACACCGTTACTTATGGTACTTCTTCTGCGTCCTTTTTAGCAACCAGATGCTTAAAACAATTGGCTTTCTTTGGATATACTTAATTTTATATCCTGATTCAGCAAAGGCAATATTAATAAAAATTTTTATATGGATGATTGGCATTCAGGGTTGTTACAGACATTCCATCAGCATTGTCACTCATTGAACAAGTATCAAAGGTTTTAGCTTCTGCTGGGTTTAATTTACGTCAGTGGACTCTTCTTAACAATGCTCAAATAATGGATTATTTTTCTTTCAAAGGAACAGTCCTGTAAGCGATCAATATGTAATCAAAGATAGTCAAGATTCTATAAACCTTAGGAATTTTATGGAAGCCCAGAGAGACGATATATTTTGTTATTCTATTAAAATAGAAGAAAATTTCAGTTTTGACAAAGAGGAAAATGTTATCTGTTATAAGTCAAATTTTTGATCCTTTAGGGTTGATCGGCCCTATTATCATAAGAGCAAAAATCTTATTGCAAAGACTTTGGCTCTCTAAAGTTGGTTGGGACGATCCAATTCCTAACGAACTTTATTTAGCGTGGAATGAGTTCTACAAGAATTTACAATTTTTAAGTGACATGAAAATACCAAGACAGTTTTTAATTAAAAATTTTGTTAGGGTTGAAATTCATTGTTTTTGTGACGCTTCCATGGCAGCCTATGGAGGCTGTCTTTACTTACGTTCTACTGATATTAATGGCAATGTTTTTAGTCAAACTAGCATGTGCTAAGTCAAGAGTAGCACCTTTAAAGACAGTAACACTACCTAGATTAGAGCTGTGTGGTGCTCTGCTTGCGGCCAAGCTGTATAAGAGCGTCATTGACAGCATTGACATAAAAATAGACAGTACCACATTCTGGTCTGACTCGACTATTGTACTGGCTTGGATTGCTAATGAACCAGCTAATCTAAAGCAGTTTGTATCAAATCGAGTGGTACAAATTCAAGATTTAACAAGGTCGGCTTCATGGAAACACGTTCCCACAGAGTCAAATCCCGCTGATCTAATTTCTAGAGGATGTAGTCCGATTGAGTCTGAAAGACTGTCAAATTGGTTAAATGGGCCTGAATGGCTCTCACAAAATCCAAGTAAATGGCCACAATCCAAATTTGACCTAAAGATGATTGAAATTCCAGAAATAAAGCTTAAAACTGTTACTTTCTTTGGATCAGTAAACATATAAATGAAACAAATCAATTCATATCACGTTTCTCAACCATGGGTAAACTTTTACATGTGACTGCATATATCTTAAGATTCAAACATAATACTCTAAATAGAAATCAAACAAGAATTTCTGGAGAATTGTCAAATTTCGAAATTGATAATGCTTTAATATTAATTGTCAAACTTATTCAAGTAGAGTGTTTTCGATCTGAGATTGACATTTTAAATAAGGGAAATAACTTACCTAAAAACAGTAAATTACTTTCTCTTGACCCTTTCTTAGATGAAAATGGTTTAATTCGAGTAGGAGGTAGAATTGGAAATTCTGAATTAGCTTATCAAGTTAAACATCCTTTTATAATACCTTCAAAACATCATTTCACTACACTATTAATTCGGGATACTCATTTGAAGGATCTTCATGCAGGACCTCAAACAGTTTTATCTAATATTCGTACACGTTTTTGGCCACTTAGTGGGCGACGTTGTGTGCGTGATGTACTGCGAAAGTGTGTGATTTGTTTTCGAGTAAAACCACGCGATATAGTTCAGAAAATGGGCAATTTGCCTAGATCAAGAGTCACTCCAAGTTTACCATTTATGATATGTGGAGTAGATTATGCAGGACCTTATACAATTAAAGATAGCAAGTTACGTAATAAAAAATTAATTAAGGCCTACATTTGTATTTTCATATGCTTTTCGACTAAGGCAGTCCACATTGAGGTGGTTAGTGACCTGTCAGCTGAAGGCTTCTTAAATGCATTCAAACGTTTTGTTTCTAGAAGAGGCTTATGCTCCGAAATTTACTCTGATAATGCTGGTAATTTTGTTTCGGCCAATAGACAGTTATCCGAAATTGCTGACTTTTCTAAAGATCCGTTGTTTAGAAGTTTTTTACTTGATAATCATATAGAATGGCATTTCATACCACCGCGTTCTCCTCACTTTGGGGGTTTATGGGAATCCGCGGTAAGGTTACTTAAACATCATCTAAAACGAATAATAACAGGCGTAAACTTAACTTTTGAGGAATTATATTCAATTACTACTCAAATAGAAGCTATTGTTAACTCACGACCTCTTATGAGGCTTACTGAGGATAAGGATGACTTAGAAATGCTAACACCTGGTCATTTTCTGGTTGGTCGAGCTCTAAGAAGTTTACCTGAAGTTACAGTCGATGAGTCGCGTCACACATTAGTGTCAAGATATAGGCACATGAAATTATTGATACAACACTTTTGGAAAGCTTGGTGCAGAGATTACCTACATTCGCTACAAGAAAGAACTAAATGGAGGCAAAACACTAATCATAACGTCTCAGAAGGTGACGTGGTGATTTTAAAGGAAGAAAACCTACCTCCCATGGTATGGAAGATGGGCATCGTAAGACGAACCTTTCCAGGAGAAGATGGCATAGTACGGGTGGTTGAAGTGAGCACCAGTGAAGGTACCTTTAGAAGAGCTGTACGGAAGATTTGCGTGTTGCCGTTACGAGGTGATGAAGGTGTAGACAATGAATAGTGTTGGTTGAAAGTGCGTCCTTTCAAGGGTGGCGGGATGTTTGGTCTGTGCTAACGCCAGTGCGACATTTGACGTTGACGTATGTCATTTTTTGATGTTCCAAAATTTACCGCGATTTTGCAAGACGTTTTTTGTTTTTACTAACCTAACTTTTAAGAGAATTAAGTGTGCATATAGCACGTTGTACGTTTATATCATTAAAAATTAAAACCTAATATATTACAACAGTTATTTCAAACAAATGCAGTCTATTGCTTTCATTGATGGTAGTGGTCAGTCAATCACTAATTGAGACCCCACGAAATCGCACAGTTTGTGTGTTTCAAGTTTCAGTGATAAAAAACTTTGATACGTAAAACAGCATTTGATTCAACATTTAAGACTATTCGAACAAGACGTTAAACTTTTTTTAAACTAACCACTTTATAGACTCCAGTGTTGTATTCTGCTAATGCTTTAATTTAATTCTCTTGTTACTGTTAATATCTAAGGAAACTTCAATTTCCTTGCTTGCGGTAGTCGGAATTGCTGGTTGTGTATTGTAGAGGCATTACAACTGATCCCCGCTAATAAAGTTATAGGTTGCACTGTAGTTTAATTTAAAGATCAATAACTAAATAAAGCAATAAAACAATAATATTTCGAGTATCATCATAATGACATTTTAAGACCTAAGGCGCCATTGAGCATCTGGTGCTCCGATAACGAAGATTATTATTTGAAATTTATGTTGCGCAACAACACAACTACAATTTCTGAAATTTATTAGACAAGAAACTGGCGTCCAAACAGAAGTCTCTCTGCTTGACTATTAAATGAGGTTACTCAGATTTTGCGGGCAAAATGCCGTCCAAAGTCACGTCCCGTCAACATGGAAACATAAAATTGCCTTAAGGAATGCTTTAACAAGCATTTTATGGAAAATTGTATGCTTTGCCGATCAGTTCAAGTAAGTAATTGAGATTTCTTCTTACTCACAAGTAAAGAAAAAAGTTTCTAATCTTTCACTACCTGTCTTATAATATCAACATTGTAATTGCCATTGACTATTATTTTGTGATTAGATACTCCATTAAGTATTTTACATGGCTCACAGCTTTGGAAAAACCATCAGACACAAAAAACAAACCTCGATCCGTGACAATTAAAATTTAAAACGCCTAGACCGGAAATCTTCCTGGGAAAGGTAAATATTCCAAACAGGTGCCGGAAAATATTTTCCGCATTAAAATAATGCGTTTATTAAAATCGGGTTGAATGCAAAACAATAGGTAGCTCATATTGGAAGCGATCAATACTTCAATTTTGATGGAAAAATGCTGGAAAATTTAGCGTTGAGGTAGGTATTTTATGCCAGATTTTTCAATACCTGTGGATTAACTACAGTTTATATTACTTAGAAATTTGCTCGAGAAGTGATTTGGTATGATCTTATTTATTCTTTTCCTCTAAGTAAGAATTTATGCTTTTGCCAGACATCTGAATGTCGCTTCTAGTATTTTTCATAATTTAGTGTTCGGGTTATTTATTGCAGCCTTAGCTTTCGGATTTCCGTGTGTAGTTACCTACTTTACAGAATTGGATTGTCAGGATCTACGAGTAACATGTATAATGTAGAAGGAATGCATTAGAAAATAAAAGGATTCATTATTTATGCCTTGATTTCTCTGCTGCAGGAATTTCTATGTTTAATGAAGTTAGGGCAAGTGTAAACGTGATTTACGTCAACTTCTAAAATTAAATTAAAACTGGAAATGTAAATTTATGTAGATAATAATGTAATACATTTCAAAGTCACTTATTTTCCTCCCTATTTAGCGCTTATCTGATTGTCAGTCGTTTTATGGTTAGAAGTTTCTCAAGTTCAAACTTTGCAATTACGTCTTGAGTCAGTCCGAGCATATACATCAGAATGATATATTGCAGCTAATTCCATTTGCGACGTAAGTATTTCAATCTTATTTTCAGAAGTGTGGTTTTGAGTCTAGGAAAAAGAAAATAACGAACACTGCACAAAACTAATGATATTTTTTCCTTGTTGGCACATTCCCGAAGGGAATATATAAAATTTAAAGTGGTCGAGAACTGGAAGGTTCTATTAAAACTGACTACACGTCTCTAAATCCACTGGATTTTATTGTGTTTTAAAGTGCCTGAGGATGCGTTTCCAAGTGCTGCATCCGGATAATACACGATGCGACAATTCCTCTTTGGTTTAATATTTTTGTTCATAGTGCCTGAAATTCTCTCTCAAATTTTGTTAATAAGAGATTACAATAGACGTAGGATCGAAACGGAAACAAAACTCAAACGAAACAGCAATAACTAACGAATGGTTTAGCCGGTCAGTTACCCTTTATTTAGCTTCCTCTGACTCCAAAAAGAAAACAGTCTAAACTCTATAAATCGAGGATTTATCCAGAGGCAAACGATCTTGTGTGAAATAGAATCGCTAGACTGATTTGGCTGAAGTTCAATTCACAAGATCACAAAAAAATAGTGAATATGAATTGTTGTGTGAAAATTATTGATTGTTTGATTTGCAGAATAAAAACAGATTTTTTCTAATATTCTTGGTAGCTTAGTTTGAAAACATTACCAAGAGTACAAAGTAAACATTTTTGGTTGAATTTTTTGTTTTTTTTTCAAAATTCAAATGCAAAATTCAGTGCTTGAAATTAAGGACCATGATTAACGTCCAAATAGAAGGACAGACGTTCAAAAATGCTTCGTTTTAGACATACAGAATGTTGAAAGGAAAGAGGACATTAAAAAATTTCCTTTTAGAAATGAAAACGTTTTAAGGCCATAGATTAGGGAAAATATATCTTAGAATTACGGTTTTTCCAAAACTTACTGTTTAAATAAAAATTAAGCGTTTTTTAAACACTTATGCATAACTCCAAAACGGTGGCAATTACGAACAAAATTTAAGAAACATAAAAGTTTCTAAATAGATCAAAAAATTTTAGAAAAGTGTGGGTGTCTCAGTGACGTATCAAAAAAAAGTTGAGCTGAGAAGAATGTAAGATTTAACAATAAGTTGCCATATCTAGTAATGTCGAGCATGCTAAATTAGCTATATTCCATGTTATTAGGACTTAAACTGATGTTGCAATATTTGACTGGAAAGTTAACTTCATGTATTTCAGACACTTTTATGCTTAAAAATTGAATTGAAGCTTCAAATTAGATTGGAAAGTAAATTTTCAAGTATTTTAGACACTTTTGGACTGAAAAAAGAATGTAAAATTTAATAACTGACTTGAAACCTCAACATTTGACAGGAAAATCCATTTTCAAGTAATTCAGACACTTTTGGGGTTGAAAAGTGACCTCAAACTCCAAAATTTGACTGGAAAGTTAACTTCATGTATTTCAGACACTTTTATGCTTAAAAATTGAATTGAAGCTTCAAATTGGATTGGAAAGTACATTTTCAAGTATTTCAGACACTTTTGGACTGAAAAAATAATGTAAAATTTAATAACTGAACCTCAACATTTGATAGGAAAATCCATTTTCAAGTAATTCAGACACTTTTGGGGTTGAAAAGTGACCTCAAACTCCAAAATTTGACTGAAAGTTAATTTTCAAATTATTCTGACACTATTGGGCTAAAAAAATAATGTAAAATTTAAGGTTGTCATATCTAATAATGTCGAGCATACTAAATTAGCTTTAAAGTTCCATGTTATTACGACTTCAACTGATGTTGCAATATTAAATAAAAATCCATCTAGTAATTCCATCATCATGTACATTTGTATGGTTTTTACTAAGATTTGAGCATCTATTAATAATCCGAAATTAATCAATTTAAAGTACTGACCCAATTCTAATAGGCAATATTAATATCTAAATATAAACCACTATTATGTAAATTCCTAAACCACTTCATATTAAATCTGAGGGCTTAATTTAATCTCAAAGGGTTTCGTTAACATGGAAGCAGAGTATAAAAGGTTTTTCCCAAGGGCGTTATTAACGATGTCAATGCCAATGAAGTTAATTTAAATTGGAGCGGGTCCGTGATTTACTGATGCCCGGAATTTGTAAAAGCAACGAAGATCCCGACTGACGTTGAGGAACTGTGGTTTTTCTGGTTTTGAGCTGAAACGAATACAATAAAGGAAAAAGGCTCAAAATCCGACCAGACGAACAGGAATAATGCATTTAGTCGGGATGCTGTCCGCAACAGAAAGAAAAAAGAAAAACGTACCTACTTGGAAAGCACTTTATGTGCGAAAACAATGAAACATTTTTATAACCCGCATAAAAAGTGAAAAGAATAGAGTGAAAGCCAATTTTAGTAAAAAGTAAAATACCATAGAACCCACGCTTTTAATGCTAATATTATTGTCAATGATAGATTCTTTATGAAAGGAAAAATTCGGTTATGGCAGTCTCTCCGGAATTTTAATTTGAAAAACGTTTCATTCTACTGTTATTAGATCCTTTATAGTCTGTTACGAAAATTACATTTTTTTCGTTGAATGATATTACCTGGTGTATGCTAAAAACTAATCCTGGAAGGCAGTTTTTATGACTTGAATTTATGGGGTCGCATATTGCCAGCCTATCTAAACCAAACATGTCATACAAATTTGTTTCTAAAGCAATTATTACATAGATAGGGCGAAAAATTAATACGTTAAGCAAACATATAAAACAAGATTTGGATTAGGCCGTAACAATACGATACAACGTTACCAATGCATGTTCTATAGTCGTGACCTAAAGGCATAAATGCGGTAATATTTGTTTTGAATACGGCTTAGGGCATGGAACGGTATTAATACAGTCCCTTTAGGTAAAGGTTTCTTGGCTAGGCTTTGGATATTAATATGAATTATTAGCAAACATTAGTAACTGTACTGGTTAATGGAAATAGGGTTTGTTGGAATATTATAGAACACGTTTAGGCTAGCCATTAGTGTTTAATTTATACGTAAAATTATTTCTTACAAAAGTTAATAAAATACAAATTAATTTTAATAAAATATCAACTCTCAATCAGCGTGTTTAAAGTATTCTATAGGGATTTTAAGTAATGCATAAATGTCGGTCGACAAAATTAAATTTCGTCGGAAAAATGAAAGAATTAGCAATTGTAATTTTGTGTTGACACCAGAAACGAGCCTCTAATGAACTCAATTTCCGCCAGGAAAGGTGCTAAAACTCGAAAAATTCGTTTTTTTAAACCGGGGGCAAACATTAATTTGTAGTCTTTGGGCCTATAGATCTACTGCCCTTAAATCGTTACAAAGGTTAACCCAAAGAGAAATAGCCACTTCTCTCTCTGGAACCAATAGTAAATTTATTGAATAGGGCTGTAGCTGTATATCAGAGCTACGAAATTGATTCCCAGCAGTTAATTGCTCCTAGCCAATCAAATGAGGAAAGTTACTAGGTTACTGCTGGTTAGTTCGGTTGTATTGATTTAAAATAACTGAACTGAAACTAATCTGTTTTGATAAATTTTCATTGAGTATGAGACACGATACTGAAAGTTTGATAATGTTTTCTCTAATAAATTATAAAATTGTTACTATGTAGCAAATTTATACATAAACAGTACAAAAAAGTGGTCTCACCCATATTCATATTTTTACGTGGAAAATAAGTTGAATTCTTATCCCAGAAAACAAAAATTGAGGCTCTTAACTCAATTTGGCTCAATGTATATTCGCATAGCGTCAATAACCAAGGAGATTTCTGCCCGTATATCCGTGCCAAACAATTGCATGCAGAGTATGCAATTTCGTGCACTGGAATAAGACAACAGCAAGATTAGAAAAGTGCAATCGATTGAAGATTTACAAAAAGAACAAGTCGACTATTGATCGAACGTCTTAGAACCAGAAAAACATAAAATTTTGGTCTTTTTGCAACACTTCAAAATTAATTAACAAAAAGTTTGGTCAGTAAAATTTGGTAGTTAGAAATGATGAAATTGATTTTATTGATAAAATTGGCTTAAATATTTACAATAGAAAATTATGAATTTTTTTGTTTTTTTAGCCAAACTTGACAGTTAAAAAAAAGTTTGACTTAAATATTTAACATCTAAAATTATGAAATTTTTAGCGTCTTTATTATAATTTGTCAGTGCAAAATGAAAATTGACTTTATTGATGAGATTTTAATAAAATTGATAAGTCTTATTTAATAATTTGACATCGAAAATTAGGTATAAAATTTTATGTAAGAAAAGTTTTTATTTGGTAATTCCGCAAAAAAGAGTAAAGCAGAAAAGAACAAATATGATAACCCGGCGACACGTATTTTTGCTTGATGAAGCCAACCAGCAGAAACACGTGTCGCCGGGTTATCATCCTTGTTCCTTTCTGCTTCACTAATTTTTGCGGAATTACCCAATAAAAACTTTTCTTATATTCGTTACATCCGCGTAAACATTTATTCCATGTTTTAAAACTTTATGGTTTTCTAATGAAATTTGACAAGAAAAAATTATGAAATTGATTTGTTTATTGAAATTTTAAATAAATTAGACTTAAATATTTTAGTTTTGCTTTATATTTTATTGTTATTATTCACAACAAATAACAAATGTCTAGTCTTAAAGGCACAGTAAACTTTATCTTTACTACTGCTCTCAAGTCGTAACGTAACACAAGCATATCAGAGCACTTAGAATTATTTAAAAGAACCCAATTGGAGTTTCCTGTACTAAAAACATCAAACTAGAAGCATTTCGAACTTTTTTCCATGTGCACGATTCCAATGCATTCCCCAGCACTTAAGTCTCCGGAAACTATTTTACTGAAGGTTTAGCGAACAGAGCCTGAATAAGGACGAAACTTTTCACTGGGAAGTGCTCCCCGGAGGCTTTTCTCTTACTTTTATTTTCCGATCTATCTGAACCGAAATTGAAGTAAGTTCATCTTCCAATAGCTGAAAGAAATCAATGCCAAATCAGGCCGTTTATCCCAAATTCAATTTCATAGATCTGCAACGCTTTTATATTTCGTTATAGTAAAAAATTTAATACGGTTTATATTTACTAGAACACTTTTCTCAATATCTCTGTCACTTTGTCAATTTTTTTGTATAAATGGTTTAGTGTATAGTGGAATATGTTGCAAATAATACTGCTTTGATGGCCATTACTTTAATTTATTATTACACTGCTAGAGTACACAGGTTTACACAATATAACAATATAAAATAACTTGTAATAAACTTAATAGCAAGCTATAGGATAACAGCACTAGGAAACATGTATCACAGATAAATCATTGATAATAATTTCAATTACTTAATAATAAACTTGAGTTTTTAAGTACTGAAATCAAACAAAACCTTCTCTAAACTCATATAAATATCTAAACATAATGTTCGATGCTTAAATTCGATTTTAAATCCTTTTTAATACACCTATAAACTTCCTGTACTTTATTAGTTACTGAAATAAACTGAAACATTCAATATATTTACACACCACATTTCAATAACATTTCTACAAAATATATATTAATCCTTAGCAAGAAAACTCTAGGTTGGTCATATAATATTTACATCTATGTTTCATTGTACAGGGTGTCTCAAATTCGACTAGTAAAATGGAAATTTAACAAATAGGTTTTTGTTGAGAGTTTTACCGAATTTGACACATTCTTTACAATACAAAAGGATTTAAGGGTAACCATAAGAATGTTTTTTGATAAGATCCGTATGGAATAGTTGCTAGTACATAATATTTACCTAACATTTAGTATATTTTGATATATCATAGGTTGTACGGACGTTTGTAGTTGTTAAAGCATCACACTGAATAAAGTTTTATCGGTTTTTATCTACAGCTGATGCTGTAAAAAGCAACTTTCTACACTGTACAGTCAATAATTGGTTACTTATTTATTAAACACCACTAAGTTTATGTATGTATAACTAAGTATGGTAGTAAGGGAAACTAACATTTCCTATATTTACATTATCGCCTATACGTACGTTTTGCAAACTATATGGCGGTTAATTTCCCCAAAACCTTAACTATCAGTTTTAAAGCTGGACCTCGCTGTGACTGTCGTTATTTTTACAAAGTTTCCGACATTGTACTAAATTACGGACATTGAAAGCTCTACCTAAGTTGTTTTTGTTAAATGGCAGTATCTATTTACAGAAAGTAGTAATTAATAAATATTTGGTAAGGTGAAATTCCTTCAAAAATGTCTGTCCCTTTCCTTTCAGATAAAAGTAAAAAGAAGCGTTAAATCAGGTCAGACCCTAAAAGCGTGAAAATGGGCAAAGAAAATTATGTAATTTACGAATTTAATTTAAATCTCTTTCGCTTCAGTTCGTGTTCATTATTCCCATTGTTTTCCGAAGAGATTCAATTTATATCGATTTGGTGGTGGTCTCAAAGGAATTCGATTAATTAAATGAGAAAAGGGTCTTTTATCAGTAAAACTTGTTATTTTTTGTATTCAAATAAATAATAGAAAATAGTTGTAAAACTCTCGACCACCATCACTTTCAAAATGTACCTGTTGGTTATATTTCTGGATAATATGTGTCCATAATTTCTGCCATTATATCAATTTTGTAAACACAAATCAACATGAGTGAATAACTACATGAAAAAAATTCAAATCCTGTTGCATCCGATATTTTCATTAATGTACAGTATTGTATAAATCTAGAAATGTTATACCTACAACTAATTGGAGTCCTCTAATGACGATAGGCTCTTGGTTGATCCCACAACTCGAAATAATCAGGGGGAGTTTGCTATTTATATCTAGCAGGTCCCAGCCATTGGCAACCGAAAATCTGGCAGAAAGCTAACACAATCACCAACAACACAATAACACCAATCAGAGAGTACACTATACACAAGTGCACTAGTGCAAACACGTATAAGGTACGATGGCACCATTTGTTAGGTTCGAACAAGGTTGGAGCGTAATCCGGGTACTTGATTCGCAAGATCCAATAGTTACCCAGACCGAACCAAGTTATTAGGATTGTAGTCAGAGCAATCTGTAACAAAAAATAGTAATTAATTAAATTTACAGTAAACCGGTTATTTACCGGTAATGTAAAGTAAAACTGTAAAAGTAAAAATTCTAGTTTTTCTAGGCAAACTTTGACAGTTTTCACATTAGTCACAGATGTCACGTGGTTTTTGGAGGATAATTTAGTTAGGCAGTCACGTGACTACTATCATAAATCTCAGAAACACGTTTGGTTTCAAATACTGCAAGTAAATTTTTATAAATCCTGACTTGCAACTTTTGAGCACAGTTTGACAGCCAGGAACAAAATTGCTTGTCAAATCCACTTGGAGTGAGAAAATGACTGTTTTAAGCCCATTTTTGAAATCTTCATTAAATTTTCTATCTATAGTCAGGGAGAAAAACGGTGTCAAAATTCGAACTGCCAGAAACTCAGTATTTGTAATTGACCAGTAATTTACTATTAATTTACCGGTCAAATTTTCTTGGTAAAATAAAATATTTACTCTACCAAGTTAATTACCCATCACTAATTAAATACACCATTGGCAGGTTATTGATTTTGTTCTGATTTTACCATGCATTTATTTACTCTGAAAATGAAAATAAATTTAACTTTGAGTGGCATTACAAGTTACGCAATAAAATTGCGGGTTTTCAGGATTAATTAAATTTTACTATGTTTAACCATTAAACCCTGCAGACAATGTTCATATTTAATACCTATTAAAACTTCTTTTAAAGACTTTTTGTTACATAAGCAAACTCTTATTAAATTAACCATAAATTAAACTAACTCTTTAACACTTGACTACGTTAAGAACGCCAACTTTTCGCTACCATCGTTAAAAAGCGGGATTTTCGCAAATTAAACAAAAACGGTTTGTAGACTTTAGTTTACGAAAAATAAAATACGAAGCGAATGAATTCATTTTACAAAATTAGAGCCGACTGTGCTTTGAAAGCAAAAACGCTGCGATGTTTACATTCATTTCTACACGGTACAATTAGACGCCATTAAGAAGTTTTATCACAAAATTTGAATGCGTTTCGTACAGTTTAAAACCCAGAATAATTCATTCTATTGTGAAGCCCACAGTAATGGTCTGTTATGGCAAGGGACGTCAAAAACAACGTTCAGAAAATTATCAAATTTTTTTTTTTTTTGAGGGTTAAAAAGTATCTCTTTCCGCACTTGTTAGATAAATAACCATAGGCAGACTCGTTTTAATAGTCAAATTGCAAATATCGAACGGTTTACTGTTGATTCATTGGTCCAGTGAGAGAATAAACCTGATCGAAAGAGATTTAATGGAATCGAAAACGCGGATGCGTGAAATGTTAGTAACATTTTTGTACTCATAAATCATATCAAATTTCTGTTTAATTGATCAATAGCCATTAACCATAATTCTGGTACGTAACGCGACACCTGTTGGCCTAATAGGAAAAGAAGTAATATTTTAAAATTGCTAAAACTGATTTATTTTTAAATTGGCAGTAAATCTTACCGAAGCTACTTTAGCAGCAATCGATGAATGATCCGATGACGATGAATCTACGTGACGTGTGTGAAGCTGGTCCCATAAACACTGTCCCATTTTGACGCTACCAATGGTACCACCCACCACCATGTAGATGGGAATGTTTGGCTCTATAGGACAGTCTCGCAAAAATTGAATTCCTGAAAAATTACTCATTTACAACACTCAAAACATTATTTGCTAAAGTTTTCTCTCTATTTGAACCGTCGCACCCACAAATTAATTTGTGCAATTGGAGAAACTTTGAATTTACATACAAGTAAATAGTGTAATACGAACTTAATATCATAAACCCAGGCAGAATTGTTTGCCAAAACTTTACTTAGTTTATCATGTCGCTGTTCTCAAGTGGATCGTATCTAGTAATGTGTATTTACTTCGTAACTGTTTCTGAAATTTCGGGATAAATGCGGCTCTTCCTTCAAGATAAATAAATTCGCAATTTAGATAGAGCTGTCTGGAGATGGAGATGTTGGAAACTCGTCCGCGTCAAAACAGGTGAATGATTGATATTTCAGGCATAAGTTATAAAACCAACATAGGAAGTGGTCTAATAGATTTCAAAAACTATACGAAAATTGTTTTTTTTTAATTTATCAGTAAATCTCTTAAAGTAACTTAAATTACCTTTTGGAGGAATTTTCCAAGATGAAAGTTATTGATTTCTTCTTTCGCTAGACTTAGTAAATATACAAGTTCCTTTAATCTTTAAATGCTACGTATATGATATTTATATTAAGGTCCTTTGCTGTGCATTGGAACCCTCCTGGAGCAAAAATTGCAAAAAGTAGTAAAAAAAGACCATTACTATGAAGTAAGTACTAATGAAAAATTCGTTTGCAAAAGAGAGATGGGATATTTTCATTTTATAGCATACAAGGATAAAACAATGTACTACCACATAAGAACAAACTTGTTCTAGCAAGAAAACTTGCAATTTAAAATTAAAAGTATAATTTACCAACTTTATAGAAGGCAACAATTGCGGGCTATCATTGTGCTGTAAACCAAGCTCAACAGTAATAAAACAGCTCCTAAGTTCTCGCTTTAAGGCGGTTCAAACAAAGCAAACTACTTTGTAACTTTAAACTTTCTATGTCCCTGTGTTTATAGATTTATTTTGATCATCCTTTATAAAAAAAGAAAACTAAGGGTGACACTTTTACACAAGAAGTAGATACCAGCATGCATCAAAGTTTCCATATGAACATAAATTTCATCTTGAAACTCAGTGTCAGTTGATTGAAATAGCTGAAAAATGCAACTTGTTTCGAAGTTTACAACAATGAGGTTCATTGATTGATTGAACTGCCGTGCAGTTTTCAAAAGTGCATATTGCCTGCCACTTTCTGAATTATAATATAATCGTTGGAAGCCGGCACTGACATGCAAAGCCCAAAGTTCAGGGGTCGTCTATTATGCCTGAGAACGTCCCGGCGAAAACGTTTATATGAGGAAATTGTTGTTCGTGGAGCACGAAAACAGCTCTAAGGATTTGTTTATGTTGCCGTAAAGATCCGGACACAATGACAATCGCTCTCTGGGAGCCAACATGTCGTAAAGAAGCGAATAGAAATGTTATAAAATGTTTCTGGTTTATCTTTATTTTCTGAGTAAAACTACAGTTTTAGTGGTAGTGGGACTTACCCATTATCAGCATAATCAAGGGCATGATAGAGAGGCATGCCAGTAGAATGGTTACCATAACTGTAATCAAAAACCATCAAAACGAGTTACATCAATGAAATCTGCTTCTTTTAGAGTACATAACGCTGCGACTAAAAACAACCAAGTCAAAAACACATACCAGTCTTATTGACGATTCTCAATGCTCGAAAGACAAAATCGCAGGTTCCAGTGGCTTCCAGATTGGCATCTTTCAACTGATACGCCACTGAACCGTAGGTGGTGAGGGTGAGACTTAGGCTGAGACCCTGACCCATCTCCCTCGAGTACTTCTGGTCTCCACACAATCGTCTCTGCTCATCTCCCGAGACCTGTGACAGCCCCACCTGTTTAAGTTTACGTCGATTTTGGAAGGGTGATTGTGAATGAAGTACTACTGTTTTACTACCGTGAAGCCACATATTATCAGCCAAAAAGTTCTAAGTCTAATGTTCATTGAGGAACATGCACCTAAATAACACTTTAGCAAAATTGTTGTGTTTCTTAAACTCCTTAATTATTCAATGTGCTCGAATCTAGAAGAAGTGAAGAATAAGCCACTAATATCCCACCTGACTCACTGAACTGCTGGCCCTTCGGGAACCGCCGCTCTCGAAACCGCTGTTCGTTCCGCCATAACCCGTATTTATATTCCCCCTGGACGTGGACCGATATGACGGAGACGAGCTTCTCCCACGGGAATCTGAAATTAAGGCCGCATTTCTCAGACCGATAAACTATACCGCAACCGATCAATTTGTATTCTAAAATGATATCGGTAGTCCGTCCCTTGGAGGTTTACAGGACAAAATAAGAACAATGTTGGTCATTGATTCGCAATCTTGAAAATTGGAAAGAAGTAAGACTGCAAAGACAGGATTAATTATTAAGCTGAACATTTAAATATTTGGCGAGATTGTTACAGTAATTTAAAAAAAGTAGAAAAAGTGACTTCAAAACTCACTACCGAATCAAACAAAAGACCTAAAAAAGAAGAATGGGGCCCAAAATATGTAAATCCGTCTTTTGGTTTCCTCACTGAAAAAATGTCTTCTTTTTCTTAATTACTGAAAAAATACCGCCAAAATCCATAATTAAACGAAAAAACACTAACCTAACCTAAGAAAAAAAATTTTACCAAAAATATGTAGGTATATAACTCTATATAACTGTTTTGAGGCCTATTTTACTTCTTGTTTTTAATTACTGAATAAATAGCGCCAAAATTCATAACCTAACAAACAAGAAATCTATCCTTACCTAATCTAAGAACGTTTTTAGTGACATTTTTCCTTCTGAGGTTAACTTATTGTTTTTTGTTTGGTTAGGCAGTGTTTTTTCCTAATTAAAAAGAAGAAAAAATGGCGGTAAAACACGAAGTTATATAATTTTGGAGACATTTTTTATCTTAGGTAATGTTAGTGTCTTTTTTTGGTTACGTTTTGTGAGTTTTGGTCAGGGATGTAAAATTTCCGGAAAAATTGGAAAATCTGAAAATCAAAAATAATTCGTTTTTAAGTAGTTGTACCAAACATCTAATATCAATCCAAATTAAGGTTTAATGTACTTTTAATCATTAAATTTAGATCTGAAGTTATTTCATTAGAATGCATGACAAGCTTAACAATAACAATAACAAATTTGGCAATGGTAATGACAAGTTTGGCAGTTATACTCCCTATTCAGGAAAATGTCTAAATTTCTTTCAAGCATAGAGTAATTTTCCGGTAAATTTCCAAAAATGGAAATTTTTTCGACTCGAAAATTACCGCTTTTACATCCCTGGTTAAAAAAAAGAAATAACAACGTCAAAACAACCAGTGTTTACGTTTTTGGCCCCATTTCTTCTTCTTAGGTTAGGTTTGTGTTTTTTGTTTAGATAGGTAGCAAAGTAAGTAGTGAGTTTTGGTGATATTTTTTCCGCAACTGAAAAAAAGAAAAAATTTAAAAAAAACGTGCTTATTAATAACTGGCAACAAATGTATATTACTTGAACCAGACATAATGTGAATTATTGTTGTAGTTAATATTCATGGATTGTAGTAAAGGTCATTAATTACGGTGAACTAATTAGCACGGTAAATTCAGAAATGGTTAAAGCATCTGGACCCTCTTTAAACATGACATTTATAATCAGCAAAAAGCATATTTTGAAGGAAATTAATCCAAACACAGCGGTTAAGGGTAACCATGTTTCTCCTTTAGAAATAGACAATAAGTTTCAATACGAGAATTTGTTTCTTATTCTAGAAAGTGGATTAATTAATGTTAAATTATTAATAATCGTACTTGTGGGATTGTCAGCACTGGATCTTCTTTCGTTAACTGGTGGTTCTTGAAATGTCAAAGTTAAACTTCCTCTGGAACTCCTCACATCGTTGACAATAGTGTTTCGGGCAGCTATGCTTCCTCTAGGACTCCGATTCGGATCGTACCCATTTTCCGGACCAATGCTACCTCTAGGCGTTCTTTGCTCGGTTCCATATTCACCTTAATTAAAAAAAAAAAAACATTTCCACTAAATACTTTATAGTTAAACAAAGCCTCCAAAAGGCCTATGGTGAAGAAGGATGTTGTAAGTTTAGAGGCATTATTGTATTAATACTGGAAACTTTGTGAGGTGGGGCAAAAGACGAGTAGGTCTAATTTAATTTACCTCTGGAATAAAGCGGATAAGTAGATCTAAGATGTGGGGAGCCCTTCACCGCAAACACGGATTCAAGGGTAAATTGCTTATCCTGCTTTAAATCGATTGGGATTATATTGGACTACGATAGAGCGAAGCACAAAATGTATTTTAACAGCAAGTTCGATTAGTTATCAAGTTTTTTCTTTGAAAGTTGTTCTTTTAAGATTAATACTAAAGTATTTAATTACCTGCAATACTTCCTCGGGGACTAGTCCGGTAAGAAAATGATTCCGGAGCTATACTCCCACGAGGACTCCTAACTGGGTCCCCTGGGGTGATACTATGCCTCGGACTGCGGTTCGCTGGCACTGGAAATATCGGAAAATCATAATTAGTTTGGAAATTGACCGCTGACCATATCGATGCTCTATTAGTATGCAGCAAAAACGATTTAAATATTAATCAGTTCTGACGAGAACGAAAACCAAAGTTTCGTCGAATGACATGACAAGTTACATTCACATTTGAGTTCCGATGTAAGTAACATAAACATGTTTTGAAAATTATAATGATGTAATTACATTTGACAGACAATAAATATGGTGTTTATATTTAAAACTTTGATTCACCTTGCATACGAATAAAGTATGAAATTTTCAGAATAAACGTTCTATTTAAGCTGCTTTGCATACCTCAAAAATCGAACGTTGGTTCTACTTGCCTGGAATAAGAAAGTACAAGCGGGAGTGCATACATATTGCTCTAACGAGCTCTCTACTTTGTAATAAACGACAGTATTTGTGGATATAAAAATCATTTTGAGAGCCAACAGAACACAATGCAAGGAAAACTTATCCTGACTGCAGGTAGAATCAAATTGAAAATCTTCAGAGATTGATAATACAATTTTTTTGGCGCCCAATCTCATTTTGCATCGATTGAGCCGTAAATAAAATTCTTTTATGTAAAAGATCGTAGCTGTATTCAGCCTGAAAGCTTGCTGAAATCTAGGAATATTTTAGATTTAAAAACTTGTAAAGTAACATTTACGTAAGTTGTTCTTCTATTCAAGTTTGACTGAAACTCACTAATATTTCTTACCATCTTCAGAGGTCCAAGATTTTCCTTCTGCAGGTTGGACGACTTGTCGTGATGACCTGGAACCATCAGGAACCAAGCTGTTCCTAGGGCTGCGATTGTAGTCTGAGATATTCAATCTGGATCCGTATACATTAGACTCAGGAGTTAAACTATGTCTAGGTGATCGGTTTTGATCTGGCACCAGACTGTTTCTGGGACTCCTGTTGTATTGTTCTGGCGTAAGACTATTTCTTGGAGACATGGCCGAATCTGGCATTAAACTACCTCGTGGACTTCGAAGATCATTGGGTACTAAGCTATGTCTTGGTGATCTAGAGCTATCAGGTACTAAACTGTTTCTGGGGCTCATTGCACTATCCGGGACCAAAGAATGACGGGGTGATCTGAATTTTTAAGTTTTAAGCTAGAGAGTATAGATTTTGTGGACTAAATTCCACTTACCTGTTTGTTAAAACACAATCTGGATCACTGACGCATTTTTCATCTTTTGTTTCCATGAGGGAAATGTCAGGGATAATGCTGTGTCTAGGGCTACGATTAAGTTCAGGTAACCCCAATCCATTTGGACGATTGCCATCTATAGGTGAAACCGCTATACTAGCCCTACGTCCTGAAATAATAAATTTTTAAATATCTACTAGTATTTTAATTAATTTGTCTGCAAGAAGAGAACAGACAAATTGTTTTTACTTATCAATTTACAGAAAAGTGGATTTGACGAAAGAAAAACAATGTAAGAATAAGTAATTATGTTTTACACGTGCCAGCAACCAGGAAACCAAACAATGTGATAAAGATAATAGAATATTTGAACAAACTTTCGGACAAAGTAGATAAACATTGTTCAAACCTTCATTATAATACACTGACTATGTAAGAAACAAAATATTATGTCTGAACACTGTTTAGTTCTCATTACAGTAAAAAGCTTCGAATCATTATACTAAGATGTTTGTTTATTTACTAACGTATTTCATTTCACTTTGTGTTGGTATTACGTATAACAATTCCAACTGGTTCTTATGGAAATGCCATTTAATATCCATTAAGTCAACTTTTATGTACATTGTTGCAGCTGAATATTGTTCGTGAAACAGACAATGTCGGCTATTAAATTAAAAACCCCGCTTTCGGTGACAAAACTGACTGGATTATTAACGGGACAGAGAGGAATTTCCGTTGGTTAAAGCTTTTTTTTTATCTGGTGGCATAGCATAGCTATTTATTATTTAATTGTTGTTCCGGGATCGTGATAGAATATGTGCAACACAATTTGTATACATCACTTATCTGCTGTTGTTATAATAAAACATTTTCTAGTGGAACATATTTTTATACAATTAATGGTTTAATCTGATAATGATTGGTCTTTTGTTTTTCTTGTAGGAATAATCATTATTACAATATGATTCTGAAAAAAAGAGCAAAATGTAAATAATGTGGTAATATGTAAAGTAGGGAAAATTGAGTTCTGTGTTACTTTAGAACTAAGTTAGGACCACTTTTAGAATAGTTCTTTAATGTTATCATTGACTCCTACAATAACAACAGACGGTAATGTAACTACACCAAGCCAGAAATAAAATACTTAGGGATAACACTTGACCAAAAACTCAAATTTACAAAACATGCACAAAATGTGAGAACTGAAATTATTAAACGAACTAAACATTTCAGAGCCCTGACGTACAAGAACAGAGGTATAAGCACAAAAACTGCAACTAAAATATACAAATCTATTTGCAGACCTCTACTCGACTACGGACACATACTAAGAGTTAATGCGACCAGCAAAACAAAAAAACACATACAAACTACAGAACAAATTGCACTTAGACTAGTAACCAAGATTAGACATCCTCAAAACCCGCTACATAACCCAACCAACGAATTACTCTACGAACGGACACAAATGACAAAAATAACAGAACGATTAACGAAACTAGAGGCAAAATGGAAAGGCAACCCCCACAACTGGACAATTATAAACCCCATCTCCCTCACAAGACCAAATAGACAATCTCGCTACGCCTTTCCTCAATATACTCTGTTGGAACATTTTACCTAAAAAAACGAACTATTAATTTTAACCTTTTCTTTGTAAAACATTATATATATATATTTTTTTTTTTTTTTTAACAAATATTTAGTACATAAGTTTTGTTTCTGTAACATTGGCAGAAAGACCGGTAGGTCGATAGCCTTTTTCCTCGGAAATAAAGATGGTTTATATATATATATATGTTATCATTGATTGTTTATAGCCAATTTTAAAGAAGCAAGCAACTGTATAAAATACGTAAATCAAACCATAAAAAAGTAAATAAACATATTCTTTTACAAGATGTAAAGTCTGCAGAATTATTTCGACAAATTGTTCAAGGTGTTCACACACGACAGTATTATGCATATAAAACGAAAGTTGCTGCAGTGTCGCAGCTGGAAATTGCAATTTACTGTAATATTTTATTCAGAAGACTTCTCTGACACAATAGATAAAAGGAAATGTTGTGCTTTCCCTTATCTTGAGTCGTTTCACGAAGACAATTATTACACTCTGCGCAAAAAGGTTATTGTTGAATGAGTGAAAGAAAACGTTAACCTAATTTTCCCGAATGATTTGAAAAATAGTATTTCAGGCAATAAGGACAAGGAAAGCATTTTTGGACGATGCAATGATGAAAATTGATGGTCAAGCTGAGGTTAGCAACCCTCAGTCCAATAAAGAATAGTTCTATATCGTCAATAACACACAGAATACAGATAATCAACGAGTTGCCTAGCACCGCCATTTGTTACAAACTGTTTTTAATCAATATTTTCCGATAAGTTTTCTTTGAAAAAATCCAAGCAAAAAAAAGTGTTATTAGTGAAGCCAGGTTAAGTCAGTCACCTCCGAAATCCTAAAGGCTATAGTGTGAAATTCCTGGAATTTCAATCAGTCAACCTTATGTGGCTTTGAAAATGACGCACTTTGATGATGAAATTCTCCACAAAACTTTGTGGCAAAAACCCAACGTAAAGGCTTACGTAAAACGTTAACAAAACCCTAAGAATTTTTCTATGAAGGCAGAATAGTTATTGTATGTATAGCATTAAAAATAAAATGTTTACTTATTTATTCTCTAAACTAAAAAACAACATACCTGGGCTGGTCGCTGCTGACCTGGTACCACCCGATGGACGACTAATCTGTGCAGGAGAAGACGCTGCCGACCTGGAGGCTCTTCTTCGTCTAGAAGATGTAGTCCGGCTCAACATCTCCCTCCAGCTATTGACGACTTCTTAATCGTTGACACTCAAGCGCAGTTTCATAATTTCCTTTGTTATGTCGAGAGTGCGAGGGTGCTGAAAAAATAATCAAATTATTACTTCCAAACTAACACATGAGCAAAGTTGTTTAAAACAAATTTTCATCGAAGTGAAAGCATATGCCACCTAGATTCAGGCGTGCCAATTATAGCGAGAAACAATAACAAAACTTTGGAAAATGTCAGCACCGAACTAGAATGAACAACTGAATGATAAATTTGAATGCAATTATATACGACGAAACCAAATTGGATGGAGTGGATTTCAGTAACTATACTAAACACATAATAGTAAAATGTTGAAATTTTAGACACTTTAGCAAATATAGCTTGTCTACTGTTTCCTTCACAATCCCCAAAAGGCACAGTGCTTAAATATTCCCTAAAATATAGGCAGAAATTTAATAAAACCGTCTCATAAAAATTCCCGCCTTTTCTTTCTTTGTTTCTTAGCGTTTGTTGTGTAACTAACCTCATAAATATCAAACAATTCCTAACGTATTCGAAACTGAGTTTAGGTTTCTACTGCTTAGAACAACAGAAAAACGAAAAGGTTTTTTTTATGTATTTCAATATCTAAAACTATGTTTTTTTGTGACGCAATCTGCCCCAAAAACAATGTTTTGCTTTCTGTTATATGTCTTGATTAGAAAACGCGCCCTAAGGCTATCAAGGGAGGCTTAAATAGATTTATTAGGTGGCTGAACAACTCAGATACAGTAAACCAACGTCTGTTTGTGTGGGGGCGTTTTTAGATGCCGCTTAATTAAGTTGCGGGTCAGTTTAAAAATGGCTGCATTAATCACTTTTTCCCAGCTGCACGTACCAAAAGTAAAGTAAGATAACCAGCGAGATGGATTGACGAGAGAGTTAGCCACACTGGGTTTAATTACATTTTCAAATTTACTTCCACCACTGGTGGAAAGTAATTAACACTCCTCAGGCACCTTTTAACTTATACTGCTATTACCTAGTTTTCCGGGTAAAGTATGAATGGGCCATAATTCACAAAGAATCTGAAGGAATAAGTTCTGATGAATGTGGTACAAAATTTCTTACTTTTCTAGATATTTTGCTCTAATTAAATAAGTTAATAATACTACTTTCATATTAACACATCAAATGTGTGTCATAAACAAGTGAGTTATGAATAATACGAGTATGCACAGACCCGAAACTCAATCTTTTTTATGTTATTACAATTGATGTTAAATATTTGATGAATTCTTAGAACAACGATAAAAAATTTCATTTTTCAGACACCCTAACTGTCTGAAAATCTAAAGTTTAACTTCCTCACGACATAAAGTAGCCATTTTACAAATTAACGTTAATCTAAAGTTTGAAATTTACTGTTACTGTCAGTTTGAAATTGCAAACTTAATTTCAAACTAAAATAGACGGTAGCTAACTTGAAATTTTGACACTGCGTTGTAGTTAGTAATACTTTATGAATGTTGCCTTTGAGTGAAGTAGTGAATTATGTATGGAAAACTGCTTATCGATTTGCAGTTACGGAGTATAAGACAACGGAAGAAAAAGTGTGCTATAATACTCAATTTCTCAGTAATGTTTTCGTTTTTAGATTTAGATTATTGTTATTTCTCTCTAGCTTAATAAACTAAATTTTCAACGGTTTTCATTTTCTTGTATTGCTTTGACCCACTCATTTTAACAAAATCAAGAATTTTATAAATTGCAAACTTACCTGTTTAGATTTTTGTGTCATAATCGTCATTTGATACCACAGACGATGATTAATCTGAAAATAAATATTTTTAATAATTCCAATTATTTAAAATACAAAATAACGAAAGTATTTAAAATTCGCATATACCTTCACCCATCCCAATTTAGTCTGAATATTTTAAGTATGCCAATCATGCTTTCGTAAAGTATCCGGAATCCATCCCTTTAATCGTGCATCCCTGGCTGGAAAAATGCCATGAAGAGAATGCAAAGTATTCTTGTCAGAAAAGAACGTTTCGACGCTAATAATTTTTTATTTTTTGAGCACATATTGCCGCTGAACTTTAAGTGTGTTAGACAATTACTATAAATCAAGTCTCGTAGCGAGAACTCTACTTTGATGGATTAAAGAACACTTGTTCTTGAAACCTCCAATATTAATGTTATCGCAAACAGATTGCCTCCAACTTTATGGCGTTATTAAATCGCTATTTTTGATTTCGACACTTCCTGTGGAATTAATCTATCAACTTTCGACGTTAGCGGTATCACCTGTCACAAAATCAAATTTATTCCCGTTCAACAGAAGGAGTTCTATAACTTTTTACATTTAACCAGGAATTATGTGTTTTGATTTGAAACCTTGGAGGGACGTTCGCTAATTAAAATTAGTCTCTTTTACTTTACTAATTGGGAAACTTTTTTCACACAAAGCCGCGCTAATGAAATCCGATGCCGCAAACTCTACATTCACGATTCCCTCTTAACGGTTTTAATGCAGCATAAAACACTACAAAATTAAGGAAAATTATGCACTGCATACGAATTTGTGCCAAGAAAGTTGCAATTTTGCATAAAAGGATAATTATATGCCAAACATTTTCTTGCATAAATTAACGCTTTGCTGTTATACGTTTTCAGGTTGACTTAAGCTAAATTTTGATTAGATTAGAACATATTATTAGTTTATCAGAAATCATTTACAGCATTTGGCGTATTTTTAATTACCAGAAAATTGCGACATCCCTAAATCTATCGATTAATAATTTAAGCTAGAGCCCCAAAATGACAATAATTAAAGTTGGGCTGGAAGTCGGCCAGGAAATAGCTAAAGAACGGAATTAGATTTATTGGTATCACGAAACGGGGATTTTAATGAACAGACCACTACGAGTAATTGATGACTGTATGGAACATACCGAGTTTCATTGTGTAAGATTAAAGACAATTCGAGCAAACCGTGTGGACTGTTTATATTCAGTTGAACACAACAGAGAACTATATTATTACATTGAAACAACAGTAAATTGCAGAGAGAGTTTATTGAATACATCATCAAAAAACATTTTGTCTAACTTTTACTAATTTAAAATCATGCTTAACCTGACCTAAATTGAAAACTGTATGAAAGAGTACTTTAGTGTAATTCCAGTAGTGTGCCAAAATATTTTGAACAGTTTGATAAAAGTTCCAATAATGCAAACCTAATTAAAGTGGATTAACTCAACTAAATTACTAATAATACTTTAAATGCTTTAGTATTTTATTAAATCAAGCACTATATTCTGTCTAAACTAATTTACAATATTTAACATAAGGCAGAATTGTGCTTGATTCAACACTATAGTTTCAAATCGGAGCAAAATCTTCTTTGATGCTGAATTTATCAATCAACAGCAATCAAAATCAACCAAGAACGTTTTTTGACTCTGTGGACTTGGTAGTCACATTGCAATTATGATATTATCATTTATATAATAGTATTTATGGATTAACACGGTGTTTAACACAAAAGCCTTCCACAATTTACCAAATTAACCTGACGCCTTATAAAGTGTAACTCCCCCTTTAACGACATTCATCAATTTACCATATAATCAACCGTATAACAAAATACACACCACAAAATATACGACCATAAAGTAGTAAATTGCGAGTCCTTTGCAATCAACCTGAGGTAGCTATTACTACCTAATACTCCCAGTAATTTTAACCCCAACTTACGACATTATAATGAGAACTTCCTGGAATATTGACACAAATAGGGTTTTGGAAATATCACACGAAATACTAAAACTTAATAGAAAACATTACGTCTGTATCATTATTGGTAAATAGACCGTAATTAGCAAAAGCATAGGGAAACAATCAACCAAAGTTACATCCCATACATGGGTAACCATTTCTGCATTATCAAACAAAACAATAGTATTCCAAATTAAATACTTAATTTCCTTTACAATGGCAGTAGCACCCAGTTTAATTATCGGTAATAATCAATACATTGTGTGGACATAACTTTGGGAAATTATTAATTCCCAGATTTGGTGTAAAATCATTATCCTGGGACTCTCGATATCAAACGGATGTTTGAACCATCCCTGTAACTCCACCAGAAATGGCGGGTTGGTGAAACAATGTGTGAAGTGCGATATAATTAAACTTTGGCAAAGTTGGGCAAATGTGGACAGTCTGAACGACGAGGAGTTTAGTGGCAGGATTTTGAATTTAGGACGATTAAACTTTAGCCTTCCATTTGAAAGGTCAACTTCAGGCTGTGTTATCTTAAACAGATTAAAATAGTTGAAAAAAATAATTTTGCTCNAANGCNNNTGACNNNACNNTGAAGCCTANTNTCGTCCTCAGAAAAANCGGTANCAGAGGAGGGATCANCTNTAGCAGCCCACCGGTTTAGNAGTCGNACATTNNGAGCCTAACGCCACNNCANGCAAANTACNNCCCCGNATCNNAGGNCGNATTAGNAATNCCTTGANNCNANCCTTCGCNNTCNCAGGTNATTTNCGTCTANGGCCGCANCCGATGTACTNNTCTTGNNGGNCACCGCACCGANCATGANNCACAAGCACTCCCGNCATTGACNATTGCGTGTCNAGNCTCCAACAGACGANNCNNCCGCAACTTGAGAGCCTGTGNTCTTATGNNATANANGNTGTCCNACAAAATCNANAGAANCCGTNCCCCGTTNGTCACCANNANCTAAAGNGNCTTATCTNAANNTATTTAGNANAANCNGTCATAGGCCTGNGCGGGTANGANNCTTCCCCCCNGGTCGGNACAAACTNCCGCCAGGCGNGCCAGANTTTGATTTTTTAAAAAAAATTTTACCTCCATGTAATCAGGAGTGTACAGTAGAGGGAATTTAATTTGTTTTCCTGCAACAAAAATAAAAATATTTTAAAATTTTTGACAGTTGTCAAGCAACTTTTTGACGTTTATTATTCTAAAATTGTTGACAAGTGTAGTTTTTTTTTTCAAATTTTGACAGCTGTCATTCTAATTAATTTTTTTGAGAACGGCCAATTTTTATTTGTTTTTTCGTTTTACATTTTTTTACTCCCGTTGACAATAATTATTATATTATTAAATTTTTGACAACTGTCAAACTTTTGACGTCTGTCATTTTGATTTTTTTTTGACAGCTGTCAATTTGAACGTTTTGACAACTGTTAACGCCATTAACTCACTCTGACTGTGTTGTGTCCGTAAAGTGCTTTTGACTGCCGGAATCCTGCCGGAGTTAGCATCTTTTGGCCTCAAATCCCTACTAAATGCTGTCTTCCTTGTTGCTGCTTCTTCTTCAGGTTTTTCTTTATTTAATTCTGCAAAAAAAAACAAATTTTTACAAGTTTAGAGTGGAAGAATCGGTTGAACTGGCTAATTGCCCAAATATTTAAAAAGAAGACGAACCGAGAAAAGAAGAGCAGAAGAATGAGTTTAAATGATTGAACTGGCTAACTGACAAAGTGCACCAAACTGCTCTAACTCCACTTTGACTGAGGGTAGCTCCGTTATTTGAGAAGCTACAAAAAATTCTAAATAACAAGAATTATAGAAAATTTCATCCTCTACAAGATTGTATAAAGCTATTTTTGCTTTCAGAGGCCTCATTAAGCGATTAACAAAGCAAAATGTGACAAGGTGCACCAAACTGCTATTTTTCTACCAACTCCATTTTGACTGAGGGTAGCTCCGTTATTTGAGGAGCTACAAAAGATAATTTTTGGAAAAAAAGATGACGTGACAACACTGCGAAATACACGTTTAGTAGCGTGGAAAATAACTCAAAAACGGTTGTTCTGACACTTTTTTTCATAAATAATGAGGTTAAGTTGCTTTAAAGTAATTTAAACTCATTTTTTCAAAATTTCACGATTACTCAAGCATTTTCCCAAATATTTCAAGTAATTTCCATGGAAGTAACAATTTCAACTGTTGAATTACTTTGGAATATAGTCTGTTTCACTGTTAATGCACTCAAATTGTGCTTAAATTGCTTTAAAGTAATTTTTAGTGAATTTCACGGTTACTCAAGCATTTCCCTAAATATTTCAAGTAATTTCACTGGAAGTAACAATTTCAACTGTTGAACTACTTTGAAATATAGTCAGTTCCACTGTTTTTGCACTCAAACTTTGCAAATTGTGCTTAAATTGCTTTAAAGTAATTTTTAGTAAATTTCACGGTTACTCAAGCATTTCCCCAAATATTTCAAGTAATTTCACTGGAAGTAACAATTTCAACGATTGAACTACCTTGAAATGTAATACGTTTCACTGTTTTTGCACTCAAACTTTGCAAATTGTGCTTAAATTGCTTTTTAAAGTCATTTTTAGTGAATTTCACGGTTACTCAAGCATTTTCCCAAATATTTCAAGTAATTTCACTGGAAGTAACAATTTCAACGATTGAACTACCTTGAGATATAGTTTGTTTCACTGTTTTTGAACTCAAACTTTGCAAATTGTGCTTAAATTGCTTTTTAAAGTCATTTTTAGTGAATTTCACGGATACTCAAGCATTTTCCCAAATATTTCAAGTAATTTCACTGGAAGTAACAATTTCAACGATTGAACTACCTTGAGATATAGTCTGTTTCACTGTTTTTGCACTCAAACTGTGCAAATTGTGCTTAAATTGCTTTTTAAAGTCATTTTTAGTGAATTTCACGGTTACTCAAGCATTTCCCTAAATATTTCAAGTAATTTCACTGAAAGTAACAATTTCAACGATTGAACTACCTTAAGATATAGTCTGTTTCACTGTTTTTACACTCAAACTTTGCAAATTGTGCCTAAATTGCTTTTTAAAGTCATTTTTAGTGAATTTCACGGATACTCAAGCATTTTCCCAAATATTTCATAATTTTCACTGGAAGTAACAATTTCAACGATTGAACTACCTTGAGATATAGTTTTTTTTCACTGTTTTTTGCACTCAAACTGTGCAAATTGTGCTTAAATTGCTTTTTAAAGTCATTTTTAGTGAATTTCACGGTTACTCAAGCATTTTCCCAAATATTTCAAGTAATTTCACTGGAAGTAACAATTTCAACTGTTAAACTATCTTGAGATATGTCTGTTTCCACTGTTTTTGAAACTCAAACTTTGCAAATTGTGCTTAAATTGCTTTTTAAAGTAATTTTTAATAAATTTCACGGTTACTCAAGCATTTCCCCAAATATTTCAAGTAATTTCACTGAAAGTAACCCATTTCAACGATTGAACTACCTTGAGATATAGTTTGTTTCACTGTTTTTGCACTCAAACTTTGGCAAATTGTGCTTAAATTGCTTTTTAAAGTAATTTTTAGTGAATTTTTACGGTTACTCAAGCAAATCCCTAAATATTTCAAGTAATTTCACTGAAAGTAACCATTTCAACGATTGAACTACCTTGAGATATAGTTTGTTTCACTGTTTTTTGCACTCAACTTTGCAAATTGTGCTTAAATTGCTTTTTAAAGTAATTTTTTAGTGAATTTTACGGTTACTCAAGCAAATCCCTAAATATTTCAAGTAATTTCACTGAAAGTAACAATTTCAACTGTTAAACTATCTTGAAATGTAATACGTTTCACTGTTTTTGAACTGAAACTTTGCAAATTGTGCTTAAATTGCTTTTTAAAGTAATTTTTGAGTGAATTTCACGGATACTCAAGCATTTTCCCAAATATTTCAAGTAATTTCACTGAAAGTAACAATTTCAACGATTGAACTATCTTGAGATATAGTTTGTTTCACTGTTTTTGCACTCAAACTTTGCAAATTGTGCTTAAATTGCTATTTTTGCTCCCAGGGGCCTCCTTAAGCAGTTAACAAAGCAGAAAGTGACAAGGTGCACCAAACTGCTATTTTTCTACCAACTCCATTTTGACTGAGAGTAGCTCCGCTATTTGAGGAGCTACAAAAAAGTCTAAATAACAAGAATTATAGGAAATTTCATCCTCTACAAGATTGTATAAAGCTATTTTTGCTCTCAGAGGCCCCCTTAAGCAATTAACAAAGCAAAAAGAAGACGAACTGAGAAAAGAATGTAACAAACCAAAAAAAAACTATTTTTTCAGTACTTACCCTTAAAATAATCAGCAGCATTCACAAAATGAGTGTCCTGATGACAATCGAACGGTGACACTCTTTTTACGTTAATGTTACGTTCGTTCAAATGTTGTTTTGACGTAACAGTGTTGCGTACGGACGAAACAGCGACGCTGAAGCAAGTTTCGTGAGTTAAAGTCACAAAACTCTGATTGGGCAACGTTGCCGCCTCATCCAAAAGGTGCGGAGTCGTCTGTTTGGAATAATTTGACACGTAACCGGAAGATTCGCTGGATGCGGACTGGAAAAGGGATTTTCTGACAGTTGAAGCTGCGCCACGTTTAACGGGAATGTGGGTACTCAGCTGCAAAGAAAATACTACGTCATACCAACAAAATGACTGACAGCTGTCAAATATTTAGTACAGCTAGCGCGCTTTGACAGCCGTCAAAATTTTGAGCTTAATATTTCAAAAAAGTCAAACAGAGAAACATTTTAGTCGATAAGTCACCAAATGTCAAAGTTATCAACGTCAAATTTGGTCACGTGGCTGGACACGTCAATAGGAAACTTTTTGCAAATTAGACATTTTTGGCTAAATCCACAGGTTTTTGAGATATTGCCGTAGGAATTACATTTGTTTTAAAAGTGGTTTTGACATCCAGTGACATTTCAGTCGATAAGTCACAAACTGTCAAAGTTATCAACGTCAAATTTGGTCACGTGACTGTACACGTCGACAGGGAACTTTTCACAGATTAGGCATTTTTGGCTAAATCCACAGGTTTTTAAGATATCGAGGTAGGGTAACATTTTGACAGTTTGACAGAATTTTCTCTCCCTGACTGTACCGAATTTTGTAATGTTTTTTCATGTTATTGGATAGGAAATTTAATGAGGATTCCAAAAATGTACTTAAAAATGTAATCCGAAGACAACAAATGGGTTTTACAGACGCTTTTGTCGCAGACTGTCTTTAAAACTGTGTTTCTGTCAGATGACGGTTTAACACTGCTTTTCTCCCTGACTGTACTCAATTTTGTAATGTTTTTCATGTTATTGGATAGGAAATTTAATGAGGATTCCAAAAATGTGATTAAAAATGTAATCCGGTCGCTACAAATGGGTTTTACAGACGATTTTCTCGCAGACTGTCTTTAAAACTGTATTTCTGTCAGTTGACAGTTTAAAACCGCTTTTCTCCCTGACTGTACCCAATTTTGTTATATTTTTGATATTATTGGATAGGAAATTTAATGAGGATTCCAAAAATGTGGTTAAAAATGTAATCCGGTCACTACAAATCGGTTTTACAGACGATTTTCTCGCAGACTGTGTTTAAAACTGTGTTTCTGTCAGTTTACAGTTTAACACCGCTTTTCTCCCTGACTGTACCCAATTTTGTAATGTTTTTGATGTTATTGGATAGGAAATTTAATGAGGATTCCAAAAATGTGCTTAAAAATGTAATCCGAAGACAACAAATGGGTTTTACAGACAATTTTTTCGCAGACTATCTTTAAAACTGTGTTTCTGTTAGTTGACAGTTTAACACCGCTTTTATCCCTGACTGTGCCCAATTTTGTAATGTTTTTGATGTTATTGGATAGGAAATTTAATAAGGATTCCAAAAATGTGCTTAAAAATGTAATCCGGTCACTACAAATGGGTTTTACAGACGCTTTTGTCGCAGACTGTCTTTAAAACTGTGTTTCTGGCAGTTCAAACTTTGACACCGCTTTTCTCCAAGACTGTACCAAATTTTTCAGTATTTTTGATGTTTTTGGATAGGAAATTTAACAAGGATTCCAAAATGTGCTTAAAAATGTGATCCGGTCACTGAAAATTGCCATAAAAATTCGAAAAGTCATCCAGCAATATTTTGATTCATAAAAGTCTGTCAAAGTTATCAACGTCAAATTTGGTCACGTGACTTTTACAGACCACTGGGAAGCTTTTTGCAAATTAGGCATTTTCGGCTAAATCCACAGGTTTTTGAGATATTCACGCTACAAATACATTTCGTTTTCGTAGTAGTCGTGTCAGTCCAGTCTAGTGCTTCGTTACGTCACAGCAATTTAATTTGATTTTTACTGTACGACTTTTTAGATTGAAAAAGGTTAAAAATCACCTTTTTTATGGTACACCCTGTATGTAACTTACCTGAACTTTGGTAGTTAATTTGCAGCAAGTTTTCGAGGCGGACGACGTGGATTTGGACCGGAATTTCAACGGTTCCTTAAAAGGGGGAAAAAACATAAAAAAAGTGAATAAAATAACCTCAAAAATTGTGTGAATTTTTTACGAAATTTGCGATGGAGATTTCAACTTGGACTGGCTCGACGGTTTCGAACATTGAGCATTACAGTGTACTTGCAGATGCACCGATTTCTACCAACAAAATTTAATTTTGACAAGTAATTACGTCACTAAGAAAATGACAGCTGTCAAATTTGGTTGCAACTACGTGAGAACGACAGCTGTCAAAAATTTCAGCTCAATCAGAGCGACAGTTTCCGAGATATCCGTCAGCAGTTGTAGTAGACATATTTAGGAAGCTACTGTAAGTAAATTTTGAAAACTGCTGGTTGCAGTCAAGTGACAGCTGTCAAATTTAGGAGCGCTAGTGTCTTAAGTAAGCTTGACAGCTGTCAAAAAAATTTCAGATTCCCGCGCGTGTGACAGTTTCTGAGATATCGAGAGTATATGTTGTGCTTACACAGTAAATTTTGAAAAATTTCCAGTTTCGGCCAAGTGACAGCTGTCAAAATTACTACACCTACTGTGCTAGGTTATATTGACAGCTGTCAAAAAATTTCAGCTCAATCAATTTCAGCTCAATTTCTGAGATATCGTTCAGTATAACAATCTACTGTCTTAGGAGAGCTTGACAGCTGTCAAAAATTTGAGCTTACTGCGTGTGACAGTTTCTGAGATATCCAGTCATTTTGACCAGCACAAATTCTCTTTTGACCACCCTGTATAGTGTTTTTTTTAATCCTAAAATATCGAATAACCGAGTTATTTACTGTTAAAACTGAGTGGTTTGCTGTAAGGCANNCTANAAGNNTCNACCAGCGAAGTANANTNGNTTGAGCNCNNNGNCTCGAATNGNNNTGNCCCCNTTNTACNTNCGACANNGANTTCCATCAAGTGGCCCTATNTNTAATNNAAGCAATAATANTTTGNTACCGANCCNGGCCANCNCGACNTACCTTCAATCNNTNGGNACCCCGNGNCNGTNCTAAGGCTTTCTTTATCNGTTGATTGNNNNTATCATGGNTGGACNANAANTAGNTNNGNATANTGCAANCTNNNNGGGCANAGGGCNANANGTTCATATNCNATAGCGCGGATTTGTTGATTTNNAGCNNAGNCCNCTNNNNCTAACTAGACNGATGANNCCAANTATNCAAAGCACNGTCNAGGTCAGGTTTNCAANCATCAGCANGAAGANNNNAACNNTAGCNNACCTGNGAGCTAACCCTTGNCATCCTGNTTTTCTGANTNNANNCNNCCTTNGNTCTGTACATGGCTNGNTNNAGTTCTGGCGNTAAAGACGTAGAATAGCTCAAAAGTATCAAATATGCAGACTAGAACATTAGCGGAATAGATCTATGCCGGTTTTGAGGCGGAATCGATCTATGCCGGTTTTGAGACAAAAGAATAAAATTTGGCACAGATTGACCACGAACGAGTGAAATCCAGCGACCAAAGTAGTCCCAACAGACGTATAATAGCTCAAAAGTATCAAATATGCAGACTAGAACATTAGCGGAATAGATCTATGCCGGTTTTGAGGCGGAATCGATCCATGCCGGTTTTGAGACGAAATAATACAATTTGGCACAGATTGACCACGAACGAGTGAAATCCAGCGACCAAAGTAGTCCCAACAGACGTAGAATAGCTCAAAAGTATCAAATATGCAGACTAGAACATCAGCGGAATCGATCTATGCTGGTTTTGAGACGAAAGATTACAAATTGGCACAGATTGACCACAAACAAGCCAAATTCAGCGTCCAATGTGGTCCCAACAGACGTATAATAGCTCAAAAGTATCAAATATGCAGACTAGAACATTAGCGGAATAGATCTATGCCGGTTTTGAGGCGGAATCGATCTATGCCGGTTTTGAGACAAAAGAATAAAATTTGGCACAGATTGACCACGAACGAGTGAAATCCAGCGACCAAAGTAGTCCCAACAGACGTAGAATAGCTCAAAAGTATCAAATATGCAGACTAGAACATCAGCGGAATCGATCTATGCTGGTTTTGAGACGAAAGATACAAATTGGCACAGATTGACCACAAACAAGCCAAATTCAGCGTCCAATGTGGTCCCAACAGACGTATAATAGCTCAAAAGTAACAAATATGCAGACTAGAATATTAGCGGAATAATTCTATGCCGGTTTTGAGGCGGAATCGATCTATGCCGGTTTTGAGACAAAAGAATAAAATTTGGCACAGATTGACCACGAACGAGTGAAATCCAGCGACCAAAGTAGTCCCAACAGACGTAGAATAGCTCAAAAGTATCAATTATGCACACTAGAACATCAGCAGAATCGATCTATGCCGGTTTTGAGGCGGAATTGAGACGAAAGAATAAAATTTGGCACAGATTGACCACGAACGAGCCAAATTCAGCGTCCAATGTGGTCCCATCAGACGTAGAATGGCTCAAAAGTAACAATTATGCAGACTAGAACATCAGCAGAATCGATCTATGCCGGTTTTGAGACGAAATAATACAATGTGGCACAGATTGACCACGAACGAGTGAAATCCAGCGACCAATGTAGTCCCAACAGACGTATAATAGCTCAAAAGTATCAAATATGCAGACTAGAACATTAGCGGAATAGATCTATGCCGGTTTTGAGGCGGAATCGATCTATGCCGGTTTTGAGACGAAATAATACAAATTGGCACAGATTGACCACAAACGAGCCAAATTCAGCGTTCAATGTGGTCCCAACAGACATAATAGCTCAAAAGTATCAAATATGCAGACTAGAACATTAGCGGAATAGATCTATGCCGGTTTTGAGGCGGAATCGATCTATGCCGGTTTTGAAACGAAATAATACAATTTGGCACAGATTGACAACGAACGAGTGAAATCCAGCGACCAATGTAGTCCCAACAGACGTAGAATAGCTCAAAAGTATCAAATATGCATACTAGAACATTAGCGGAATAGATCTATGCCGGTTTTGAGACGAAATAATACAATTTGGCACAGATTGACCACGAACGAGTGAAATCCAGCGACCAAAGTAGTCCCAACAGACGTAGAATAGCTCAAAAGTATCAAATATGCAGACTAGAACATTAGCGGAATAGATCTATGCCGGTTTTGAGACGGAATTGAGACGAAAGAATAAAATTTGGCACAGATTGACCACGAATGAGCCAAATTCAGCGTCCAATGTGGTCCCATCAGACGTAGAATGGCTCAAAAGTAACAATTATGCAGACTAGAACATCAGCAGAATCGATCTATGCCGGTTTTGAGACGAAATAATACAAATTGGCACAGATTGACCACGAACGAGTGAAATCCAGCGACCAAATTAGTCCCAACAGACGTATAATAGCTCAAAAGTATCAAATATGTAGACTAGAACATTAGCAGAATAGATCTATGCCGGTTTTGAGGCGGAATCGATATATGCCGGTTTTGAGACAAAAGAATACAAATTGGCACAGATTATGCAGTAGTCTAGAACATAACAGCAGAATTAGATCTATGCCGGTTGAGGCGGAATTGAGACGAAAGAATAATACAGATTGACCAAAACGAGCCAATTGGCACAGATTGACAAATATGCACGAACGAGTTTATGCCGGTTTTTGAGACGAAATCAATTGGCAGCGACCAATGTAGTCCCAACAGACGTAGAATAGCTCAAAAGTATCAAATATGCAGACTAGAACATCAGCGGAATCGACCTATGCCGGTTTTGAGACGAAAGAATACAAATTGGCACAGATTGACCACAAACGAGTCAAATTCAGCGACCAATGTAGTCCCAACAGACGTAGAATAGCTCAAAAGTATCAAATATGCAGACTAGAACATTAGCGGAATAGATCAATGCCGGTTTTGAGGCGGAATTGAGACGAAAGAATTAAATTTGGCACAGATTGACAACGAACCAAAGTAGTCCCAACAGACGCAGAATAGCTCAAAAGTATCAAATATGCAGACTAGAACATTAGCGGAATAGATCTATGCCGGTTTTGAGGCGGAATCGATCTATGCCAGTTTTGAGACGAAATAATACAATTTGGCACAGATTGACAACGAACGAGTGAAATCGAGCGACCAAAGTAGTCCCAACAGTCGTAGAATAGCTCAAAAGTGTCAAATATGCAGACTAGAACATCAGAGGAATCGATCTATGCCGGTTTTGAGACGAAATAATACAATTTGGCACAGATTGACCACGAACAAGAGAAATCCAGCGACCAAAGTAGTCCCAACAGACGCAGAATAGCTCAAAAGTATCAAATATGCAGACTAGAACATTAGCGGAATAGATCTATGCCGGTTTTGAGGCGGAATCTACCTATGCCGGTTTTGAGACGAAATAATACAATTTGGCACAGATTGACAACGAACGAGTGAAATCCAGCGACCAATGTAGTCCCAACAGACGTAGAATAGCTCAAAAGTATCAAATATGCAGACTAGAACATCAGCGGAATCGATCTATGCTGGTTTTGAGACGAAAGAATACAAATTGGCACAGATTGACCACAAACGAGTCAAATTCAGCGACCAATGTAGTCCCAACAGACGTAGAATAGCTCAAAAGTATCAAATATGCAGACTAGAACATTAGCGGAATAGATCAATGCCGGTTTTGAGGCGGAATTGAGACGAAAGAATTAAATTTGGCACAGATTGACAACGAACCAAAGTAGTCCCAACAGACGCAGAATAGCTCAAAAGTATCAAATATGCAGACTAGAACATTAGCGGAATAGATCTATGCCGGTTTTGAGGCGGAATCGATCTATGCCAGTTTTGAGACGAAATAATACAATTTGGCACAGATTGACCACGAACAAGAGAAATCCAGCGACCAAAGTAGTCCCAACAGACGCAGAATAGCTCAAAAGTAACAAATATGCAGACTAGAATATTAGCGGTATAATTCTATGCCGGTTTTGAGGCGGAATCGATCTATGCCGGTTTTGAGACAAAAGAATAAAATTTGGCACAGATTGACCACGAACGAGTGAAATCCAGCGACCAAAGTAGTCCCAACAGACGTAGAATAGCTCAAAAGTATCAAATATGCAGACTAGAACATCAGCGGAATCGATCTATGCTGGTTTTGAGACGAAAGATTACAAATTGGCACAGATTGACCACAAACGAGCCAAATTCAGCGTCCAATGTGGTCCCAACAGACGTATAATAGCTCAAAAGTAACAAATATGCAGACTAGAACATTAGCGGAATAATTCTATGCCGGTTTTGAGGCGGAATCGATCTATGCCGGTTTTGAGACAAAAGAATAAAATTTGGCACAGATTGACCACGAACGAGTGAAATCAAGCGACCAAAGTAGTCCCAACAGACGTATAATAGCTCAAAAGTATCAAATATGCAGACTAGAACATTAGCGGAATAGATCTATGCCGGTTTTGAGGCGGAATCGATCTATGCCGGTTTTGAGACAAAATAATACAATTTGGCACAGATTGACCACGAACGAGTGAAATCCAGCGACCAAAGTAGTCCCAACAGACGTAGAATAGCTCAAAAGTATCAAATATGCAGACTAGAACATCAGCGGAATCAATCTATGCCGGTTTTATTTTTTTTTTAATAAATCAGCAATGGTTATGTATTAGAGTATACATAGATTTGTTCTAAATTTAATGTTCTTTTATTATAAACCATAATACATTAGTGTATCCATTTAAAAAACGAACTTCTGGTAGTTTTTCTATCTGTCCGACTTAAAGGTAAATATTTACCACCCTGTAGGTTTCGGTCTCTGGGCTTTTCAACCATGTGGTATTGTCTGACTGAAGAGAAAATGTCACATAAGCAAACCTTTCAGGAGTTTAATTAATGTTTAGACTACCGTTTTGCTGACAAATCCACCATCAATGTCTTGAAATCAAACTTTCTAGTGTAGCCAACGTTGCTACTCTGTGAAGTTTGATTTCAAGACATTGATGATCCAACTCCCGAAACCTAACATCAACCGTTCAACAGAGGATCGTAAACCACAAAACATTAACATTAATTACTAGTTTCATTTGAAAATCAAAAGTTTGTGTTCTTTCCGAATGATCTGACAACACCGAAAAGTCCAAAATATTTTAGATGGAGAGTTTGGACCCAACCTAGGCTACACTCCAAATTTAAACAAAAAATATGGAGACGTTCTCTAGATACTTCTAATATACCATCAGCGTAAATAACCCTGTATAACAGGTTAGGAAACACTTTGTATTTATGTTAAAAAAAATAAATAAAAAGCTATTTTTAAGGTGGCATTGACTTGTAAATAGTACTTAAGCAATGTCGTTTTCTTCAAAACATCCAAAATAATTTTTAAAAATCATCTAAATAAGTGAGCTAAAAATTGCGAAACCTATCGACAAGCGAACGGGGCAATATTTGAGAATTTACCAGATTAGGACTGTTGATTGTGCCTTAGCACGGTGTTTTTTCTTCTCGATTTAAACGCGAAATTGTTACTAGAAAATAACTTTATTGATAAAAATGCTGATTCGCAGATTAACGATGCACGGTGGCCGACGGTGGTTCAAAGACAAAAACAACATGGCCGTAATTCCGTACAGCACAAGATTTCTTGCGGCGTTGCCAACAGTTCCATATGCCGCCGGCCTTTGAAAGCTTCACTTTCAAACAAACAAGTGTATAAATTCTAAATAAGATTTTCTTTAACAAAAAAATAAATGAAGGCAAGTACTAATTTAACAAATATGCCTTAAAATTAGTTTCACACAAAGCACGCACACAAACGCCTCAGACCTTTCACTAAAAACTCGCGAACAAAGATCAGTTGCTCTGTGTATGCCGACTTATCACCCATAAGCTGAAGTCAGGAGACACGTATGCTGCTTAAGTCCATGAAACGGTATCAGTCTTCATCGATGGGCAAAGGGCAGAGACGCTGGATGGCCCGACGAAACTCCCCACTTGCGGTACGCACAGTGACAACTCGGACTCTACCATCGGGGCCCGGGTGAAGGTTGACTATGCGACCCAGTTTTAGCGGCGGTGAATTGTCATCCACTAGGAGGACTAGACTTCCCACCGTTGCGTTGTGGCATGTACTTCTCCACTTATGTCGTTGCTGCAACCCTTGAACGTATTCTGTGGACCAACGGCTCCAAAAGGACTGGAACATCTTTTGTAGCTCATGATAACGATCAAGGCGGTTTGATGGTGTTTCGGTAACGATTTTTTGGGGCATCGAATTTAAACTGTCTCCGATCAGGAAGTGGCCTGGTGTTAAAGCGGAACAGTCCCGGGGATCATTGGATAGAGGGATTAAAGGCCGGGAATTTAATACTGCCTCAACTTGAGTAATTATGGTTAATAGTTCATCGAAAGTAAAATTCTCATTACCAACAATTCGAGTTAAGTGATATTTTGCAAGTTTAATTGCAGACTCCCACAATCCACCGTGGTGTGGTGAGTGTGCTGGAATGAATGACCATTCTGTGCGATTTTCTAATAAAAACTTGGTGATATCAGGGTTGTGACGAAATTGATTGATAACCTCTCCCAACGCGCTTTGCATAAAGTGATGGCTGCCAACAAAATTGGTTGCATTGTCTGAATAAATTTTACTGCACAATCCTCGTCTGGCAGTGAACCTTTTCAAGCAATTTAAGAATGACTTGGCGCTAAGATCGCCAGCTAACTCTAAGTGAGTAGCCTTCGTGCAAAAACAAATGAACAAGCATAAATACCCTTTTACTATCACTCTATTTCGTACTTTACCATCTTTCATATTGAATGGTCCAGCAAAATCAATCCCAACCACAGAAAATGGACGCTGAATGTTGACTCTATCTTTTGGCAAGCTCGCCATTTTTTGATATAAGTAAGAAGGTTTTACTCTAAAACATGTTATGCACTTTGATATTATGCCCTTAACTGTATTTCTGCCCCCTATTATCCAATAATTTTGCCTTAAAGCGGTCAAAAGAACTTGTACACCAGCGTGCAAGTTTCTATGGTGATAATCCAATATTATGAGTTTTGTTAAATGATGTTTTTTAGGCAAAATTATAGGAAATTTGATATTGTATTCGACTTGTGCATTTCGAATTCGTCCACCTACCCGTAACAAACCGTCGGTTTTATCCATAAATGGATCAAGTGATTGTATTGAACTTTTCCTTGATATCATTTTACCATTGTTTAAAGTCAGTATTTCAGACTTAAATTCATGCTCTTGTACCTGAAGCAGTAAGCATACGACAGCTCTTTCAAATTCCTCGGTCAAGATAGATCCTGTTACTCGCTCTGCTTTACTAGATGCTGTACAATTAATAAAGAATCTCCTACATAAAACAGTTACTCTCACTAATTTGTACCACGATGAAAATCTGGTAATAAATGAACATTCGACCCCAGATGTTATCAAGGAAACTTTAACTTTTTTTCTATCAGGCACCTCAACTTTTTCTAAACTTTGATTCTTTGGCCACTGATTTTCATCGAGGCGAATCCATGATGGTCCTGACCACCAAATCTCACTAGTTTGCAGCTCAATTGGAGTCATTCCCCTTGATATTAAGTCGGCAGGATTTTCGCCCGATTAGACATGACCCCAATGAAACTTGCCACTCAGTTCATGAATTTCAGACACCCGATGTGCCACGAACGTTTTCCATTGATTTGGTTGCGCTTGAAGCCAAGATAGGACTATAGTAGAGTCGCTCCACAAGTATACCTGTTCGATATCAATATCAAGAGCTGAAATAACCCGATCTGCTAGCCTAGATAATATTAGGGCACCCATCAGTTCCAGCCGAGGCAACGTAATTGATTTCAATGGCGCTACTCTTGACTTCGCGCAGATAATGTGACTAACTAACTCGGTTAAGGATCTTAAATAAACTACTGCGCCGTAAGCTACCTCACTAGCATCACAAAATCCGTGTATCTGAAAGGTTTTAGCTGTCAATATTGTTATTTGCCGTGGAATTTTGATTTTATTAAGAAGCACCAGTTGATCGTGAAATTGAATAAATGACGTAAAAAGATCAATCGGTACTGATTCGTCCCATTCCAGCTTTAACAACCAGATTTTCTGAAGAATGATTTTTGCGCGCATGACAACTGGTCCAACTAAACCCAACGGATCAAAAATTTTCGATATTATTGACAAAATCGTTCTTTTAGTTACTTTCAAGTTAGTTCTGTCCTCAAGTCTTACAATGTATTCCAATGAGTCGTCATTTGGTTCCCAGTATATGCCTAAAGTCTTTTTTATATTGTCGTCTACTATAAAAAATCCCTCATTATCAGACGATTCTCCTTCCAACGACCTTAATACCGTAGGTTCATTGGAAGACCATTTACGCAGTGGAAACCCATATTTTTTTAATTTATTCGATATTTTATTTGCTAGTTGAATAGCTGATAACGCTGTTGAAGAACCGGTAATTAAATCGTCAACGTAGAAGTCCTTTGCTATAACCCTGCTCACTATTGGATCAGAATTTTTCAAATCGATCGATATTTGTTTAAGACACCTCGTAGCCAAAAAACTTGCAGCTGCAGTTCCGTAAGTGTATTTAAAGTGAACTGCTGTACTTCCATTTCGTTATTAAACCTCCATAGAATTCTTTGTACCTTTCGATTAGTCTCCGAGACATTCACTTGCCTGTACATCTTCTCGATGTCAGCCGTAATTACGATATTGTGTTGTCGAAAACGAACCAAAATATCAAAGAGTTCCTCAGCACTACTGGACCAACCTTAAGACAATCATTTAACGATAGTCCCGTGCTACTTTTGGCACTGGCATCAAATACCACGCGCAACTTTGTGGTTATTGAATTTTCATTCAGTACGCCGTGATGTGGCAAAAAATAACAAAGCTCTGATTTATTGTAGTCTAAATTTTCAACTCGCGTCATATGACCTAATTGTATGTATTCAGCCAAAAACTTATGATATTTCTCTTGTAATCCGCTGTTTCGTTTTAATTGTCTCTCTAACCTGAAAAAACGTTCCTGAGCACCATTGAATGAATCTCCTAACTGAGTTATATTTTCTTTGAACGGTAAAGACACAATGAACCTACCGCTTTCATCTCGATAAGTAGTAGCCGTAAAAAACTCTTCACAACTTTGTTCTTCAAGAGAATACTTGCAATTATTTGCACCGCTAACTTCCTCAATGGTCCAAAATCTTTCAAGCTGTGTCTGGATGTCACTAAACTTATTTGAATCCATTGCGATGTTACAAACAGCATTAGGCAATTGACATTTTGACTCAGGTATTTTTCCTGACAGCAACCATCCAAAAACGCTTTTTTGAAGAATCAATCTAGGGCCAACCCGTATCTGTCCTACACATAAAATTTCAAAAAATAACTCAGCACCTATTAATAGATCTATTTGTGATGTTTGGTTAAAGTGAGGATCTGCTAGTACGATATTATCAGGCAGTTTAATTACGTTTCTATTAAATGATCTTATTGGTATTTGACCTGTTATAGTTTCCAAAACCAAAAGAGATAAATATGCGTCAAAACCGTTATGTAGTGATTTTATTCTACTAAAAACGCGCTGTTTTGACTTGGTTTCCTTTTCACCGACACCCACTATAGGAGCTATCACATTTTCCGGTCGTAAACCTAACTTCTCGACTAGATCCTTACGAATGAAACTAATTTGCGAAGCACTATCAAGTAGGGCACGACATTTTATGAATTCACCGAAGTTACATTCAATTAGAATAACCGCCGTTGACAACATTACCTCGCCTGTAGCAGATTGATGACTACAAGAGGCTGCGGTAAAAGTAGCTGAATTTTCACTATCTGCCTCATTCCCAGGACGCTCTATTTGTTCTTGTCTCCCTTTACCTCCTGTATTATTTGATTTACATAGTAATGTGTTATGCTTAATGCCACATGACCTACAAGGCCTGGATAAACATTCTGAATATATGTGGTTTTTTCTTAAACAATTTAAACAAAGCCGTAACCGCTTTACCCTCTCAATTCTAGCATTGACCTCTAGCTCTAAAAACTTCTCGCAGTGATATAAGAAATGGTTACCTTTGCACATTTCGCAACTGATTTTATCATGTGAAGCATTTGGTATGCCATGAGAAAATCTATTAAAATGCTCACCCTTTTTAGTCCGTGAATCCTGAAATTTTGAATCAAATTTAGTTTCTGCTTTATTACCCAGTTTCAAAGGTTTTGCATTGATTTCCAGGTTTTCTAATATCCGCGCACGATTTAAAATGAATTCTGTAAATTGTTGAAGAGTAGGACTTCCTCCATATTGATCTATACTTTTTTCTTCCCACTGTTTTTTTGTAGTTCGATCTAATTGCTTTGAACACACATAAATTAACAATTTATCCCAGTATTCTACAGGTTCTCCTAAGGACTTCAAACTTCGAAGATTACGCTCTAAATTGTCAACTAAATTTCTCATAGAAATAAACGATTCTACAGTTAACGTTGGAGCATCAAAAATGGCTTTTATGTGAGAATGGACAATAACAGGTCTGTTGTTAAAACGACTCTCTAACAATTCCCAAGCAATTCTATAATTATCTGCTGTAATTTCCAAAGATTCAACTATTTTTCTTGCATCTCCCTGTAAACTGTCTAAAAGATAATAGAATCTTTGAATATCATCCAAGAACTGATTTTTAGATATAAGAGTACCAAAAGTTTCTTTGAATTGCATCCATTTTCCATAGTCACCGTCAAACTGAGGTAAACCTAAATTTGGTAACTTTGCACCACCTTGGGCCATATTACCAGATAAAAATGGAACACTTTGAAACATGTTTTGATTTTGATAAAAATTATCAGGACTATGCTGTTGCTTGACTTTATTATTTAATTGATTTAAACATTCTTTTGCTTGTACTACTACATCATAAAACCGATCTTCAAAAGTAAGATCAACAACAAAGTTTTTATTTATTCTTTCATTTCACTAGGAGTCAATAAAATAATAAAATTCAGGGAACCTTTTTTGCTAGACCAATGAGAGCCGTTCCAATCTGATTATTTCTTTCATTGTTCTAGATGCCAATAAGATTTAAGAGAAATTTGTAGTTCCACCATTGAAAACCGTAAAATATTAACTATTTCCTTAATTTTACTAGGAGTCAATAAAACCTTTTTTGTTAGACCAATGAGAGCCGTTCCAATCTGATTATTTCCTTCATTGTTCTAGAAGCCAATAAGATTCAAGGCTTTGTAGTTTCAACATTGAACGCCGTAAAATATTCATTACTTCCTTCATTTTACTATGAGTCAATAAAATTCAAGAAACCTTTCTTGTTCGACCAATGAGATTTCTTTCATTGTTCTAGATGCCAATAAGATTTAAGAAACATTTGTAATTCCATCATTAAAAACCTTATAAAATATTAACTATTACCTGAATTTTACTAGGAGTCAATAAAACCTTTTTTGTTAGACCAATGAGAGCCGTTCCAAACTGATTATTTCCTTCCTTGTTTTAGATGACAATCAGATTCAAGAAACCTTTGAAGTTCCACTATTGAAAGCCGTAAAATATTCATTATTTCCTTCATTTCACTAATAGACAATTAAATTCAGGTAACCTTTCTTGCTAGACCAATGAGAGCCATTCCAAACTGATTATTTCCTTCATTTTACTGGAAGCCCATAAATTTAAAGGAACTTTTTTAGTTCGACCATTGAGAGCCGTTTCAAGCTGATTCATTTTCCTTCATTGTTCTAGATGTCAATAAGATTCAAGAAACCTTTCTTGCACTATTGAAAGCCGCAAAAACTTCATTATTTTCCTTATTTTCTAGGAGCCAATAAGGTTTAAGAAACCTTTGTAGTTCCACCATTGAGAGCCGTTCCAAACTCATTATTTCCTTAATTTTACTAGGAGTCATAAACTTAAAACCTTTTTAGTTTGACCAATGAGAGCCGTTCCAAACTGATTATTTCCTTCATTGTTCTAGATGCCAATAAGATTCAAGAAACGTTTGTAGTTCTACCATTGAAAGCCGTAAAATATTCATTACTTCCTTCATTTTACTAGGAGTCAATAAAATTCAAGAAACCTTTCTTGTTCGACCAATGAGAGCCGTTCCAAACTGATTATTTCCTACATTTACTGGGAGTCTATAAACTTAAGGACACTTTTTAGTTCGACCAATAGAGCCAAACTAATTATTTCTTTCATTTAACTAGAAGCCGATAAAATTCAAGGAACCTTTGTAGTTCCACCATTAAAAACCGTAAAATATTTATTATTTCCTTCATTTTACTAATAGTCAATAAAACCTGTTCTAGAGAATGAGAGCCGTTCCAAACTGATTATTTCCTTCCTTGTTCTAGATGCCAATCAGATTCAAGAAACGTTTGAAGATCCATTATTGAAAGACGTAAACTAATCATTATTTCTTTCATTTCACTAGGAGTCAATAAAATAATAAAATTCAGGGAACCTTTTCTGCTTGACCAATGGGAGCCGTTCCAATCTGATTATTTCCTTCATTGTTCTAGATGCCAATAAGATTTAGGAGAAATTTGTAGTTCCACCATTGAAAACCGTAAAATATTCACTATTTCCTTAATTTTACTAGGAGTCAATAAAACCTTTTTTGTTAGACCAATGAGAGCCGCTCTATACTGGTTATTTCCTTCATTGTTCTAGAAGCCAATAAGACTCAAGGCTTTGTAGTTTCAACATTGAACGCCGTAAAATATTCATTTTACTATGAGTCAATAAAATTCAAGAAACCTTTCTTGTTCGACCAATGAGATTTCCTTCATTGTTCTAGATGCCAATAAGATTTAAGAAACATTTGTAATTCCACCATTAAAAACCGTATAAAATATTCACTATTACCTGAATTTTACTAGGAGTCAATAAAACCTTTTTTGTTAGACCAATGAGAGCCGTTCCAAACTGATTATTTCCTTTATTTTTCTAGATGCCAATAATATTCAAGGAACCTTTCTTGTTCGACCAGTGAGATTTCCTTCATTGTTCTAGATGCCAATAAGATTTAAGAGAAATTTGTAGTTCCACCATTGAAAACCGTAAAATATTCACTATTTCCTTAATTTTACTAGGAGTCAATAAAACCTTTTTTGTTAGACCAATGAGAGCCGTTCCAAACTGATTATTTCCTTCATTGTTCTAGGAGCCCATAAGATTCAAGGAACCTTTGTAGTTACACCATTGAAAGCCGTAAAATATTCATTATTTTCTTCATTTTACTAGGAGTCAATAAAATTAAAGAAACCTTTCTTGTTTGACCACCGAGAGGCATTCCAAACTGATTATTTTCTTCATTTTACTAGGAGCCCAAAAACTTAAGGAACCTTACTGGTTCTACCAATGAGAGCCGTTCCAAACTGATTATTTCCTTCATTGTTCTAGATGCCAATAAGATTCAAGAAACATTTGTACTTCCACCATTGAAAGCCGTAAAATTGCTAGACCAGTGAGAGCCATTCCAAACTTATTATTTTCCTCATTGTTCTAGATGCCAATAAGGTTTAAGAAACATTTGTAGTTCCACCATTGAAACCCGTAAAATATTCACTATTTCTTTAATTTTACTAGGAGTCAATAAAACCTTTTTTGTTTAGACCAATTAGAGCAGTTCAAAACTGATTATTTCCTTCATTGTTCTAGATGCCAATAAGATTCCAGAAACCTTTGTAGTTCTACCATTGCAAACCGTAAAATATTCACTATCTCCTTAATTTTACTAGGACTGAATAAAACCTTTTTTGTTAGACCAATGAGAGCCATTCCAAACTGATTAAATCCTTCATTTTACTGGAAACCCATAAATTTAAAGAACTTTTTTAGTTCGACCATTGAGAGCCGTTTCAAGCTGATTATTTTCTTCATTGTTCTAGATGCCAATAAGATTTAAGAAACATTTGTAGTTCCACTATTGAAAGCCGCAAAATATTCATTATTTTCTTTATTTCACTAGGAGTCAATAGAATTTAGGAAACCTTTCTTGCTAGACCAATGAGAGCCATTCCAAACTGATTATTTCCTTCATTTTACTGGGAGCCTATAAACTTAAAAACCTTGTTAGTTTGACCAATGAGAGCCGTTCCAAACTTCCTTCATTGTAGATGCCAATAAGATTCAAGGAACCTTTGTAGTTCCATCATTGAACGCTGTAAAATATTCATTACTTCCCTCATTTTACTAGGAGTCAATAAAATTCAAGAACCTTTCTTGTTCGACCCATGATACCCGTTCCAAACTGATTATTTCCTACATTTACTGGGAGTCTATAAACTTAAAGACACTTTTTAGTTCGACCAATTAGAGCCAAACTAATTATTTCTTTCATTTAACTAGAAGCCGATAAAATTCAAGGAACCTTTGTAGTTCCACCATTAAAAACCGTAAAATATTTATTATTTCTTTAATTTTACTAATAGTCAATAAAACCTGTTCTTTTAGAGCAATGAGAGCCGTTCCAAACTGATTATTTCCTTCCTTGTTCTAGATGCCAATAAGATTTAAGAGAAACGTTTGAAGTTCCACCATTGAAAGACGTAAACTAATCATTATTTCTTTCATTTCACTAGGAGTCAATAAAATAATAAAATTCAGGGAACCTTTTTTGCTAGACCAATGGGAGCCGTTCCAATCTGATTATTTCCTTCATTGTTCTAGATGCCAATAAGATTTAAGAGAAATTTGTAGTTCCACCATTGAAAACCGTAAAATATTCACTATTTCCTTAATTTTACTAGGAGTCAATAAAACCTTTTTTGTTAGACCAATGAGAGCCGTTCTATACTGGTTATTTCCTTCATTGTTCTAGAAGCCAATAAGATTCAAGAAACCTTTGTAGTTTCAACATTGAACGCCGTAAAATATTCATTTTTTACTATGAGTCAATAAAACCTTCCAATGAGAAAACCTTTCTTAATATTCAAGGAACCTTTCTTGTTCGACCAATGAGATTTCCTTCATTGTTCTAGATGCCAATAAGATTTAAGAAACATTTGTAATTCCACCATTAAAAACCGTATAAATATTCACTATTTCCTTCTACTATTACCTGAGAGCCGTTCCAAACTAGGATTGTTCTAGGAGCCCAATAAGATTCAAGGAACCTTTGTAGTTACACCATTGAAAGCCGTAAAATATTCATTATTTCCTTCATTTTACTAGGAGTCAATAAACCTTTCTTGTTTGACCACCTTTCATTGTTCTAGACCAAAAACTTAAGTGAGAGAGCCGTTCCAAACTTTATTTCCTTCATTGTTCTAGATGCCAATAAGATTCAAGAAACCTTTGTAGTTCCACCATTGAAAACCGTAAAATATTCATTATTTCCTTCATTTTACTAGGAGTCAATAAAACCTTTTTTCTTGTAGACCAATGAGAGCCGTTCCAAACTGATTATTTCCTTCATTGTTCTAGAAGCCAATAAGATTCCAGAAACCTTTGTAGTTCTACCATTGAAAACCGTAAAATATTCATTATTTCCTTAATTTTACTAGGAGTCAATAAAACCTTTTTTGTTAGACCAACGAGAGCCGTTCCAAACTGATTATTTCCTTCATTGTTCTAGAAGCCAATAAGATTCAAGAAACCTTTGTAGTTCCACCATTGAAAACCGTAAAATATTCATTATTTCCTTAATTTTACTAGGAGTCAATAAAACCTTTTTTGTTAGACCAATGAGAGCCGTTCCAAACTGATTATTTCCTTCATTGTTCTAGAAGCCAATAAGATTCAAGAAACCTTTGTAGTTCCACCATTGAAAGCCGTAAAATATTCATTATTTTCTTCATTTTACTAGGAGTCAATAAAATTAAAGAAACCTTTCTTGTTCGACCACCGAGAGGCATTCCAAACTGATTATTTTCTTCATTTTACTAGGAGCCCAAAAACTTAAGGAACCTTTCTGGTTCGACCAATGAGAGCCGTTCCAAACTGATTATTTCCTTCATTGTTCTAGATGCCAATAAGATTCAAGAAACATTTGTACTTCCACCATTGAAAGCCGTAAAATATTAATTATTTCCTTCATTTTACTAGGAGCCAATAAGGTTCACAGAACCTTTGAAGTTCCACGATTGAAAGCCGTAAAATATTCATTACTTCCTTCATTTTACTAGGAGTCAAAAAAATTAAAGAAACCTTTCTTGTTCGACCACTGAGAGCCGTTCCAAACTGATTTCTTACTTTTAAGACCAATGAGAGCCGTTCCAAACTGATTATTTCCTTCATTTTTCTAGAAGCCAGTAAGATTCAAGGAATCTTTGTAGTTCCAACATTGAACACCGTAAAATATTCATTACTTCCTTCATTTTACTATGAGTCAATAAAATTCAGGTAACCTTTCTTGTTAGACCAGTGAGAGCCATTCCAAACTTATTATTTTCCTCATTGTTCTAGATGCCAATAAGATTTAAGAAACATTTGTAGTTCCATGAAATCTAACCATTGAAACCCGTAAAATTATTCACTATTTCTTTAATTTTACTAGGAGTCAATAAACCTTTTTTGTTTAGACCAATTAGAGCCGTTCCAAACTGATTATTTCCTTCATTGTTCTAGATGCCAATAAGATTCCAGAAACCTTTGTAGTTCTACCATTGCAAACCGTAAAATATTCATTATTTCCTTAATTTTACTAGGAGTGAATAAAATTCAAGAAACCTTTTTGTTAGACCAATGAGAGCCATTCCAAACTGATTATTTCCTTCATTTTACTGGAAGCCCATAAATTTAAAGAACTTTTTTAGTTCGACCATTGAGAGCCGTTTCAAACTGATTATTTCCTTCATTGTTCTAGATGCCAATAAGATTCAAGAAACATTTGTAGTTCCACCATTGAAAGCCGTAAAATATTCATTATTTCCTTCATTTCACTAGGAGTCAATAAAATTTAGGAAACCTTTCTTGCTAGACCAATGAGAGCCATTCCAAACTGATTATTTCCTTCATTTTACTGGAGCCGATAAATTACAAGGAACCTTTTAGTTTGACCAATGAGAGCCGTTCCAAACTGATTATTTCCTTCATTGTACTAGATGCCAATAAGATTCAAGGAACCTTTGTAGTTCCATCATTGAACGCTGTAAAATATTCATTACTTCCCTCATTTTACTAGGAGTCAATAAAATTCAAGAAACCTTTCTTGTTCGACCCATGATACCCGTTCCAAACTGATTATTTCCTACATTTACTGGGAGTCTATAAACTTAAAGACACTTTTTAGTTCGACCAATTAGAGCGAAATAATTATTTCTTTCATTTAACTAGAAGCCGATAAAATTCAAGGAACCTTTGTAGTTCCACCATTAAAAACCGTAAAATATTCATTATTTCTTTAATTTTACTAGTAGTCAATAAAACCTGTTCTTTTAGAGCAATGAGAGCCGTTCCAAACTGATTATTTCCTTCCTTGTTCTAGATGCCAATCAGATTCAAGAAACGTTTGAAGATCCATTATTGAAAGACGTAAACTAATCATTATTTCTTTCATTTCACTAGGAGTCAATAAAATAATAAAATTCAGAACCTTTTTTGCTCGACCAATGAGAGCCGTTCCAAACTGATTATTTCCTTCATTGTTCTAGATGCCAATAAGATTTAAGAGAACATTTGTAGTTCCACCATTGAAAACCGTAAAATATTCACTATTTCCTTAATTTTACTAGGAGTCAATAAAACCTTTTTGTTCGACCAATGAGAGCCGTTCAAAACTGATTATTTCCTTCATTGTTCTAGAAGCCAATAAGATTCAAGGAACTTTGTAGTTCAACATTGAACGCCGTAAAATATTCATTACTTCCTTCATTTTACTATGAGTCAATAAAATTCAAGAAACTTTTCTTGTTCGACCAATGAGATTTCCTTCATTGTTCTAGATGCCAATAAGATTTAAGAAACATTTGTAGTTCCACCATTAAAGCCGTATAAAATATTCACTATTACCTGAATTTTACTAGGAGTCAATAAAACCTTTTTTGTTAGACCAATGAGAGCCGTTCCAAACTGATTATTTCCTTTATTTTTCTAGATGCCAATAATATTCAAGGAACCTTTCTTGTTCGACTAGATTTCCTTCATTGTTCTAGAGATTCAAGAAACCTTTGTAGTTCTACCATTGAAAACCGTAAAATATTCATTATTTCCTTAATTTTACTAGGAGTCAATAAAACCTTTTTTGTTAGACCAATGAGAGCCGTTCCAAACTGACTATTTCCTTCATTCCACTAGGAGCCCATAAGATTCAAGGAACCTTTGTAGTTACACCATTGAAAGCCGTAAAATATTCATTATTTTCTTCATTTTACTAGGAGTCAATAAAATTAAAGAAACCTTTCTTGTTCGACCACCGAGAGGCATTCCAAACTGATTATTTTCTTCATTTTACTAGGAGCCCAAAAACTTAAGGAACCTTTCTGGTTCGACCAATGAGAGCCGTTCCAAACTGATTATTTCCTTCATTGTTCTAGATGCCAATAAGATTCAAGAAACATTTCTCAAGAAAACTAGGAGTCAATAAAATTCATTGAACCTTTCTTGCTAGACCAATGAGACCCATTCTAAACTGATTATTTCCTTTATTTTACTGGGAGCCCATAAACTTAAAAAACCTTTTTACTTCGACCAATGAGAGCCGTTCCAAACTGATTATATCCTTCATTGAACTAGATGCCAATAAGATTCATGGAACCTTTGAAGTTCCACCATTGAAAGCCGTAAAATATTCATTATTTCCTTCATTTCACTAGGAGTCAATGAAATTCAAGAAACCTTTCTTGTCCGACCAACGAGACCCGTTCCAAACTGATTATTTCCTTTATTTCACTAGAAGCCGATAAGATACAAGGAAACTTTTTAGTTCCACCATTGAAAACCGTAAAATATTCATTATTTCCTTAATTTTGGTAGGAATCAATAAAATCTTTTTTTGTTCGACCAACGAGAGCCGATCCAATCTGATTATTTACTTCATTTCCTCCACTAGGAGTCGATAAGATTCAAGGAACTTTTGTAAGTTCCACCATTGAAAGCCGTAAAATATTCATTATTTTCTTCCTAGGAGTCAATAAAATTAAAGAAACCTTTCTACTAGGAGTCAAAAAAATTATTTCCTTTCATTGTTCTAGATGAAACCTTTCTTGTTCGACCACTGAGAGCCATTCCAAACTGATTATTTCCTTCATTTTACTGGGAGCCCATAAACTTAAAAAACCTTTTTACTTCGACCAATGAGAGCCGTTCCAAACTGATTATATCCTTCATTGAACTAGATGCCAATAAGATTCAAGAAACCTTTGAAATTTCACTATTGAAAACCGTAAAATATTCATTATTTCCTTCATTTCACTAGGAGTCAATAAAATTAAAGAAACCTTTCTTGTTCGACCACCGAGAGGCATTCCACACTGATTATTTCCTTCATTGTTCTAGATGCGAATAAGATTCAAGAAACATTTGTACTTCCACCATTGAAAGCCGTAAAATATTAATTATTTCCTTCATTTTACTAGGTACCAATAAGGTTCACGGAACCTTTAAAGTCCCACCATTGAAAGCCGTAAAATATTAATTATTTCCTTCATTTCACTAGGAGTCAATAAAACCTTTTTTGTCAGACCAATGAGAGCCGTTCCAAACTGTTTAATTCCTTCATTTCACTAGGAGCCAATAAGACTCAAGGAACCTTTGTAGTACCACCATTGAAATCCGTAAAATATTCATTATTTCTTTCATTTTACTAGGAGTCAAAAAAATTTAACAAACCTTTCTTGTTCGACCACCGAGAGGCATTCCAAACTGATTATTTTCTTCATTTTACTAGGAGCCCAAAAACTTAAGGAACCTTTCTAGTTCGACCAATGAGAGCCGTTCGAAACTGATTATATCCTTCATTGTTCTAGATGCCAATAAGATTCAAGAAACATTTGTACTTCCACCATTGAAAGTCGTAAAATATTCATTATTTCCTTCATTTTACTTGGAGCCAATAATATTCAAGAAACATTTGTACTTCCACCATTGAAAGCCGTAAAATATTCATCATTTCCTTCATTCTACTAGGAGTCAATAAGATTCACGGAACTTTTGAAGTTCCAACATTGAAAGCCGTAAAATATTCATTATTTTCTTCATTTCTCTAGGAGTCAATAAAATTCATTGAACATTTCTTGCTAGACCAATGAGACCCATTCTAAACTGATTATTTCCTTTATCTTACTGGGAGCCCATAAACTTAAAAAACCTTTTTACTTCGACCAATGAGAGCCGTTCCAACCCGATTATATCCTTCATTGTATTAGATGCCAATGAGATTCAAGGAACCTTTGAAGTTCCACCATTGATAGCCGTAAAGTATTCATTACTTCCTTCATTTTATTAGGAGTCAATGAAATTGAAGAAACCTTTCTTGTCCGACCAACGAGACCCGTTCCAAACTGATTATTTCCTTGATTTCACTAGGAGCCGATTAGATACAAGGAACCTTTTTATTTCCACCATTGAAAACCGTAAAATATTCATTATTTCCTTAATTTTACTAGGAATCAATAAAACCTTTTTTGTTCGACCAACGAGAGCCGTTCCAAACTGATTATTTCCTTCATTGTTCTAGAAGCCAATAAAATTCAAGAAACTTTTGTACTTCTATCATTGAAAACCGTAAAATATTCATTATTTCCTTGATTTTACTAGGAGTCAATAAAACCTTTTGTGTCTGCCTGCTCCGCCAATATTCGTTGCCTGCTGCGCGATCTGCCGTGCTCAGCTCTTGCCACACCAACATGCTTCTGGTTGTTGCCAGCTGCGAGAACGACTTGTCTAACGTTATCCTTTAGTGGGTAAGGAAATATAAATTTGGGTGGCAAAAAGGTTAGGGCGACGACAGTTTGAGCCCATCGCAGATTGCATGAGAATAAAACGGCTGCCGTCAATTTTTCTTGGTTATGTTTCTAGGAATTCTGCTTTGGACCATCGTCTGATCAGCCTTCTTCTGATCGGCAACAATGTGGGAGGGCATAATTTCGAAGCTTTCAAGGGCAATTTCAAGGCGCATTGAGCATTATGTTTGATGTAAACAAAATGATAATAATCACTGGTGATTTTAATATTGAATTTCTTAAGGACAACAAAAACAAACATAGAATTTTATCACTTATGAACTGTTTTAATCTTCAACATACAATTACAGCAAATACCAGAATAACGAGTCGAAGTCAAAGTTGCATAGATAACATATTTGTTAATTTTCCTTACATAGAAAGTTCTGTAATAAACACGCACATATCAGATAATTCTGCCCAATGTGTCACGTTCCAGATGTCAACTAGGCTATTAATACAAGCTATTACACTCGTATCTTTTCTGAACAAAACAAACAACAATTTGTAAACCTCCTTAAGAGTGAAAACTGGGAAATAGTCTTCAGTTCATTTTATCAAACCATCGATGAGCAATGGAACTTATTTTTGTCGGAATTTACAATCCTGTTTAATCAATGTTTTCCTCAGAAACTAGTAACAAATAAAAGCAGAAATAAGTGCAAAACATTATACAAATCGGATGAATTAAATGAGTGCAAGAAAAAACTAGATTTGCTACTTCAGCTGTCAAGACATGATATAAGATTTAAACCTCAGTATATCATTGTAAAAAAGGAATATGACAACATTTTATTAAAATCAAGAGCGGATAGTTATAAAAAACAAATAGAATCTTCTGACAATAAAAATAAATGTATGTGGTCAATTTGTAATGAGATATTGGGAAAAACTCAGTGTTGGATGCCAGAAATGATAGTTGTGTGCAACATCTGGTGACATCTGTACTCAACTCTATGAGTTAGAAAGTACAGATGGCGTTTCCAAATCTAGGAACAGCACCATTAATGTCGCATCATTCGGTAAACACCGATCTGATTGGTTGAAAATGGTGAGGTTTTGTTTTTTGTTTATCAATCCCAATCCTCTGACCGGTTTCGCCGTATTACGGCTCATCAGAGAGGCTATAGGGCTTGATAACCAAAGAACAAAACCTTCGTTCCAGTATAGTCAACTGGATGCCAGAAATGAGAGTGCACGCCATCAAAAATAAACAAAAATAAACGCCATCTGTACTTTCTAACTCATAGAGTTGAGTACAGATGTCACCAGATGTTGCACACAACTATCATTTCTACATTTGTATTATTAAGGATTGGTTTTGTTCTACTAGCTTTTCTCTTCACAGATCCCGTATTCTTAAAATTTTCAATTATTTGCTTGACAGTTTTTGGTGATGGCTTTGGTATTTCTGGATAACGAGCGGCAAATACCTCACATGTTCTACTCACAACTTTATCACATTCTCCGTAAATAATAAACAGATTTAAGTAATCTTGGTTTGAATAACGTAACCGCGAGGGCATATTTTCAGTTGTCAAAACACTCAAAACTAGTGTTATTAACATGCTCTACAGGTCTCCAATATCACCGTGTGTCAAAAGCATGACCAACTAGAGTGTCAGCTATCCCAACCATGCAGCCTAATAAAAAAATGTTTATTCTCAAATAAAACGAAATGGGTTGGATTTAGGTATAGGCAAGTAAATTGAAACGTATAGTAATTTTTAATGCTCAAAATGATTCCGTCATAAAAAAATGTGGGTTTCTATTTAAAAAACTTGAAATTTTTCAATTTTTTTAGTGGCATTTTTATGATTTTTTTTTGACGACCCTGTATACAAATGAGTCATTACGCACCCTCAGTTAAATAAAACGATCCTTTATTTACAATAACCCAAAGTTTAATTGCAAAATGAAATACGGTTTTGACAGAGTACAAAAATATGTTGTGCGAGATAGGCATAGGGCATTGTACACAAAAGTTGGTCAGAATTTTGTGAGGAATCCAAATATGTAATAATATATAAGGTGTTCTATTTAAAATAAGAAAGTTGTGATCGACTTCCGGTATAAACGGAAGTGCAACCATCTTGAAAATATTTTAGTTAGATTGGGCATGCCCACATTATCCTTCCAAATTTTCAAACTCTCCTATGTATACTTTTTCCAATATCAATCGATGTCTTTCGTCGTGGGACACCCTGCATAAGTTTAGTATTTCATGTTAAACAGAATTTTATTTTAACAGAATGAAACTAAAATTACCCCTTATTACCCTGTATACAGAACTTAGATTGATATGTGTACGTATACAGGGTAATTCAAATTCGACCCTCACCATTGGGATTTCGGAAACTATAAGAGATACGAGAAAGTTTAAATTGGAGCAAAGTTGGGCAATTTAAAGCTCAACCGAATGCAGTTTTAAAAATTTCTATTTTCCTAGTAGTTCCGAAGATACCTGAAAAAAACTGGAAACTATTGATTTTTTGTTTTTATTTATTTCTAACCTTATTTGAAGAGATATCCCAAAACTAAAAGCATTTTTTCATTGCCGCTTTTTCCCAGCTATTCGATGATGGATTCAAATTTGCCATTCGTTTTTTGTCAGTCATCATCAACTTTCTTTTTTCTTATGGGCGCCATATTGGATTTTTAACCCACCAAATAGTAGGTTTTATTCTGATTTTAGTGATGTATAACTTATGATTTGCTTCATAAATAACAAAATAATTCAATAAAAACTAGTTTTACCTTAGTTGGCTTTGAGTTGAGACGTTATATTTGTACATCTGTACACCATTAATTTTTAGATATGATTATTTTTGAATTGAATGAAACTAGTTTGATTATTTTGTGGACTGTATTTCTAAAAACGTGATTAAAAGCATACATACAAAAATGTGATTAAAAGAATACATAACCCTATTTTTTAATGTCAGTCTGTCATGTCAGTTATCAAAACTGATAGATGTCAAACGTAAACGTCAACTATTGACAACTAACCAGGCTACTGTCTACTGTCATTCACACGCATGTCATCCAGGTCAAAAACGTCAACACTCAACTGCACAATTAGAGGGCTCAAGCCCGAACATGCCGGCCCCCTTGACAGCCTATAGGCTTCAAAGTCAACTAAAAGTTTTCACTTGAAACACAGGCACTAGGCTTCCGTTGGAAGAACACATAACTTAGTGCAAGGTCTTCGAAGGCTTCCGGTTGATGTCCTAATTGTGGCGGCTCGAACTATACCATCATTGCCAGGATGCACTAGTTCGACTACACCCAACTGCCACTTAAGTGGAGGCAAATTATCTTCTTTAATGAGGACTATCACTCCAGGCTGAATCAAATTTGGAAAATTTTTCTTCCATTTTGATCGCACTTGCATTTCAGAAATGTACTCTTTCGACCATCTCTGCCAGAAATGTTGCACAATTTTTTGTAATTTTTGGAACTTTGAAAGGCGTCCTTCTTTAGCTTCGGTATAGTTGTGATCAGGAAGTGTCATTAAACTTTGGCCAATTAAAAAATGTGCGGGGGTTAAAGGTTGAAAATCGGAACAGTCTGGACTCAAGGGAGATAAAGGACGGGAATTGAGGCAAGCCTCAATCTGAGTTAAGACGGTTGCAAAATCTTCAAAACCCAAAATAGCGTTACCTAAAACTCTTTTCAAATGAAATTTGACCGACTTCACTCCAGCCTCCCATATACCTCCAAAATGAGGGGATCTGGGTGGTATAAAATGCCACTTTACATTGTCCAAAGTTAATTTATCTTGAATAGTTATTTTATGTTGATTGAAAAACTTTTGAATTTCATTTCTAGCTCCTAGAAAGTTACTACCGTGATCAGAGTAAATATTAGCACTTAAACCTCTTCTAGCAAAAAATCTACGAAGAGAAGCAATAAAAGCATCGGTGGATAAATCACTCACAAGCTCCAAGTGCACTGCCCTGGTAGAAAGACATACAAATAGGCAAACATAAGCCTTTATTTTTTTAAAGTTTCTAGTTAACCGATCTCTTAAAAGAAATGGGCCGCAAAAATCAATGCCAACATTGTAGAAAGCTCTACATTGGGATACTCTATGTATGGGTAGTTCTCCCATCAAATACTGAACCTTAGATGGATTAAGACGAGAACAAGTTACACAAGTTCTTATTACCTTTCGTACTAAATTTCGACCTGATATTAACCAATAACGTTCTCTCAAATTTGATAAAACAAGTTGAGGTCCTCCATGAAGAAGTCTGATATGTTCAAATCGTACAAGCAAGATAGAGAAAGTATGATCGCTTGGTAAAACTATCGGAAATTTTTTAGAATAAGTAAAATTTGAGTTTTGTAAACGACCACCTACTCTGATGATATTATCTTGATCAATAAAAGGATTAAGAGATAATAGTTTACTGTTATTAGAAACGCTATTTGATTTTTTAAGGTTATGAAAATCAGTTGCAAATGCATTTTCTTGAACAAGACGAATAAGAGTTTTAAGCGCGACGTTCAATTCATCTACACTTAATGGACCAATACTTCTGGATATTATAGAAAGTTTAGAATTTCTTAGAAAACGCTGACAATAAGCAACAACACGTTGAAGCTTTGTGAAAGAAGAAAATCTTTTGAATAAGCTATCATCTTTGTCGTGAACAACAATCGGAAAAGATAAAGGTTTGACTGCTCGTTTTTCAGGCATATCAAAAGTAGAATGATCGGAATTTGAAAAAACTCGTTGAGGCCACTCGTTGATAGACTTATTAAGCCAAGTGGGCCCATGCCACCAAAGAGGTTCACTAACTAGTGAACCAGGATTTAATCCTCGTGAAAGTAAATCTGCTGGATTTTCACGGGTGTTTACATAAAACCAATCGTCTGGAGTAGTATAACTTTGAATTTGTGATACGCGATTAGCGATAAATATTTTCCACTGATGTGGAGATGATTTTATCCAAGATAAGGTTATGTTAGAATCGCACCAATAAAACTGTTTGTCTATATTGAGATTCAAAGCCCTTTTTACTTTGTCAGAAAGCTGAGCTAATAATAAAGCAGCACATAACTCTAAACGCGCTATTGTGACAGTTTTAAGTGGTGCAACTCTTGTTTTTGCACACAAAAGTTGTATCGAAATTTGACCCAGAGAGCTAACTGATCTGATATATAAACAAGCTCCATAAGCTACTTCACTGGCATCTGAAAAGCCATGCAGCTCAATACTAACAGGACTCTGAATCAAAACATGTCTAGGAATAACAATATGATTAATATTATCGAGTTGTGACTTGAAATTTAACCAAGCAGTGTGAACATCAAGGGGAACAGATTCGTCCCAACTTATCTTAGCTTGCCAAAGGCGTTGAACTAATAATTTGGCAATTATAACAACAGGAGCTAAAAGCCCGAGGGGATCATAAATCTTTGCTATTACTGACAAAATTGTTCGTTTTGACCAAAAATTACCAGAAATGGGCTTGATAGAATATTTAAAAATGTCTAGCTTAGGATCCCATAAGAGACCTAACGTTTTGCTCTGACAAGCTTCCCCTAATTCAATAAAGTTATCTGTATTTTCGATGCTAGAGCTGGAAAGCACCTCCAAATTGTTACAAGCAAACTTGCGCAACTCAAAACCTGCGGTTTGCATAATTTCTGAAATACGCGATTTAATATACTTAACTTCCTCCACAGAATTTCCGCCAGTACACAAATCATCAATATAAAAATCTCTGGCTATGATTGCACTTATCTCAGGATCTGTCAGTGCATAATCGATGGATAATTGCTTAAGACAGCGTGTAGACAAAAATGCAGCTGGCGCTGTGCCATAAGTCACAGTGTTTAATTGATATGTATAAATTTCTGATGTGGGATCATGCCTCCAAAGAATAAGTTGGAATTTTCTTTGCTGATCATGGACCCAAACTTGCCTGTACATTTTTGCTAAATCACCTGTCAACATTATGCTATGTTTACGTGCTCTTAAAACAATTGAAAAAAGATCCTCTTGTATAGTTGGACCTACATGAAGAATGTCATTAAGGGAATGCCCACTAGAAGTTTTAGCCGACCCATCAAAAACTACACGCAATTTTGTGGTCAAACTATCCTCCTTTATTACGCAGTGGTGAGGAAAATAAAAATGAGGTGTGGAATGATCAATCATAGTCAATTTCGACATATGTCCAAGAGACTCATACTCACGGATAAAGTCACTGTATTGGAGTTTTAACTCTGGATTCTTAAGTAATCGTTTTTCTAACTTTAAAAAACGACTCTTTGCATTGGCATAAGAATCACCAAGCAAAGATGCTGAATGTTTGAAAGGCAATTCAACAACAAATCGCCCATCTAAATGCCTGGTAGTGGTAGTGGAAAACAATTCTTCACAAATGTTATGAGAGGGAACCTTTCCTGCTCTCACCTCTTCAATTTCCCAAAATTTGAGTAAATTATTGTCAAGATCATGGTTCGACATAGCAAAATTGCAAGAAATATGCTTATTTTTTGAAGAATGAAAAGAACCATTTTCAGAGGAAGCTATCTTACCAGTTACCAGCCAACCAAATTGCGTCTTTTGAAGCACTGGTAGATTTTTCCCTAATTTTATCTGTCCAATATTTAATAAGTCATAAAAGTGTTCTACACCAATTAAAATGTCTATTGGTCCTGGCTCATTATAGGCAGGATCTGCCAATATCATATTTGTAGGAATTTTCAATTGAGAAACATTGATGAAAGTGTTGGGGATCTGAGAAGTCAGTTTGGGCAAAACTAAACACTTCAGACGTAATTTAAATGAATTTTGCCTGGACTCAACGACAACTGAAGTTTGTTTGACTGAAGTGGAAACTGTATGTCCAATTCCAGTTATAGATAAATTTGTAGGTTCAACTCTTAAATTAAGTTTTTTGCACAAATTGTCTGTAATAAAGCAAGATTCACTTCCACTGTCAAGTAGAACTCTACAAGTATGAGTCAAGCCAGAATTGTCATACACATTCACCATTGCAGTGGATAAGAGTGCATGTGAAAATTCAGAAGAGGCAGAACAAACTGATAAATGTGAATTAGCGATATTGGAATTCTGCTTTGAAATTGTCATTGATTCCACTGGCAAAGTAAGCTGAATATTAGAATTATTATGGTTTGGTTCATCATGAGTGATTTGTAAAACATTAGATGAGCTGAAATCAAAATGCAGCAAAGTATTGTGTCTTTTTTTACACTTCCTACAAGGTGAGGATCTACATTGATCAAAAGAATGATTTTTTCTCAAACAATTGAGACATAATTTTAACTTTTTGGCTCCAGCTAATCTGTCTTTAGGACATAAATCAAGAAAGTCCTTGCAATTATAGATTGCATGAGGTTTACCACAAAATAAACATGCTGGATTGAGATTGCTGTTAGAATGGTTACTGACATTGTTTACATTTGAGGAAAATAAGCCTCTTATATTGGACTTTGGTTTAGTTGCTTGAATTGGTTGAATATTTTCTAAAATCTTACACTTTTCTGATATAAAGTTTAGAAAAACATTAAAATTTATCTCTGAATGTTTGGAAAACTCATTTTCCCACTCACGCCTTGTTGTAGGATCTAACTTAGAAGATAATAAATGTACCAATAGACCATCCCAATGTTGAATAGGTTGTCCCAAAACTTCTAGTGCTCGTATATGCCTATTAGTATCATCAACTAGAGAGCGAAGACCTAAAACATTTTCTTTGTAGATAGCATCCAATTCAAAGAGAGCTTTAATATGATTTTTTATTAAAAGTAATTTATTTTCATAACGTTTTACCAATAAGTCCCAAGCTACCTGATAATTACTTGCTGAAGACTCTAAAGATGTCAATAAATCTGCAGCTTGGCCTTTTAGTGATAATCGCAAATAATGAAATTTTGTTTATAATAGGTATTGAACTCTCTTTGTGAATGAGTGACTCAAAGGTGTCTCTGAAAAAGAGCCACTGATCATATCTTCCATCAAATGTTGGCAATGTAATTGGAGGCAATTTTACTTGTGATGACATTGTGTGATGTGTCTGTTCGTTGGACAAGGATGGTGCACCTGGAGCAGCTGAAGTGGAAAGAGAAGCTAAAAATGCTTTTGCTTCTGATATAATGTTAAAATATGAATCTTCAAAACTTTGTCGAACTGCTTCATGACTGTCTTCAGAGGTTAAAGTATCTAAAAGTTCAATATTTGATTGTGCCTCATTAAAAGCATCCAGAATTGGCTTTATTTTATTGATTCTTTCCTCAATTTGTGTTAAGTCTGGGTTTAAATCAGTACTGACCTTTTGTAATGCATTCTTAAATCGAGTTATTTGACCTTTAAATGCTTTGACTTTGTTCCTGTTTATTTTCAATTCATTAATTTCTTCTGATTCACTGTTATTGGCCATTTTAATGTAAGTTTTAATACAATCTAATGTGAAAAAAAAGACTAATATAACCAGAAATGTGAGAATGAGAAACTGGAATGAACTTCTGATCAAGCTTCTGATTGTTTAAAGGCTTGTTTCAATGAAAAAACAAATTGAAACTTGCTTCAATAGGGTAAAAAAGGATTACAAAGGTGGCTAAAAGGAACGCACTGACCTTGGCTAATCTTGCAGGATAACTTCCCTTTATGTGCAGGGCAGGTTCTGTAACTGCCACTGGTAAAATGTTGTGATAGCTGGAAGCTGGACCGCTGAATGGGCCTGCTTTGGCTTGCGTACTTGTACTTGAAGGAATCGCGAATCTTCAAGCTGCTGGACACGGCTTCACCCACAATAAACCTCCGGTTATCCGGCTCGAAGGACCAAAAAAGATATGTACATCTGTACACCATTAATTTTTAGATATGATTATTTTTGAATTGAATGAAACTAGTTTGATTATTTTGTGGACTGTATTTCTAAAAACGTGATTAAAAGAATACATATAAAAATGTGATTAAAAGAATACATATACCTATTTTGTAATGTCAGTCTGTCATGTCAGTTATCAAAACTGATAGATGTCAAACGTAAACGTCAACTATTGACAACTAACCGGGCTACTGTCTACTGTCATTCACACGCATGTCATCCAGGTCAAAAACGTCAACACTAAACTGCACAATCAGAGGGCTCAAGTCCGAACAGATGGTGTTACTACATGACCTAAGTAAGCAACTTCACGTCTTAAAAACTCGATTTTTTCAAGTTGAATTTTGAAATTTGAGTCTCTTAATCTCTGGAAAACGAGCTTGAGATTTTCTATATGTTCTTGCAAGGATGTTGAGAATACAATTAATTATCGTCAAGATACACAAGACATTTTTCATTTTGTATTCCACGCAGTATGGAATCCATGATTTGCTGAAAGGTTACGGGCGCGTTTTTTAACCCGAAGGGCATTCTCAAAAACTCATAATGCCCATTTTCTGTATTGAACGCGGTTTTTTGAATATCACTTCCTTCCATTTCGATCTGATGGAAACCAGACGCAAGATCAATTGTGGAGAAATACTGACATTTGCCAAGCTTGTCTAAAATATCAGTAATTTGTGGTAAAGGATATTTTTTGTCAATTGTCTTTTCGTTTAACTTGCGGTAATCAATAACCACTCGCCATTTTTGCTTTCCGGTAGCATCCAACTTCTTTGGTACCACCCAGATTGGTGATGACCAAGGCGAATCCGAAGGCCTAATGATCTTTTGATCTAACATTTTCTTTATTTGGTTACTGACTTCCTGTCTGTGAACAAAAGGGTATCGGTATGTTTTTGTGTAAACCGGTAACTCGTCCGTTGTTTTAATAGAGTGTTTAATCTTATTGGTGAAGGTTAAGGGTGAATTCTCGTTATAAAAAATATCAGAATATTCTTTGCATAATTTTACAATATGATATTTTTCTTCCGAATTTAGATGATCAAGTCGAAGTTTTGATGCGTCCAATTTAGGTTCTGATGCCATATTATCCTCAAAATTGTTTAAAACTATATTTTCAATTTTTGAGATATCGAAACTTTCTACTGTAATAGGTTCAGAGAAATCAATTGTCACTGGTGAAATGCCGCTGTTTAAAACTGTGGTTAACGCATAACCATCTTTTGCAACTGTCAGCGATTCTGGAATTTCACAGCTGTTAATTTTTTGGTAAGGAACTATCACATTACCATTTGCAACCGTAATTTTTATCTTAATTACTTGCTCCATGCGGGGACTTACAGTAATAAGACAATTTACAGAATTTGTTTGATGAAATTGAATTAGGATACTTGCAAAAGGGGTGACTAAACGTTTAGTATTATACTTAATATTAGCTTGCAAATATTTTAAGTTATCTAATCCTAACAAACCGTCGAACGCATGATGAAATTTAAAAAGGTAGAACTTTAAGTCTTGGTTATTTGGTAAATTAAATATTTTTGAAGTTGGCAGCAATGCACTAAACTCGTGGTTTGATTTTTGGAAAACTGTACTTACTACAAACGGGTCGTAAGATATTCGATCAGGATAAATTGTCTTTACTACGTCAGGATTCATGAAAGATCTAGTTGATCCTGAGTCAATGAGTATCTTTAAGTTATGTTCAGGGAATATTATATATGATAACTCGCTGTTAGAATCTAGGTTAAAGGATATAATTTGGGATTTAGTTGGTGGTATTATTAAGTGTTGTTGTCGTTTTCGAAAAGTTGATGAAAATTTTCTTCTTGCTGAAGGGACTGTTGAACAGATTCCTCAGGCATTGTTTCTTGGAAAAATTCATTTTGGGTTTGTTCATTGACGGTTCCGTCAAGATAATATGTACTTGGATTTTCACATTGGTAATTAGATGGACATTGGTCGTATGTGGGGTCTAATTCGGTATTGTATACTTCTTCAATGACTGGCATATTCCGGGGACGGAAGTTTGAAGAAGAAGGACCTAGTCTTGAACCGTAACTAGATCTGTTTGCATTGGAACCAAAGGTTCGTTGTGTACATACGGACATAGGCGTTGGTTTAGGTAATTGTTTCGAAGGGTCAGGTCTAAAAACATTTGTTGGCTTATTACCAAAAACTTGTGAATTTGTAAAGAATCTTTGAGGTCGTGTGTTAGGGTTAGGTGTAATATTAATTGGTTGAGACGGAAAAGATTGTCGGAATTGATTTTGTGAATTAAATCCGTTCGAAAAATTTGGGAGAAATGGTCTGACATTTTGTTGTGGGTAGTATTGTCCAAAAGGTTGCGATTGTCGGGGTTTCATCTGTTGCTGATGTGAATTTTGCATTTTAACATTGTTTGCGGGATTACTTTGAAAATATCGTACATTACTTTCCTGTGTAACGTATTGAATAGCTTGCGCAAGGTCAATAGGCTTCATGCAACGGATGGTATTACCTAAGGGTTCTTTTAACCCAGATAAAAAGGTTGTTAAAGCCAATTTTGGGTACATACTACGTTTTACATTGGCTGTGACATTATCGTCATGCGCATCTACATAACCGACAAGTAAATTTAAAAGTTCTAAGACTCTATCATAGAAAATTTTTGGCGATTCATTGTTGTTCTGTTTCAACATTACCAAATCTCTATTCAGACAAGTTTCGTCTCGAGTATCTGCAAAATTACGGTTTAGGGTATCTTTTAATTCTTCCCAAGTAGTAACGTTTTGAACGTTTACTACAACTCGGGCATTACCAGAAAGTTTACCAAGTAGACAATTCAACAAATAGATATTTTGAAAATTATTTCTATTGGTAACATCATAAAAATGATCTATTAGAGACTTACAAGTTGCTAAAAACCTGTTTAACTCACTCGGGTTACCATCAAATTGTAGTACGCAATTCAAATACTCGGGTTTAAACTGAGCCATATCTGTGATTAAATTATCTGTATTAGAAATTGGTAATACAACTGTTCCCGTTTCAAGAACTTTTTTAAGATTGTCTAAAATGTTAAAATTAGATTGCGTATTACTATATATACAATTCTTTCTTGCACTTTCCGATCTTGAAAAGCGGAGTCAGAGTCACTTGAAGGTTCGATATTATTAATAGATAAATTATTCAGTAAATCAGATAAAGCGTTTTCACTTTCTGTCATTGAGAAAAAATTGCACTTACATAACTAGTGTATTCTTCATGCTGGTTATAGGCGGCAAAAATTTCTTGTAGCGATGTCGTCCACTTTCAAATTCCTGTCTACCTGCGAACTCGATCAAGCCTTTGATCGAACTCCAAATTTTAGCGGTATGGGATCCAGTCGTCAATGGCGATTTTGGTCCAATGTCGATGCTAGGAGCCCGCGAAATCGATGGGTAGATTTCCACGATAACGACTTATTGACCGTTCACTTCACTGGTAGGTCCTTTTCGCGATGAAAGTACCTGATTTTGCGATTGCCAATTAACCGGAACTCGGAAAATCAATACACGATGTACTGAATTTTGGCAATCCTACCGACTGCGCCACTTAAGATTTGTGATTGAACAAAGCCGTTTTTAAAAACTAAGTTTTATTACAAAAATTGTAAATTACAAATTAAAGGATTAAAATACGTTTTAACAATTAGAAGGCTAGACTCTGACTGTCTTAATACAAAATACAATAAAATGAATTAAACCGAATTATGGCGGATTCCCAGGTCTAGTCAGCAATATAATGGCTAGCTAGCAGTATTCCCGGAATAGGTGGCCTCATAACTCATCCCATAATCAGGCATGTATAACCAGCTGGCCGCAATTGGCCAGCGTCAATAATCCAGAAGCGGGGATATATTTCTATTGGTAGGTGTTTCTAAGGAAAGGAATTTTTCTAAGTCATACTGTCGCCACAAATTCTCACCTTTTTGACCCCAAGCAAAAATGATTTATTGCCTGCAGCTGCAGGAAAACCACCATTTTTCCAAACAGTCAGTCAGAATCGGGCAGTCAGAACTGAAACGTTTTTAAGCCGAAGACAAGTGTGAAAATTCGGTTAAAGTCTAAAGACCCAATGGGGTCAAGTTCTAGTTGTTCAGTAGTGCAAAATAAGTTCTACCAAAAACAACTAAAGTGTTTGGAAAACCCTTCAAAAGTCTCGTAAAGAAACCACGTAGCCGCTTGACCTAAAGCCTGTCACTTCAACTCAACTCAACATGTCCAGAAGCCAGAATTGCTAACTAGACCTAAGTCTTTGGAACTGAACCGTACCTAGCTGAGTAATTATCTATGTTTTTGGAACCTGAATAAATGTTTGATCCCGGATTGGTGGTTGTGTCATTTAGGGTATAGCGCTTGCCCCTCGAACCTCAAAAATAAGCTTGTAAGACCCAAAATTGGAAGAAGGCATTTTTGGGCCATTACATTTGGTGTCAAGTGTGGGGTTGTTAAAACTATCCTAGAGGAAACAAAGGGTAGAAGGGGCAAGTTATACTTGGATTAAAAGGAAAAAAAATCCAAAAGCTATCCCTAAACATGGAGAGAAGAGTTTTCTTAAAGGTCGCGCGATACGATACGTCCACTACTCTCTCACGAGCCGAGAAAACAAAGTTAACTAACTAATAAGTCAAAGCACAACACCATCCTTAACGTGGCTTCACCGCATTTCAGGAAGACAAAAATTGTACTGCAATCAGCTGGGCGTGCTGACAAAGTTCAGTGACACGTGACATTATTCAACAATCGATCACATAACACAACTTTTCTTCTGTGATAGAAGGTGCACGTGATAAAATGGCTGCAGCCCGATTCTCATAATGTCACGTTTAATTTATGAGCCCATTTGGGTTCAATAATTAAACTGACTTACGTCTTTAAGTTTACATACGTGAGTATTCTCTAGTACTCGGTTAAATTGGTCTAAATACACTGGTTTCAATCATTTCTTAATAATAAGTTAGTACTTATTTTATCAATAAACCCAATAAAATCTTTTCTCTCCAGTAACTATACATAAAAAAAAATTATGCACTTTTATTTACCCTAAATCTATCCGCTTCTGGCAATAGCCGAACAAAAAAAAATACTGCAACACTGAGAAAAGTTTAATAGAGGCTTAGTCTTATGAGCAAAACTTTGCATCTCACATCACTGAACACCATTATGATTAATGTCACATAAATGTTTGTGGTGTGGGTCAATCATTCAATCGATAATTATTCGGCTAGCCTGGAACTCATCATCAATGTACAGGCCCATCGTGAATTTTAATAACGGTAACAGCTCATCGCAGTAAAGCAAGGATCGGGATGTAATTTCCCGTGTATACACCGCGCGAACAAAATTAGTCATGCAAACAACTCGAATTTTTATGTTAGTAGTTTAGCATCAACCAGCGAAGTTGCCGGAGCATTGGTTCGGGACTATTCGCATCTTCAGCAAAACATCGTATATGGTTCGCACCTTCTCAGTGTAAAGCACTAAAAAATAATTAGATTAATTCCATGGCTATATTATCCTCGTTATTAGGGTTAAATATGACACTATTATGCATTTTAACTATTTTATTTCAACAATAACAATATGTGGATATATATGCGTATATTATATTCGTATAAACATTAATGTATAATTTCCAATAAGAATAATCGATAAGTAGAACTTATTGCTGCTGATAAGCAGAGTATGGCCCTATATTTCCAAAAGGCTCCAACTGAGCGATAAACGGCTGTGCTACCGCTTGCTCAGGATTCTCTTCAGTTTGAAGATTATTGGGCCCCCCTGCTTGGACCTGCGCCTGGTTATTCGGATTTGGGCACGGTGCCAGATTGCGGTCAACCTGACTTGCGTGTGATTCAGGTGGTCCCATAAAAGTTTGTTGTCCAAATGCACCTCCAGAAGATGCGCCAGCAGTATTTACTTCTGATGTTTTATCCCTTTGTTGTGTTTGGGGTACTATTGGTACCCGAAACTGATGAAACGTAGCATATGGTATATAAGTATTCGTGTATTGGGAATGATTTGGTTGATTCAAAAATGTGGGTCTCCCTTATTGGCATGTAGAACCGGGACATCCTTGCAAAAACACACCCTTCCATGCTTGCCAAAACTGTTCAGGTTATATATTGTGGTCGGTTGTTGGGGTGGTGCGCATAATGCACAATCACAGGTCACTAATGGAGTACTTCCATGACGTACCTCATTTAGCAGAATTATCGTATACTCCGTATGTACAATTTGAGTCCAAGGGCCAAGTAGAGATTTCGTAATCCCTAATAGTTGTATTGGTACCACTCGACTAAACTCTTCTTGTAGTTCCCACAAGTGGTACTGTGCCATTTTATATCTTAGCGTTCACCTCAGTAACATATCTAATATAAAACATAAAATTCACAAGTATGGCTGCAAAACCGAATTCTAAAATAATATTGTAAAACTAACTACAAAAACTACTCTTCCCAACTCGGACTATTTAAATAATTTCTGTAATTAGTCATTAATTAACGTGCGCAGCGACAAATTTATTTCTCATCTGTTATGATGAAACCTCACGTTAATGAGACTTCAACATTTTTTAATTAGATAGCTCAATGTCGTGGATTAATTGCATGAGTTCATAAGTATCTGTAAATGAACACACTTGGATAATCTGCAGGAAATCAAACGAACCGGTGTATATTACAAATTTAAACAACTACAATATCTACAATCATACAAAATTTAAAAAATTTACAACAGTTGCCAAGAACCAATTTATTGAAGGAATTTAAATTGAAATTACAGAAAACAAAATTAGTAGTGGCCACCGCTGATTTCCAGGCAGGAAATGGGGTCCAGAGACTGGTGACAGGCACCTAGGGCAGAAAACAGCAGAACACCAGGGAAAACGAACAAACAGCTTCAACACTTGTTCCGGCAACCAAAAAGGTGACCAGAGGTGATGACAAGTGTTGAAGTCGTTTAGAGCAAATTAATATTAATTAAAAAAAAATAAAAATCAAATTAAATTAAATAAAACTGAATCAAGTGAGGAATTGTGGTGGTTCGATTCTGACCTTTTGAGACTCTGTGGCAGGTGATCGGCCTTTCCAACACGTGGGTTGGTCCGGAAAACTCTAGACAAAGCAGTCCCGGTCAGGCTGATTCAATCCCCGATTGAAATGTTCTCCGGTCTGAAAAATCCCTAGATCTCTGGTCAGAAAACCCTCAGATTTCCGGTCAGAAAGCCCTTAGATTTCCGGTTGGAAAGTGTCTTTAAATCTCCGGTTGGAAAAATCTCTGAATCTCCGGTTGGGCCGAACACAATGCTGTGTTGGAAAATTGGGCCGATACAAAATAATTCAAAAGAATTAACAATAAAACCAATTTACCTGTAATTCGGCCAGATGACTACGGATTAAAAATTCAAAATCACACACGCGCCACACGGCTTAGGAAAAAGATCAGATGTCGGCAGTTCGGGTGCTGTAGCTAAATAGGCACATGGCACCTGACACAAAGAAACACGACCACAAACCGACGCTCCCCCGACAAAAATCGAAACCAATCACTTGACTACGGCACCTGATAACTTATCAGGTCACGCACCCACATTTACAACAAAATGTGCACAAAGTGCAATTGGAGGATTTAAGCGATAGGAATTGGTCTACTAGTGTAACTAGGCCCACGGACATTAAAATCACACGCCAAACGAGTAACGGACGAAAACTTTATTTCGTACGTAACACACTCCCCTAAGTAACCAAAAAAAAATTAAACTTGTTTAATTTTTTTTTAAGTGAAAAAGCACCTCGAAACTGACCTGAAGAAAAGCAAACCAAAAGACGATAAACCACCAAAATCAAGAAAACAAATGATGGGCGCCAGTATACCATTTGAAGGAGGCATACAACCTTTCAAACGAAAATGAAGCTCATCACAGCTATGAAGTAGCTCTGAAGAGGAAAAAAAAACAAGGTACCAGTTGACTCGCTCCAGTCTCCCACTCAAACAATATTCCCAGGAGAAGTCGTCATGACCCTACAAATCTCTAACCGGTTTATGTCCAGAAAATTAAAACGGGGTTGAACATGAAACCAACGTTGCGTAAACCTCGTTATGTGAGAGGAAACCTCATTTATTGGTCTCTGGAGATATAAACAGAGACAGGACTCAACGCTCATCCACAGAAAGAGAAACCAAAACAAATCACCTGGCAGGTGGAAATGAAATAAAGAAATCTAACAGGAAAGAGAAGACAATCGTCCACCAACAAAAGGAAAGGTTTTTGATAGAAACCCTCTCTAGAAAACCCGAAAAATACACCGAACGGTTAGTGTATTAGTAACCACACAAAAAATTAAATCTACTGGGGTGTTCTGAACGAAACCACTGACGCCAAATCCCACTCAACCAAGCAATTGGGGCTGAGGTCGAACACAGTAGAAAGTCTCCGTACTCCAGGGCCATTAAGGTACTTACAGGGATTCTAAGACAGCCCTTTACAACAAAGCAAAGTGGTTACAAAGTAAGTCAAATCCGGTAAAAGTCAAAATCAGGTAAATGTCAAAATTGACAACAAGACAAAATCGAGTAAAAAAAAAAACGATGAAATTCCCTACATGTACGCAAGATTAAACATTAACGCATACAAGTTGCGGGGAAAAACAATTGACACAATCGAGCAAAAGAAAAATCGACTCCCTGACACTCCTAAATCGTCCCAAGAACCCTGACCACACGGTAACACTCGTTCCTGAACAAAAAACTAAGAGGAGTATCCAAAACGGGAAAAATCAATAAAGTCACAATTGAGGAAAAATATACTCCCTGACACTCCCAAATCATTCCAGGAACCCTGACCACACGGTAACACTCATTCCAGAACAAACAAATAAAGGGGAGTATCCAAAGCGGGAAAATCAATCAATTAAAGTCACAATCGAGAAAAATTAAATCCAATAATAAACAAGTCAAATGAAATTAAATTAAAAATGATACACGATGTTAAAATGTGTTATTCTGGGTAATACGGTATCCACAGAATCTTTCAATTAAACAATTGAGTATATAAGTACCCGCCACTGTCCCTTAATAATGACACTTATTGAAAAAGGTGTTAGGTAACAAATGTCATTATCACCAAATCAAGAAAACAAAAACTTGTTCATTATGGATTCAATGAATTAGAAAACATACCACCGACTCAATTTGTGTACACCTATTAAACCGACGGAGTTGCATACAAAGTTAGAGTCAATCCTAACAAAAACTAAATCTCAATAATCAGTCAGACGAATGAGCATCAGAAGAATGCTCAGACTCGTCACTTAAAGTCACATCCGGTTTAATATCGGATACATGCCAATCTCCCAAATTATTTCCATCCCTGTCAACCAAACGGTATATTAAATTAGAGAGGACTTTAGAAATAGTACACGGAATGTACCTAGGTGCCAACTTGGCAGCAAAACCGTCTACTGCTTTAGATAAAACATAATTTTTCTTCCAGACCTGATCTCCAACATGATACTTAACATCTCTTTTTCGAAAATCATAACGTTGTTTACTTTGAATGTAAGATTTATGAAGTCGTTTCCGAACTTCTTCATAGATGTTAGGTAATTCCTGAACTGTATTGGGGTTATGCACTTTATCAGAAATTTCCACTTTATTGTCAGCATTATCACTAATTAAACCATAAAATAAACCATCAACAGGTATATTCCTGCCAAAGTTTAAAAATGCAGGAGAGAAACCAGTAATTTCATGTTTAGCCAGTCTAATAGCCTGGGCAACTTGGAAAATAGATTTATCCCAATCTCTGTGATTTTCATGAATGTAGGATCTTATTGCAGTGATTATCACTTGGTTGACTCTTTCAGTATGGTTCACTTGTGCATGATATTTAGCGTTATACCAAATTTTCTGGACATTATACTTAGTCATGAGATTTTTAAAATCCTTGCTAGTAAACTGACTACCATTGTCACAAGAGAAAATTTGGCAAACCCCAAACAAAAGAAAAACTTGATTTTCTATGAACTTAACTATGGCCTTAGAAGTCGCCTTCGCCATAGGGTGCACAAGTACAAATTTAGTGAACCAATCCACCACAACAAGAACGTACTGGTTTCCCGATTTTGATCTTGGATAAGGACCAATAAGATCAGCTGACAATAACTGGAAAGGAAAATTGACATTTCGGTATTGACCCATAAGACCTGCCTGGGGTAAATGACTAGATTTACTAGCAGCGCAAATAGTGCATTTTCTAACATAACGGTAAACAGAATCTCGCATATTTGCCCAATAATACAGTTCAGCAACCCTAGACAACGTTTTAGAGATGCCTAAATGACCGGCTGTTTCATGATCGTGAAACTTTTCAAGAATTTCCTGTCTATGAGCCGTAGGTACAACAATTTTCCAATTGGAAACATTGCCATCCAAGTTGTACTTAGAAAATACATGTTTATAAAGACAATTATTTTTCACCTTAAAAGTCGGAAATTTATCAGGTGATTCTTGAACTTTCACTAACATGTCACGATACCATTTATCCAAAATTAGATTGGTCAAATTTAAAACTGCAACATCTTCCAAACTTCTCGAAAGAGCATCAGCTACAGTATTGGCAACACCCTTTCTATGCACAATATTAAATGAATACTGAGATAGCTTAACAATCCATCTAGCTATACGAGCAGAAGGATTTTTCATGTTATTCAACCAAACTAAAGAGGAATGATCAGTATGGACCGTAAAATGTGTCCCTTCCAAATAATATCGGAATTTTTCTATGCCAAACAAAACAGCTAACAATTCCTTTTCAGTGGTTGTATATTTACGTTGACATTTGTTCAAAGTTCTACTCGCATAGGCAATAGGGTGTTCCAAACCGTCCTCCTCTTGATACAACACACAGCCAACTCCTGTATCAGAAGCATCACACATTAAACTAAAAGGCTTGGTATAATCAGGACTGGCAAGAACAGGAGCCTCTTTAATTTTAGCAAAAGCAATGTTTGCTTCAGGGGTCCAAACAATAGGTTGACCTTTTTTACGCCCTTTCAAAAGATCGGTAATTGGACTACATAGGGACGAAAAATCCTTAAGAAACCTACGATAATAACCTATCAAACCGACAAGTCTACAAATTTGCGTAGTATTTCTAGAAACAGGGTAATCCAAAATAGCAGAAACTTTATCAGGGTTGGTCCTAAGCCCATCACGATCAACAATATAACCTAAAAATTTGAGAGACGACCTACAAAATTGACTTTTGTCCAAATTAATAGTCAAACCAGCATCCTTAAGACGCATAAATAGTTTTTTCAAAATCTCACAGTGTGTGTCAAAGTCAGGTGTGACAATAATAATGTTATCAAGATAATAAAACACATAAGGCTTTAAAGCTGGTCCTATAACCATGTCCATTAATCGACACATACTTTGGGCACTATCATTCAATCCAAAAGGTAAAACTTTATAATGGAAAAGCCCTCTACCATGCACTGCAAAAGCGGTTTTCTCTTTTGAAGTGTCATCAAGTGGAATTTGATGAAAAGCTTGCTTTAAATCAATTGAAGACAGGAACTTTGCGTCTCGAACCTTGGTGACAATAGAATCAATAAGAGGCATTGAATATGCACTGGGAATACTAACAGAGTTAAGCTTCCGGGCATCCAAGCACACTCTAAATGAGCCATCACTTTTTTTGACAAGCCACATAGGCGAACACCAAGGTGAATTAGAAGGTTCTATTATACCAAGCTCCAGCATTTCATCCACCTGCTCGTTAAGACACTTTTGCATTGCATATGATAATGGGTATTGTCTCTGTTTAACAGGCTTTTCATTACCGGTGTTAATGGTATGTTTAATTAAATGGGTTAAACCCAATTTATTTTTTGGTGCAATAGTTTTATACAGATCCTTGATCTTATTAAGTTCTTCAGTCTGTGTCAAAGTTAACTCTTCAGCAGACTGAATCTTATTTATTACAGACACTGAATTAAAGATTGATTGATATGACAGGTTTCTAAAATTTAATTGAATATTAAATGCTTTAAGAAAATCAATGCCCAAAATCAACTCATGTTTTAAAGAAGGAATAACTAAAATTTTCAAAAGTCTGGTAACATTACTTAAAGTTATAGGAGCCCAAAAATAACCTGACACACTCTGTAAGTTTCCGTCAGCAGTAGTGACGTGAAATGACTAATCTTTGGTCAAACATAAGTCTACGTCTTTAAGTATCTGCAGACCATCAAAACCCAAAATAGAGATAGAACTACCACTATCGATCAAAGCCAAAAACGAACGATGGACGGTCATCAAACGATTTTTTCGCACAAACAGGATTAACGGAAATTTTCGTGGACAAAGCAACGCACCGTATTCAGTAACTTGACTATCACCAACAATAGGAACTTTTTCAGACATAAAAAATTTCACTTGGTCCAACCATTTGTGCCAATCCAAAAGATCAGTCACTACTGACTGTCTTTTTTGTTCTCTTTCTTTTGAGAATTTTTTGTCGACCTGACAGAAGGATTGTTGGTCTTCCTGCCAGGTCTTGTGACGTTTTTTGAACAATTAGGACAGTTGGACTTCGTAAAATTTTTTTTACCACAACTGTAGCAATACAAACTCCTTTCGGCAGTACATTCAGTGTTTATATGACCGCGTTTCCTACAATTCCAACAAACCACACTAGAGGAAACAGAACTAATATTTCCAGAGAAGCCTGGCCTACTAAGATCAGGTTCCATTAAATTACCTCTATGTGTAGTTGGCCGGTACTGATTTGAAACATAGAGACTGTTCTCTATTCGTTTACACAAAGAAGTCAAGTCACTGACAGCGGTTATGTCATGCAATGCCAAAGTCCTAACATAATCCGGCATTAAATTTTCCCTGATAATGTCTACAACTTCTTTTTCAGAAGGAGCCTCAGTTAATCGATTAAAAAGACCCTCCATAGAACTAATAAATAAACAAACTGGTTCCTTAGGGTTTTGTTTCCTAGCTTTGATCTCTTCTAATAAGTTTCTATCATAGTGGTCACGCAAAAAAGTCTCTTTCAATTTACCCACTAAATCATCCCAATCAATAAAACGCCCCTTTTTATGATGATTATACCACCAAGTCCAAGCTTGCGAATCAAAAAGGTCTCCAGCAGAAGCAAAAACCTCATCTGTTGAACAGCCACGAGACATTCTAAAGGTTTCTACCTTTTCAAGAAAAGCCATTAATGAACCTTCGCCAGTAAACTTTTGCAGTCCCCATTTATGTACAGGCACAGACTTGCTAACAACCTGACCAACTGCATTAGCATTAAAACTGACAGAACCCAAATTTGGGTCAAGAGGAGTTGAAGCAGCTGGAAAAACTTTAGCATCGAGATCACCTTCCAAAGTTAATATCTCAACATATAAATCATTCTTCCTTTGAGTTTCCTCATCAGAAGTAGGATTCATACGATTAAGTCGGCCTGAGACATGCCAGAGCCGAGTTGAAATGGCTTTGTATGAAGGATCACTAGATGTACCGGTAAAACCTACTTTAACCTTAATTGATGCAATAGATAACACCAGCTCCTTTTCATCAAAATCAAACTCAAATGGGTTCGACACTTGACAAATACTACGATTGGCATTTTCTTGAGCCAACAGTCCCCTCAAAATTTTACGTCTCTGATCAACAGTACCCAATGGCTTCATAGATCTGATAGAAATTTCATAATCTAGCTCATGGGCTTGCAAGGCATTAATTTGGAGAGCCATTATTAAAATTTCCAGTTTAACCCCAAAAACTAAATAAACACAAGTGATATATAAATTTTACAGCTAAAGTGCAACAAAAACAACTGACTTGGACAACAATCAAAAACTTGATCACTACTTGTGATCCAAGTTACTCAAAACTGATCAAATAAATCAGTCAATCAATAATTAAACACTTAATCAAATTAAGGAAAATTAAAATTGTCCAAATCGGTACAAATAAAATCTCTACCAAAAGAGAAAATTAATTCGCACTTTTAACTGCAAAACCGAACCACAATGTTATAGATAAAACTAAAAAAAACTTAAGATAACGGGGCAAACCTGAAACTTCGGTCTAAAAATAGATTGGCACGGTCACAAGCAAAGCAAAAGGGCAAAAGGCAAAAATTCAACGATAGTACGATAAACCAGCAATTCCAAACTTGACACTCTTTAATTCAAGAATAAATATCTTAAACTATCAACACGTCTGGCACCGTGAAAAAAATTAAGTAAATATTGTAGCCATGCAAAAATACACATGCACAAACAAGGCAGTCCGATAACCCACAATCCAAGCGTGTTCAATCCACTAAAAATCAAAAAGGCCCTTCACGTTGGTCGCCAATTTGTTATGATGAAACCTCACGTTAATAAGACTTCAACATTTTTTAATTAGATAGCTCAAGGTCGTGGATTAATTGCATGAGTTCATAAGTATCTGTAAATGAACACACTTGGATAATCTGCAGGAAATCAAACGAACCGGTATATGTACACGTGTATATTACAAATTTAAACAACTACAATATCTACAATCATACAAAATTTACAAAATTTACAACAGTTGCCAAGAACCAATTTATTGAAGGAATTTAAATTGAAATTACAGAAAACAAAATTGAAGTTAAATTTTAAAACAAATGAAAATGAAAGAAAAATTAAATTTTGAAATTAAAAAAAAACAGGAAAAGTTTTCCCAGTGCCACACTGTCTCTAACTGCCCTTACCAGTTCTTAAGACGATGTTTGGGTCCTGGAACCTCCAGTATCCTCTTCCCAGTAGTCAGTAGTGGCCACCGCTGATTTCCAGGCAGGAAATGGGGTCCAGAGACTGGTGACAGGCACCTAGGGCAGAAAACAGCAGAACACCAGGGAAAACGAACAAACAGCTTCAACACTTGTTCCGGCAACCAAAAAGGTGACCAGAGGTAATGACAAGTGTTGAAGTCGTTTAGGGCAAATTAATATTAATAAAAAAAAAAATAAAAATCAAATTAAATTAAATAAAACTGAATCAAGTGAGGAATTGTGGTGGTTCGATTCTGACCTTTTGAGACTCTGTGGCCGGTGATCGGCCTTTCCAACACGTGGGTTGGTCCGGAAAACTCTAGACAAAGCAGTCCCGGTCAGGCTGATTCAATCCCCGATTGAAATGTTCTCCGGTCTGAAAAATCCCTAGATCAAGAATTTTGCTACTGGCCCTGCCTTGCCGTTAGGTAGAGCTGCTGTTATCGCGTACCTCGTTGCATAGTCGGTTACCACCACAATGGTTGTCTTTCCCAGACTGCTTTTCCGAAAAGGACCCAACAGGTCTATTCCCAGCTGATCGAATACTTGTCCCACTTGAATAGGCTGGAGTAGCCCCAGGGGTTTCCTGTTTGAGGGCCCTTTTCTTGCTTGACAATCCCTGCATCCTCGGATGTACTTGTGCACGTCCTTCACCATGTTGTCCCAGTAGTGCTTTGGGCTTAGTCTACTCAGGGTTTTGGTCATGCCCATGTGTCCACTTGTGGGTGCGTTGTGGGCTTCCCATAGCACTTCCTCTCTTAGTGCCCGTGGTATTACGAGCGCATATTCTCAGCCGTCTTTATCTGTGGTGGCTTTGTATAATATGTTGTCCCTTAACCTGAAATTCTTCGCCTTCCGTCGTGTTATTGCGTCGCAGGTACTATTTTCAGGGTCTACGATTACTTCTTTTAATTCCCTTAGATCCTTGTCCCTGTTTTGCAGTTCGTCTATCTTTACTGTCGAGATGGTGAAGGTGGGCACGTCATCCAATTCTTCGATTTCCAGATTATCTATATGTAGAGCGGGGTTGCGAGATAGAGCGTCTTGATGCTTGCTGCCTTTCTTGTATACCACCGAGTAGTCGAACTCGGCTAGTTTTAGTGCCCACCGTGCTAACCGCCTAGAGTGGTCTTTTATGTTGTGGATCCAACAGAGTGCATGGTGGTCGGTGACTATTACTACCGGTCTTCCGTAAATGAGATGTCTTAAGTACGTCATCCCCCATACAGCGGCTAGCAGTTCCAGTTCACTTATAGAGTAGTTTTTTTCAGCTTTTGATAGTGACCTGCTTATGTATGCTATGGGGTGGTTTTGCTTGTCGTCTCCTTCCTGCAACAGTATTGCCCCAATGCCCTCTGTGCATGCGTCTGTGTGGAGGGTGCACCCGATGTTAGGGTTGTAGTGTTTCAACACCGGGGCTGTCGTCAGCCGTTTTTTCAGTTCCTGGAATGCCTCTTCTTGTTCTGTGCCCCAATGAAATTTGTTTTCTTTGTGGCCTCGTGTAGGGGTCGAGCCAACACTGAATAATTTTTTATGAATTTCCTATATAAGTTGCCTAGGCCCAGGAAACTTTGGAGTTCTTTAGTTTTCTTTGGTGTCGGGAATTCTTTAATCCCTGTTAACTTCCCTTCTTCGGGGTATATGCCTTCCCCGCTTACTGTATAGCCCAGTATTCTTACTTGCTCCTGCAGATACTCGCATTTGCTGGGTTTAAGCGTGAGGTTAGCTTCTCTCATCCGTGTGAATACTTTTTCCAGCTTCTCGATGTGATCATCTAGGTTTTCGGAGAATATTATTATATCGTCTAAATATATCAGAATTTCTCTCCACTTAAGATCTCCAAAAACTTTATCTGCTAGTTGCTGGAAGGTGGCTGGGGCATTGCAGAGTCCGAAGCTTAATACGTTGAATTCATAGGAGCCATGCCCTTGTGCCGTGAAAGCCGTATATTGCTTAGAGGATTCCTCGATCGGAATCTGCCAATACCCTGAGAACATGTCCAGTGTCGTGAAATATCTGGCGTTTCCTAGATAGGTCAATATATCATCTATCTGCGGTAGGGGGTAGCAGGATTTCTTTGTCACCGGGTTGGTTCTTTTGTAATCCACACAGAATCTGGTGGACCCATCCTTTTTCTTAACTAGGACTACTGGGCTTGCCCAGGGAGAATGGCAGGGTCTTATTACCCCACAGTCTTACATCTCCTGTATCTGGGTAAATATTATCTCCCTTTCGTTCTGTGAGACCTTATACGGGCGGCATTTTACCGGTTTGTCCTCAGTTAAATTTCTATGTTAGTGTCCCTAAACGCGTCTGTTAGTATTTCTTTGTTGGTTAGCCAGCTTGTGAGGTCGTCTCGTTAGCTTAATCTTGGTAAGGCGATGCTCCTAATCTTGTGTTGATTTGCCCATTGTTTCAGTGCCGTGCAGCATCTTCTGAAGGGCTCGATGGCGACCGAATGGGCGTTTTCCTCTTTGGCCGTCATTTGAACTATCTGTCGGCCGTTTTTTGAGAAAAAATCCAGTTCTCCCAAGTAGGAGTCATTCCTTTTTTCTACCCCTGCGTGGCTTCTGATGACTCTAGCAATACCCCCGTCGTTGCAGGGTGTCGTGGACACTGTAAATGCCCATGCCGTGTCCTTGGGGAAGGAGAATATCGATCTGGGCACTGGTTCTGGTGACCGTGAACTTGCTTGCCTTTCTCTGTCTTTTCCTGCTATTGCTTGCTGGGTTGCTTTGCTTGGGTCAGTTTTTTTGTTTTGCGGGTGTAAACGTGGGTTTTGTTGGCTGGTGCTTTTTGCTTGATGGCTGAATCTTATGGTCAATCCTTCTTCAAGGGTTAACGTTTTCTTTGCCATGTCGATTGACGCTTTTGTATCCACCAAAAATTCCATGCCCAAGATGAGTGGTTGGGGTGGGTTTCTTAGTATAGTAGCTCGTATGTCCCATTTTCCTACGTTCCCTACTATCTCTAGTGATGTTTTCGTTTCCCCCAGGCTGGGGATTTTCTGGCCTCCTGCCGTGAGAACACCCTTGTTCTTCGAGTGTCTTGTGCTTCTTTGCTTGTACCCTATTAGGCGATCGCTTACTATGTTCAGCTCCGCCCCTGTATCTATTATTGCTGGTATGAAGAATCTATTTAAAATAACGTTGATTGTCAATACCTTATTGCACGTGGGCCCCCAAGTGGAGAGGGTGACGGAACTCAATTTTGCCACCCATTGTCGTTTGGGTGCTGCGGCCTGCTTCTGCAGACTGCGGCGAAGTGCCCAATTTTGCCACACCGGTAGCACGTGGGCCTATTATCTCGTGCCCTTGTGCTGGAGTAACGTCTTTGAGGCGGGGGGGTGCGCCTTGTGTCATATTCCTTTTTGGGAGGTGGCGGGTTCTTTCACTCGTGAAAGGGCGGCGGTTTTCGTATCGTACTGGCCTTGCCAAGCTGGAATTATCGTATGCTTGTCGCTGAGTGCGGAATGTGGGTGGGTCTCTGTAGCCCGTGGAAGGGCGGCGGGTTTCGTACCGTGCCGGTTCCCCTCAGTTTGAGTTATCGTATGCCCGCCGTTGTGGCTGGAACGTGGGTGTAGAGGGCCGTGGGGGTGATTGTGTGGGGGCGTTGTCCATTGTGATGCATAATAATTTGATTTCTTCCAGTGATCTAGGTGGCTGGTTGGGGAAGTGTGCGAGCCAGTAGTACCTAGCTTTGGCTTCGGTTGTTAAACCGTTTTAAAACATCTCCTGGAATTCCCCAAAATCGATATTCCGCTTGTATTCGTCGTAGCGGACCCTTAGATCGTAGAAATAGTTCTTTGTAGGTTCTAACGGGTCCTGTGTTCTCTCCCGAACTTATGCCAGCAGACGCAGGCTGCTGTTATCGTCGTCGAATTCCTTTTTAAATGCCTGACATATGAGAGGCCAGTTACTGTCCGGGTGGCCTTCTTTATATTCTGTGTACCATAAATTTGCAGCCCCCTGCAGGAAGGATTGAAAGTACAGAATCTTCAGGGCATCATTCCAATTCTTGGCCACTGCCATGCGGTCGTACGTTGCTATGAAAGATTGTGCTGAATCTTTGCAGGGATTGTATGTTGGGGGGCTGATGAATTGTGGCAAAGCGGGCGTTTTTTCCACCGTGGAGATCGTAGTGTTCGCCATTGCGTCGGTGAGTGCTACCAATTCCCTGTTTATCCCCTGGGGATGTGTTTGATTACGTATCGTTACGTTTTCTCTGTCTTCGTCGCTTTTCTCTGCTTTCGTTGCGTCTTTTTGTCGTACCAAGGTCAGGGTGATCTATCTCGGTGATCCCTCTGTATCTTGGTTCTGTATGTTCCCAACACTTGAACTTCTGTGCCTTAGTGCAAATGGGCTGTCGATCTTTGCGGATCTCAAATTGTACCCTTTATTCATTCCCTTTTTCCTGCGCCGCTAAATGCGCCTGCGAGGGCGTGTCTACTAATGTGGGGATTAGCAGACGGGGATGAAACGAGGCGCCTCCACCATGTCACGTTAAGGGGTAGTAGAGGGGGAAGAACACACAGGTTTCCACAGGTAACCCACTTTTATTAAGTTATAGTGCCTTAGTGACTAGTCAGTAATCTTACCCCCAGATTGCCAAGATGGCGGGGAGCATGATGTGATCCGGCTTTAGGCAGAAGGAACACGGGGGGCGACGCTTTAACGGGGATGAATGAACCCTAGACTTAGGTCCGAGGGCATTCACCGAGCCGGTAAAGACGTGAAGAACCTAACAAAGGGAGGTAAGTAGGAACGGCAACTTATGCTGCTCGCCCACACTATTTCCTTTGCTAGGGCTGATCTAGGGTGTGGCACTTGGTCACCTACTGCTCCACGTTACGTTACACAATAGGCATACCCAGACTAACCCAGAGATCAGTGATCTGTACGTGCTTTTGTTACAGTATTTATACTCACATCATGACCCCAATTCGCCAATCTGGCTGACACAAACATTGTACTGGGGGAGACTGTAATTTCTATGTTAAAATATAAAACGTGTTTCTGAGAATTATGACATTTATTTTGACAATTGTCACTTCATAGTATAGCTAAATAGTCTTCTTAAATCACGTGACAACTACCACTAACGTCAAAACTGTCAAATCATGCTCAACAGTTGCAAAAATCAGGATTTAGAAACGTTTTCTTGCAGTATTTGATATAAAACGTGTTTCTGAGAATTACAATTATTTTTACAATTATCACGTGACCGTCTAGCTAAATTATCCTTTAAAACCACCTGAAATCTGTCACTAATGTCAAAACTTAAAAAACAATTATTAATGAAAGAATACAAAAACTGTATTTTTAAGTACGGTTTTTGTAGCAAGAATCAATGATTAAAATTTTTTACTATTAAAAGACACCCTGTATAATAATGTAATATTAATGAATTTGTTTTGATCTACCGTTTTTTGACTGATTATTCTACCGCCATTAAATATTTTGACTTGGCAACACTGATTAAACCGCCAGGCTGCCACTCCTGAGCAGAATTCGTGCTCTTTATGAATAAGTAGGCCTGATTCAATAATTTCACATTCTACTAACATTTCAGACAGTTGAAATATTGCTATTTTTTCGCTATCTTTGCCATATCTGGTAATATTACTTCCAAGAAAGCTTATGCCTACTGAACATTCAATGTTAATTAATAATAAATATTAAAACAAAATAATAATAACATGTCACGCATTAAAATTTGCTCAGTATTTGTAAATGCCAATAACTCAAATGAGTAGACTGGATGCTACCCTGCACCATACCGGGAAAAGCTAAAGCCCCTCATACACGTGCGAACAATTTGCGCAAATTCGGTGTTTGTGCAAACAGTTTGACCGTCTATGGGGCTCTTTGAATGATTGCGCAAACTGTTTGAGTAAAATCGGTCAGGGTCGAAATAATTTGTACAAATATTCCTTATTTGAGTACTTGTTTGACGTGTATGGTACGGTCGTGCAAACTTTGGGTTAGTCAACTCCTGCTCCTAGACACTGTCAGGCAGTTTCTTTTATATTTTGTGGTTGAAAAGGTATAGTTTTGGTAATTTTGTTTTAGTTTGTTGCTATTTATTTCTCCAATATGGCGAATAAGACATGATAAACATAAACAGCGGAAAGCACACTTTTTGCTTTTTTTTCTTTTAACTATTCGTTTCTCAGCTACTGGGGTCAGAATAATGGCGACACAGCAATCTGACATGTTCAACGAACAATACCACAAATCGAAATTATTTTTTTGCAATAGGTTGCTACGTGTATGTGCTAGCGTATGAACAAACAGGCGTTTGTACGAACACCGAATTTGTGCAAATTGTTCGCACGTGCACAGTATAAAAATCGTCTAACGTTATGTTATATCTTTAGACTGTGGCACGTGTATGGGAGGCTTAACGTAATAACACAGTCTAAAGATATAACATAACCAGTCCGATCACTCTCCGAAAATCGTAAAATGTACCTCACCTCGCGTCCCGCCTAAAGTCGACTTGTCAAGCAAGAATCTAATATTCGCAATGACTAACTGAACATTGTGGGATAAAGACTGGGGAAGTTTCGTATGTTACGTTATTTGTGCTGCAGCGTTTATTTTCTTGTGACTTGTTTTAATGAACTTAAACATGGCTACCAATGGGTATTATTGTTCTGTAGATGATTGTTGTGTCAATTCTCTCTCTTTCTGTCTTGAAAATAAATGCTGATTTGCTTATAGAATTCTTTCGGTAATATCCCCGTATAACACTTTCCAGAAAAAACTTTGTAAGTATGCCTGAGCGACCCTCGTATTCGTAAAATAAAGTGATTTCCGATCCGGCGCAAAAAAAGCCGGCTTTTGCGACAGATCAAAGAAGTGATCCTACTGGTTAGGCGGTTTTTATACTGTGGTAATAACAAGTGGATGGGTAGAAAGAAACGCGTGTCCGATTAAGTGTGCTTCAGAGCGAGAAAATGACAAATATAGCCGACGTGGTGTTAGTAAAAACACGAGTAAAACGAGTTTCTTCACGTCTACCAAAATTTATAAAATCTCACTTCGCGACTTGTATTTTTTGAGCGTATAGCCTTAAAATTTTCTTTGATTGATTTTTAATCTGTAAATTTCCCTATTTTTAATTAGATTTCAACAGTCTGTGCTTTTTTTAACGACGCATTTTTTAAGTATGGTTTATACAGTGTGTCCAAGATAAGAAGAGCCACTATGGGGATATTGAAAACGGTTAGAGATACAAATTGGTTAAATGGGAGAAAACTTGCGTAATCTTGGCCTTAATTAAATGGCATTTAGGACAAATTTTTTCAGTTTTAGACGTGTATTGAAAAAAGTTATTTTTTGATTTTACGTTTTAATTTTTCGTGACGTTAATATTGAAACCTATTGACACTTTTCTATAGCTACTTTAAATTGCCGTCAAACTAAGGGCTTTTAATTCCGACGTTTTGTCATTGCAAAACCATCATCAACCTTATTTTTTATCTCGGCTTTTCTTTTATCATATCAAATTCTAAAAGCCCTTTTTATTCCGAATCCAATGAAGTATAAAATTTTACTTTTTTTATTATTAATTATAATATATTTATATTAAGGTCAGAAAAACACTAAAACGCATTTAAACCATAAAGTGTCATACATTATTGACTTCGGTATAAAAAGGGCTTTTAGAATTTGATATTATAAAAGAAGAATATTAACGTCATAAAAAAACGTAATATTAAGGCTATGGCTGCGAAACTTTTTTCCCATTTAACCAAATCTGTATCTGTAACCCTTTTCAATATTCCCATAGTGCCTTTTTATCCTGGACAGACTGTATAACAAACTAGCATTATTTTTCGAGATAGAATCGATACATATAATTCTTCGCAATCATTAAAAAACTCAATTATATTAACTTAATGTTTTGACAAAAGTCAAACATAACTGAAAATAATTTAACGTCAGTCCTAATTATCCATACGTGAACACACCGTACCAAACAATTTACATTTATCGATCTTAAGTAGATTGTAAGTAGATATGTTCTATATGTTTGTTGAGACGAGATACGCATTTTTTTTTGCTAATTGGGTCTTCCACCACACCACACAAAAAAAGTTTGTTGAGAAATTGGAATTTTGCACTATTTTCAACTAAGTTGAAAATAACATTAACCTAGTCGTCCCAACACCACTGACTTATGCTCGGTCTTGATACCTAAAAACGCTGACGTTTCGGTGGAAAATCTACCACCGTCTTCAGAGAATCTAAAAAAACACAACGACAGAAAACAACACCATAATAATAATTAAACCTGATAATGTTCAATTTGGAACCCGGGGAAAGGGTTTTTTGTCAATAACAATTGACAATAATTTTGACTTTTGTCATTCCAATAGGAAAGATTATCTATTGGTGTAGTGAAAGGTGGGTTTTATAATGAAAACAAAATTACAAGAAATTTCAGTTTTGTTTGATATGATCAAGTGTTATCTCCTCCTCTAGAATATTTAGCCAAGTTTGGTCAATATTAATAAAGGATGTCGCAATACAGGAGTCATGGTTTAATCTAATATGCACTTTCTTTTATTTTACGTGTTTTTGAAAAAAGTTATATGTCTATGATACTACATTCATTTCATTTGACTCTATGATCATTATCGAAAGCGTGTTGGCATATACAGGGTGTCCCGCGAGGTAAGGGACATCTGTATAAGATTTGTGAAAGTCTCCAGTTCTTAAATGATTTTGGTGTTCTTTAATTCGTTTTTTTAAAGGTCTGGAGGTTTCACCTGGTCTGGATTGCATTCGCAAGGTTTTTTCCTGAGTTTGAGACGCGCCCGGCGGAGAGTGATTTCTTGCCTGCGTCGTTGGGCCCCAGATCTTTCCCAGGTAGGTTCCTGTAATTTAGTTTGATGTTTTCTTGGTTGCCTATACCCATCGTTGCTTTAGGATTTCCGAGCGGAGGTGTACTTTTTTAAAGTACGCGGGGAAGAATGGCCGCCGGAGCTTCCTAAGGGGCACGTCGTGATTCAGCATGGTTCGTGTTGTGGGCGACTCTGCCTCGTCACTTTTGTTCCGCGGCTTTGGAGACCGGTTGTTCACTGCTACTATTAAAATAAAGTTTTGGATTATGATGTGTGATGTATTATTAATTCTTTAATTCTCCTTATCCCTGCTGAAGTGGCTTCGTGCCTGTTTGCAGTTGGCGGGTGTCCGTCGTTTGTCGCTGCAGTTGACAGACCACGCCTCTTTCTAGTTCGGATGCGAGATCGGATGATTCCCCCTTTTGGTTGTTTCCCAGTCTGGATACCCGTTTGCCCTGTATAAACTTATTTCTTTATCTATTGCCTCCTCTAGATCCCTCAAGTGTTTCCTTCTTTGACAGATTGAGCTTTGGTTGGCCCTTTCGCAATTTCCCGGGAGTTTCCTTCTTGGGGCTGGGTTTACTTTAAGTTCGGACCAGGGTATTACATAGGTTAGGGGAATTGTGCTTTCGTACATAATAGTGCTGGGGAGTTCCTTCCATGTAGCACCGGCCGTCACTTCCACGCGTTGGGGCCTTACTACGCCGACCCTGAAATACATGTGGTATCGTTTAGTATTTTTTGTGGCGCCTGGGCTTTTCTGTGTTCTTCTTCTTCCGTTTCTTCTGCTATATCCCCCAACGTCCATTCATCCTGGAACGGCAGTATTCTGCCTATATGTACCACGTCTGTTTTCCTTCCCCCCTCTTGTTTTACTTCGTAGTTCAGTTCACTGAATTTTTTGGTTCTGGAACACCTTTCCTCTGTCACTTAAGATTGTGCGGGGCATCCCATGTATTAGCAGCACCTTTTCCAACAGAAATTTCGCTACTGGTCCTGCCTTGCCACTGGGTAGGGCCGCCGTAATGGCGTATCTTGTTGCGTAGTCTGTCACTACTATAATGTTTGTTTTCCCCTGGTTGCTTCTGCGCAATGGACCTAGCATAAGTCTATTCCCAACTTGTCGAACACTCTTCCTATTGGGATTGGTTATAGCAGCCCCATCGGTTTTCTGTTTGACGGCACTTTTCTGGCTTGGCAATCCCTGCATCCCCGGGTGTACTTATGTACGTCTTTTGTTATAGTATCCCAGTAATATTTGTGATTTACTCTGCTCAGGGTTTTTGTCATCCCCATGTGCCCGCTGGTCGGTGCATTGTGGGCTTCCCACAGTATCTCTTCCCTTAGCGCTCGTGGAATCACTAGAGCGTACTCCAGGCCGTCTTTCGTTGTGGTGGCTTTGTATAATACCTCATTTTTGAGCCTGAAGTTCTTTGCTCTTCGCCGAGTTATGGCGTCGCATTCCTTTGTATCTGGGTCTTGTACTGCCTTTTTTAACTTTACCAGGTCGGTGTCCTCGTCCTGCAGTTTGCCTATCTCTACTGATGATATGGCGAAAGTGGGTATATCATCCAGCTCTTCTATTTCTTCCTCATTTGCAGTCATTGCAGGATTTCGTGACAAGCAGTCGGCGTCCTGGTGTTTACTGCCCTTTTTGTACTCCACTGTGTAATCGAACTCCGCTAGTTTTAGTGCCCAACGTGCAAGTCGTCTTCAATGGTCTTTTATATTGTGGATTCAGCATAGCGCATGATGGTCCGTTACCACCTTTACTGGTCTACCGTAGATTAAGTGTCTCAAATAAGTCATGCCCCCTGCTGCTAGTAATTCTAGTTCGCTTATTGAGTAATTTTTCTCAGCCTTTGATAACGATCTGCTTATGTAGGCAATGGGGTGATTTAGTTGGTCTTCCCTTACTTGAAGCAGTATCGCCCCGATGCCCTCTGTGCATGTGTCCGCGTGTAGTATGCAGCCTATGTTGGGGTTATAGTGTCTTAACACGGGGGCTGACATTAGTCTGTTCTTAAGTGCTTGGAAGGCGTCTTTATGTTTTTTGCCCCACTGAAATTTATTCTTTTTGTGGCCTCGTGTAATGGCCGTGCTACTATCGAGTAATTTTGAATAAATTTCCTGTAGAAGTTACATAAGCCCAGGAAGCTTTGCACTTCTTTTGTTTTTCTTGGCGTCGAGAATTGCTCAATACCGACCAGCTTGCCATCCTCTGGGCGTATTCCGTCTTTCCTCACTGTGTAGCCGAGTATTCTCACTTTTTCCTGTATATACTCGCATTTGCTAGGTTTTAGTGTTAGATTCGCTTCCCTCATTCTCGTGAATACTTTTTCTAATTTTCTGACATGATCCTCCAGGTTTTCCGAGAATATGAATATGTCGTCTAGATATATCAATATGTCCCTCCATTTTAGATCTCTAAAAACTTTGTCCGTTGTTTGAGTCCGAAGCTCAGCATATTGAATTCGTACGGGCCATGGCCTTGTGCTGTGAAAGCCGTATATTGTTTTGATGATTCTTCTATTGGATCTGCCAGTACCCCGAAAACATGTCTAGTGTTGTGAAATACCTAGCGTTCCCTAGATAAGTTAATATGTTATCTATTTGGGGTATGGGGTAACAGGATTTCTTTGTCACTGGATTAATGGTCCTTTTATAGTCCACACAGAATCTCGTGGACCCATCCTTCTTTTTAACTAAGACCACCGGGCTTGCCCATGGAGAATGACAGGGCCTTATTACCCCGCAGTCTAGCATTTCCTGTATCTTATTATGTATTATTTCTCTTTCATTCTGAGAGACTCTGTACGAGCGACATGTCACTGGTTTATCTTCAGTTATCTCTATTCTGTGTTCAATGAGGTCTGTTTCCCGTGGGTTCACACAAAGTCAGTAACTCAACAATTAATACATTTATTTACACTCCAAAACACTCCGTACAATAATTAACTCAGCTACTAAAAACACTACTACAATTCCACAATTATTCCACTATTTAAACTTTACCGCGTTTCCAAATTTACTACTCCCGCGGTTGACGCCGCGTCTTTTATATACGCAAATCACGTTCTAGAATGACCGCGAAACGCTTCGCGATTTGCCTCGAATATCAAAGATTCTTCCAGGTGTGGCGCTTCCTAACTGTGGCCTACTTTAACACGCGCCCGGTCAGATATTGCGGCGCATCGGTTTTATCGCGAAGCGAGCGCTCGTTCAGAAGAATCGAGCATAGTAGGCCCAAACCGTAACAATATTTCTTTGAATCCCTCTTCTCGTATGTGGTCGAGCTTATGATCTTGTAGGGTCACCATTTCTTCATTTGCCTGATAGGTGGTGAACAGCCGTCTCTCGGTTGTGTTGGTTTCCAGCTTTGCGATGGTGGTATAGTATATACGAAGTCAGTTGAAACTACTCAAAAAACAATTCTGGTGGAATAATCGTCGGCGTCTTTGTTAAACATGGGCGGCGTTATAAAAATTTATTACGGCGCTTTTTGCATGAACTGATCAATAAAACAAGTAAGAAAAAGGTATCATTGTTAATAAACAATGTAACTTAAACCCCCAAGAACTGTATTAAATATGTAAACACACACTGAACAATATTATTTATATTTTAATATGATACGAATGAAAACTCTAAATACCGGACTGCACTGCTTTTTCCACAAGTACGGAAGCTAATCGAGAGTCTAACAAGCATCTGAAAAAACTAAAAATAGATTTTAAAATGCTGGCCAATAGAAACTTTGGTGCAACCAATCAAACAGCTTTACGGTGGTTATGCTCAGAATTATTGGTGACACTCACACATCAAGTCGACGTTGACTCGCTGCAAATTTCTACGGGGGATTGCTATTTTGTTCAAATAACGGAGTTATGCACTCGTTTTATTTTTTTAAATAGTTTTGGAGAAATATCTCCCTCAAATGATCTTTTAGTTCAAAAGTGCCCTGACGCGATCTTGTAGAGAATTTAGTTCGCTACCACTCTTCTTATTACACTTTTCTGCTATTTTGTTCAAATAACGGAGTTATGAACTCGTTTTGTTTTTTAAAATAGTTTTGGAGGAATATCTCCCTCAAATGACCTTTTAGGGCAAAAGTGCCCTGACGTTGTCTTGTAGAGAATTTAATTCGCTACAACTCTTCTTATTACATTTTTTTGCTATTTTGTTCAAATAACGGAGTTATGCACTCGTTTCGTTTTTTAAAATAGTTTTGGAGGAATATCTCCCTCAAATGACCTTTTAGTTCAAAAGTGCCCTGACGTTGTCTTGTAGAGAATTTAGTTCGTTACAACTCCTCTTATTACATTTTTTTGCTATTTTGTTCAAATAACGGAGTTATGCACTCGTTTCGTTTTTTAAAATAGTTTTGAACAAATATCTCCTTCAAATGACCTTTTAGGGCAAAAGTGCCCTGACGCTGTCTTGTAGAGAATTTAGTTCGCTACAACTGTTCTTATTACACTTTTTTGCTATTTGGTTCAAATAACGGAGTTATGCACTCGTTTCGTTTTTTAAAATAGTTTTGAAGGAATATCTCCTTCAAATGAACTTTTAGGGCAAAAGTGCCCTGACGCTGTCTTGTAGAGAATTTAGTTCGCTACAACTCTTCTTATTACACTTTTCTGCTATTTTGTTCAAATAACGGTCAATATTAATAAAGGATGTCGCAATACAGGAGTCATGGTTTAATCTAATATGCACTTTCTTTTATTTTACGTGTTTTTGAAAAAAGTTATATGTCTATGATACTACATTCATTTCATTTGACTCTATGATCATTATCGAAAGCGTGTTGGCATATACAGGGTGTCCCGCGAGGTAAGGGACATCTGTATAAGATTTGTGAAAGTCTCCAGTTCTTAAATGATTTTGGTGTTCTTTAATTCGTTTTTTTAAAGGTCTGGAGGTTTCACCTGGTCTGGATTGCATTCGCAAGGTTTTTTCCTGAGTTTGAGACGCGCCCGGCGGAGAGTGATTTCTTGCCTGCGTCTTTGGGCCCCAGATCTTTCCCAGGTAGGTTCCTGTAATTTAGTTTGATGTTTTCTTGGTTGCCTATACCCATCGTTGCTTTAGGATTTCCGAGCGGAGGTGTACTTTTTTAAAGTACGCGGGGAAGAATGGCCGCCGGAGCTTCCTAAGGGGCACGTCGTGATTCAGCATGGTTATCGAAGAAAAGTTGCGATGTTTACATCAACTCGTAAAACTTCACACCAAAATAGAGACACAGCTGACCAAGTCGAATTACAAAATGTAACATTCCCTGTATCCCAATTTTGTGGATTACACTTACTTACTATTTAGTAGAAGTTTGCATAAAAGTTAAGCTAAAAACATCAAATAGTTTGGAGAAAAAAATGAATTTTACATACGGCAGCATGCTATTAAATTAATTTTTACATGTCTTCTAAATCGGAAGTTAAAAATAAAACCCACACTGTAAAACAGCGGATTGTGTTATTAACAAAAAATCGTTGTATAACGACAAAAAATGTGCCGATGCGCTAAATGAAACTTCTAATTGTCACACACATACTACTCGAATGAGACGATAAGACCCACACATCATGGTAATGTGATTTTATTTTTAATTTATTTCTGCTGAATTTTATTATGTTAAATAATTAAGGTGAAAAACGCTAGCTGAGCGTAATACCTTATTATGTAAGTGGCAGTGGCACATAGAGTTTGTTTCTTTAACCGACCCATTGTAATGAGTTTTATGAGTACTAAAGTTTCAACTTACATGCAGTTGAACTATTTTTGGTGCATCTATACGAAGATGTCCAGCTCAAGATTCATAATTAAATAAAATAATTATTGAATTGCCAATGAAAAAATATTGGTATCTTTTATAAAGGAGTAATTTAAATACTCAAGAATTCAACAGGAAAAACAGTATGATTCAATGTTGGTAGGAGTATTAGCTCTCAAAGTAGTTGTTTCTGATTTTTCCCTTCTCAGTTGAGAAGTTCCTGATACAGAAAAAAGGTCTGTACATGTTGAGAGATATTTGTTTTAGTGCCACACAGCAATACTATTTGCTGTTATCGATGTTAGGGCGGTGCATGAATTTTTCTTAAGGGACAAACCAAAAATACTCGTTGAACGCTAAATTAGTAGCAGGCTGAAATGATTGTGTGTATGCTAAACCATATACATACGTTTATTAAGTTTTGAAAATTAGGTCTTTGAAGCAAATTGATACTAGAATTCTTTAAACTCGGATATAAAAAGGTCCATATGAAGTAGCTAAACTTGTCAACATTTTCAGGCAACGGAGATTCCTATTCCTGACAGCAACCGGTTATACGTTATCCTGGAAATTTGTGTATTAGTTGCTTTAATCGTTTACCTTAATTCCGTTTATAGGATCGTTTCATTACGATGTACAATAAGTTGTACAAATTTCTAGCAGACTGACTACGACTACTTTTTGAAACAAATATTGAACTGCTGATTAATTCAGAGTTACAAGTTACAAGCCCGATAAAGTCAAAATGCTCATAATTAAGTTATAAAAATGATTTACTTTTATTTGCTTAAATGAATTATCCTACAATAAGATAAATTTTGTTTTTTGTGCACATGAAAAAATGCGATATATAGGTACGTACCTAACCAATTGATTACGTAATTCTTTTCTTATGCCGCAGGCAGATGGTGATCACTTTGTTATTTAAGTCATCGCGGTACGAACGTTCACAAAAACTGCGTATGGATAAATATCATTGTAATTTCATTTTGACATGCAAATTTTTAGCATATGAGAATGATTAAGAAAAATGGCCATTGTTATTATAAAAGTTAAGAAGTGTACACTTTAGTTTTGTATTGTGATTTTTCATTGTATGAGTCGATGGATTAATTGAAGACTTTACTAAATAAAACTGGGCTAAATACTTATTGAACATTGACAAGTAAAGACTGTATTGCACGGTCAAGATGTCAAGATACTAGTAGCAAATTTTGAAACTTGAACACTTGTCATATTAGGTTATCAGAGAAATTTTTCCCAAAGGTTAATGAGTGCACCATGCTTAAAACCATGGAATTCGCTGGTTTAGCCAATTCGGAATAATATCTCAATGAGACCAGACATTGTTCAGTACAGACCGAGTAATTCATATAATGCAAAATGCAATTAAAGCATAATGTTCAAACAAAGTAACAATTATAATGTATAATAAAACTCCACATATTGAGCTGTGTACTTATTTTTACAAAACCCAAGGATTTTATTCTTTTATCTGCGTCTGAATTTTTATTGCGCAAATTCCGAAACTTCAAGAACAGATATTAGTTTAATTTTCCGTGGATGTTAAAAAATGGTTAATTAAATGATTGAATTTAAGCATGTTTAATATTTTTCTTTTGTAGGCGCCTACCTATAATTATGTATAAAGATAAACCACTGATGGTTAAAAAGAGAGTATATTTTTGTCTGTACAATAATGCGGTAATAGACGTATTACCTTAGGCATATAAGTTGTTTATGCATTTTTGCGAGGAAAGCAACTAATTCGCGAGCGATGAAAAATGAATGTGTCGCTGCGCGCATAAATAAATGACTAATTTAAATAGTCCGAGTTAGGAAGACGGTTTACATTATGTGGATATTGATTTTCATTACATGATTTTTGAATCAACCGAATCATTCCCAATACACGCATATTTATATACCGAATGCTACGTTTCACCAGTTTCGGGTACCAGTAGTACCCCAAACACAACAAAGGGTTGAAACATCAGAAGTGAATTCTGCTGGCGCATCTTCTGGAGGTGCGTTTGGACCACAAACTTATGGGACCACCTGAATCCCACGCAAGTCAGGTTGTCCGCAATCCGGCACTGTGCCCTAATCCGGATAACCAGGCGCAAGTGCGAGCAGGGGGGCCCATTAATCCTCAAACTAGAGATGATCTAGAGCAAGCGGTAGCACAGCCGTTTGTTGCTCAGTTAGAGCCTTTTGGAAATATAGGGAAGAATATTCCATATTCTGCTTATCAGCAGCAATAAGAAAGATGTCAAGATACTACTTATTACCTATTCTGATTTTTATACTATTTGGAAAATAGTAAGACAATACATGGTATATTATGAATTATACCACACGAAATAAAGAGTTACAAAAATACATGAGCTCCTGGACTAAAACAAAAGCGAACATCGCTGCTTATTTCTACTTCGTCCGGCTGATAATCTTAATGATGGCAAACTTTAGCCTTGATTCAGCTTTGTAAGGCAAAGTGAAATCAAGACAAACAATGCAAATTTGTGGTAATGCAATAATTAGAGTTTTTTTTTAATACGCCAGAAAGGATTTAAGTTGATCATTTAATACCTACTTGCATTTACATACTAATGGCATATTTTTATTTTTACAGAAATCAATGAGGGAAAAGCATTTGATTGAGGACATTATATCCAATTTTTGATAAAACAAACTTCTCCAAAAGGATTTCAAGTTGATTAGAAACGGTTAATGTTTCTGTATTTTTTGAAACAGGCAAATACGTTCTATTTTCCATAAAATGAAAACTAGAGCGTCTTATACTTACGGAGTTCAAACTTTTTAGTTTCAGGACCGGATTCCTGTTGATTTTAACATGTCAATTAACTTTATAAAGTGATACGTAACACTGCATGCAGAGTATACTTTGGATATAAGTATATTAAGCCTTAATGAACACAGATTAACCTTTGTTCCTATTTTTATTTCATGTAAACGCACACATGAGAGTCAACAAGCCAGATCGAAATAATAACACACGTTGATCCTGCTCTGCTGAAGACATTTAATTTCTTCCACGACTGTTGACGTTGGTATACAACATAGTCCACACGCAATACCAACACGTCATTGGACTTTTACCCACGTCACATCCATCAATTTGATGCAAGTAATAAGGAATACGTAACATTATATTGGCATTTAGTTATGCGCAGTGAACATCTTCGTGGTAAGAGTGAACTATTCTCGGCTTAACAATAATGTGCTCTGTGTTGCGCTATTAAACTTTGTTAAATTTAAGAAATTATTTAGATGGAAGCGATGTAAGGCAAATGGAGTAAAGTATTTTACGCACATTCAATAATTGGTGTTATCAAAGCCTAGATACTTCTTTCTTTATAAATCTACTCCATTATCCTTTTCTGGGTTTATTAGTGTTAGTAAGTTATTTATGTTAATCATAAGCAATACTATGCTTTAATCATAATGTACTTAATAGTACCGTAACTTATCGATTGTTCTAATGGTTTTTATGTACGTCAATCTGAAATTTTGGTTTAATTGTATAATACTGTTACAAGTTAGATATTTTTTCAAGATGGTTGTTTTTAAGGAGAGTATATAGTGTCCTTTGTTTTAAAACTGGGGACCAGTTTTTCTGGGGCGGAGGCATATGTCACGAATGGAAAATCCGTTAATTCAAAAGATGGACTTATTAACTTAAAAAACATAAGAGTATTCGAGGATTGCGAAATATTAAGCGCACGAGGCAAGGTCGCACCATGATGCACCGAGTGTATCATGCACCGGGTGCACCATATCGGTGATGAGTCACCACCACCTGCTTTACAGAAATGTGAAAAACAAGCGAGAATAACAAACTACGTCAGCCGATCAATCGGGTATAAAAAACGCCGATTTTAGCAGTAGAGGAAGAGTGTGAACCAATCGACAGTAGTGCGACCAGCTGAACCAGGAAGTCGAGATGTCGACTCTCCTCGGAAAAGAAGATCAAGTTAAGTAGTCCATTCTCCAGAACTGTTCCAACACGAAAGTGACTAAGCCAGCCGCCAGAAAATGATAAGCCCTTAGCGTAAGTACAATTGTTGAATTGTTAACTTTTATGTGTTAGTTTGCGGCTGTATGGTACCGATCCACTTCTAAATGTTTGGTTAATAGATTTAAGTGTTTAACAGAAACCTCAGTGTTTGATTCCATCCCGGCACGACGTTTATCGTCGTGAGTCAGTTTAATTGATGAACCCAGAAGGGCTCATAAATTAAACGTGACATAGTAGTGGAGGCGCCGGTCTGTTTTGAGATGGATGAAAAACAATAGTTGAGTTTTTTATTTTTATTTTATCTTTTGGGGTATGATACAGATTGAGGAAAATAATGTGTGGGCTATAAAAGAAATTTTAGGTATTATTATCTTTTGGCTAGGGATAGTAACGTTGATTTATTTAGTGATTTTTTGGGGATTACCTTTGCTATTAAAGCGGTCATTTGATAAAATTTTGTTTTAATATGGGTGGTACATCTTCAAAGGAGGAAGAAATTTTTATCTATCAAGCAGGAAACAGTGGAGGATTATCAAATAATTCGGGAAAAGATAATTCATGGTCAGCTAAGGATGAAAAACACTGTTAAAAAAAAAGTGAATTTTTGAACTAAAAAAAATAATTTTGATTTTTCTCATCGTGAGTGAAAATTACCTCTTTAAAACAAAAATATAATTTTTCTTTTCGCATAATTAATTTTGTCCTACATTGTCATTTTAAATATTTGTTTGCTAAATTGTTAAAAGCATGTCAGTATTACTGAAACGATCGTGTTTGATCGTGTCTTATGTTAAAAAGTCAAGAAATTAATGGCTAATATAACTTTACGTACAGCACTGGCCGAACAAAAAGCCCCGGCCATCCCTAAATTTACGTGTCCACCTACGTTTAATCTATCAAGTGATTGCCCCATTACATCTTTAAATAAATATGAAAAGTCCGCAAGATTAAACAACTGGACTTATTCTTTAAAGATTTCATATTTTAATAATTATTTGGACGGACCAGCACAGGTTTGGTATCAAAAATATGTAAATGATCCAAAAAATGTTTTGAATACTTGGGCAATAATTCGAACAGATTTTCTAAAAGAATTCGCAGGTGACCAGCCATTTCCTAAACTGAAATTTAGATTAAACACGCGTAAACATCGGGACAATGAAGACATTAAAACTTATTATTATGACTTACGTACTTTGGTAAATGAAATTAACCCGGACATGTCTTTTGAAACTTTTAGAGATTATTTTGAAAACGGTTTAAATCCGTCGTGTTTTGAAATGTATTATTTGCTAAGCTCTAATAATAAAAATTTGAGTGATTTAAACCAACTAGTCTTGAAAATAAGTGATATTAAAGAGCGTGTGTTATTTAATCAAATGAATCGGCAAAGTAAATTTTACATTTCGGACGGAATGAATTTTCGGTCTCGTAATGATCGGTTGAAAAACAAATTTGACAAATACGGTACTAATCGTACTTGGCCAAATAAGTATTGTAAAAATTGTGAATTTCAGTCCAACAATTATTGTGGAAATAATAATTACAAAGGGACCAAGTTAAACAAAAATGATTTTTACTATCGAAATGTGTCACAAGAAAAGCAAAATTATTCTAGGCTTGATCAAAATCGAGGTATAAGAAATAGTAATACCAGAAATAATTATTCATCAAAATGTAAAAATTTTAATCGAGGTAGCAACAAGTTTTACAATTTTGGACAAAATAAGAATGTTTCTACACATCAATGTCCTAGTAACTCAATGTTAAGTGTCGATGAAGTTGCTCTAAACTTAACAAACAGTAAAGATAGCAATTTATTGTCAATCAAAGCTTCAATAAATAACGAAGACAATTTGTTTGATGTAATTTTAGACACAGGATGTGCACCAAATTTAATTGATTTAAATCTTATAACTAATATGTCTTTATCATCAGAGAAAATCCAATTAACTTCAGTAGGAGGTTATACTGTTAACCCAGTTGGTACTTCGAAAGTAACTCTAAAAATTAACAACATAAAGTTGGATATTGAAGCATTAGTAGTGAAAAATCTTTCTAAACCTTTAATTTTGGGACATAATTTTTTATCGAATTTTAACGCAATGATTAATTACAATAAAAATATTTTGAGTTTTTCAACAAACAACAACGATGAAGTAACAGTTAATCTCAAACGACCTGATTTAGATGTTACATCTAAAAACCAAGTTCAGAAAGAGTATCTAATGGGTGTAGAAATTTCTGACGTCGAAAAAACAGTAAAACCTGTAATAAAATTGAAAGTTGCTCGAAAGTATATTGTAAAACCAAATACGCAAATAACGTTAAGATTGAAAACCGCGAATAATGTGCCTGATTTAACGAAATGTAATTTTATTAAAAGAGACAGTTATTTATGTCCAAGAAATCTGTGTGTAGGCACACCATTTTTGCAAAATGGGCACAATTTATACATTAAAATTGTCAATAAGGGATTTAGAACAGTTCCTATTTTAAAGCATTCTGTTATAGGTAAATTCGACGTTAATGAATCAATCAATACAAATACGACAAAGGATTCAATGTTTTGCATTTCAGAAAAACGCAAATCAAAAACTGCTAATAAGTTTCAGTCCGATTTTCCTATTCAACCGAAAATGTTACATCCTAATTTACAGACAGGTAACATAAATGAAATCGATAATATTGATTATCGAAGAAAAGTTGCGATGTTTAAATCAACTCGTAAAACTTCAGACCAAAATAGAGACACGGCTGACCAAGTCGAATTAAAAAATGTAACATTTCCAGTATACCAATTTTGTGGATTACAATATTCAAAGCAAAATGTGTGCTTTTAGCATTTCTGTTTAGTGAATTTTAATGTTTTTTTTTTCTAAATGCACATGATAATTTACCTACATGGAATAACAAGTCGAAATTTTGTATTGGCTAAGAATAATTAAATTTGATTTTACTATGAAAAAAATTACAACTGATTTAAAAAGTGACTCAAGTTTTTTTTTAATACAAATGGAAAATCATACATTATTAACACATTCAACACACATACTACTCGAATGAGACGATAAGACCCACACATCATGATAATGTGATTTTATTTTTTATTTATTTCTGCTGAATTTTATTATGTTAAATAATTAAGGTGAAAAACGCTAGCTGAGCGTAATACCTTATTAAGTAAGTGGCACATAGAGTTTGTTTCTTTAACCGACCCATTGTAATGAGTTTTATGAGTACTAAAGTTTCAACTTACATGCAGTTGAACTATTTTTGGTGCATCTGTACGAAGATGTCCAGCTCAAGATTCATAATTAAATGAAATAATTATTGAATTGCCAATGAAAAAATATTGGTATATTTTATAAAGGAGTAATTTAAATACTCAAGAATTCAACAGGAAAAACAGTATAATTCAATGTTGGTAGGAGTATTAGCTCTCGAAGTAGTTGTTTCTGATTTTTCCCTGCTCAGTTGAGAAGTTTCTGATACAGAAAGGTCTGTACATGTTGAGAAATATTTGTTTTAGTGCCACACAGCAATACTGTTTGCTGTTATCGATGTTAGGGCGGTGCATGAATTTTTCTTAAGGAACAAACCAAAAATACTCGTTGAATGCAAAATTAGTAGCAGGCTGAAATGGTTGTGTGTATGCTAAACCTTATACATACGTTTATTAAGTTTTGAAAATGGGGTCTTTGAAGCAAATTGATACTAGACTTCTTTAAACTAGGATATAAAAGGTCCATATGAAGTAGCTAAACTTGTCAACATTTTCAGGCAACGGAGATTCCTATTCCTGACAGCAACCGGTTATACGTTATCCTGGAAATTTGTGTATTAGTTGCTTTAATCGTTTACCTTAATTCCGTTTATAGGATCGTCTCATTACGATGTACAATAAGTTGTACAAATTTCTAGCAGACTGACTACGACTACTTTTTGAAACAAATATTGAACTGCTGAATAATTCAGAGTTACAAGTTACAAGCCCGATACAGTCAAAATGCTCATAATTAAGTTATAAAAATGATTTACTTTTATTTGCTTAAATGAATTATCCTACAGTAGGATATATTTCGTTTTTGTGCACATGAAAAAATGCGATATATAGGTACGCAACGTACCTAACCAATTGATTAGATAATTCTTTTCTTATGCCGCAGGCAAATGGTGATCACTTTGTTATTTAAGTCATCGTGGTACGATCGTTTACTAAAACTGCGTATGGATAAATATCATTGTAATTTCATTTTGACATGCAAATTTTTAGCATATGAGAATAATTAAGAAAAATGGCCATTGTTATTATAAAAGTTAAGAGTGTACACTTGAGTTTTGTATCGTGATTTTTCATTGTATGAGTAAATGGATTAATTGAAGACTTTACTAAATAAAACTGGGCTAAATAATTATTGAACATTGACAAGTAAAGACTGTATTGCACGGTCAAGATATCAAGATACTAGTAGCAAATTTTGAAACTTGAACACTTGTCATATTAGGTTATCAGAGAATTTTTTCCCAAAGGTTAAGTTGAGTGCACCATGCTTAAAACCATGGAATTCGCTGGTTAACCAATTCGGAATAATATCTCAATGAGACCATGTAGGTACCTACCAACGAATAAAGATAAATATATGAAAAAATTAATATTGTCGGTGTAATAATCACCTTGAACATACAGTTGTTTATGCATTTTTGCGAGGAACGCAACTAATTCGCGAGCGATGAGAAATGAATGTGTCGCTGCGCGAATAAATAAATGACTAATTTAAATAGTCCGAGTTAGGAAGACGGTTTACATTATGTGCATATTGATTTTCATTACGTGATTTTTGAATCAACCGAATCATTCCCAATACACGCATATTTATATACCGAATGCTACGTTTCACCAGTGTCGGGTACCAGTAGTACCCCAAACACAACAAAGGGTTGAAACATCAGAAGCGAATTCTGCTGGCGCATCTTCTGGAGGTGCGTTTGGACCACAAACTTATGGGACCACCTGAATCCCACGCAAGTCAGGTTGTCCGCAATCCGGCACTGTGCCCAAATCCGGATAACCAGGCGCAAGTGCGAGCAGGGGGGCCCATTAATCCTCAAACTAGAGATGATCTAGAGCAAGCGGTAGCACAGCCGTTTGTTGCTCAGTTAGAGCCTTTTGGAAATATAGGGAAGAATATTCTATATTCTGCTTATCAGCAGCAATAAGGTCTACTTATCGATTATTCTTATTGGAAATTGTACATTAACGAGGATAATCTAGTCATGAAATTAGTCCAATTATTTTTTAGCGCTATGAACTAATAAGGTGCGATAAAAAATGTCTCGCTGAGGAGGCGAATATTCCTGACACGACGCTCCGACAATCATGTTGGTTGATGACGAACGACTAACATAACAAATAAAATAATGATTACAGTAAACGACCGTTTAAGTTGTTTACATGACTAATTTTGTTCGCGCGGTATATACACGGGAAATTACATCCCAATCCTTGCTTTACAGCATTAAGGAAATTTCACACGTTCCATTTTTTATTTTTTAGGAATGGAAAATGGATCGTACATACTAACACATAAATAAGAGTTAAAATGATGCTAAAATTATTTTGTTATAACATGATATTATATATTAAGCCTTAAGTAGCACATATTAACCTTTGTTCTTATATTTCATGTAACACTGAGGACTATATGAGAATGAAGCCAAAGCAGACTATGATGAGCCATTATTGTTGATGGGCCTGTACGTTGATGCTAAGGTCCAAGCTAGCCGAATTATCGATTGAATAATCGACCCAGACCACAAACATTTATGGAACATTGATCATAATGGTGTTCAGTGATGTGAGATGCGAAGTTTGGCTCATAGGACTAAGCCTCTATTGAACTTTTCTCAGTGTTGCAGTATTTTTGTTGTTCTGCCATTGCCAGAACCGAATAGATTTAGGGTAAATAAAAGTGTATAATGTTGTTTATGTATAGTTACTGGAAAGGAAAGATTTTGTTAGGTTTCTTGTTAGAATAGGTACTAACTTATTATTAAGAAATGATTGTAACCAGTGTCCTTGGACAAACTTAACTGAGTACTATGGAATACTCACATATGTAAACCTGCTAACCATTTATGATAATGCCTTCGTATGTACACATATAACTTTTAAATTTGTGTTAGGCTAACGATATATTTTTACTATTGTTAAAATTTTTAATTATTGTTCATATAAAACTGGGGACCAGTTTTTCTGGGGCGGAGGCATATGTCACGAATGGAAAATCCATTAATTCAAAAGATGGACTTATTCACTTAAAAACATAAGAATATTCGAGGATTGCGAAATATTAAGCGCACGAGGCAAGGTCGCACCATGATGCACCGAGTGCATCATATCGGTGATAAGTCACCACCACCTGCTTTGCAGGAATATGAAAAATAGGCGACGAACAATAACAAACTACGTCAGCCGATCAATCGGGTATAAAACACGCCGATTTCAGCAGTATAGATGAGTGTGAACCAATCGACAGTAGTGCGACCAGCTGAACCAGGAAGTCGAGATGTCGACTCTCCTCGGTCAAGAAGATCAAATTAAGTAGTCCATTCTCCAAAGTTGTTCCAACACGAAAGTGGGTCTCATTAGGGCCGACGACTGTACGTCTCTTTTTAACTTGTGCTGCAAGGGTTTACTATTTAAACGTGACAATATTGTGCACCCGAGCACCCACTGTGACGTCATGCGGCGTATCGCTTTGAGGAAACGAGTTCCGCTTGCAGAGCCATCCTGGATATCTTGTCATGTCAACTAAAATTTCCACATGTCGGCTGCTGGCCCAGGTAAGATTTCAGGGGAAATTCAATACCTAACCTATGAAGCCCTGCCTTTTTTAAGGGTGGTTTAAGTAGTTTAGTTTGGTTGAAGTTAATCAGGCCTATCTTACAGATCTGTATCTGGTATATGATGAATACTTCACTAGTTTTGCATGTGGATGAAAAAGCATAACTTTAATGAAGAAAGTGACCTACTCGAGGAGCAAATTACCCACTAAGAAGACTACATAATAATAATAATAATAATAATCTTTATTTTCAAGTAATGTTTTACAAACATGAGATGAAAATGACGTCATAAATAAACTGTACACGACACAAATTTACAACTGGTTACATAGGTCTTCTAAGCTATATGGCTCCAATTCTACCAGGTACTGTTTTAACCGTTTTTTAAACACTTTAAAAACCTTAATTTTTTTTAACTGTGATGGTAGTACATTAAATAATTTTAAGCACATATACTGTGGACACTTTTCTGTAAGCTTGAGTCTGTGAGCCGGATAGAGGACTTCTAATCGTCTGGTTTCATACTTATTTTGGAATTGTATGTCAAAACGATCCTTATGCTTAATGTAAAATAGGAGACATTCATAAACATAAATTGCATGTACTGTCATTATACCCAGACTCCTAAACTCACCCCTACAGCTTTCCAGGAAATTTTTTTTCTTAATTATTCTTACAGCACGTTTTGTGCTACAAAAACGCTCTGTATCAGTGAATGTCGTCCCCAAAAAATTATACCATACTTCATAACAGACTCAAAGTTTGCCAGGTACACCATTTTCAGTATTTTCTCTTCCATGTATTTGCCAATGACCCGCATACCATAACAAACTGAATTTAGTTTTTTAACAGTGTCGTTTATATGGACTGACCAATCTAAAAATTCATTAATGTAAATATCTAGAAATTTTACACTTTCGGATACGGTGATGTTTGCATCATTTATTTTAAAAGTTTCTGGTTTAGCGGTTGTCGATTGTTTGGTTCTGAAAACAATGGCATTTGTTTTTTCTTTGTTCAGAATAAGTTTGTTTTTTGAAAACCAGTCGCCAGTCGCTTCAAAGAAAATTCTTGATTTCAAAATTGCGCTATCCAAATGTTTACACCCTGTAAGCAAGTTAGTGTCGTCTGCAAAATTTACAATGTATTGAGAGGGATCTCCAATTATGGAAGACAGATCATTAACAAACACTATAAACAGAAGTGGCCCCAAAATACTACCCTGCGCTATTCCTGTATCGTTCTGCAAAATAGCGGAACGTTCCGTTATTCCATTTTTAGTTACGCTTATACATTGTTTTCTGTTTGTTAAATAACTACTCAGCCAATTCTTTGCGTTGCCCCTAATACCATACAGTTCCAGTTTCTCAATAAGTATACGTCTATTCAAACAATCATAAGCCTTAGATAGATCAAGGAACATGCCAATTGCAAGCTCACCTTTTTCTAGGTAACTTAATATGCGCCCTATAAATTCGAAAACAGCCGTTTGAGTTGATCTATCTCTAATAAAGCCGTGTTGACAATTACTGAAAGCATTACATTCACCCAAAAAGCCAATCAATCTAGTATTCATTGCAAATTCAAAGATTTTCGAAAAACTAGGTAACAAACTTATAGGCCTGTAACTGTCTAGATTTTCAGGATCGCCCCTCTTATATAAGTGTTTTATCAATGCAATTTTGAGGTTGTCTGGAAAAATTCCAGCACTGAACGAGTTATTTATTAAATATGACAATACGTTTTTTAGGACAGGTGTTGGCAGTTTTACTATGCTTGTAGGAAGGTCATCTATCCCGCTACTATGTTTATTTTTTAGCTTGTTGGCAATTTCCTCAATCTCATCCGGACACACCGGTTTTAAAAACATTGTTCTTATATTACTATTGATATTACATGAAAATGGAATGTCCCGCAGGCTCCTTACAAGGTTTGGAGCTACGTCTAAAAGGTGGTGATTATACAAATTTCCTATGTCCCCAGAACGTCCCGAGATTTTTATCTCTGCAAGGTTGGATTTTCCACCAGTTATGTCACAGATTGACCATATGCATTTTGTTTTATTGTCCGCTTTTTAAATGCGATCTTCATAACTTTTTCTACGGGTTGTTTTTAACGTTATGTCATACGCCCTTTTTGCTTCGTTGTATCTTTGTCTATAGTTATTGTCAAACCTGGAGAGCATAAGTAGATTATCCAGCTTGCGTTTGCATTCCAGCAAAAGAGGATCGGGGGGTGGCCTTTTACTTGACTTTGATTGTTTATGTATAAGTTTTCGGGGAAAGTGTTGGTTAAATAGACCTACAACAATGTCTGCAAAGACACTCCACTGTTCATTTACATTACATTTTTCTACATTATACACATCTAACCAGTCTTGTTCTTTTAGACTGTCCAAAAAGTTGAGTTTACTTATATCCGAAAATATTCTGGAGTATACCGGCGGTTCTTTAACATCTATCAGAAACTCAATTCTCTGGGCAGTATGGTCAGATACAAAGCTTTCAAAGACGTCAGCTCTCCAAAAACCTGCACTCGAAAAGATGTTATCAATACAAGTAGCACTACGTCCGAATATTCTAGTGTTTTCAAAAATTGTCTGATTTACATCAAAAGATCTCAGCAGTGACAAATAAAAGTTCTACATTAAAATCGCCTGCAATAACTATTAGTTTGTTTTGTGAAAAAATTGTTGTTAACATAAGCTCTATTTTATCTAAGAAGAGAGATATGTCTTCCGAAGGCGGCCTATATATACAAACAACAGTCATCAGTAAATGCCCAAATTTACCGTCTATAGCTACACACTCAAATATTCCGCTCGCGGACATTTCTTTAATTTCCACTCTTTCCTTGCAATTACACTTTTTTCTGATGTACAATGCAGATCCGCCGTGCTTACCCTCTTCCCTGCAAAAGCTTGATACTAATTTTAACCCATCTATCACATACTTATCCAGCTGGTCACGAGTTTTCCAGTGTTCAGTAAAACACAAGACGTTGCAGTTAGGGTTGCTGCTTATCATATCATTTATTTTATCTATAGAGTTTCCAATGGATTGTATGTTTTGGTGAATGATGGTCATAACCTTACTGCTACATGTGTCACTGGGTTCCTCTTCATCATATGATGATGGTGTAAGTCTCGATTGAAGACTGCCTTTTGCCTGTACATTTAGTTCCAAATTGCTTTTGTTTTGCTCTCTTGATTTTGTTCTTTGTTTGTTCATAAAAAATTGCCACCATAATTTACCTGGTTCCTATACTGTTTGAGTTTTTTTTGATAAATTGGGCATTGGTAATCTCATGCTGTATGTTTAGTGTCTTCCGGGTCAAATTTCATTTTTTTGCAGTTGATACAGTCTAGGGATTCTTGAGTACATTCCTTTCCAGAATGCTCTTTTCCACATCGATAACAGCATGATTTATCTTTACAATATTTTGCTATGTGCCCAAAACCACAGCAGTTCATACAAAAGGCCAGATTGAGGTGTTCTTGTACATAGACTTTCATAAGATCAAAGCATAGGGTTTGTTTTTTTAAGAACCATTTGGCAATATCTGGTGGAGCTTCCAAAATCCAGTTCTCTTTTGATGGGTTACGGCAATTCTTTTTTGCTACTACTTTTATATGATTGGCAATGTCAGTTCTCTCCAGTTCATCTTCTATCTCACTATTTAATCTTAGAAGTTCGTTTACAAATTCACCGTTTTCTTTTAAAGTGATTTAACACAAATATTCACTTTCATAGCACCTTGTATAAACAGTGACAACGACATGTTATGATGGATGTCGCCCATAAATTACGTCTTCGAATATGGTAAGACCGTTTTTAAAAAATACAAATTACAAACTAGTACAGAAGTATAATGATAATGTTACATTAAAGCACTTAATAATAATAATGATGCAATACGCGATGACACTGGTTTTGTTCACTGGTTGCATACTCAGCATCTGTCCTGGTCTATGGAGGTGGTACAACCTCGTGACTTAACTCCTCCATCCCTTAAATTCAACTGTACCATTGAGGGAAGTTGGATTGGCTGATGCTCAAGGGTGACTTCTATTTCTTGTTTCTTCTTGCAGAGGGCTTGGCCGAATTTCTTGTAGCCATAATACGCAATCCCTGCTACTGCAAAAACATACATTAAAATAGTCCAGATAGATGGATTGTTGGAAATGTCAATGGACATTATTTGGGCAGGTTTCGAAGATCGTATTTGACCTTGAAGATCTTGAAGTCCGTCTAACTTGATATCGTCTAGCTTGAAGTCAATTTCCATGGAGAGAATGAAGCTTGGCAACTCATTATTGTCCGGGAAAAATATGGGCTGTATACTAGCGTTGACTGCCTTCTGGTCGTTGAAAATTGTTCGGTCGTTCATCATGATTTGACAACCCTTGGGAATTTCGGCGATGTAAGTACCAATCAAATTCAATGTTTCCATTTGTGTTGGGCATTGTAGTTTGATTAGTTGCTTTTTAGGACTTATCAGCAACCACTTGTCAGAATTCGATATTTGATTGATCACTGGATCGTTGAGCTGGATATCGATTGGTTGACAGGCAGTACTTTCTTTAATTTGCGATAGTAGGCACACAGCGCAAGGACTTTCTTCATGGATTTCCTTTAAATCTTTGTTAGCACATAAATATAATTGTGCTGTGATCTCATGGCAAGCTTTATTTCGATATGTATAGTGCAATTTTGATTTAATTAAAAATCTATTTCGCGGTATTATCGCCTTGAACTGACTCTCTTTGAAAATTGGTGCAGAGTATAGATGAAAAAGTTCAAATTTTTCATTTAGAAGTTATAGGAACATGCAACAAATACGTCACTCTATTATTCAAGATAAAGCATTCTATATCTATGAAATTAAGGAATAAATTGATGTTATAGAGTTCCGGTTTTAACGGCATTTGATCGGTGCCTATGCGATTTTCTAGAGCTTTCAGCTCTTTAAACAAGTCTTCGGTTTTTATTATGCTTGGATGTATTGTTCTTAGTTTGCAAAAAGTAATTGAATTCTCTATATCTTGTAATAATGAATCTACAAAAGTATAAAGTTCAATGATTTCAATTAAAGAATTCCAGATATAGTTAGAATTCTCTGTATAAGTAGTTTTTTGCACAATCCAGGAGATTTGTTTGATTTTAGGCTCTAAGACTTTTTCGTGTTTGGCAACCTGATTGATGGTCTCATTGAATTTAGAGACAATTTCCAGAGAAATTGAAATTTGTTTAGACATACTTTCTGTTAAACTTTTTTGATTGGTTTGCATTTCTCTGATAATTTTGTCGTATCTTTCACCATCGGACGCGTCTAGATTACCGCTTATGGCTTTGAAGACTGAACCTAACATATTAATTAAGCCTCTTTTCATCCTATTAGGATGAGGAATTATTTCCTTAATTTTGTCTTCAACTCTATTTTGAGTGATTGCCAATAACTGAATATAAATAGCGTTGTCGGCCAAATATTCACCGTGAACTTTTAAAATGTTCGTAATATTTGATGCTTTTAAATGCAGCTTATTTATTTCACTAATTAAAGGATTTAGGTCATAAAAATGGATTAGAGTGTATTTGTAATCAATTAATTTTGCTTGTCCTAATTTTATAGGAATTAACCCAACATTGTCAGTTAATTCTCGTAGGGCAACCTTATGCTGTAATCCGATACTGCTACGAAGCAAAATGCTGCTGGCGACCAGCCTGAAAGTAAAAATATAACTTCTGTACACCTATAATGATATTTTGTTAACTACTAAGTTAAAAACTTAATTATATACTAAAATCTAAAGTTAACTAATATTTGCAATGATAGTATTTAATCAAAGCTGTATGTGTTTCGTAAAGGTCTCTTTACGTTTGCCATATGGATTTTTCCATGGGCATTAGTCATAATAGTTTTACGTTTTTTGTTAACCCTGGTAATTTTTTCTGGCTTTGTAAACTTTTCAGCTAGTTTTTGTCTAGTATGCTTTTTTAAGTAGACATTTTGACCAGCTTTAAACAAGTCGGGATTCTCACGGTTCTGATTAATTTTGCTGACACGTTTTTCCTTACTTTGTGCAAGTTTCTCGTTAATCGTGGAATATAAGAGTTTTGTTTGTTCTTTATGGTTTGTAATATAATCCGATAGCAACAGTTGTTCTAAGTTTACATCAAACGGGTCATTGTCAGTAATATGACCGTTGATGATATCAATCGGTTTCATCTTGGTTGCGGAGTGAATTGAATGGTTATAAGCCATAATTGAATAAGTCATTTTTTGGTTAATACTTGAATTATTGAAATTTTGAGGATTCAATAGCTTTACATGTTCGCTAATCGTTGAATGTAATCTTTCAATATTTCCATTAGATTGAGGATGGTGTGGCGAAATTAAATGAATTTTGACTTTATGCAATTGCAGCAATTCAGTGACAACAGAATTTTTAAACTCAGTCCCGTTATCCAAAATTATCTGTTTTGGAACTCCGTGATGAGAGAAAAACATTAATAGGTTATCAACAATTTCTGTTGCCGCTAAAGATTTGAGAGGGTACGCTTGCGCGTATTTCGAAAAACTATCCAAAATAGTTAAAAATTTTGATTGTTCTAATGTGTACGTGTCCATATGTACTATTTCGAACGGCTTTGTCGCAGTTGGGGTGACATTCATTTCAATATTGACGGGATGTCTGTCATATTTTGTTCTGATACAAATATCACATTGATTGATATACGTTTGGATTGATTGTTTTTGATTAGGCCAGTAATACTTTTCTTTAATTCTTGAAAGAGTTTCATCAATTCCTCGATGGTTACTTTTACCTTGGTGGTAGCTTTCAATTATCTCTTCAATGTCCCCTTTATTTGTGACGTCAAGAAGTTTCTTTAAACACCTTTTTAGATTTAATGAAGGCCACCTAAAGTATCTTCTTACAACTTCACAAAACTCTTCGTATACACCCTGTTCCTCAAAGTATATGTGATATTGTTTTTCAGGAACTATGTTTTCTTTAATAAACTTTAAGATATCATCGAAGTTATTTTGACTAAGTTGAACTATCAATCGGCGTTTCTTTTCGAATAGTAGTGTTAATTTTGGTTTTGCCCGTGAATGTAAAACTTTAGAAATAATTACCTGGTTTGCACCGTAATTGACTGGTATATCGATGATTGGTATTCCTACAATTGGGTCTTGATCATTTGTCTGAATTGTATCACTGTCGTCCTGTTCGTTGGGGTTCTTCGTTGTCAGTATGAACAAACATTGAAGCTTTGTCTATATTCTCATTTGCCTGTTCTCGTGACGTCGAAGGTCGTTGTAATATTGATTCCTGTCTTGTTTCTCTCTCTAATTCTCTATTAAATTCTTCCATATATTCTTTTAGAGAAAACTCTTGATCTTCTTTTGTATGCAACTCAATGCGTGACAGTGCATCAGCATTTGTATTTCTTCTTCTTCTTGTCATGCTATCCGTTAACGGATGTTTGCGACTACATTCTTCATTTCATCCCTGTTCCCAGCGGTGTGAATCAGTGTCTGTATGTTGTGCATTCCCGTCCAATGTCTAATATTCCGTAGCCAAGACATCTTTTTCCTTCCTACTCCTCTCCGACCCTCTATCTTACCCTCAATTATCAATTGCAAGTATTTATATTTTTCGTTCCTCATGACGTGCCCTAGGTATGCAGTTTTCCTCTTTTTGATGGTGGTGAACAACTCTCGCTCTTTGTTTACAGATGCTAGCACATCTTCATTTGTTATTCTTGCTGTCCAGGGTATTTTGAGGATTCTGCGGTACAACCACATCTCGAACGCTTCTAATTTGTTGATGGTGTTTACTTTGAGGGTCCAACCTTCCATCCCATAAAGAAGCACCGACCAGACGTAGCACTTCAGGAATCTTAGTCTCAAATCAAGATCGAAGTCCGAGCAAGTGAACACTCTTTTTAGTTTAAAGAATGCTTCCCGCGCTTGTTCAATGCGGCATTTAATTTCCAAGTCAGATGTCCAGTCCTCAGACAACCACACTCCCAAATACTTAAATTTATTAACCCTTTCTATGCGCATCGTGTTGAACGTTATCTCGGAGTCTTCAAAGGCATTCATATCTTTTGTGATCACTAAAAACTTTGTTTTCTTGGTGTTTATGTTGAGACCCACCGATCTACTGTGTTCTCCTACGATGTTGACTAGTCGTTGTAAGTCCTGCATATTATCAGTGATCAGCACTGTGTCGTCGGCATAGCGGATGTTGTTGATCCACATCCCGTTAACCTTAATACCGATCTCTTTCTCTTCCAAAGCTTCACGAAAAACCGCTTCGGAGTACAAGTTAAACAGTAGCGGGGACAGAACACATCCCTGTCGCACTCCTTTCCGAATCTGTACGTTGTTAGACAAGTCGCCATCCAATTTAATCTGTGCAGTCTGGTTCCAATATAAATTTTCGATGCATCTGATATCCTTTTGATCTATATCAAGGTTTCTCAGGAGTTGCATTAGTCTATGATGTTCGACTCGATCAAATGCTTTTTCGTAGTCCACAAAGCACAGGCAGATGTCTTTTTTGACGTCACAACAGTTCTGGATAAGCACTTGTGTAGCCACCATCGCCTCTCTTGTGCCCATTCCCTCTCTGAACCCAAACTGTGAATCACTAATATCTCTTTCGCACTTTTTATAAATTCTTTGGTGGATTATTTTTAGGAATATTTTTAGGGCATGGCTCATCAAGCTGATGAGTCGGTGGTCTTCGCATTTTCTTGCGTTGGTTTTTTTGGGCAAGGGTATGAAGGTGGAGTTCAGCCATTGTTGTGGGTATTGTCCTGTTTCATAGATGATGTTAAATATCTTTTGTAGAGCTTCAATGCTTGTTTCATCCAAAATTTTCAAAATCTCTGACGGAATCTCATCGGGCCCGGTGGCCTTGTTGTTCTTCGAGCTACGAATTGCTTTCTCTATTTCCGCTTTTAAAATCGGTGGTCCCGTCAACTGCCTATTATTTTCACTCCCAACCGAGGGTCTGTCTTGGTGAAAAAGTTGTTCTATATATTTTTCCCAAATTTTGACTTTCTCTTTGATGTCGGTAACTATTTGATTGGTTTCATCGACCAGTATACTAGATTTCTTCCCTCGGTGCATTTCAGCAGTCGCCTTGAGCTTTTTGTGGAGGTTAAACCCATCGTTTTTCTTTTGCAGTTCTTCTATTTCAGTACATTCCTGCTTCAGCCATTCGTTCTTTGCCATTCTTATTTTTGATCTAATTATTTTCTGTATATTCTTGTATTTGATGTCATCCTTGTTTTTATATTTTCGACGTTCGTCCATCAGTACCAATATTTCGTCATTCATCCATTTTCGTCTTCCAACTGTATTCCTATATCCCAACTTAGTTCTGGTTACATCTGCCACAATGTCCGATATTTTTCCCCAAGACATTGTCAAATCATCTCCGATTTTTGTACTGATGTCGTGTATCTGTGTGTTGATTTCGTTGCTAACCTCGTCTCTTGTTATAGGATCCCGCAATTTTTCTAATGCTACCTTTCTATTGGTGTTCAATTTTTTGATCTTCTTTGCTAAGGTGGTTTTTACAACTGCCACCAACAGTACGTGGTCAGAGGGTACATCCGCTCCGGGATATGTGCAGGCTTTTTTGACGGATGACTTGAATCTATCGTTGATGAGGATATAGTCGATCTGATTGCGTACCAGTTTCTGTGGATTATCGGCTGGAGATTTCCAGGTATAGAGACGACGTGGGGGAAGCTGAAACCAAGTGTTTGTTATTGTTAAGTGTTCTTCCTGACAGAATTCTAATAGACGGTCGCCTCTCTCATTTCTTGTTCCAAGTCCATATGGTCCGACTAAGTTCTCGAATCTACCTTTTCCTATTTTGGCATTGAAATCGCCCATGATCACATTGACATCATGCTTTCGGGTAAGTTTGAGTAGTTCCTTTATTTCGTCGTAGAACTGTTCCACGTCTTGGTCGGTTGCGTCCATTGTTGGTGCGTACACCTGGACAACATTAAGGTCGGTCGGTTTCGCTCTCAATTTTAACAGTGCAGCTCGGTCGGAGTAGGGAACGAATTCTACAATGGATTTTAATAGTGGTTTCGCTATTACGAATCCTACACCTTTCCTGTGATTTTGATCTTCATTTCCAGAGTAAAGGAATGCTGCATCTTCAATGTCGCATCTCCCTGCACCCGGCCACCATGTCTCAGCAACGCCTAGAATATCTAAACCTAATCGTTTCATCTCGTGTACAGTGTTTGCTAGTTTGCCAGCTTCAAACAAGCTTCGAGTGTTCCAAGTTTCGATCTTAATAGGTTTTCTTAGGTTTGTTCTATCATTCAAAACCGTTCCCCCGGAGATCCGATCGGGGAACTATTTAAGCCTCCGGAAAATTTTGTATTGAATGAAATCATTCCTGTAGTTCTCTTGGGAAATCGATAATGAAGGTGGTCTCCCGTTGCCTTCCTTCATGCCAATTCCTCGGCTTTGATTTCGGCCGCCCATTGTGGATCAGACGCCGTTTGCAACCGCCCAATCTGGGTACCGACGTTGCTGTCATGCTAGTTTTGGTCCGCCCCGGGTATTTGATTTCCCCGGTACCACCCATATCTGGGAGGCTTTCCCCTATCCGCCACCTGGGGAGGCGCCCGATGGGGGACTAGCAACCCCTCACGATTTGTATTTGATGTCCCTTTTTTATAAAGGATTTTATAATCATACTCTTCGAGTTTGATTCGCCACCGTAATAATTTAGAACTAGGATCCTTAAGTGAAAATAGCCACTGTAAAGGCTTATGATCAGTAATGATGTAAAATTTTTGACCAAACAAATATGGACGAAAGTATTTTGTTGCCCACACAAGACAAAAGCATTCCTTCTCAATTGTGGAATAATTCCTTTCAGAATCATTTAATGTACGCGACGCGTACGCCACTGGAAGATCTCGGCCTGGAGGTCCTTGACTTAGAACTGCCCCTAGAGCTACGTTGCTAGCGTCAGTTGTTAAATTAAACGGTTTCGAAAAATCAGGGTACTGTAAGATTGGTTCGTTGATCAACAAATTTTTACAGGATTCAAAACAATCCAAAAATTCTTGATCATGCTCAATTTTTGCTCCTTTCTTTAGACACTTTGTGAGAGGTTTCGTAATTTTTGCAAAATTATTTATAAACCTTCTATAGTAACCTAACAATCCGAGAAAGCCTTTAATTTGTTTTGTATTAGTTGGAATAGGATATTTCATTATGGCTAAGATTTTGTCCGGGTTTGGTTTGACACCGTCAGGGGTGACGATATGTCCCAAATAAGCAACTTCGCGGCGCAAAAATTCGCTTTTGTCCAGTTGTACTTTAAAATTGGACTCACGTAGCCGTTTGAAGACTAATTTCAAGTTTGTTATATGCTCTTGTAAAGAAGTAGAAAAAATGATTATATCATCTAAATATACTAAGCATTTTTCATTTTGAATACCTCTCAAAATTGAGTCCATGACTCGTTGAAAAGTCGCCGGTGCGTTCTTTAAACCAAATGGCATTCTTAGGTATTCAAAGTGTCCACTTTCGGTACTAAAGGCTGTTTTGGTAATAACTTCTTCTTTCATTTCGATTTGATGAAATCCCGAAGCCAGATCCAATGTCGTGAAATATTGACATTTACCTAATTTATCCAACAGATCTGTAATATTAGGTAAGGGAAATTTGTCATCTATTGTTTTCTCATTCAACTTCCGGTAATCTATCACTACACGCCATTTTTGTTTACCGGAAGCGTCCATCTTTTTAGGTACTACCCAGATAGGACTTGACCACGGACTATTTGATGGTCTGATTATATTTTGATCAAGCATTTTGGCTATTTGACTTTCTACTTCCTTTTTGTGTATGAAAGGGTACCTATAAGATTTTGTATAGATTGGAACTTCATTTGTTGTTCTAATTTGATGTTTTATTTTTGTTGTAAAGGTGAGTGGTGTATTTTCTTGGTAAAATACGTCCGAAAATTCTTTATACAATTTTAAAATTTCTTCTTTTTCTTCTTCATTTAGGTGATTTAATCTTAATTGGTTAAAATCTAGTCTTTGTTTTGGTGAGTCGTCAAAATTATTAAGGTCTATGTTTTGAATTTTTCTGTGATTAAATTTTTCTACGGAAAGGGGTTCAGAAAAATCTAAAGTTACAGGCGAACATGAGTTATTTAAGATAGTAGTTAATGCATATCCCTCTTTTGCCATTGTTAAACATTCGGGTATCTCACAATTATGAATTTTTTGATGTGGGATAATTATTTCACCTTTAGTGATATCAGTTTTCACTCTTATCACTTGTTCAGTGCGAGGTGAGATGGTTATGCAATTTAATACTGGTTCTGTTTTGTAAAACATAAGTTTTATCTTTGCATACGGTTTAATTAAATATCCGCTGTTAAAGTCGATGTTTGCTTGTAGTAACTTGAGATTATCTAGCCCGATGAGGCCGTCGAACACGTTGTGGAACTTAAATAAGTAGAATTTAAGATTTTGCTTATTAGGAAGTTTAAAAATGCTAGATGCTGGAATTAAAGCACTGTAGCGATGTGCTGACTTTTGAAACACTGTACTAACAATGAACGAATCATCAATTATGCAGTTATTGTAGTACTTTTCAGCTAAATTAGGATTAATAAAAGATTTTGTGGAACCAGAATCGATTAGAAGTTTCATGTTAAATTCAGGCAATGAAATATAAGATAGTTCACTAGTATTGGTAGAGTTTAAAGATATGACTAAGTTGGATTGTCCTTTTGAGGCATCATCGAAAAATTTATATTTTTCTCTTGCGAAACTGAGTCACACTCATTGTCAAAAGTAGGGTTTTCTGGTGTCTCTTGTGAATATTGTTACGATTTTCCCGTGGGTTCACACAAAGTCAATTTAACTCAACAATTAATAAATTTATTACACTTCAAAACACTCCGTACAATAATTAACACAGCTACTAAAAACACTACTACAATTCCACAATTATTCCACTATTTAAACTTAACCGCGTTCCCAAAAACACTACTACACACTACACTGCCGTCGTCGACGCCGCTTCTTTTATATTCGCAAACCACGTTCTAGAATGACCGCGAAACGCTTCGCGATTTGCTTCGAATATTCAAGATACTTCCAGGTGTCGCTTCCTAAGTGTGGCCTACTTTAATACGCGCCCGGCCAGATATTGCGGCGCATCGGTTTCATTGAGTATCGAGCATAGTAGGCCCAAACCGTAACAATATGAATACTCAGCGTATTCTGGGTTATATTCGTAGTAATTTGTCATATTATTTATATTTGCATATTCGGGGTCAACGCACGCTTCTGGCAATGCATATTGATCAAATTGATCGTAATTTGAATTGGACTGCGTTTCAGCGCTGTACAATTCTTCAACAAGGTACTTAGGTTGATTATTTTGGAAATTTTCTTGAAAGTTTTGTGAATTTCCTTGAAAATTAGGCCTTGGAAAACGATTATATTGAGACAAAGGTCCCTTTGGGCCTGAAGTGCATACACTCATCGGTTGTGGTGCTGGAAGTGATTTGTTTTGATTGGGCTTAAATACGTTTGATTGATTTGGCCTTCCAAAAACTTGAGAGTTTGTTGGAAACCGTTGCGGCATTTTTGAGCATTTAATAGAACAGACAATAGACATTCTATTTAAATTTGGTCTTATATTGATGGGTTGTGAAGGAAATCTGTTGAAGTTACTCCTAGGCATAAATAAATTATGCGGTGTCTGTGCATTGTATGATGCAAAATTTTGTTGCGCTTGTGCAATAAATGGCATTCTGAATTGCTGATTAAAATGATTAGATTGGGGTTTAGAATTTGTTTTCATAACCTGCGTGGATTGGTGTGGTAATCGGTTAGACATATTTTGGAAATAATGATTATTATATTCCTGCGTAACGTACTGAAGGGCTTCAGCTAAAGATCTGGGTTTCATACAACGAATCGTTGTCCCTATAGGTTCCTTTAACCCTGATAAGAAAGTTTTTAAAGCTAAATCGTTATATAGTGATTTCTTTAGCATTTTTCCACCATCGCTAGATTCGTGGCAATCTATATAAGAACATAGTAAGTTTAATAAGTGTAGAACTCTGTCATAAAATTGGTTTGGATTTTTATTTTGATTTTGTCTTAACATAACTAGATCCCTATTTAAGCAAGCTTCATCCCTTTGATCAGCGAAATTTCGGTGAAGAATAGATTTTAAGTTCTCCCAAGTGGATATATTTTGAATGTTTACAACAATTTTTGCTGTACCCGAAAGTTTTCCGATCAAACTGTTTAACAGAAAAGTATTTTGAAAATCCAATGGATTTGATACATTATAGAAATTATCAATTAAACTTTGGCAGGTTGTCAAATACCTGTTTAAGTCATTAGGATTCCCATCGAATTGTGGGACACATTGTAAGTACTCTGGTTTAAATTGTGGCATTGTAAAACTACTTAAAATACGATTAGATAAATCTTTTACTTCTTCTTTTGTAATTAGTGGAACTTGAAGCAATTTTTTAGAATTATCAATAGAGTCAGTTAAAGGGTTATTAGAATTTTCTATCGATAAGCTTCTTAATTCTTCAATAATTGTGTCTAAATTCGACATGAAAAAATTGCACACTTACATAAAAACGATGACCTTGACCATATTCTGCCTATAAGGGTCCAAATCTTCCGGATGGCGATGTGGTCCAACCAAAGTTTCCGATCCTTGCAAAAGTGCCCGATGCTGTGACACTTTCCACAAATATGATGAATTCGCTGCCCGGTAACTGTGAAACTCGTCGATATGCCCTCGAACAAGTCTTTTTTGATTATCGAACTCGCGAACTATTCGAATCTGTCACAAATCGTTATACGAAAAAGTCCCTCAGCGATTGATTGACTTTTGACAGATCCTACCGACTGCGCCAATTACGTCTTCGAATATGGTAAGACCGTTTTTAAAAAATACAAATTACAAACTAGTACAGAAGTATATTGATAATGTTACATTAAAGCACTTAATAATAATAATGATGCAATACGCGATGACACTGGTTTTGTTCACGGAACTGCATACTCAGCATCTGTCCTGGTCTATGGAGGTGGTACAACCTCGTGACTTAACTCATATGTTTCTACGGAAATGCATAAAAACAGGGAGTGATAAAATGAACTTTTCATAACTAGTTACATAAAGTATCACTAAAGTAAAACGTTTTGTCACTCTAATCAGTTTTGAAAAGTGTCACTTTATATGCCAAAATTAGAAAAAAAAAATATTTTTTTTTTGACAAACGTTGTTATTAATGTCGTCTAACCTGTCTTAGCTTGTTTAATGCAATTTACTAACTCTGTATATTCTTTCATAGTTCAAACTTTCTTCTTTAAAGTTGTACAGACTAATTATGACATACCCGACATGTAGGTAATGAAGACCTACATTTAGAAATACCCGGCACCTCCACCAAGTTGTCACGATCTAATTTTTAGTCGTAACGCGGGGACGTGTAGGCTGGGGTCGTAGTCAAGTTAAACTTAAAGATTGGATAACAAAAACAACAACGTTTATTCATAGAGAGACTAATAAAGAAAGATCAAATGAAAACTGAATTTATAAAAAGCATTGTCAGACATAAGTTGGCTTAATTCAAATTATAGAGTTTGTACTTACTTACATGATAATTAATTCACAAACCATTTTGGACGAGGGTAAGTGTCAGGGTAGAGTTCCCTTAAGTTTCGCGACCGAACCGTCTAGTTTCGCGGATAATTTCTAACTGACCCTTCTTTCCAAATTTCTCGGCTATTTATTGTAAGGTATTGCGATCCCTTAGTCAGTTCAATTTCTTAATTGCTTGTCTAAGCACTTGGATCATTGTCCGAACAATTGATGACTTATTGCTGACTGGCGATTGCAACACCTTGGCTAGCTTCCGTTCTAAAAGGTTCGATTGCTTATTTTGCAATTCAAGTGGTCGACGACTTGTTTCGGTCAGTGGCCGATTATTTGCTGACTAAGTAATTAACGAAAATCTACTTGTGACAATATGTCCAAAACGAAAAGTTATTTTTAAAAGCAGATATTTGAACAAAGCCTGGATAACAGCTGATATTAGGCAGAGTATGCAGGATAGGGATGCACTGTATGTACGAGCAACACGGGAAAACAATGAGGAAACATGGGAAGGAGTTTAAGAGTATGCGTAATTGCGTTGTCAATGAAATTAGATCCGAAAAAGATAAATATTTTAGAAATGTTATTGATGGGAATAAATATAACTCACGTGAAATGTGAAAACAGCTAAAAATTCTATTACCAAATAATAATAGTTCATCTCCAGATGGAGTGATTTTTGAATCAAAAAAAATTAATGACGAATTGCTTATAGCGGAAAAATTTAATAGTTACTTTGTGAATAGTATCAGTGAAATTGTAAAAAATGTTCCTAGAGCTGCTGTCTCGGATCCTACTTTATTGTATACTACTTTATTGTATATGAATTAAAGTACACGTTTTCTAAATTTGAAAGAATATCTATGGCAGAACTCAAACGGATATTGAAAAGTTTGAATAATGTTGGGGGAGGAGTGAATGGAATTTCGAAGGCGATTTTGTGTGATGTTTGTTGCGTGGTGGGCAACCGTTTGTTGGATATTGTAAACACCTCTCTTGCCACTGGTGTTTTTCCGGATACATGGAAGGAATCCACAGTGATTGCTGTCCCTAAAGTACAGGGTACAATAACATGTAACGAGTTTAGGCCTAGTAATACCGTAGTATTACGAAAAAATTCTGGAACTAACTGTTTAATCCCGGCTTTAAAAATCACCAGGTGTTAGAAATAAATATTTGAGATTATTTTACAAGAGGGTTATTTTAATTTAATATCTATTGTATTTTTGACTTTCATAAAAGTATGTCTTAGAAAAAACTGAATTGTGTATTTTGTAAAGAGTTAGGTTGAAAATGATCTTCTGATGTATTTTCAGATGATTTTGATAGAGCCAATCAAAAACTGAAAATTGTTGAGGATACAACTGATGTAATATCAGATAAGGACACAGATTAGCCAGAAAAAATAAAAACTGTTTGAAAACCTGTTTTCTCATCGGATCACTAGCAAAAGTGAAGATAAAAATGAATGTCGTAAACTCTCTGATACTGATATATCCGATAATATTCACTATTACTACTATTATTAATACTGAATCTATACTTCATTCGACCCTCACCATTGGGATCTCAGAAACCATAAGAGATACGAGAAAAGTTTAAATTGGGGCAAAGTTGCGCAATTTAAAGCTTAACCAAATGCTGTTTTAAAAATTTTGATTTTTCTAGTGCTTCCTGAAGATATCCGAAAAAAACTGAAAATTTTATTTTCTGTTGTTATTTATTTCTAACCTTATTTGAAGAGATATCCCAAAACTAAAAGCATCTTTTCATTGCCACTTTTCCCCAGCTATTCGATGATGCATTCAAATTTGCCACACGACGTTTCGTTTTTTGGCAGTCATCATCAACTTTCTTTTTTTTTATGCGCCATATTGGTATTTAGCCCACCAAATATTAGGTTTTATTCTGATTTTAGTGATGTATAAAAACTTATGATTTGCTTCATAAATGACGAAATAATTCAATAAAAACCAATTTTACTTTAGTTGGCTTTGAGTTAATGAGACGTTTTATGAAATATCATCATTTGACAGTACTTGTCAAACACGATATTATATTTTTTTTATGTTAGCGCCAGTTTAAATAATTTGATATTGGATTTTGAAAAACACCATATCGAGCCATGCTTTGGTTAAGTTTTAACTAAATAAAGTTATGTGGGGCTGTTGGCTTACTGACTAGAGTTGGCTTGCTCTCATATTATTAACTTAGTATCAAATTTGCGGTGAAGCTTAAAATAATATTTCCTCGTTTTTCCTCATTGTGTAAGTATGTTCAGGCCAATTGCGTGTGACAAGTACTACCAAGTAATCTTAATATAACGTCTCAACCCAAAGCCAACTAAGGTTAAATTAGTTTTTATTGAATTATTTTGTTATTTATGAAGCAAATCATAAGTTATTATACATCACTAAAATCAGAATAAAACGTACTATTTGGTGGGTTAAAAATCCAATATGGCGCCCATAAGAAAAAAGAAAGTTGATGATGACTGACAAAAAACGAAACGTCGTGTGGCAAATTTGAATCCATCATCGAATAGCTGCGAAAAAGTGGCAATGAAAAGATGCTTTTGGGATATCTCTTCAAATAAGGTTAGAAATAAATAAAAACAAAAAATCAAATTTTCAGTTTTTTCAGGTATCTTCGGAACTACTAGGAAAACCGAAAATTTTAAAACTGCATTTGGGTGAGCTTTAAATTGCGCAACTTTGCTCCAATTTAAACTTTCTCGTATCTCTTATAGTTTCCGAAATCCCAATGGTGAGGGTCGAATTTGAATTACCCTGTATACGTACACATATCAATCTAAGTTCTGTATATAAGGTCAGTATTTCATGTTCCAAAATTCTACCTTCTACACCAAAATCTAATAATTCACCAACATCAGAACCTGGAATTTAATTTAACAAGAAATCAGGTTAGACTTAAAAATATAATTTTTGTAGGTCCTTAATAACTATTAAGAATTTATAAATATTGAAAAGAATTGAAGCTTCTGATAAAAGCAAAATGCTAAGCCGCACTTCTTGAACTAAATGTATTTAGTATTAAAACGTAAAAAGTTAAGTAACTATTGCCTGTATATATTCTAGTTCTCATATTTTATATTTTTTCCTTTATTCTTAAATAATAATGTTAATATTATTGTCACAAGTAGATTTTCGTTAATTACTTAGTCAGCAAAAAATCAACCTTTGACCGAAACAAGTCGTTGACCACTCGAATTGAAAAATAAGCAACCGAACCTTTTAGAACGGATGCTAAGGTGTTGCAATCGCCAGTCAGCAATAAGTCATCAATTGTTCGGACAATGATCCAAGTGCTTAGACAAGCAATTAAGAAATTGAACTGACTAAGGGATCGGAATACCTTACAATAAATAGCAGAGAAACGTTGGAAAAAGGGTAAGTTAGAAATTATCCGCGAAACTAAACGGTTCGGTCGCGAAAGTTAAGGGAACTCTACCCTGACACGTACCTTCGGTCCATAATGGTTTGTGCATTTATTATCATGTAAGTACAAACTTGTAATTTATAAATAAGCCAACTTGTGTCTGACAATGTGTATAAAATCAGTCTTCAACTTTACTTGTTTCTCTGTATGAATAAACGTTGTTGGTTTTGTTATCCAATCTTTGAGTTTAACTTGACTACGACCCCAGCCTACACGTCCCCGCGTTACGACTAAAAATTAGATCGTGACATTATTATAAATTATTAATCTTATAATACCAATTTCCCAGATCTCCTTCTGACGATTCAGCCGCCAAGATGGTGAATGCGGAGAACGTCTCTAAAACGTTCGAAAGTATAAAATCGGATTTTTTGCTGGTGACCAATGGTTACAGGCAGTTCAATACCTTGTCCACGTACAAAAACTTAGTATTGCCCTTGAAAGCTTCGAAATTATGCCCTCCCACATTGTTGCCGATCAGGAGAAGGCTGATCAGATGATGGTCCAAAGCAAAGTTCCTAGAAACATAAATAAGAAAAATTGACGGCAGCCGTTTTTTTCTCATCCAATCTGCGGCGGGCTCAAACTGTCGTCGCCCTAACCTTTTTGCCACCCAAATTTATATTTCCTTACCCACTAAAGGATAACGTTAGACAAGTCGTTCTCGCAGCTGGCGGAAACGCCAGAGGATGGCAACAGCCAGAAGCATATTGGTGTGGCAAGGGCTGAGCGCGGCAGCTCGCGCAGCACGCAACGAATATTGGCTGAGCTCAAGGAGCAGGCTATGATGCTGCGCAAGGGACAGACACAAACCACATTTAAATGTTAAAATTTCTATAATAAAGTCAATGACGTATTTCTAAAAGGAACTACATTCGTCTGAAAATTCCCTGCTAGACCGAATAACGACTATGTTAAATTTTTTGCAAGGTTCTGGATGCAAATTTTACATTTTTATTAGATTATTTTAAGTATAATTACCAATTTGTGTTGTAACTTAATTTTGTACAGTAAAGTTTTTATTCTCAGTGCTACCTTTATTAATTAAATTCTGAAAATGGCGGAAGCGGATTTCCGACCGCTAATTTGTAATTACTTATTAATTGCATTTAAATTGCAATTGTGAGAATTGATTTAGGAAATACATCTTATGCCAACCTCGCCATTCAAAAACTTAGAAAGGATGCTATTCCAATTTTCTTTCCTAAAGGAGACGTAATTTTGCGGGACCCAATTTCATCAGAGGCTATTTCTGAAGAGGTGGTAGACACAAAATGTGATCTATTTTCTTCAGCTTTAGGTTCTACCTCAGATTTAGAGAACTGTAATCATTTACTAGCAGTTTTTTTGTTGAATTAGTATTTTATTTACAAATGTAGTAGTAGTATTATGAAATAATATTCTTTAGATAAGCACATTATAAACCATCAAGAAACAGTATCTTCAGTGGTGACAATTACTCTACAAGGTCAAATCAAATTATAGGCCTAGGTTTAAAAAATCAAAGTTATTTAAAACAATTTAATGTCACGAAGGAAATAAATCAAATTTATTTCACTTGAACGGAAACATTAAAAATGTGGAATTTATACTACTTGAGCGGAAACATTAAAATTGTGGAATGCGGTCAGAGTGCAACTGCACTTATGATCCAATAGCTAAACTATGCACCGGAGTGTGACCGGACGCTGAGTTGCGAAATATGTGGAATATTTCCAAGTACCGGGGGTCGAAAGGTCGTCACGAGTTGTCGGCTAGAGGAGACCAGGTCTGGGAGGTTTTGATTGCTGGAACCAGTGTTTGGAATGCTATAAAAAGGAAGTTGGACCCTAGAGAGGGGTTCATTCCAGTCAGTCCAGTTTTGCTGTGCACCACGTCAGAAACCGAACCGCAAATGTCTATTAGACATGTCCGTAACTCTCAAGTACAGTTATTCGTGAACGCGTTCCAAGTGACAAGCCTCTCTCCAAGATTCTGTCTTCATTAGAGATGTAAGTATGTTTATTGTACTTTTATGTTGTGTATTGATTTACGCCTGGTTGATTATGATCTTATTGGAAGTTAGCAACGTTTTCGTTGGATTAGGTAACCGGTTATTTTATTAGTTCGTAAGTTAGGAGTTGTTAGGTTAAGGTACTTATTTAATAGACCTTGATCGTAGAGTTAACTGTGTTTTATTTTCACGCTGAAACGAGATCCCAGGCAAATAAGTTGAATTAAATTCAACACGTCACGCTAGTCGTGACAATATTAACAATTTCACTAAAAAAAAGAAACCCCAAAAAAGAGTATGTTAATAAAATTAATAGAAAAAAAGAGAATAGCATCTAGGCATAGTTAAAAGGCTTTGCAGGAAGAGTGGTAAGAATATTAAAGCTCTTTCAGATTTGACACAATGTCGAATAGTGAGACAGCTGTTCAAGTCACTGAGGAGTACTACTGCAGACTTTATGATGAAATAGATCAGGTCTCCGAGGTAACAGAGGCACGTGCAATATTGAAAAAAGTCCAAAATGCTATAATCTCCTCAGAAAATTTGGTTGACTACCTAGCAAAAATTGTTGGTATGATTTTTTAGGCAGTTCCATTTCCGACAGGAAAACAATTTTGGTCAAGCACATAGTTTGAAAGTTTTCTTATCCTATTCAAAGGTGTAGTTTTTGTGTCTATCATTACATTAACAGTAGGGCCCTACATACAGTGTTACGGTAAGTTTTGTTGTTTGTCCGTGATTCAGAGTTAACATCGACTGAATTGTCTTTAACATCTGTATACTTCCATGGTCGTGACAGTTGGTTGTCATTCTTGTTGTGCCGGTCAGTCTATGTCAATAGTGTCAATAGAGTTCAAGGAAAATAGTGCATCACCAACTTGAAAAGTTTGTTCGCTGAGATTCTAGAATTGTGCAAGTCTATAAAAGGCCAATTTGTCATCTGGCCAGTTCTTTTTCACGCTATCGTGTTCGATTTTGTGACACGCGTGTTTTTGAGGTTATTTCCGCCATTTTGGTAAGTTGCCTTAATTTGCTAGAAGCAACCCAGGTTTTAATGTTGGTTTTATTTAAGGGTGGCCGTATTCCAGAGGTTGGAAGCGGGCCGTTTTGCTTTTTCGTCCTTTTTTGGAAATAAAAAGGTAATTTTCTTGACATGTGTTAACCTGGGTATTTAAGGTTAGATTTATCTGAAGGGCCCCTCCTGGTTGTGGTCAAAGCCTGTCTCCTGGAGTCAGAGCAGGGTAATTTGTTGGAAACAAGCAGGGAGTGGTAGTTGGTTGATTTACCGTGGACAGACCCACGCGGTAGCTACAGGGAGCTAAGAGTTTGTGGATTGGTGGATTGAAAGGGAACAAAGATTCAGGCACCATTTTATTTTTCTGCTGGATGACTGGCCAGCGGATAGCCACGTACTAAACTACCAAGAGTGTGGTGACTGTTTTGGAGGGAGCATTTCGCCTGGTTAGTGGGTTATAGTTTTATTGTGATTCACAAAGCAACTGGAACTGAACTTGATAGCATTTAGAGTAATAGTTACTGTTTTGACTTTTTAAGTATTGACCTTGGCTCGGTTAACCCTTGTAGTAACCACTGGAAGTGGACCTTTCTTCTGGCTTATTGCCACTTAACAGATTAACCGAGTCAAGGTCAGTTAGCTTATTGTTTTTGGGTCCTGTTTGCTGCTCTTGATTTCTGCCTAGGTATTCTACAACAACGACATTGTCCTGGAGGATCGTGCTGTAGCACTGCATCCCGATTCGTCCCCGGCTCCAGTAAATCTGGCAGTAAGGGCGGTATGTTTTAAGTTAAGAGTTAGCAACAGCCCTAAAACTGTGTTCGAGTAATTTCCTGAGTAAATTTTAAGCCTTCAGCCTTTACTGTTTTTATTCTTTGTAAACTGTAAATTTGTAAATATAGATTGTACATTTCACCTAGTTCAGTGTATGTTTTCGACTACCTTAAAACCCAAAAGTGTTGCTTAGCAGGGCTATCTCATGCTCAATTATCCACGCCCGAGATAAGTTTTAATTTTATTAGCAATAAGTAAAAAGATTGTAACAACAGTAAGGTACCGTACTTACTTGTAAGTGTTGTATATTAGTGCTTGATGCAACAGACATAAAAAAATGTCCAATACAATACTGGGCAGGATCGAATAATTGGATTTGAAGATTTTGAGACAACCACTTCCAACAAAATAGCTAATAAAGCTCATCTTTTTATGGCAGTTCGTTTAGAAAACACCAGTAGCGTACTACCTGACCCATAATTGCTATAACTCTGAGATACTTCAAAAATGTATATTTGAGGTATTGCAAGCAGCAGAGGAGATGGGAAAGTTGATGTAATTGCAACATGGGAGTGTCAAATTTTTAAAAAAGAATAAATGTACTTCATATGTCTTTACAACCACGTATTAAATTACTGCCCACTATTTGCAACCTATTATACACTATTCAATAATAGTTTAAATAGCAGCACAACTCATAAGCCACGCAGTTGCATCATGTTTATATTCTCTTGCAAGTATTGGTAGGTCGGTCGATTCTTTATGTATTTTCTTATTCATCATTTAAAAATAACAGGTGCAATTGATCAGCTAATAATAGCCACTGCAACATTTATTCATAGGATGTCCAAACTCTTTGACAGTCTTTATGGTCGAATACATACTGTACCTCCACGAAAACAATTGAAATGTGCGATAACAAAAAAATTACCTCACATGACATATTAAAGCCTGATCCATGATATTAATAGCTGGACATATCGTGGAACTGGTATGTCAACTGTACTGCAAATGATTTATTAGGTTTATTTAGAATTCAATATTTTACTTTTATTTATATTTTGGGTTGGGGTAATCTGTAGGTGTAGTAGCCATTGTGGGTATTATATTTATATTCGTACTTATATGTACCAATAAAATTATGGTAAATATAATATATATTTTATTATTTTCTGCTTTTACTACAACTGCAACTGTAGAGTTAAAATTTAAGGTTCTATTAAAATGTCTAAACCGCGTTCTTAGATCGGGTACATATCATTAAATGTATTAAATCAAGAACAGTGATGCAAATTACATGTGGACATAGCACCAAACAAAGGAAAGGTTAGAATCAGTCTAAATTTTATATTATGTTGTTGTTTTAATTACATTAGAAAAATCTCGACTAATGTGCCGGAGATATGAGGCGTTTTACGACCAATTCCTTACTTACGCCCAAATTAAAGCCTTCCTAGGTAAAACTAAGAATAACAACCCTAACACTGTGCATATGGTTACCATAGGGCAATCAAGCCAAGGTTGTCCCACACACGACATTTCTGGGAAGTGCTACTTACGTTGTATCCATTACTGCTGATCTTAGATAAGCCACTAACCCCAAATTTTCCCATTTCATTGAGGCAATTTGGAATGGTCCAGACTGTTTTGAAGAGTCCAACGACCTGTACATAATCCATTAAAAAAGTAATATATTGGATTAAATAAGGATGGAATCGATGCAGAGTTTTCATTGATTACGGGGTGATACGTTGTCTAAATTGTTGTAAGTACGGTGACTTGAGCAAAGACTGTAAAGATAAGCAAGCTTTTGGTAAATGCGGTAGTGATCATAACTCAAATGTGTGTGTAAATAACTTTAAAAAATGTAAAAACTGCGAAGACTCAAATCAAAGATATGGGTTAAGTTTAAGCACGGATCACACTGTGTGGGATGTGACTAAGTGCGAAGTTTATAGACAGAGTGAACAATTGCAACGTAGGAAGTTTATACAATAGCAATTAAATTCTTTGGAGAATTATGCAAATTCCGATATTGTATACCTAAATTGCCAAGGTTTCTTAAATAATAAGGACGAAATTCTATTGCTGATAAGGAATTGGAAACCGAAAGTTATTCTCATGTCAGAAACACACGTAACTGATGATATAAGTGAATCAGAACTGAAAATTGAAGAGTACCGAATCGAACTATGTAAATCAACAAACAAAAGAACGGGTGGTGTAATTGCGCTGATCAATAATGGCATTAAATACAAAATGCGCAATAGTGAGTGCGTGCAAGATTCGGTGTGGCTGTTGTCCATTGAAGTTATTGCGGCTGAATCAAAGTATCTCCTCAGTGTGTTGTACCATTCACCACAAAAGGAAAACGCTTAGTTTGTGGAATATTTTTCAGACTACCTGGAAAGGGTAAGTGAATATGATGGAATAATTGTAATAATGGGAGATTTTAATTTCGATTTACTCAAGCCTAATTTCTATGGTACCAAACTTATGGAAAAGGTGTATTTAAAAGGTTTCACGCAGTTGGTCAGCTCACCTACCAGAATCACTATAAACAGCGCTACACTAATTGATTATATTATTACAAACAATAAATATCTACCGCATTCGGTGCATCTAACACCGAAAATCAGCGATCATAATATACTTACAACATCTTTAAAAGAGAAAATAAAAGATGATAATTATGTAACAATATACAATAGAGTCATGAACAAATACAACCCATCTTTCTTACAAAACTTCATTATAGGCAATAACTGGAATAATGACATAACGGATGTCAATGTGCTGGCTAACTCTTTTATTGACAATTTATCATATGTCATGAATGAAATGTGTCCAATACAAAAAATTGTTACAAAAAGGCAGTACGAAGAAAAAAGTGGATTACTAATGATATTAAAAGTATGATGAGAGATAGAGACGTTTTGTATAAAAGAGCAATCTTAAGCAAAAGCAACAATACTTGGAATGAATATAAGTTCATCAGAAATAAAATTATCAAACAAATTAATATTGAAAAAAACAAATTCTATATAAACAAGATAGATAACAATAAACATAATGCGTATGAACTTTGGAAACATTTGAAGACCTTACTTCCAGAAAAAAATCCGTCTGAGGTGCAATTGTAGATGAGTCATGTATAGTAAATCAATTTAACAAATACTTTGTGAACAGTGTTGCAGATATAATTAATGGAATCCCACCAAATGCACATTTAGAAGATGTAACCGAGATTGTTTCTGGAAATAAATCATCTATTGATGTGTTTAAACAAATTTCTATGGCAGACCTAAAAAAGCATATTAAACTTATGAAACAAGTCGGAGGAGATGAAAATGGAATATCAACCAAAGTATTTAAGGATGCAAATAGGATTTTAGATGTGATAAATGCATCACTTTCAAGTGGGGTGTTTCCGGAGTTATGGAAATGCTCAACAATTGTGCCGATTCCCAAAGTGACAAACTCGAATTTATGCTCTGATTTTAGACCTATAAATAAAGTACCAGTGTACGAAAAACTATTAGAAATGGTAGTAAAAGAACAAGTCCAAAACTTTTTTAGTGAAAATAACATACTTGTAAGTAATCAATCAGGCTTTCGCCAGGGACATTCATGTGAGACAGTAATTATAAATATTTGTGACGAATTCCGTAAGAGCATTGACAAAAACAATTATGTACTAGCAGTGTTTCTGGATTTCAAAAGGGCATTTGAAACGATAAATAGAGATACTTTGATTAAGAAAATGAATAAAATGGGTTTCAAAGGCACTGTATTAAAATGGTTTCAATCTTACCTGCATAATAGAACACAAACTGTAAAATTTAAAAATAGCACATCTGATTGCATTGTAATAAATAATGGTGTACCACAAGGTACTGTTCTCGGTCCATTTCTCTTTCTTTTATATATAAATGATATTGTTAAGACAGTAAAGTACACGAAAATCGAACTATTTGCAGATGATACCATGATTTACATCTGTGGACCAAACATAAGTCAGTTGCAAGATTATATAAATTATGACATTAACAGTTTAAGCAAATGGCTTTGTAGTAATAGTCTAAGTGTAAATGTAAATAAAACTAAATTTTGTGTTTTTGGAAAACAACATTTACTGTCTAAACTAGACATAAGTAATGTACATATTAGTTTAAGAAATCAACAAATATCGTATGATAAGCAAATTAAGTATTTAGGAGTGATCTTTGACGCCAATTTGATATTTTACGAACATGCACTGTACATAACAAGAAAATTTTCAAAAAAGGTTAATTTTATAGCAAGGGTTGGGAGAAATTTATCTGTAAGCACTAAGTTATTATTGTATAACAGCATAGCGGTGCCACACTTAGAGTTCTGTAGTACACTTTTTTACAAAAGCAACCGGTACACGCCGATTAAAATCATGTTAAATGTGTTAGATTTCTTAACGGTAAAACAAAAAACCGTATTTAACACATTTGTGTTTATTTATAAAATTAAAAACAAATTATTACCATCTAACCTGTGTGGCAAAGCAACTAATTTTAGTGATGTGCATAATTATAACACAAGGAACAAAAACGATTTTGTTTTAACTAACAAATGTAATACGGAATCATTAGCCAGCACTGTTTTATGCAGAGGTCTGTATGAGTTTAATTGTCTACCTGTTAATATTAAAATTTGCGAAAACCTAGATAAATTTAAACAACATTTAAGAGAATATGTATTATTAAAGTATTGACATTGACTTGATTGTATAAGGACATATTGTTATTATTGGCTTGCGAAGTCAGTTGGTGTAATAGTTGTGACTGCTTTTGTCGTTTTTGTATATAGCTTGACTAGCTAAATAAACGATATTATTATTATTATTAAAAAAAAGAGAATCAAAAGTAACCATATTTTAAAAATGTTGCAATAAATTTTGTAAACGGCCTTTAATCGCCAAACTGGCGAAAACGTTTAGAGTGACCGCCAGACTCGATTAAGGCTATTGTAAAACGTAAAAATTTTTTTTGCGAGAAATGGCGTTAGACCGAATTTTTCATTTTTTGACTACACCTCAGTCACACCCTGTATACTCGGATCCGTGGCACCTTTCAAAAATATCATTTAGGTCAAAAGAAAGAGGAAGAAAATACCTTTTAATCCTCAAAAAAATTATTAGAATCAAGTAAATCAATTTGAAGAAGCAGCCGCTCAAAAAAGAGCAAAAATTTTGCTGTCCCATTCTTTTTGACGAGCAGTTTATATTGTCTGACATAGGTAGAATTTTTGATCCTCTAGGATTTCTTTGCCCTGTGGTTCTACTAGCAAAATATATTATGCAATGCTTGTGGAGTTCTCAAATCGATTGGGACGAAACCCCTTCAGATAGGATAGTCTCTGCTTGGTCACGATTGAAAAAAGAAATTCCTGCAATTTCTAGTTTAAAAATTCCACGTCACATTTTTTCTAATAAATTTCTAAGATGCGAATTGCATGCTTTCTGCGATGCTTCCTCTATCGGATACGGAGGGGTTGTTTATGTTCGTGTAGAAACGGGAAATTCTATTTCGGTGTCCCTTTTATGTGCAAAAAGCAGGGTTGCACCTTTGAAATCCCTAACTATTCCTAAATTGGAATTAGTAGCAGCGAAACTACTAGCCGACTTAATTTATTCTGTGAAAAGTACTTATCATGATCAAATTAATTTCGATTTGTGTACCGCCTGGACTGACTCGCAAGTTGTTCTTTCTTGGTTAAACGCATCGCCTAGTCGGTGGAAAACTTTCGTATCAAACCGAGTCAGTCATATTCAAGATATAGTACCACCTTCTTCATGGAGGTATATTCCCTCTGCACTTAACCCTGCAGATTACTCTTCACGAGGCATGAACCCGTCGGAATTAATTTGTAACGATGTCTGGTGGAGAGGACCATCGTTTCTTTCTGAGCCTCGTGACGAATGGCTGGAGGAGTGGTTTAAACGACCTCCGACCGAGTTGAATACCTCCGAAGTTTCCAGTGAAGAAAAATCAAGTTCCTTAAATTTGGTGACCGTAACTCATGCTTTCGATGATTTTCTTGAAAAATATTCCTCACTGGCCAAAATTCAAAGAATACTAGCTTATTGTTTTCGTATATACTCTAATTGGAAATTTCCTGAATCAAAGGTGTTCCTACAGAAGTTGAACTTCAACAAGTTCTAATGCGGTTGATAAAATATGTTCAGGAAACTGAATTTTCTGATCTTATCATGAAGATAAATAATAATAAACCCCTACCTAAACCCTTTCGAAAACTTTTATTATTTCTTGACTCAGATAAATTACTCCGACTTAGAATATTCTGCAAAATATCCTTTGCTATTGCCGAGCTCGCATCGTTTAACGTTTTTGATTGTTGAGCAAACGCATGTAAAATTCTTACATCCAGGCTTAAGAACGTTGCATAACTTACTTCTTCAAAAATACTGGATCGTTTCAGCACGAAAGGTTATTCAAAAAACTCTATCAAATTGCATTCGTTGTTTCAGAGCTAATCCTAAGTGTTGCTCGCCACCTCCGATGGGAAATCTACCTTCTTATCGAATTTGTCAAATTAAGCCGTTTTCCCACGTGGCTATTGATTTATGTGGTCCGTTTTTCTTAACCGTTTTCCGTCATCGAGGAGCAAAGGTATTCAAATCTTACGTCTGTGTTTTCATCTGTACCGCTACAAAAGCGATTCACTTAGAAATAACGCAAGAACTTTCCGCTGACAGTTTTCTTGCTGCTTTTAAACGTTTCATAGCTAGACGGGGAATGGTAATAGCGTGTCATAATGACAATGGCACTAATTTTACTGGTGCAAACAACAAAATCAAAGAGTTAGCACAAACTACGTCGGAAAAGTTGTCGTTTCAGTGGTATTTCAGTCCACCTTCCGGTCCCCATTTTAATGGTCTTGCCGAAGCCGGAGTGAAAAGCGTCAAATCACATATACTTCGAGTTGTGGGTGAGCAGCGTTTAAGCTTCGAGGAATTTTCGACCCTATTGTGCCAAATAGAATCAGTTCTAAATTCAAGACCATTATGTTCATAGAGTTCAGATCCCAATGACCTGATTCCTTTGACCCCAGGCCATTTTCTAACATTGGAGCCATTAAACTCGGTAATTCCCGAATCTGATTTCACCCATACTAAACTCAATCATTTATCGCGCTGGCAATTTATTCAAAGGTTACATTTTGATTTTTGGAAAAGGTTCTCTACAGAATATTTGAATACTTTACAGCAAAGGCATAAGTGGTAGGGTGATTCTGGAAAAATTGAATTAAACGATTTAGTTCTTCTTAAGCGCGAGAAAACTTCTCCTTTCACATGGCCACTTGGTCGCGTGGTACAATTGTTCCCGGGTGAGGATGGTCACTGCCGAGTAGTAACTGTTCGAACAGCCAGTGGAATGTTTAAAAGACCGGTTGTAAAATTGTGCCCTTTACCAAAGGGTAATTAATTCGCATATTCATTGCTATTGTCTCGTTTTTTTTTTTTGTTTTTTTTTGGGATTTCTTATTTAAGGGGTTGGAATTAAAATATAAAAATTTTTTGTCTTTATCTAAATGTTATTTTAGTTATATTTCACTACTAATATTATTTTTTTCGTATCAGGGTTTTTTAGAAAACTAAGGTTTTGGTGGCCGGTTAATGTTAATGCATAACATTGGTGATATAATTTTTCCTCGAATTTTTCATTCTATATATATATTTGTTTAAATCCTACAATTATCTGCACTAGGGTATTTCAATTCAAAGGGGCGCGCAGGCGCAATGAAGAGTCAGTACTGCTTGAAAAGCGGTTTTTGACGAATTGAGCGAGACGACGCGTCACAAACAGTCACTAATCCGACTTTACCGTTTAATTACAACAATTTTACTTATCCTAAAAAAACTCGTGGTTTACGTGTATGTGTGTGGGGATCCCCAGAAGAGCGACCAGAGCAGACAACTGGTGAGTGCCCTTTTCACTTTGGTACTTTTGTGCATTTCTCGGTGTTAGCGTCTAGATTTCTTTTTCATACAGTCCACTACTTTCAATCTCTATTTTCATTCACCTTTGCGTTAACAGGCAGGTCAAACTTTGACACCGCTCCCTGACTGTACCAAATTTTGTAGTATTTTTTTATGTTATTGAATAGGAAATTTAATGAGGATTCCAAAAATGTACTAAAAAAGTAATTTTCTCACTCTAAGTGGGTTTTACAAGCGATTTTGTCCGTGACTGTTTATTCAAACGGTGTTACTAGCAGTTCAAACTTTGACACCCATTTTTTCCCTGACTGTATTAAATTTTGTTGTGTTGTTTTATGTTATCAGATAGGAAGTTTAATGGGGATTTCAAAAATTTGCTTAAAACAGTCATTTTCTTACTCCAAGTGGAATTTACAGGCGATTTTGTCCCTGACTTTTCTTTCAAATTGTGTCTCTGGCATTTTATATTTTGACAATCCTTTTCTCCGTGACTTTCCTTGATTTTGTAGTGATTTTTTATGTCATTAGATAGAAAATTGAATGAGAATTAGAAAAATGTGCTTAAAAATATGATTCGGTCACTCCAAGTGGGTTTTACAGGCAATTTAGTCCTTTAAACCGTGTTCAAAATTTAGATCACAATTTTACTAACTTAACAAACCAGTTCACATCATCACTACAATAAGCTAAATATGATCGACTGCAACCGGTTAACAATCGGGCAAACGCGCGATCTCTGACTTGATGGTGACGTAAAAATCGTCACCGGCCCGAGCCGATACGTGCAACATTGCGCTTATTTGATTAAGCAATCCTTTACTGTTTACCGTCCTTGCTTTTAAACAACTTGCCAGAGCATATATAGTCAGTAAGTTTTAGTTTAATGTGTATAATCATCACTTATTTTAATTTTTTATTTATCAGGGTTATTCACGTTATTCGACACGGAAAATTGTGACTAAACTATCTAGCTTTAAAATATGTTTGATTTTGGAATGAATATAGGGCTATTAAAAGTATATTTTAAAATTATCCGGTCGTCCCAAAAGTAAAAAACGTATCAAAGTTACATTTTTTCAAATAAAATACCTTGTATTTTACTTAAATTTTAGCATCTACGTTGAAAATAAAAGATGATTTTCTTAAGGTGAAATATGTCTAAACTTTACAGTTTCTCAGATATTCGTTATTTTCTAAAAATGTAGAACAAATTTTAAAGTTTAATCACTCATCGTCTGTATGATTTGAACTGTTTATTAACTAAAATTGGTTTGGGTATTGCTAAAAAAACAAGTTTTTTGATTGGGAGGTGATAAATTGTCTAGCTCATACAGGATGTCTCAAAATGCTTAGTCAATAATTGCAACCTTTAAATCGTATTAACTCGACAAAATGAAATAAAACACCCCCTTTATAGCTACAGTAGATGCAAAGCTTAATTATCTATCGAAAATTATTAAGGTCTCCTATAGCTAACTATGCGCGTTTTCTTGGAAAATCGATATTTCTCGAATTTGACCTAATTTTTACGGAATTTTAATACCAGTTATTATCACTGAATGAAATTGTTGTAAATGACGCGACGTCGCAGCTTTGACGTAAATTATTCTTTGTAGCTGTCAAATCGTTCGTTAGTGGTAATTTTTCGTTCCCTAGTGGTAGTTTTTGTAAGTTTTTTGTTCTACAAAAGATGTTAGTTTATATGTATAATGGAAGAAAGGATAGATATTGTTACGGTTTGGGCCTACTATGCTCGCTACTTCTGAACGAGCACTCGATTCGGGATGAAACCCATGCGTCGCAATATCTGGCCGGGCGCGTGTTAAAGTAGGCCACAGTTAGGAAGCGCCACACCGGGAAGAATCTTTGATATTCGAGGCAAATCGCGAAGCGTTTTGCGGTCATTCTAGAACGTGGTTTGCGAATATAAAAAAAGCGGTGTCGACGGTGGGAGTAGTGAATTTGGAAACGCGGTAAAGTTTAAATAGTGGAATAATTGTGGAAGTAGTAGTGTTTTTTAGTAGCTGAATTAATTATTGTACGGAGTGTTTTGAAGTGTGAATAAATTTATTAATTGTTGAGTTAAATTGACTTTGTGTAAACCCACGGGAAAATCGTAACAATTGGTGTGAGAAGTGCGATCAGACTTTAGTGCGACGTGAATTGGAACTAAACTTCGGGTTAAAGACTTGTGTTCAGAACCGGACTAGAGATTTTCGGAACAGTGGTGTGTTAAATTTATTTTATGCCAATAACAAGACGTCAAAGTGCAAACATGGAGGCCCAACTTGTAGCTATTATGGAAATGCTTAAACAAAATAAAGAATTCGACAACAAGACAAGGAAGAACAAGAAAGGATTCGACAACAAGACAAAGAAGAAGACAGAGAGCGGCAAGAAAAGCGTAACGTACATATATTGAACGTTCTAGCGGGGACCAAGGCAGACATCCAAGAGTATGTAACCCATAGTCTCAAAAAGATGGAGTATGACGTTCAGGTAAAATTAAATGATGTTCGGGAGGACATTAATAAAATTCAGAATAATGTCGAGATAAAGCTACGCGACTTAGAGCGAAAAATTGACAGCAGAGGAGTCAACTCTACAGTGATCACCGGAATCGGACTCAACAAGATCAAGCCTCCTACATACGACGTTCAAACTTCATGGGCAACGTACCAACTCCAATTTGAGGCCGCTGCAAATGCAAATAGATGGAGTAACGAGGAAATGGCTGTAGCACTGGTGGTGGCATTACGAGGACCTGCATTGGAGCTGTTACAGACTTTGCCTATCGCCCAACAAAGCAACTATGAAGCTTTAGTAGCTGCATTAGAACGGCGTTATGGGGATCAGCATAGGAAAGGAGTGTATCAAACACAATTAAAGGCAAGACTGCAAAAAACTGGTAAAAATTTACAAGAGTTTGAGGCCGAAATTCGTCGCCTTGTACATCTGGCTTACCCAGCCGTCCCAGATGAAATCCAAGAAGAATTTGTGGCACAGTATTTTGTAGAAGGGATTCGAGATCCGGAGGTAAAAAAATGCTGAAGATGTTCAAAGGGAGCAACAGCAACGAATTACTGGTTCGAGCGCTGGAAGTTGAAGCTGCGTGCAATGACTTAAAGCCAAGGATCAGGGCCGTCACTTCAAGAGGAGAGAGTACCGCCAGCCGATCATGCTGCTACACCAATAAATGAAATTAAATCAATGTTCGGCCAATTAGTGCAACAAATGGCAGTATTAGAAAATGGTCTTTCCACACAGTTAGAACAATCACGCCCGATCACGAGAGTGGAGTGTTATCGATGCGGACGTACGGGACACATTAAACGAGATTGTCGAGTAAGGATACCGTCCCGCTCTCCAACGCGGGACGTACAACCATTGTAACGAAGTTACGAATATTATTTGCTTTGTTTGTGCGTGCGCCGCCAGTTCGTGGTCTGTTGAGATCACTAGCTCTCCCCGAGCAACATCTCAACCTCCCAGCAGCACCGCCGCATTATAGTAAGTATACCTGTTTGGTGGCTAGCCCTCCTAGTGCACTGTGTACCTGTTATTTGAACACCGAGGCTCGCTAGACCGGGTGTTCGTTCCTTGTTTACTCCAACCCTATACCGCCGTTTGTTGTAGCGTCGTGGTTCGCTAGACCGAGCGCTGCTTTAACGTTCACGTCACCAGTTTCCATTGCAAACGCTACATGGTTCGCTAGACCGGGCGTTTGCACCGTTAGTCCCAGCCCGGCCATTTTTCCATAGATCCGGCATTGTAGGTTTCTATACAAACGTTCTTATAAAACGTTCACTCTGTAGCGTCGAGGTTCGCTAGACCGGGCGCTACACGATAGTTCCACCTTCAACACAAACGCTACATGGTTCGCTAGACCGGGCGTTGGTGTCATTTAGTAGTCCGGCCGCACGTCCTGGCCCTGTCTGTAACGGCCTCGACCCACCTTGTTCCGACCGTTACCGCCTGTAAGCCGTCCCTCGTAAATACCGTTCAGCCGTCAAACCCCATTTTACCGACCGTTACCTTAGCTAACGTTACCGAACCGCCTGTTCCTCTATTCTGTTATACCGTACCTAAGAATACCGCCGATAAAACTAACATCTCACCGACCGTTACTCCAGCTAACTTTACCGTACCGCCTGTTCCTGTCACCTGTTATACCGTACCGCCTGTTCCTGTGACCTGTTATACCGTACCGCCTGTTCCTTTCACCTGTTATACCGTACCGCCTGATCCTGTCACCTGTTGTACCGTATCGCCTGTTACTGTAACCTGTTGTACCGTACCGCCTGTTCCTGTGTCCTGTTATACCGTACCCAAGTATACCGCCGACAAAGTTGACATTACCGTACCGACCGTGTCTGCAACCTGTTGTACCGTACCGACCGTTAGTAGATATAAACGTGACGTTACTCCAGTTACCCTGTACCGACCGAGACGTTGGATAACGATTCTGACACAAAAGACTACGTTCATCCGACCGCAACACCAGACCTTACCGTACCGACCGTCCCAGTACCGTCTGTTGCTGATATACCAGCAGGCACCGCCCTTAATGCTTTCTTGACGACTGACAACCGACCCCACATCTCTGTCAGAATATTTGACACAGACTTTATGGCATTAGTAGACACTGGTGCTGCCCGTTCATACGTAGGGGCCGTGGCACGACAGTTGTGTCTTAAGCACGATTGCACACCTCTCCGTCCAGCCGTTGAAAACGCTAAAGTTGCAAACGGCAATAAGGTAGATATTACCCAGGCTTTCAGGGTCAAATTGACTTTTGAGGGTTACCCGACTGTAACGGAGGTGTTGCACTATTTACCAGGGTTAACCGTATTTATCGTACTTGGTATGGACTTACTGGGAAAACATCCATTTCAAGTAAATTTGCAGACAAGGGCTGTACAAATAGTAAGCCCCAGACCAGTCAGTATACCGAAAAAGATTAGTCCAGTCAACACCATTAATCCGCCTGAGCCCTTAACGTTGACTGAAACCGAAAACACCAGGCTGCTACAGTTTTTGAACACCGAACTTCCAAAGTTTGATCGAATTAGCGGTGTAACTCCACTAACCACACATACCATTCATTTGGAACAAACCGAACCGATTAAGCAACGCTATCACCCTCGCAATCCTCGTATGCAGGAGATTATTAATACCGAGGTAAAGCAGATGTTGCAAGACGGTATTATCGAGCCGTCAACCAGTCCGTGAAGTTCCCCTGTAGTAATTGTCCGTAAAAAGGATGGTAAGCACCGTTTCTGTATTGACTTTCAAAAAGTCAATGACGTTACCCGAAAAGATGCATACCCGTTACCGTTCATTAATGCAATCTTGGACAAACTCCGCCGTGCCCGTTATATATCCAGTATTGATTTGGTTACTGGCAAGTAGCTCTCGATGAAGCTAGCAAACCAATTACCGCATTCACGGTGCCGGGCATGGGCTTGTTTCAATTCAAAGTCATGCCATTTGGTTTACACTCAGCTCCCGCTACATTTCAACGATTAATGGATAGAGTCATCGGCCCCGATCTGGATCCGTACTGTTTTGCGTATCTGGACGACATTATTGTTCTTAGTGAAACTTTTGAACAACATCTCGACAACCTGTCCGAGGTATTCCGTCGTCTCAGAGCTGCAAATCTTAGACTTAATCCAGAAAAGTGCCAGTTTTGCCGAAAATCCCTAAGTTACTTGGGTCACCTGGTTACATCCAATGGTATCTGTACCGACCCAGAAAAAGTGTCAGCTATTCAAAATTTGCCGGCACCAACTACCGTAAGAGGTGTCCGCCGTTTCTTAGGCATTGCCTCCTGGTACCGTCGTTTTGTGAAAGGCTTTTCCCAGATTGCCTCTCCCCTAAACCGACTATTAAAAAAGGGAGTCAAGTGGTCCTGGTCAGAAGACCAACAGCAAGCATTTGAACAGCTGAAGAAATGCTTAACCGAAGCCCCTATTTTGGCATGTCCAGATTTTTCCCGACCGTTTGTACTACAAACAGATGCGTCGGATCATGGGCTGGGTGCTGCATTAATTCAGCATGATCCCAATGGAGACCACATCATAGCTTATGCAAGCAGGACGCTGACAGCTACCGAGCGGAAGTTTTCGGTGACCGAGAAAGAGTGCTTAGCAATAGTCTGGGGAGTTGAAAAGATGCGACCGTACCTGGAAGGTTACCGTTTTACTGTAGTAACCGATCACCAGTCGTTACGTTGGCTACACTCCTTAAAAAGCCCGTCCGGACGTCTAGCACGTTGGAGTATTTATCTCCAACAATTTGATTTTGAAATCAAGTACCGTAAGGGAGTTTTGAATAAAGTCGCGGATGCCCTATCACGAGATCCGGTTCCGACAACGTCTACCGATCCGCCAGACTCCGTAGCAGTAATTGAAGATTTTAAGCCCTGTTCTTGGTATCTGGCCAAGAAGAAAGCCGTTGAGAACAATCCTAGTGAGTTTCCCGATTACTGCATAAAAGACCGTCTGTTCCGACATTTCTGGAATATAAATGAAGGAATCACCGCCGTACCGAACGCGCCTTGGAAACTTTGCGTCCCAAAAACTGCTCGTGAAACCGTTTTACGGCAGAACCATAATGAACCGACCGCCGGACATTTGGGAATAGCAAAAACTACCGTCCTTATTGCTCAACGTTATTACTGGCCGGGAATGATGCGTGATATTACTAAATATGTCCGTAATTGTTCCTCCTGTCAAAGATATAAGCTTTCACAGCAGGCACCTCCAGGCCAGATGCAACCGTCTCGTAACAACAATCCTTGGGAAACCGTCAGTACCGATTTAGTTGGCCCTTTACTTCGTTCGGCCAAAGGAAACAACTACCTAGTAGTTTTCCAGGACCGTTTCACTAAATGGGTACAGTGTCGAGCGATAAGGAAGGCAACAGCCCGTGCCGTAAGCCAGGCTTTCTACGAGGAGAATGTAACTCGTTTTGGTTGTGCTGTCCGACAATGGCACCCAATTTACCGTCCAACCGTTAAAACAGTTGCTTGAGGAGTTTTTTTTTTTTTTTGTTTGTTATTACTTGTTGCTAGGACTTAAGTTTTAATTTAAGAGTCTGGTACGCAGATAAGGATTTAGTATATTATTTGGTAACCGGGGAGGTAATCTTTGAGGTTGTAAAAAAAGTAAACTGGTTTTCTTTTTTTTACCGAAGAGAGAGGGGTGTGTAACGAAGTTACGAATATTTTTTGCTTGGTTTACTAAGCCGTCCGTAAGGGCCGTTGGTTCTGCGGCGATAAGCAGATAAATAAACTATTAATAGAAGCCGTTTAGTAAAGTAACCAGTGCTAGTACTTTGCCAGAATACGATAAGCCGTATTTTTAAGTTATTACATTTTCTCAGGATTGGCCAGTCGGATTTTTTCCATTCTTGTTGGAAACCATTGGTAGAATTACACGGTTTACAACAACGTTGCAGTATGTAAGCGCGTAATAGGAAATTAATGGTTTACGGCTTTCCTTGTAATTATAATTCACGAGTTGACATAGCCGGTTAGGTTGGCCGAAGCGTACCGCTTTCCTGCAGTACTGCGGTTCTGTACGCGTCACTCGAGTAGAGCCGTGTTTCCCACTACCCGATAGTGGGGAACCGGACTGTCTATAAAACTGGCGTGCGCCGCCAGTTCGTGGTCTGTTGAGATCACTAGCTCTCCCCGAGCAACATCTCAACCTCCCAGCAGCACCGCCGCATCATAGTAAGTATACCTGTTTGGTGGCTAGCCCTCCTAGTGCACTGTGTACCTGTTATTTAAACACCGAGGCTCGCTAGACCGGGTGTTCGTTCCTTGTTTACTCCAACCCTGTACCGCCGTTTGTTGTAGCGTCGTGGTTCGCTAGACCGGCCGCTGCTTTAACGTTCACGTCACCAGTTTCCATTGCAAACGCTACATGGTTCGCTAGACCGGGCGTTTGCACCGTTAGTCCCAGCCCGGTCATTTTTCCGGCCCTTTTACTTCAGTAGCATCGTGGCTCGCTAGACCGGGTGCTACGCCATAGATCCGGCATTGTAGGTTTCTATACAAACACTACATGGTTCGCAAGACCGGGTGTTTGTATACTTCTCCCCGATAGGCCAATTTCCGGCCCTAGTTCACTCTGTTGCGTCGAGGTTCGCTAGACCGGGCGCTACACGATAGTTCCACCTTCAACACAAACGCTACATGGTTCGCTAAACCGGGCGTTTGTGTCATTCAGTAGTCCGGCCGCACGTCCTGGCCCTGTCTTTTGTTGACTACGCTACATGGTTTGCTAGACCGGGCGTAGGAGGCAAGTTTCTATATCCTGTTGCCAACAAGAACCACTACAAGGCTCGTATAGACCGGGTGGTTTCAGTAATACCCTCTTCCGACTCTTTTACAGACCCGTGACACCGTAACTTTATTTGCACTAAGACGGTTAATTGCTTAATTGTAAACGTAGACCTGCATTGTCCCCGTAAATAACTTGGAATCATCTTGTACCTGTAACATTCATTGCTTTGCGTGGCTTTTTTTTAACTTTCTGCATTATACCGTTGACCTGTCTTGCATCGCATCCGACCCGTACCGTCACCAAGTTGCACACTCCCACTCTCGTACTTGTCTAATTAAGGGGGGGGATTTAAGATACGCTTATTTGCATAATTTTTTGGTTTAGTAAGGTTTGCTGGCATTTTAGGTTAAGCAAAGAGAATATACGTTAGTTGATTGGTACTTTTGGCTTTTATTAGCGTTGTCACGAACTGAACCACTGTTACCACAGATTGACGGGAACCTTGTCTCCAGCTGTTTAAAAGCTACCAAACATACGAATTGTGTTTCCTGGTTCACATTTCGAAAACTCTAAATACTTTCTTAAAACCAGGTGGCGCCCGAGGCAATTCTCATTAACTTTTGTTTTAGAACACACTTTAATTCGAGCTCCCGAATAAGTAGCGTCACACCATCCAGAAGGGACCAGGAAAACCCCCACTAGTCAACATTACGGGGCGAATGTTGACTAGCCAAGACAAAGCCCCCAGAATTATCTCCATCAGAAGCCTGGGTAGATCATTGGGAAGCCTGAACGTAGATGGAAAGGTGGATGCGATGAACGTTACTTTTAATTTGGACACCGGTGGGGCAGTATCTTTGATCCGGTCAAACCTTGTGGATAAAAGTCAAATTAAGCCTTTACGAAGAAGTATTCTCCTGCGCACTGTGACTGAAGAATCGGCTAAAGTTTTAGGAGAAATAACAGTCAAGATTTGCCTTGGAAGGATTACGTTTTACCACACCGTGTTAGTAGCAGATATTGAACATAAATTTATTGTGGGAATGGACCTGATTCGTCAACATGGATTTTCTTTTGATCCCGAGCAAAATATCCTAAGGTTTGGAGGTGAAGAGTTCATCCTGTCAACCAATCACCGCTATGAGTCACCCATTAATGTTTTGGCATCTCAGACAGTAAAAATAAGCGGCAATTCCGAGCAAATAATCATTGGACATTTGGAGTAGAATTCTGGGAGCTGTGTTGGACTTGTACAAAACCCGGACCGACCAGGAAGATGCCTCATTGGGAAATCACTTGTAAATGGAGGAAGTGAAGTCCCAATAAGAGTTGCAAACATCTTTCCAGACGACGTCAAAATCAACAAAGGCGAAATTATTGCGGTATTCGAGCCTGTAGTCAAAGGAACCAATTGCGATGGGTTACCAGAACAGGAGGAGCAGTTGGAAGAAAACAAACTCTTAAATGTACTTGAAAAGACCTGGAAACATCTGTCAACACCACAACTGAAGAAGGCTCGGAAACTGATTTTGGACCATGCTAGCATATTTGGAACACCGAACAATATGGGAAAAACTACCATTGTCAAACACCGAATTAACACCGGCAATGCACAACCGATTCGACAACCACCTAGGAGACTACCAATAGCCAAACAACAGGAAGTGCAGGAATTAGTGGACAGGATGCTTGACGACGGAGTTATAGAAGAATCCTGCAGCCCATGGTCATCACCTGTTGTTCTGGTCACTAAGAAAGATGGATGGATGGATCTGGTCACTAAGAAAGAGCAGATTTTGTGTAGATTACCGAAAACTGAAAGACGTGACCAAAAAGGACAGCTATCCACTTCCCCGTATCGACGACACACTGACGACTTTGGCAGGATCCTGTTGGTTTTCTACTTTAGATTTGAAGAGTGGGTACTGGCAAGTTGGTATTGAGGAGCAAGATAAGTAGAAGGCTGCTTTTTCTGCTGGAAATGGGCTGTACCAATTCAATGTGATGCCCTTTGGACTTTGTAATGCTGGACTTTGTTATGCTGTAATGCTTTGTAATGTTTGAAAGACTAATGGAAATTGTGCTTCGTGGCCTTAACTGGAAGACTTGCCTGGTTTATCTGGACGATATCATGGTGATGGGAAAAACTTTTGAAGAACATCTGAACAACAGCAAGAAGTATTTGCTAGAATAGGTGGTGCTCATCTTCGATTGAACGCCAAAAAGTGTTGGTTCTTCCAAAAGCAAGCCGAATTTCTTGGGCATGTGGTGTCGGTCGACGGACGACAAGAAGATCCAAGCAATTAGAGAATGGCCAGTACCAAAGGATAAACACGAACTCAGAAGCTTTCTAGGACTTGCCACCTACTACAGACGGTTTGTGGAAGGATTTGCGTTGGCAAATCCTTCCACAAACCCAAAATCCGATGTTGATCGCAGCTCCGCTACATCAACTTACTGAGGACAAAACACCCAATATGATTAGGCGTTCAGAAGGTTAAAGGCATCACTTTGCTCCAGTCCCATCCTCAGTTATCCACAACCAAAAGGAAAGTTCATTTTAGACACAGATGCCAGTAATTCTGGTATTGGAGCTGTATTGTCTCAAATCCAAAACGGAGAAGAACATGTCATAGAATACTTCAGTAGGAAACTTACCAAAGCAGAACGGAACTACTGTGTAACGAGAAAAGAGCTACTGGCAATAGTAAAATCAGTCGATCACTTTCACAAGTACTTGTACGGACAGGAATTTTTGATAAGGACTGACCATGCGGCACTCAAGTGGCTCCTCGGAATGAAACAACCGGAAGGGAAAGTAGCAAGATGGCTTGAAAAACTCCAGCAGTATAATTTCAACATCAAGCATCGACCCGGAAAGCTGCATAATAACGCGGATGCTCTATCAAGAAGACCTTGCGCCGAAGAATGCAAACATTGCCAGAAAGCGGAACAACGTGAAGGAATTGTGTCCATCAGAATGGTTCAGCTGAAGACCGATGATGAATGGAGTCCCGATGAGATTAGGAAGGATCAAGTAGAAGACAGCGACATAGGCCCATTGTTGTTGAGAAAGGAACAAAGCGAGCCAAGACTAACATGGCAAGAAACCTCTAACAAAGGCCTGACGTTCAAAGCACTTTGGGCTCAGTGGGACTCGCTTGTGGTTGAAGGCGGCTTGCTAAAAAGAGCTTGGGAGAGTGCCGATGGAAAAGAGATAAGGAAGCAGCTGGTAGTTCCCAGAGGAAGGGTCGACAACGTACTGGAGGAAATGCACAATGGAAAGACCGGTGCTCATTTGGGAGTAAATAAGACTTTGGACAAAATCCGGCAACGCTTTTACTGGGTGAACTACTGCCAAGACGTGAAATCATGGTGTCGACAAGGTTCCATTTGTGGAGCTAGCCACGGACCACAGACGAGATCCCGGGGACCTATGAAGCAGTACAACGTAGGATTGCCGTTCGAACGTTTAGCCATAGACGTCGCTGGTCCTTTTCCTGAGACCAACAGAGGCAACAAGTACATTCTTGTTGCCATAGATTACTTTAGCAAATGGCCTGAGGTGTTTGCGATTCCAAATCAAGAAGCCAGCACAGTCGCTGATATTCTCGTCGAAAATGTCTTCGGTAGATTTGGTGTGCCGTTGGAGTTACACTCTGATCAGGGACGAAACTTTGAGTCCAAGCTCTTTCAGAGGCTCTGTGACCTGCTAGGCATTAGGAAGACCCGAACAACGCCGCTTCATCCTCAGTCGGATGGAATGGTCGAGAGATTTAATAAGACCATAGAGCAACATCTCTCAAATGTTGTTGATCAGCATCAGAAAGATTGGGCATATTCCGCTCTTCTTGATGGCTTATAGAGCAGCAGTCCACAACTCAACGGGACAGTCACCATCTAAAGTTCTGTTTGGTCGAGAACTTCGACTTCCATGTGATGTGGTGTTCGGATCTCCAACAGGCCAAAGCACGAACATTGAGAACTACGTTGACGAGTTGCAAGACAGATTACTGAAGATCCATGATCTGGTCAGGGAAAGTTTGAATCTAGCTAGCAAGAAGATGAAAGCTCGTTATGATCTGAGGGCCAATTCGGGAGGGTTCCAAAAGGATGATAAAGTTTGGTTGTTTAACCCTCAAAGGAAGAAAGGCAAATCACCGAAATTAACACCTGTTCGGGAGGGACCTTACAATGTGGTAAAAAGGTTAAACGACGTCGTGTACAGAGTCCAACGCAGCCCTATAGGCAAGATGAAAATTGTCCATCTGGACAGACTCAAGAAATACCAGGGATTAGATGAAGCGGATCGGGACGATCAGCTTTAAGAGGGGGGCAGTGTTACGGTTTGGGCCTACTATGCTCGATACTTATGAACGAGCACTCGATTCGGGATGAAACCGATGCGCCGCAATATCTGGCTGGGCGCGTGTTAAAGTAGGCCACAGTTAGGAAGCGCCACACCTGGAAGAATCTTGGACGTTCGATGCAACCCGCGAAGCGTTTTGCGGTCATTTGCGAACGTGGTTTGCGAATATAAAAGAAGCGGTGTCGACGACGGCGTAGTAGTGAATTTGGGAACGCGGTAAAGTTTAAATAGTGGAATAATTGTGGAATTGTAGTAGTGTTTTTAGTAGCTGAGTTAATTATTGTACGGAGTGTTTTGAAGTGTAATAAATTTATTAATTGTTGAGTTAAACTGACTTTGTATAAACCCACGGGAAAATCGTAACAGTATGTTAATCCGGATTGGGCGAGCGAAATAAACGTAGTAAATATTAGGGCACTTTTTTACGTAGAGCACGATGACGTAATTAGAAAAAATCTATCGTTATTGGTTTCCGAGATATGAATGATAACTTTGTAAATTCTTATGGCCGCAATCTTGAATTTTTTCCATATATATATATACGAAAAACAGGCTATCGACCACACGTGGTCTTTCTGCCTATGTTTACAGGTTTTAGTTATATAGTTATTTACAATCTTATTTCTAATCAATATTTACAAATTATAATATAAATTTATTAATTGTTGAGTTAAATTGACTTTGTGTAAACCCACGGGAAAATCCTAACAATATGATCTGTTTTCTTAGAGAATGTCTGTCACTTTTAAAAGATTATTAAGCAAATTTAGACAAAGTGGTAGTGCTCAATATGAGAAAACACAAGCCTGCTACAGGAAATGAAAACATTGAATTGGACGTCATCGGCTCTATCATTGAAAATCCCCATGTAGGACAAATTGGCCAAAATTGCACTTTTGACAAATATTGCATTTTTATACTTTTTGAAAAATCGTAGCTCTTTTATTTAGATTCGCAGGAAGATCGTTCCAACGCCATTCGAAAAAGCATAAAAAATACTAAACGAGTACTAAACTAAATAAGTTAAAAATGGCCTTTCTAGCTTCTCATGTTACTGAGATATTGAATTTCACAAAGTACTTGAAAAACACCTCTAATACGCCCCTATTCTTTCAATTTTTTTTTACTTTTTTTGAATTTTAGTTTGGGGGGGCAGTTGCCCCTACCTACCCTCCCTTGCCGACGCCCTTGAGGACAACACCAAATTGCAAAAAATTTAAATATCAGCCAAGCAAGTATTTCAAGAGTTCTTAAAAAGTATAATTACCATGACTATAAAATGCAACTTCATCAAGAACTTTCTGAGAACGATTATGTAAATCAAATTGAATTTTGTATGTGGGTGTTAGAAAGAGTGGCAGAAAATCAAATTTTTGGAAATTTAGTTCTGTTTAGCGATGAGTATACATTTCACAATAATGCATCCGTCAAGAGACGTAATTTTCATTATAATTGCGATTCGAATCCCCATAAGATGAGAATAGTTCATAACCAGCACAGATGGTCAGTAAATGTATGGGGTGGTATAATGGGCAGTATTTGATTGGACCCTATTATTTTGAAGAAAATTTAAATGCCATAATATTTTTGGACGTTTTAAGAAATGGACTTTCCAATTTGCTACAAGATATTCGGTTAGAAATAAGGTCAACAATGTGGCTGCAGTTGGATGGGGCACCAGCACATTACCATCGTGAAGTTCGACATTTTCTAAATCAACAATTCCAAAATCGTGGGATTGGAAGAGGTGGATTTCAAAATTGGCCTTGGTCATCTGATTTGATATCGCCGAACTTTTTTGTGGGGATACGTGAAAGATATTGTCTATAAAACACCACCGACAACACCAGACAATATGAAAGCGCGAATTAAGGAAGCTTTTAAGACCATATTCCCTGAAATGCTTAACAATGTTGCTGAAGGATTTCAAAAGGGAGTACGTTTGTGTTGAGAGTCAGACGGTCTCCATTTTGATCATCTTTTATAATTAATTTTGACTTCCTTTACAATAAATCTTATGAATGAACCTGTCGTTTCTTTAAGTACTTAATTTAAGTGATATTATTTTTGCTCGTAACATACAATGTTTTCTTCAAATACCAAGATTTTATGTCTGTAGACAAATATTCATATTATTGCTACTAATGGCAATAATAGCTATAGAAGACCTTAATAATTTTCGATAGATAATAAAATTTTGGATCAATTCTAACCATAAAATTGAGATATTCCAATTGATTTTGTCGAGTTATTACGGTTTAAAGGTTGCCATTATTGACTAAAAAATATGAGACATTCTGTATGAGCTAGACAATTTAACTTTCCTGAATCATAAAATTTGATCTTCTAGCAGTTCCCAAGCCAATTTTAGTTAATGAAAATCATACAGACGTTTGGTGATTAACTGATTAAACTTTAAAATTTGTTCTACATTTTTACAAATTAACGAATATCTGAGAAACTGTAGAGTTTAGACATATTAAACCCTAATAAAACCATCTTTTATTTAACGTAGATTCTGAAAATAAAGTTTTTCAAAAGTACTAATTCATCCCAAAATCAACAAATTTTAAAACAAAATAGTTTAGTCACAATCTTCCGTGTCGAATAACGTGAATAACCCTGTATTATGAATGGTTTTTGTATACAGTGTGTCCATAAAGTATGGAATAAATTCGATTACAATTCAGGAAATTATCTTTTAGAAAAATGCTCGGAAACGTATAATATTATTTCGAAACGCGCATTTTTTGAGAAAATAATTAAATATACAGGGTGTCCCAAAATTGAAAAATGACCTTCGAGTTGACATTTTCAAATAAGAACCCCCATTTTTTATTGCAATTATGGATTCTACGTTAAGTCCTGGGTATTTTTTATGTAGCATATCCTATGTCGATATTCAGCTGTTTTCGAGAAAATAACAGTTAAAAAATTTAACAGGTTTTATTGAAAATAGTGTTAAAAGCAATAATTATTTAGTTGATTAAATGTTCAAACTGAAACCCTTCTTGTGCCTGCCACTATCCAAAACAATCGATAAATTCACGCTGGACCCTATTTATGACTAATGTTAGCACACTCTCTTCTAACTCTAATTTTTAAGTCGTCAATTGATTCAGGTTTAGTTTAATAAACAATTTGAGATGGCCCGACAAAAAAAAAACCGAAGGATTGAGAACAGGAGATCTTGGAGGCCATTCAATTGATCCACGCCTTCCAATCCATCTGTTAGAAAATGCTACTTTGTTAAGATATTGTCTAACTTGTATTGCATAATGTGGGGGTGCACCATTCTGCTGTAATGAGGTAACGAGGGATATCATAGTCGCGGACAACTTGACGAATGCTAATATGGGATTTTCTTCCACAGATAAAAAAACAATTACTTTTTCATCTTCGTTTATCGAAGGACGTCCATTTTTTGAATTATTTTCTACAGAATCCAAAACTTTCTTTCAATTTTACTAACTACTGACTGGTTTATTGGCTTTTCTGGATATTTGTTATTAAATAAAACACACACCTCGTGTTGAGTTCGCACTCTATCGCCATACCCAATCATCATCAGAATTTCAATTCTTTGTGTTGTTGATAAACGCATTGTAATATTATTATTTGTTTAAAATAAAGTCTCAGACAAAGCAAACAGACAAATTAGGAACTTCAAAATGAATGAGAATGCCATTACTATAAAAATTCAAAACAAACCTTGGGACCAACAACCAAACACCAGCCCGATGTGTACGGTGTAAGTTTTTTTCCATTTTTTTAACAATTATTTTTTCGAAAACAGCCGTATATCGACATAACATGCTACATGAAAATACCCAGAAATTTACGTAGAATCCATAAATCAATTTATAACAGGGTAAAACTGAATACTGAATATAAAAAAATAATAAAATAAAAACCATTACAAGAGATGCTCAAAGGTTTGACCCTCCACTTCCAAGCACAGCCGCATGCGTCTTCTTAGGTTCTGGAATGTTCTTAAAACATCTCGCCTTCTTATTTTGGTCCTCAAAGTGGTTATAATATTCATACGTAACTCATTAATATCAGTGGGTACAGTTTTATAAATAAGATCTTTTATAGTTCTCCATAAATAATAATCTAATGGCGAAAGAACTTGTGAGCGTGCCGGCCAACGAATGTTTCCATTATTTGCAATTTGGAAATAGTGCAAATAATTGATTACCCTCCTAGCATTATGTGGCGGAGCACCATCCTGCTGGAACCAAAGGTCATTCAAGCTGTTGATGCATTTCATCGATGTAATCTGTAAGGTATGTTCTTAAAAACTGCAAATACCCATCTGCGGTTAAATTTTCTTCGTAAATGTAAGAGCCAATAATCCTATCACCCAACAAGCCTACCCCCTTGATGTTCCCTTGGATTTTCAATAAACCAGACATGTTCATTGTGTCGATTGAACATGCCTGAGTTGGTAAATTTGCACTCGTCACTGAAGATCACGTTGGCAAGAAAATGGAGATTTTGCTCCAAACGGAGCATAACACTTCTACAAAACGCTACTCGCCGTTCAGCAATCTCCTGGATGCAACACTTGGGATATGTGAATTTTGAAGGGGCGATATTTTTGTTTTTTTAAGACTCTCCAAACTACCTGGTGAGACGTGTCAATTTTTTCTGCTATCGTCCTTGTGGATTTAAATGGATTCTCTTGGAAATAATGGAAATTTCTGTGCTGTTTAATCTGTGCCAAACTTAGTTACTTTTATGAAAGTGTTAACAATTTACTCACCGCTTCATTAACATTTTGTCTATTAACACGTCTTCCAGGCTTGGAAAATGCCCCAAACTCTGCTAAATTTCGATGAAGTACTAGAAAGTAATTTTGCGCAGGTTGTTGTCTTTCTGAATACCGCTGTAGGTATGTTTCCGAAGTAATTTGTACATTTCTATGCGATGCGTAATAACTTTCTAGCATATCTCGTTTTTCTTCACTTGAAAAGGGCATTTTAATAATAATATTACACCGAATTAGTAAATGTAGGTGACGTTAAGTGACATCCAGTCGGAGTGTCAATAATTTGTTTATCAAAACAACGTCATGTACCGTTATGTACAAGGCCCTCTTCACAAAGAAAGTTTTTTTCATATTTCCTCCAAACTGCAAGTCCGAATCTTAACATGTGATACATCATCTTAACCAGAAAAAAAAAAGCTGAATTTAACAATGCAAAAATCCAAGATGGCACCCATATGAAAAAACCAAGCTGATGATGGTTTCGGAAAATCGAATCGTCGGATTCTTAATTTGACTCTGACATCTTGTAGAGGAGAAAAAGTGGCTGTGACGATGTGTCATTTTCATTTGTCTCTTCGAATAAGTCCAGAAATAATTAAAAACGTTTTTCCAAATTTTCGCTTTTTTTCAGATAATTCCGGAAGTAGTCGGAATTTTGTAATTTTTAGAACGACATCTTACAAAGCTCGAAAATGCGCATCTTTGCCTTAATTTAACCGACTTTGTATCTCTTCAAATAACCGAGATCCCCATGGTTGAGCTCGCAAAACGGACACCCTGTATAGGACCCAAAGGATGCTATCTATAAAAATAAGATCCCTTCTTTCGGAATACATAGTATATTTCGATCTTATGTATAGTTTCCGAGAAAAAATCTCGTGCACGACTATTGGGACACTCTGTACAGCTCAATGCATGCAGCATATTCAACCGCAACCACAGCAGTTCGGCTTCGGATCGCAGAATGCCAATTAAGGAAAAATTTGAGTCTAGCTGTAAAGTGTGAATTGTGATAACGTTTCCTGTCGGCTCACATTCACATACAATGGTCAGTGCAGTGTACTGTGTAGTGTTTGATCGCGAAGTGGTTCCAACAGTTAGTAACTTGCTTCAGGACATCCACTTGAGGCATATGATCGATAATGTATTGAAACGTTCTTATTTTCCGGACCACAGCAGTGTTTATTATTTTGTTGTGATTGGTAAGTCTATTCAAACTTTTCCAACTCAATTAACATATATTGAGGAACATGTTTGATACCATTTAATAGAATTCTTCATAGTTTTATAATTCATTAAAATTGCACCTTTCAAATAAACACAAAAATAAGTAGGTTTCTACAGGGTATCCGAAAATGGTGCGCCCAACATATACGTACGCCCAACATATACGTAATTCTATAGCAAAAATGGGTGGGACGAGTTCCTATAACACTTTTCAGAAAACTGAAATCTAATTCAAAAAAGAATTTCTTAAAAAACGAATAAAGATATCTTAATTAAATTTCGTAGGTAACGACATCTAGAAAATCGTAGAAAACGAGTATATTTTGCAATATAGAAATAATTTTTAATCCTACCAGTAGCGCGCGCCCTGTCAAGAATTTGTACGCCACTGGTTTAGTAATTATTTTGTTTTTAATTCTTCGTTTAATTCTGAAGAAAAAAAGTATCTTGAACTTTTCTCGTACGATGGGCCCTTTTAAAAGTAGAAAAGTAAAAGTTTTTGTAAAGTTGCTCTATCAAAAGTATGTTATTGTATGTATGTTATAATATTTTTTCACTTTATTTAGATAATTTACAATCTTTTTGATAGCAACTTTACAAAATCTTACTTACATCAACTTTACAAAGTTTTTTTATAATGCCAGATAAAAATTTTACAGCATTCTATACGCAAAAATCAAGTAATGAAATCAATAAACATAACACATTAATTTTTTTTGCGGTTTTGTAAATTGTAAAAACGTGTAACACACTGTAGTAGTAGTATAAAAATTAGTAGCACAAAGCACACTGATTGCCATTTGTTTTTCATAATGGCGGCGACATTTTCCAAGGCCAACTATGACAAAAGCTTAAAAAACGTTTTTCTGCGGAAAATGGAAAAAATGCAAGATGGCGACCATAAGAATTTACAAAGTTATCATTCATATCTCGGAAACCAATGACGATAGATTTTTTCTAACTACGTCATCGTGTTCTACGTAAAAAAGTGCCCTAATATTTACTACGATTATTTCGCTCGTGATTGGGCGCTATGAACTTCGCGAACCCAATCCGCTTTTCCTCGGTGGTTTTCACTAGAACTGAAAAGCCGTCGGACTTTGCGTACGGATGATTAGTGGACTGTATTATTTTGAGGTTGATTGTGAAAATGAAACCTTTGAATCATTTCGGTAACTACGTATATTTTTCCAAAAAAGAGTTAACCAAACACGCACGCTGCTTTTTCGAGCCACACACCGTCCTCCATTTCAAAAAAGGAATCATGACAAATGACGTTTTCTTAGCATTGCCATCTGTTGACAAACACTGGTACTACTAGCAGAAAGTACAGTTTTTCGCATCAACTCGCTTACAGGTTAAGCCTGACAAGTACAGATGGCAGTGATAAAGCAAAGTGCAACTTATTTATTGGGAACCGATTTGCCCAAACATACCCCCCGCGTTGGAAGGCACTTCCAACTAAATTGTTGCTACCTACATATGATCTGTATTAAAACTCAGAACCTATCCTAGTAAAACCTATTTTAACTTATTATCTAAACATGAGCTGATGGCTAGTGGTAGAACATTAACCTTTAGTTATTGATCCAATGGCAACGGTGCCAAGTTAACAACCGCACGCTTCAGTTCACCGTCAGCAGTCTTTACCGAAGCAACACGCACTACTCCATCACTACAGGGGTGTACCGCACTAATACGACCCAGACGCCACTTGAACGGAGGTAAATGATCATTTTTGATTAACACTAGTCTTCCCACTGAAATATTTTCAGACTTTGATGTCCATTTTTGTCTTTGTTGAAGCTGGTTCAAATAATCGCGAGAGCATCTTTTCCAAAAGCTGATGGAGCGAATATGCTGGAATAAAGTTCCACTTAATATCTAATTCAGTACCAAGCTGCCGAGAAATTGATGATTCAGAAGTTCGCAAGAACTCACCTAACTCGTTTAACTGGTTGTTTGCTCCCTTGAAATTTGTTCCGTTATCGGAATATATGTTTTTTGTTCGACCCCTGCGTGCAATAAATCTTTGAAAAGCTTGCAAAAACGCTTGCGTACTCAGGTCAGTCACCAACTCTAGATGAACAGCTTTAACTGTCAAACAAATAAACAAGCACATGTAGCATTTAAATCGCTTTATTCCACGGCCTTCGGCCCGCGGCCAATGGACTAACAAACCTCGGGCGACACCTAAAACACACAATGCACTCACGCACGACTCGCTTTGCTAGATTCCTTCCAGATATGGCCCAATATTTTTCCCGCACAAAAGACAGTAAAAGCTGCGGACCACAGTGAAGCGACTCAAAATGACATGATCTGAATACGAGATATGTCAAATGATGACGTTGTGGCAACAAAGCTGGATGTTTGCTTTTGAAAGGTAAATCAGAATTTTGTAATCGACCCCCAACTCGCAGAACAACACAACGCCCCCAACATTCAGAAATGGAGTTAATGAAAGCAATTTACTCCTTTTACCGACACTTCCAGTTTTTAGCAGTTTCTCAATGTCCTCACTAAAAGTCTCACGTTGTGCCCAACTAACTAAACAAACTTCCGCTTGTTTGATTTCTTCCAAACTCAGTGGTCCCACTGTTTTTGCCTTGATTTCTTTACAATTGCGAATGAATCGCAAACATATCCCATAACTCGTCTGAGTCTTGACAAAGAAGAAAACTTCCGGAAAGGAAATAACTCAAGTTCCTTTGTGTCAGCCTGCAAGAAAGCATACATGTTTTTTCGAACTTCAGGCAGTTGATCAATGGCCATGGGAACTGACGCTGAGTTATCAATTGGCCAAAGCGAAGACAATGGTAACGAGTAACCACTCCTGTCCATGAAACCAACGATCTTGTGCCACCAGAGAATTCTTTGGAGTAATGCCTCTAGAATGCATATCGGCAGGGTTTTTCTGTGATGGTACATAATTCCAAAGCTCAGGCTGTACTAGCTTCTGGATCTCCGCATCACGATTTCCGACAAAGACCTGAAATAAGTGAGGTGACGTCCGAATCCATGCCAAGGCTACTTGCGAATCACACCACATATATGTGTTATCAATTTTTAAAGTCAGTGATGATATGACTTTGGAATATAATCGTGCCAGCAGCACCGCCGCACACAACTCCAATCGAGGTATAGTCTGTGTTTTCAGTGGAGCAACTCGAGTTTTTGATGTCAAAAGATGAACGTGAACAATGTTATTTGAATCTATTGTTCTGAGGTATACACACGCGCCATTATAAGACCAAAGCAACCCCAGGGTTTTGCTAGTCTCTTGAGGACCAAAGAAAAACATATCTGACGAAGCATTTGAAACACTCATAATTTTAAACTACGCACTTTTTCCCATTTCTCCTGCAATGAAAGCGATCGAAATTCATCACATAAATATATTGAATGAGGTTTACTACAGAAATAACAAGAAAATTTTGAACGTTGAATGCCACTTTGCTTGATTTTTGCTTGAACAGGTAATGTGCTGTTACTTAGAAAGCACTTTTCATCTTTTTTAACTTAAAAGCTCTTTTCAGGCACTTTTGACTTACTGTTAGATTTATGACTGTTGATTTTCTCTATCAAATCAGCCCGTGCAATTAAAAAACTTTTAAGTTCTAAAATGCTTGGAAGATCACCTTGAATGTTACATTGTTCCCATTGACTAATTGTGTCTTGATCCATTTTATTTGATACTAGATATATAATAAGCGGATCCCATGACTCAGTTTTAACCTCCATTGTTTCTAAGGATCTTAAATTTCTTGACAGTAAATCTACCGAATTTCTAAGAGCCCATGGAGAATCAGGCTTTAAATTTGGTATGTTGAACATGGTTTTAATATGATTATGGATCATCAACCGTTTATTATCATATCTTTCGCAAAGGATTTTCCAAGCAATCTCATAGTTTTCCCCTGAAAAACTAATACCTTGTACGCATTGCAATGCAGATCCTTCCAAAGATGCTTTTAAATAATGCAACTTTTGTACTGAATCTAAAACTGAATTTTCATGGATCAGTGATAAAAATAATTCTTTGAATTCAAGCCAACTTTGATAATCACCAGAGAATTTCGGCAAATTAATTATAGGCAATTTTACTTGTACTTGACCAGATAGTCCAGACTGATTGACATTGGCTGCATTTGGAGCCTGCATTTTTTACATTTAATTGTGGAGATGACGCATCAAATATCATTTCTTTTGCAAACGCGACAGCTTGATAGTAATCACTCTCAAACCATTCATTATCAGGTTCTTTAAACTCTTCAAAACTTATTCCTTCCAACTGAAACTGTACTTCATTGTAATCACTGAATAAACTGTCTTCTAAACCTTTCAAACGAGTATCTAATTCTATCAACAATGAGCTGTTAAGTCCCCGACTTTTAGCTTCATTTAAAAACCGCCAAAATCTCGCCAGCTTAGACTGAAATGAAGATTTCTTACGCTTTAACTCTTCTACTAACTTATCTTTCTCTAATGAACTTGGATTTTCTTCCATCGCCTGACCTTGCCTTTTTTTTGACATATTTATTTATATTACATGAATTAAAATTATATGTAATCAAACGATAAATGTTAAAGTAATGTATCCCTAATGAGACCTTAAATTATGCATAATTGTAAAATACATTCAAAAAATGACGAAAACTTGACTACCAAACTAAATGTAACCACGATTACCGAACGCGGCAGACTGACCTGACCTAGCCTTTAATCCACGCCTCTGATAATCGACACTTGCTTTGACTCTATCTAACTAGATTACAAGATAGTGCCAGTTAGTACTATTTGCTAGTACTAATGCGTTGAATCTCTGAGCCGTACAACATGGACAATACAGAACAGACTTACTGGTAACTGCTTGTCTGTCTGACAAAAATCACTCACTTGATTCACTTCAGTTTGAACAAGTCCGAACTTGAACTCGGGCACGAAAGGTGTAGTACCCGCTAGAACTGGGAACTTTTAACATGTAATCCGGATCGAATGACCAAAAAATGATTGGGCGAGTTACGTTCCTAGAAATGCTAACATTGTAGTAATAAATGCTTATGCTTAGCTCAGTACATTTAATGTATTAAATAGGACTGTAACCTACATTTGAGTTAGTTGTCACTTGTCGCTTTACCGCTAACAATAAAGTTTTTTAAAAATTTGTTATCGAATCTCGATTCCTAACTGGCGCAGTCGGTAGGATTTGTTCAACGGCGTGCATCGTGCATTTTCCGGTTCGTCTCAACGATTCGTGAACAGATCCGAACATCAAAAAACTAGTTTCGGGAACGGCAAGCAACTCATTGACCAGGGAATTGCCCAACTTCGACAAGTCCTATTGGTGCGAGACTCAAGGAACAAAAATCGTCCTTAAGGCCTCATAAGTAACCCCAGGGAGCAGACAAGCATCGCTTCTCCTATTGGATCCTAGACTAAGGAATGAAGCTACTTCTAATACTATTGTAAGTGGAAAATATTGATTTATTGATTGCATGTTTGGTGAAACAAGTTGGAAAACCAATATTACAATTTAAAAATAATTACTTTAATTAGTTCATTAATAACAAGTTTATTTTCTGTAAAATGGCTACTAATTATGCATTAATCAGATATCAAGCTGATAATATACCTTTGTTTGACGGTAATGCCAAACATATAAGTAGATTTATTACAGCTTGTGAAAATTTTCTTGGCGCACACCAAGATAGAGCTAATGTTAATGCACCCTTAAATATTGCATTATTTGATACTATTTTAAGTAAACTAACTGGTAGAGCAGCAGATTTAATAGCTTCTAGAATCGAATTAAACAATTGGAACCTAGTAAAAGATGCTATTTATGCCACATTTTCTGATCAAAGATCTACAGATTGTGTAGTGCAAGATATCATAACTATGAAACCATATAAATCTGAAAATTCATTGCAATTCGGTATTAGGTTGCAAGACGCTAGAAGTCTGTTGTATTCAAAAGTTAACGCATCAAATGACCCTCGCGAAGTAAAATTATTAAAAATCTCCGAGTATGGTAAACTAACCATGAAAACCTTTATTAATGGTTTAGATTATCATATGCAATTAGTAATTAGATTGAAAAATCCCCAAACTTTAGAAGAGGCAATGACTCATGCAATTGAAGAGGAAAATTTTATTTACTTCAGAAACAGAAATAGTGTAACCAATAAAATTTCCCCTCACTCCAGCAGCATTGTACCTAATCAAAATAAAAATAACATTTTTCAAAGTCAACCTGTAGTGCAAACCATGCATCGACCTATATTCCATAGAGAAAATGGGAACGTAATGCATACTATGCCCACACAGTTGCCAAGACCCACATTTAATGCATTTCAGCATAACACAACACCAACACAACAGTACCATAATAATTTTCCCCGAAATCAGTATCAAAATGGGAACAACCTAGCTTTCAAAGGTTATGGACAATTTAGACCCAGATCAAATCAAACTCGAAATTTTCAACCCGGTTTTACAAATCAAAATCAATTTGGTCAAAGTAACCGATTGAGACAATTTAATCAAAATCAAAATTTTAGTAGAGGTGAGCCTATGGATATTTCGTCAGGTAACACTATCATTAAAAGAGCTCTTCAACAACAAAATAGACCTCAAAATCGTACTTTTACTAGCCAAGAGCTATATAATCAATCTGTTGAAACACCAACAGAAGAATTTCTTCAAGACCCAAATGACGAATCATTTGCGTTTGACACACCTATAATGTCTAATAATAATTTTGACCCTTATACAAATGAAGAAAACAATCAATGTTTCGATTCTGAAATTGACAATTACGTAGACACAAACTTTCAATATGAAAATATGCAGCAATCCGATAATGTAAATTTTCGGATAGACCCCTCAATCAGTCACCAAATTTAACAATACATTTAAACAACTACACTCATTGTGATTTACCTGTCATTTCCTTACCAGAGCTAAATGCCTACTTTTTAATAGACACAGGAAGCGGCAAAAGTTTCATTAAACCTGAACTAGCTTATTCAATTTATCCAAAATTAATTTCACAAGAACTATTTACGGTCAAAACGGCACATGCAACCTCTTTGCATAGTGAAGTAGTTGAAATACCAATTTTCTCTTCATTTAAGATTTCAGGAAATCATAAATTTTACATATTTGACTTTTCACCTAGATTTGACGGACTTTTAGGTATTGACTTCTTAAAACAAACTGGTGCAAGTGTAAACTTAAATAACTGTATGTTAGAAACACCTGAAGTTGTAATACCCTTATTGTTCGATAATCAACCTATCAGTTCAATCAACTGTAATACTTTTGAAATTGTAATATCACCTAGAACATGTCAAAAAGTGAAACTTCCTGTTAAACAACAACAAGGTTTAGGTATATTAAACTACATAAATTTTGGAAAAGCGGAAATGCCAGAAGTTTTAGTAGAAGTTAATAATTTTCATGCATTAACAACTATTTTAAAACCTTCTGAAAATCCTATAAAAATTAACTCTCTAATTAATTCTCCTTGGAGTAGTCCCATTTGGATTGTACCAAAAAAATTAGACGCATCTGGAAAAAGAAAATGGAGAATAGTCATAGACTATAGGAAATTAAATGAAAAAACCATCGATGATAAATTTCCTTTACCAAATATATCGGACATCCTTGACAAGTTAAGAAAAGCTCAGTATTTTTCTACTCTCGATCTTGCTAATGGATTTCATCAAATTGAGTTAGATCCTTTGGATATTCCTAAAACTGCATTTTCTACAGATACAGGTCATTATGAATTTAAAAGAATGCCATTCGGACTTAAAAATGCACCTTCAACCTTTCAAAGAGTTATGAATAACATGCTCAGAGGACTTCAAAATGAGACATGTTTAGTCTACCTTGATGATATAATCATTTTTAGCACATCCCTTCAGGAACATATTGAAAGACTTCGAGTTTTTGAGCGTCTTCGACAATCAAATTTCAAAGTTCAATTAGACAAATCAGAATTTTTACACAAAGAAGTCGCTTATCTTGGACATAAAATAACATGTGAAGGAGTAAAACCCAATCCTGAAAAAATCGAATCAGTTAAAAATTTTCCAATTCCAAAAACTCAAAAAGAAATTAAATCTTTTCTTGGATTAGCAGGTTACTACCGCAGATTCATTAAAGACTTTGCCAAAATTACAAAACCATTAACCATTTGTTTGAAAAAAGGAGCAAAAGTAACTCATAATGAAGCCTTTATTAAATCTTTTGAACACCTTAAAGAATTACTAATAAATGCACCTATTTTAAAATATCCAGATTTTTCAAAACCTTTTGTGCTAACCACTGATGCTTCAAATATAGCTTTAGGGGCTGTATTGTCACAAGGCAATCCACCAAATGATCAACCCATTGCTTATGCATCTAGAACCCTTAATGAAACAGAGCAAAAATATTCCACAATAGAAAAGGAACTCTTAGGAATAGTATGGGCTTGTAAATATTTTCGACCATATTTGTATGGACAGAAATTTAAAATTTACACTGATCACAGACCATTAGTTTGGCTGTTTAATCTAAAAGAACCTAATTCTAAGTTGGTTCGTTGGAGACTTCGACTTGAAGAATTTGACTACGAAATAATTTATAAGAAAGGTAGTTTAAACACCAATGCTGACGCTTTATCTAGAATCCCAATTAACGCTTTGGAAACTGAATCTCTAGTTAATTGCCCAGGAAATATTGACAATGATGTTTCGGAATTTCTAAATCATAATTTTGATCCTAACAATATTACTAATGAAATGGTAGCCGAAACAATTAAAGAAATCGAGCATGATTGTCAACCTAAAATTAATATTATTTCTGATGTATTAATTCGTCCATCTAATAATAATAATCAAAGTGACACCTTATCGGAGACAGCACATAGCGTAAATGCTATAGATAACTATTCAAATATGACTATGTTAGATGAAATCATTAACAACAAAACTCATCAATTAATCATTAAAAAATCTCCTTACGATTCTTACAGTAAAGTTGAACCTGAAAATTTTGATGGAAATAAAATTATACATGCAACTTTACCACCCAATGTTGAACGTATTAAAGATTTTCTTAAAGAATATCTAAATGCCAAAACAACATACGTTTACTTTTATTCGAAAGAACTAAGAGTATACTTTCAACATTGCATGAATAATTATTTTAAAAAAGCCAAGCTTGTTGAATGTTCAAAATTAATTAACAACGTACATCCAGAAGAACGTCAATTAATGATTAAACATAGACATGAAGGTAAAACCAATCACCGCGGAATTCAGGAAACTTACAATCATTTAAAATCCAATTATTATTGGAAATCCTTAAAAACTGACGTTACCAATTATATTAATAATTGTGAAATTTGTCAAAGATCAAAATATAATCGAAGACCGCCTAATCAACCACTAATATTGACACAAACGCCAACAAAGCCTTTTGAGATAATCCATGTTGACACGTTTATGGCAGGAAATCAAAAATTCCTAACTTTCCTAGACAAATTCTCAAAAGCTGCACAAGCTTTGCCTTATTCAGGAAATGCTACATCGTGTGCTGAACAATTAATACACTTCTTTCAGTTTTTCGGTATTCCACAACAAATTGTTGCAGACAATGGTTCCGAATTTCAAAATGAGGTTGTAAAAGGATTATTGAATGCACATGGAATACAAATACATTTCACTACACCCTATCATCACGAATCTAATTCACCTGTAGAGAGATTACATTCAACTCTTATTGAACATTTAAGAATTCTTAAAGAATCTGATCCACGCGCTAATATCACTAAGCTAATGCCTTATGCAATAATTGCTTATAATAGTACTATTCATTCAAGTACCAATTTTACACCCTTTGAATTAGTACTCGGACACACAGATTCAAGAGACCCAATGAAATTAATACCCTCTCACGTTTACACGGAGTATATTAACAATCACAAAAATAATACACACATTTTATACGAGAAAATCAGTGAAAAATGTCAAACAAACAAAGAACAAATAATTAATAAAATTAATGAAAATAAAACAAACTGCGATCTAACTGTCGGATGTCAAGTTTATAAGAAATCTGGAGATAGATCAGCTAAAACTAAAAGTAAATTTTTAGGCCCTTTTATTCTTCAGGAAATATTACCAAATAATAAAATCATAATCAAAAATCCTAAAAATAATCAAATTGAAGTAATTCATATTAATGAAACCAAAATCAAATCTGTTATTCCAGATTTGGCTGGACCTTCGGGACAAGAATAAAACTTCATAATTTAGACAAACATCCAGGGATACTACCCTTTAAAATTGGAACAGCTGAAATTATATCTGACCATTGGACATTTATTCAAGAATATAAGTTGAAGCCAATAATTGATCAGTACCAATCATTAAAGGATAAAGCTCAACATCTTTCCAGTAGCATTACTAAAAACACATCAGAATTTAATAATGCTTTGTTTTCATTACACATGTTGGAAAACAGAATTGACAACCTTTTGGAACAAATTATCCCTACCTTCGAATTTAAACATAAGAGTAAACGAGGATTATTTAACCCATTAGGAACTTTCATTAAAAGCATAACTGGAAATTTAGATCAGAATGATGCTGAGGAAATAAACATAAAAATTACGGCTTTGCAGCAAATGCAAAATGAACTTAAGACCGATGCAATCAATCGAATAACATTAATAGATTCAACAGTTCAAAAGTTTCAAAAAATGATATCAAACATCACTCACAATGAAATCATTTTAAAATCGCGAATTTTGCAGATTGAACAAGCTATTAAAGAAGCTAAACTACTGCATGAAGATATGAAAATATATTTTCAAACATTCGCAATAATCAATCAAATCACATTGCTGTATCAATCTATTTATAATATTCTTGACACACTAGAAATTGCAATCAGTTTTGCCAAATCAAACACTTTGCATAATTCGATAATTGACCCTAAGCATCTATTATTGGAAATCAAAAAGCTAGAACCACATTTTCAAATGAATAAATTACCAGTTCAAAGTAACATAGAAAACATCTTAATTTTAGAAAAATTAATTAAAATAAAATGTTACTTAAAAGAAACCAGCTTGATTTTCATATTGGAAATTCCACTTGTTGAATCGGATATGTACCAATATTTTGAAGTATTTCCACTTCCGGTACTTAACGATGGAACATTTTGGGTCAACATTCCACACAAGCCATACTTAGCACTCCATAACTCCAAGTACCAATACATGAGTTCAAGATGTCAAGAAATGGTTCCAGAACAGTTCCTTTGTAAGCGGACTCACAGCAGTACCCAGGAAAAGCTTTCTCCCTGTGAAGTTCAATTACTTAACCATGAGCCGAACATAACATCGTGCCACCCTTTTCAATTAGAAGTTGCGTCGATCCAAATTACAAAAGTCGCCGATGGCAAATGGATAACCATTGTCCCAACTCGCATCACAGCTAAGTTAAGTTGTCAGGAAAATGAAGAAACTATGCCATTGATGGGTACCTATCTTGCCGAAGTACCGATTGATTGTCAAATCAAAATGCAATCAATCATGCTACAGACATTCAAACCAAACCAGTTACAATATCAGGAGTTGATACTTCCACAATTGGATTTTAGTCAAATGAGGAAAAATCAATCAAAAGGTTATCAACCGCCATCATTGGATTTGGATGCTGTCAATATCAAAGAAGTGGACCAAATACGTGTTAAACTTCAAGAACAGAAAAAACAACTTTCTGAATTTTCTAGTAATGTGTATGTTAATAGAGTTAGTTTTTGGACTATTGTACTTTATATAGGAATTACGTGTTTAATAATCTATTTTATAACATTAAGGTTTGTTCCAAAGTATTTCAAGAAACATAACGATCCCGAAAATTGTGAAAATGTCATTATTGTGTAAAGGTGAAATCACGTCTTTCTAATCCGTGCTTTCATCTACGAGGGGAGGAGTTACGTTCCTAGAAATGCTAACATTGTAGTAATAAATGCTTATGCTTAGCTCAGTACATTTAATGTATTAAATAGGACTGTAACCTACATTTGAGTTAGTTGTCACTTGTCGCTTTACCGCTAACAATAAAGTTTTTTAAAAATTTGTTATCGAATCTCGATTCCTAACTGGCGCTATGAACTTCGCGAACCCAATCCGCTTTTCCTCGGTGGTTTTCACTAGAACTGAAAAGCCGTCGGACTTTGCATACGGATGATTAGTGGACTGTATTATTTTGAGGTTGATTGTGAAAATGAAACCTTTGAATCATTTCGGTAACTACGTATATTTTGCCAAAAAAGAATTAACCGAACACGCACGCTGCTTTTTCGAGCCACACACCGTCCTCCATTCCAAAAAGAGAATCATGACAAATGACGTTTTCTTAGCATTGCCATCTGTTGGCAAACACTGGTACTACTAGCAGAAAGTACAGTTTTTCGCATCAACTCGCTTACTGGTTAAGCCTGACAAGTACAGATGGCAGTGATAAAGCAAACTGCAACTCATTTATTGGGAACTGATTTGCCCAAACAGCTCGCCCAATCCGGATTAACATACGATTATCTTAAAATCAGGTTTGAAATAAACGCCTGGGATTAACGTCTAATCCGGATTATAGCCCTTAAGTTAATCATCCAAATTAGGAGGCTTGGATTATGATTTCTTAATCCAAGCTGTGAAATAAACGTCCAAAATTTGGATTAATTTTAGTTGGGTCTAACTTCGACTATTAAAATGACATGACATTGAAAGTTTTGACGTAATAACATGTCAATGTCATTTGGTGTTGTGTGTGTGACCATTTTTTTGAGATATGTTGTTGGGGTTGCGCATGCTTGCTCTAAGGATGAATTAAAAAAAAATAAGAAAATGAACATCAAAATTGAAAAATATTGGAATGAATTCCAAAATTCCAACCTCAAAAAGGTTTGATAATTGTTGGTTATGTTGTTTGGATTAAAATAGGATTTAGTATTAAATCATAGGAAATAAACTGTCACCTGTGATGGATTAAGGTTAAATCCAATCCATTCTTAATCTGGATTAGAGGAGCAAAATAAACAAAGTAATAGTCTTGTTTCAAAACTCTCTTTGGATTTGAAAAGAAGCTGTAAACAATTGTTTAAAATGCAGCCTCTGACGTTTTACCAATTTTCCGGAAAACGAAGAAAGATAATTTAATTTGGAAACGGGGAATAAATTTCACATGAAATGCTCTAAAATTTTTCCCATTTAACCGACTCTGTAGCTCTTACGGTTACCGAGATCCCAATACGACAGTTAGAACCAATTTGGGACACACTGTATATATTACTGCGTTTCAGCTGAAAACAGTTATTCTCCAGATCACATGGCGGTCCCGCCAGCCGTAGGCTAGAAAGTGGAAAGTACAAATAAAAAGAAGTTTACATAAAAATGGGCGGAAGTCAAAGCCGAGAAGAAATCATCGTGGCTCAGGCAGGAAACAGTGGCGGCATTTCACAATCCGTATCCCAGAAGCAGCCTACGAGTGAAGTGCGAACTATTAGTCTACGAGATCCTAGGGACAGTTTACTTCGCTGTAAACCTGCTGTTCATCGTATACCTTATCTACTATGTGATGAAGAAGAAGTTGGAGCAGAAAGTCTACAAGGAGGTTAGGAGATCGTCCGAGAACATCGTCTAACTCAGCTCGATCAGCTACACGACTTGCAGCGACAAGAAAACGGAAAAGCGGTGAGTGATTTTAAGTATGGACTTAGGGGAAATTGTAAGAATTCACGACGCGTGTAAGAGACTGCATGAAAATATAAAAAAAGACAATGCGGGCCATAACATGCAAGGTAATATAGATACCATTACCACAGTATAAAAATCGTCTAACCAGTAGGATCACTTCTTTGATCTGTCGCAAAAGCCGGCATTTTTGCGCCGGATCGTAAATCACTTTATTTTACGAATACGAGGGTCGCTGAGGCATACTTACAAAGTTTTTTCTGGAAAGTGTTATACGGGGGTATTACCGAAAGAATTCTATAAGCAAATCAGCATTTATTTTCAAGACAGAAAGAGAGAGAATTGACACAACAATCATCTACAGAACAATAATACCCATTGGTAGCCATGTTTAAGTTCATTAAAACAAGTCACAAGAAAATAAACGCTGCAGCACAAATAACGTAACATACGAAACTTCACCCGTCTTTATCCCACAATGTTCATTGTCATTGCGAATATTAGATTCTTGCTTGACAAGTCGACTTTAGGCGGGACGCGAGGTGAGGTAAATTTTACGACTTTCGGAGAGTGATCGGACTGGTTATGTTATATTTTTAGGCTGTGCCATTACTAAGAATCTTAGCGAGCTAGAAAAATTAGAATCTCAATTCAATAAATATAAAGAAGTAGCGAAATTATAAGAAATAGATAAAGACAAAGCGTACAGGATTAAAGAATACTTTAAGAGTATAGAAGCATACGTTGGTAGGATAGGATTAGCACTTAGAGAAAGTCTTGTGAAAGTAGAGGGTCCAGTAAACAGTGCAGATATGGGCGACCAATTTGACCTACGAGCCGCAGGCTCACTAATACCTAGTATGACAGGGTTCGAAGAAGATACTAAACAGATAATCGATGCAGTCGAATTCTATAATGACACTTTAAACCCGGTCGGGAAGGCAATGCTTATTAATTACGTGTTGAAAGCCAAGCTGAATCAAAATGCAAAAATGCGTCTCGAAAAATCCTATACGGATGTAGAAACATTACTGTCAGACATGAAAAAATTTTTGATAACGAAAAAGTCAACTACCGTATTATTTTCAAAATTAAATAACGAAAAACAGGGAAATCGAGCATTAAAAGAATTTGCGTCGACAATCCAGCAGCCAGCAGAAAGTAAATTGATTTGTGATTCGTCACATTTGAAAAATTACAAGTGTTTGTTCAGAAAAATTAAAATGCCAGATATCGCTGAACTGAATTATAAACTACAACAGTATGAACCAAATTTATCAGTACCAACTGACCGCAATATAGAAGACATCATTAATGGCATTGAGACTGATCAAAAAACAGTTTATGAGCAGGCACTAATTAATTTCTTAGTGAAAGAGTATCAAAAATTTGATATTGAGGAGTCCTACGCACTAGAAGTAAATAACCCTTCATTGGACAACCATACTTCCAATAGAATAGCAGCCGAGGTTATCATATTTAATAAAAAGGAAAATTTGTATGGCTTCACTAGGAGTTGTCTCTAGCAGAATGTAGACATTTTATTTCGATGATTATATTGTTATATACCTATTAAACCCAATGTTGCCAGGTCTACCGTTTTTGTAGTTCTTCTACCGTTCTCCTGTTTTTTGTATACAGAGTGATTCCAAAGTTTGGGCTTTCCTTTCACCTGCGAATAGGGCTTCAAAAAATAGGTTTTTTTTTTCGTTTGATGTTTTTTCGAAATATGAACGATAACGAAGATACAGGATGTCAAAGTTTTAGTGAAAAAGCAAGATAAAAAATAACTTTAATTTAATTTTAACTTACTGACAGGTTGTTCCTTATCAACAGACATAAACAAAAACAAACGATTTCAGCCGCCTTTAAATTAAGTATTAATAATTTGACATTTTAAATTAAAACAGCATTTAATTTTAGGCACGCATTAAGACGGTTTTTATTTTTTTTACTCGAAAACGGTGCGTTGTAGCAAAAAATAATAGAAGGGGTTTTATTATTAGAATTGAACAAGAAATTCAATAATAAATTTTATGTTGAAAAAAGAACCAGTAGGTACTATTTTTTTTCGAAAATGTTTTAAAAACATACGCGCGCCACTGGTAAACGCAAGAAAACTGTTGTTTCTTGGAAAATTTTCTTTCCACGTAGCTATTGACACCTACAAAATTTTGTTTAATTACTTCAAGTGGTTTGGCCAAAATCATAAAATTTTTGTTTTTTCAGTAAAACTTTGACATCCTGTATCTTCGTTTTATGTTCATATTTCGAAAAAGCGTCAAAGGAAAAAAAACTTATTTTTTGAAGCCCTATTCGTAGGTGAAAGGAAAGATATATTATTGAATAGGAAATTTAATAAGGATTCTAAAAATGCGCTTAAAACAATCATTTTTTTACTCCAAATTATTTTATAAAACCACGTGATGTCTGTCACTATTTTCACAATTGTCAAGATTTTACTAAAATTTATTTAATTAATTAATTTACAAAAATTACATTTTAAGACAGTTTTCGAAACAAGACGATTTTTTGAGATTTAACAGTTATTTTGACAATTGTCACTTCATAGTTTACCTAAATAGTCGTCTGACATCACGTGACAACTGTCAAACCATGCTCAAAAGTTGCAAAAATCAGGGTTTAGAAACGTTTTCTTACAATATTTGATATAAAACGCGTTTCTGAGATTTATGACAGTTATTTTGCCAATTGTCACGTGACCGTCTAACTAAATAGTGTTCTACAATCACGTGACAACTGTCACTAATGTCAAAACTGTCAAACCATGCTCTAAAGTTGCAAAAATCAAGATTTAGAAACGTTTTCTTTGCAGTATTTGATATTGTCACGTTAAGGAGTAGTAGAGGGGGAAGAACACACAGGTTTCCACAGGTTCCCACTTTTATTAAGTTATAGTGCCTTAGTGACTAGTCAGTAATCTTACCCCTAGATTGCCAAGATGGCGGGGAGCATGATGTGATCCGGCTTTAGGCAGAAGGAACACGGGGGTGATTAGTGCCCCTGTAGACCAGGTAAAAATCAGCAACCATGAGTTGTTCGTTGCAGGGCAGGGCATTGCCATGGTTGATGCACCTGTTGGCACCGCGTGGGTGACCGCCATTATGGCCGGCCTTCTGAGGAGCAGGTAAATTACAGCTAGGGACAAGGTACTATTCCATAAAAACATGAAGGAGTGGTTTCCGTTGTGCACGGCGACGGTGTTGGGCATTGGGACTTTGTTCCAATTTTCTTCTAGCGTCTGTCTTAGCGTTTTCTCCGAAGATAAATTAAAATGGGGCAGGTCCGTTGTCCAATTGCCGTTTAGGCACTCCGAAAAATTGTTGAAATTGGGTAAATATGCTTGGTTATTTGTTGGTTTTAGCACAAACGTTTTTAGGTTCGTCCACGCGGCCGGTAAAATGTGCTTAATGGCGGCCGTTGACTTGTCGAATTTGCAAGGGAAGCGTTTTTGGATCATGATCTCGCCATTTACGCTCAGCTGGCATTGACAAGGTAGGGTTATCCTTAATGCCCCTGGTATGTTTAGCATCTCAGTTTGCAAGTTAAGTGAGTCCTGAGGGCACGTAATTGTAGTGTTGGGTTTGGGGTGTGTCAGCAGAAATTCTTCTGACCCAATTTCCGATATGATCATGAGGTTTGACTGATGTCAGTGCATTGGACAGTGTTCTGCGATGTCTTCAACTGTGGTTCCGTGGAACAGCTTGCGTGCACAGGTGGGGCCTTGTGTCTGGTCCCCTGCGAATCTCGGTAAGTAGCATAACCTGTCTTGGTATGGTTTACATTCGTGAAGTGCAATGCCTGTTACCTCTTTTAGTATGGTTCGGGTTTCTGTAGTGGCTACTGCCATCATTAGTGGTGCATGTCTAATTGTGCATGTCTGACTTTCCCATGCAAATGGAGATGTTTGTAACTGGAATAGACGCCACTGACTGCCCCGAGAGATAAGCGGGATTTTTATGTGCACCACCAGCAAGCCTACAGAGAATGATGATGTGCATTCACTGATGGGCAGGCGGAAGTATGACGACAACTGGTGGATTGATATGGCAAGTTTAAATCCATTTTTATTTACGAAAGGAAGGAAATGACAAACAGTCTTCTCCACAATATTTTATTATTACCTTAGATGGTAAGGTCTGCTCAACAAGTTTCGGTCACATAAATGACCATCTTCAGGAGCTCAAATCAGTCGACCAATGTGACTACTGTCTTTTTACAAGGGGAGAGACAGAGAGACCCATGTTATGACGAATTAGTGAAATTAAAATAGTTAAATAGGGGACCCCTAAATGGGTCTAGTTTAAGTTTTTTGTTTAATTTTTAATTAATTTTTGATTTAATGTGCTATAGTTAGTTTTTTCTCCATAATGAGCTTTGTTCTCCTAACAACTATGTTAATTTCACTAATTCGTCATAACATGGGTCTCTCTGTCTCTCCCCTTGTAAAAAGACAGTAGTCACATTGGTCGACTGATTTGAGCTCCTGAAGATGGTCATTTATGTGACCGAAACTTGTTGAGCAGACCTTACCATCTAAGGTCATAATAAAGTATTGTGGAGAAGACTGTTTGTCATTTCCTTCCTTTCGTACTCCTGCGACTCCACTGAAAGAATATGGATACTTCTTTCATTTTTATTTATTTCTCTCTCTATTTCCCCAAGTCTGACAGTAGTGTTTCCGGTTTTATTAGTGCCGTGGGTATTTGTTTCTGTCTGCACTCTTGGAATGCTGTCTGGCTCCGCATTTTTCTCAGTAAGAGAATAATTCTGGTAGCCGTCCCTAGATTTGCCTCCAAGTTAGTTTGGATCATGTCTGACACCCATTCACCCCCTTTCTGTTCTTTACTCAGGAATTCCTCCAAGCTGTGGATCCTGGTTTCTGTTGTTCTTATTGCTTTATTTGTTTCCTCCTGACATTGTTTTTGTTCCTCTGAATGCAAACTCAATGATTTCAGGACCTCCCCCATATTGTCGTGAAGTGCCGTTATGTGGGCATATAAAGTCCTTTAAGTGTCTTCTGGCTTGACAGATGGAGCTCTGATTTCCTTTCATACAAGTTTCCTAGGGGCTTCTTCTAGGGGTCGGGTTCACTTTTGGCTCCGACCAGGGTATTATATAGGTTAACGGAATAGTGCTTTCGTATATGATTGTACTAGGTAGTTCTTTCCAGGTGGCTCCTGGTGTTACTTCTACGTGCTGGGAGTTTACCGAGCAGAACCTGGAAAAATGTTTTGCCTTAGTATTATTTACGTATTTGTGGGTGCCCTGTGGCCTTTGTCGTCCCCCTCTTCTTCTTCTGATATGTCTCCCAGTGTGCATTCATCATAAAATGGTAGTATCCTGCCTATGTGCACCACATCAGTTTTTGTGCCTCCCTCTTGCTTCACTTCGTAATTCACCTCGCTTATTTTTTTTGTAATCTTGTATGGCCCAAACCACCTTAACAACAATTTCTCGCTCTTGCCCATTTTTTTTATTGGTATGAATATCTTTACTCTGTCCCCAACTTCATACTCCCCCTCTCTATGCTTAGAGTCGTAGAGCTCCTTGTCTTTCCCCTGTTTTTTCTGTATGTTGTCCGCTGCCAATGCCCTTATTATCAACGCTTTTTCCCTTAGCTCCTTGGCATTCGTGCTCGTTTCTTTATCTAAGAGAGCTGCATCCAACGGCAGAGTCAGGCTTCGTGCAAATATTAATTCAAAGGGCGTGAATTGCGTCGTCTCCTGTTTCGCTGTGTTGTACGCAAAGGTGACGAAGGGCAGGTATGAACACCAGTCCGTTTGTTCCGTGTTACAATACAGCGACAGCATGTCGGCCAATGTTTTGTTCAACCTTTCCGTCAGCCCATTGCACGAAGGGTGATATGCTGTGGTGAAGGTGCTTTGGACGCCCATTATTTGTTGAAGCTCTTGCACTATCTCTGACTGGAACACCTGTCCCCTGTATTAAGAGCACTTTTTCTAGCAAGAATTTTGCTACTGGCCCTGCCTTGCCGTTAGGTAGAGCTGCTGTTATCGCGTACCTCGTTGCATAGTCGGTTACCACCACAATGGTTGTCTTTCCCAGACTGCTTTTCCGAAAAGGACCCAACAGGTCTATTCCCAGCTGATCGAATACTTGTCCCACTTGAATAGGCTGGAGTAGCCCCAGGGGTTTCCTGTTTGAGGGCCCTTTTCTTGCTTGACAATCCCTGCATCCTCGGATGTACTTGTGCACGTCCTTCACCATGTTGTCCCAGTAGTGCTTTGGGCTTAGTCTACTCAGGGTTTTGGTCATGCCCATGTGTCCACTTGTGGGTGCGTTGTGGGCTTCCCATACCACTTCCTCTCTTAGTGCCCGTGGTATTACGAGCGCATATTCTCAGCCGTCTTTATCTGTGGTGGCTTTGTATAATATGTTGTCCCTTAACCTGAAATTCTTCGCCTTCCGTCGTGTTATTGCGTCGCAGGTACTATTTTCAGGGTCTACGATTACTTCTTTTAATTCCCTTAGATCCTTGTCCCTGTTTTGCAGTTCGTCTATCTTTACTGTCGAGATGGTGAAGGTGGGCACGTCATCCAATTCTTCGATTTCCATATTATCTATATGTAGAGCGGGGTTGCGAGATAGAGCGTCTTGATGCTTGCTGCCTTTCTTGTATACCACCGAGTAGTCGAACTCGGCTAGTTTTAGTGCCCACCGTGCTAACCGCCTAGAGTGGTCTTTTATGTTGTGGATCCAACAGAGTGCATGGTGGTCGGTGACTATTACTACCGGTCTTCCGTAAATGAGATGTCTTAAGTACGTCATCCCCCATACAGCGGCTAGCAGTTCCAGTTCACTTATAGAGTAGTTTTTTTCAGCTTTTGATAGTGACCTGCTTATGTATGCTATGGGGTGGTTTTGCTTGTCGTCTCCTTCCTGCAACAGTATTGCCCCAATGCCCTCTGTGCATGCGTCTGTGTGGAGGGTGCACCCGATGTTAGGGTTGTAGTGTTTCAACACCGGGGCTGTCGTCAGCCGTTTTTTTCAGTTCCTGGAATGCCTCTTCTTGTTCTGTGCCCCAATGAAATTTGTTTTCTTTGTGGCCTCGTGTAGGGGTCGAGCCAACACTGAATAATTTTTTATGAATTTCCTATATAAGTTGCCTAGGCCCAGGAAACTTTGGAGTTCTTTAGTTTTCTTTGGTGTCGGGAATTCTTTAATCCCTGTTAACTTCCCTTCTTCGGGGTATATGCCTTCCCCGCTTACTGTATAGCCCAGTATTCTTACTTGCTCCTGCAGATACTCGCATTTGCTGGGTTTAAGCGTGAGGTTAGCTTCTCTCATCCGTGTGAATACTTTTTCCAGCTTCTCGATGTGATCATCTAGGTTTTCGGAGAATATTATTATATCGTCTAAATATATCAGAATTTCTCTCCACTTAAGATCTCCAAAAACTTTATCTGCTAGTTGCTGGAAGGTGGCTGGGGCATTGCAGAGTCCGAAGCTTAATACGTTGAATTCATAGGAGCCATGCCCTTGTGCCGTGAAAGCCGTATATTGCTTAGAGGATTCCTCGATCGGAATCTGCCAATACCCTGAGAACATGTCCAGTGTCGTGAAATATCTGGCGTTTCCTAGATAGGTCAATATATCATCTATCTGCGGTAGGGGGTAGCAGGATTTCTTTGTCACCGGGTTGGTTCTTTTGTAATCCACACAGAATCTGGTGGACCCATCCTTTTTCTTAACTAGGACTACTGGGCTTGCCCAGGGAGAATGGCAGGGTCTTATTACCCCACAGTCTTACATCTCCTGTATCTGGGTAAATATTATCTCCCTTTCGTTCTGTGAGACCTTATACGGGCGGCATTTTACCGGTTTGTCCTCAGTTAAATTTCTATGTTAGTGTCCCTAAACGCGTCTGTTAGTATTTCTTTGTTGGTTAGCCAGCTTGTGAGGTCGTCTCGTTAGCTTAATCTTGGTAAGGCGATGCTCCTAATCTTGTGTTGATTTGCCCATTGTTTCAGTGCCGTGCAGCATCTTCTGAAGGGCTCGATGGCGACCGAATGGGCGTTTTCCTCTTTGGCCGTCATTTGAACTATCTGTCGGCCGTTTTTTGAGAAAAAATCCAGTTCTCCCAAGTAGGAGTCATTCCTTTTTTCTACCCCTGCGTGGCTTCTGATGACTCTAGCAATACCCCCGTCGTTGCAGGGTGTCGTGGACACTGTAAATGCCCATGCCGTGTCCTTGGGGAAGGAGAATATCGATCTGGGCACTGGTTCTGGTGACCGTGAACTTGCTTGCCTTTCTCTGTCTTTTCCTGCTATTGCTTGCTGGGTTGCTTTGCTTGGGTCAGTTTTTTTGTTTTGCGGGTGTAAACGTGGGTTTTGTTGGCTGGTGCTTTTTGCTTGATGGCTGAATCTTATGGTCAATCCTTCTTCAAGGGTTAACGTTTTCTTTGCCATGTCGATTGACGCTTTTGTATCCACCAAAAATTCCATGCCCAAGATGAGTGGTTGGGGTGGGTTTCTTAGTATAGTAGCTCGTATGTCCCATTTTCCTACGTTCCCTACTATCTCTAGTGATGTTTTCGTTTCCCCCAGGCTGGGGATTTTCTGGCCTCCTGCCGTGAGAACACCCTTGTTCTTCGAGTGTCTTGTGCTTCTTTGCTTGTACCCTATTAGGCGATCGCTTACTATGTTCAGCTCCGCCCCTGTATCTATTATTGCTGGTATGAAGAATCTATTTAAAATAACGTTGATTGTCAATACCTTATTGCACGTGGGCCCCCAAGTGGAGAGGGTGACGGAACTCAATTTTGCCACCCATTGTCGTTTGGGTGCTGCGGCCTGCTTCTGCAGACTGCGGCGAAGTGCCCAATTTTGCCACACCGGTAGCACGTGGGCCTATTATCTCGTGCCCTTGTGCTGGAGTAACGTCTTTGAGGCGGGGGGGTGCGCCTTGTGTCATATTCCTTTTTGGGAGGTGGCGGGTTCTTTCACTCGTGAAAGGGCGGCGGTTTTCGTATCGTACTGGCCTTGCCAAGCTGGAATTATCGTATGCTTGTCGCTGAGTGCGGAATGTGGGTGGGTCTCTGTAGCCCGTGGAAGGGCGGCGGGTTTCGTACCGTGCCGGTTCCCCTCAGTTTGAGTTATCGTATGCCCGCCGTTGTGGCTGGAACGTGGGTGTAGAGGGCCGTGGGGGTGATTGTGTGGGGGCGTTGTCCATTGTGATGCATAATAATTTGATTTCTTCCAGTGATCTAGGTGGCTGGTTGGGGAAGTGTGCGAGCCAGTAGTACCTAGCTTTGGCTTCGGTTGTTAAACCGTTTTAAAACATCTCCTGGAATTCCCCAAAATCGATATTCCGCTTGTATTCGTCGTAGCGGACCCTTAGATCGAAGAAATAGTTCTTTGTAGGTTCTAACGGGTCCTGTGTTCTCTCCCGAACTTATGCCAGCAGACGCAGGCTGCTGTTATCGTCGTCGAATTCCTTTTTAAATGCCTGACATATGAGAGGCCAGTTACTGTCCGGGTGGCCTTCTTTATATTCTGTGTACCATAAATTTGCAGCCCCCTGCAGGAAGGATTGAAAGTACAGAATCTTCAGGGCATCATTCCAATTCTTGGCCACTGCCATGCGGTCGTACGTTGCTATGAAAGATTGTGCTGAATCTTTGCAGGGATTGTATGTTGGGGGGCTGATGAATTGTGGCAAAGCGGGCGTTTTTTCCACCGTGGAGATCGTAGTGTTCGCCATTGCGTCGGTGAGTGCTACCAATTCCCTGTTTATCCCCTGGGGATGTGTTTGATTACGTATCGTTACGTTTTCTCTGTCTTCGTCGCTTTTCTCTGCTTTCGTTGCGTCTTTTTGTCGTACCAAGGTCAGGGTGATCTATCTCGGTGATCCCTCTGTATCTTGGTTCTGTATGTTCCCAACACTTGAACTTCTGTGCCTTAGTGCAAATGGGCTGTCGATCTTTGCGGATCTCAAATTGTACCCTTTATTCATTCCCTTTTTCCTGCGCCGCTAAATGCGCCTGCGAGGGCGTGTCTACTAATGTGGGGATTAGCAGACGGGGATGAAACGAGGCGCCTCCACCATGTCACGTTAAGGGGTAGTAGAGGGGGAAGAACACACAGGTTTCCACAGGTAACCCACTTTTATTAAGTTATAGTGCCTTAGTGACTAGTCAGTAATCTTACCCCCAGATTGCCAAGATGGCGGGGAGCATGATGTGATCCGGCTTTAGGCAGAAGGAACACGGGGGGCGACGCTTTAACGGGGATGAATGAACCCTAGACTTAGGTCCGAGGGCATTCACCGAGCCGGTAAAGACGTGAAGAACCTAACAAAGGGAGGTAAGTAGGAACGGCAACTTATGCTGCTCGCCCACACTATTTCCTTTGCTAGGGCTGATCTAGGGTGTGGCACTTGGTCACCTACTGCTCCACGTTACGTTACACAATAGGCATACCCAGACTAACCCAGAGATCAGTGATCTGTACGTGCTTTTGTTACAGTATTTATACTCACATCATGACCCCAATTCGCCAATCTGGCTGACACAAACATTGTACTGGGGGAGACTGTAATTTCTATGTTAAAATATAAAACGTGTTTCTGAGAATTATGACATTTATTTTGACAATTGTCACTTCATAGTATAGCTAAATAGTCTTCTTAAATCACGTGACAACTACCACTAACGTCAAAACTGTCAAATCATGCTCAACAGTTGCAAAAATCAGGATTTAGAAACGTTTTCTTGCAGTATTTGATATAAAACGTGTTTCTGAGAATTACAATTATTTTTACAATTATCACGTGACCGTCTAGCTAAATTATCCTTTAAAACCACCTGAAATCTGTCACTAATGTCAAAACTTAAAAAACAATTATTAATGAAAGAATACAAAAACTGTATTTTTAAGTACGGTTTTTGTAGCAAGAATCAATGATTAAAATTTTTTACTATTAAAAGACACCCTGTATAATAATGTAATATTAATGAATTTGTTTTGATCTACCGTTTTTTGACTGATTATTCTACCGCCATTAAATATTTTGACTTGGCAACACTGATTAAACCGCCAGGCTGCCACTCCTGAGCAGAATTCGTGCTCTTTATGAATAAGTAGGCCTGATTCAATAATTTCACATTCTACTAACATTTCAGACAGTTGAAATATTGCTATTTTTTCGCTATCTTTGCCATATCTGGTAATATTACTTCCAAGAAAGCTTATGCCTACTGAACATTCAATGTTAATTAATAATAAATATTAAAACAAAATAATAATAACATGTCACGCATTAAAATTTGCTCAGTATTTGTAAATGCCAATAACTCAAATGAGTAGACTGGATGCTACCCTGCACCATACCGGGAAAAGCTAAAGCCCCTCATACACGTGCGAACAATTTGCGCAAATTCGGTGTTTGTGCAAACAGTTTGACCGTCTATGGGGCTCTTTGAATGATTGCGCAAACTGTTTGAGTAAAATCGGTCAGGGTCGAAATAATTTGTACAAATATTCCTTATTTGAGTACTTGTTTGACGTGTATGGTACGGTCGTGCAAACTTTGGGTTAGTCAACTCCTGCTCCTAGACACTGTCAGGCAGTTTCTTTTATATTTTGTGGTTGAAAAGGTATAGTTTTGGTAATTTTGTTTTAGTTTGTTGCTATTTATTTCTCCAATATGGCGAATAAGACATGATAAACATAAACAGCGGAAAGCACACTTTTTGCTTTTTTTTCTTTTAACTATTCGTTTCTCAGCTACTGGGGTCAGAATAATGGCGACACAGCAATCTGACATGTTCAACGAACAATACCACAAATCGAAATTATTTTTTTGCAATAGGTTGCTACGTGTATGTGCTAGCGTATGAACAAACAGGCGTTTGTACGAACACCGAATTTGTGCAAATTGTTCGCACGTGCACAGTATAAAAATCGTCTAACGTTATGTTATATCTTTAGACTGTGGCACGTGTATGGGAGGCTTAACGTAATAACACAGTCTAAAGATATAACATAACCAGTCCGATCACTCTCCGAAAATCGTAAAATGTACCTCACCTCGCGTCCCGCCTAAAGTCGACTTGTCAAGCAAGAATCTAATATTCGCAATGACTAACTGAACATTGTGGGATAAAGACTGGGGAAGTTTCGTATGTTACGTTATTTGTGCTGCAGCGTTTATTTTCTTGTGACTTGTTTTAATGAACTTAAACATGGCTACCAATGGGTATTATTGTTCTGTAGATGATTGTTGTGTCAATTCTCTCTCTTTCTGTCTTGAAAATAAATGCTGATTTGCTTATAGAATTCTTTCGGTAATATCCCCGTATAACACTTTCCAGAAAAAACTTTGTAAGTATGCCTGAGCGACCCTCGTATTCGTAAAATAAAGTGATTTCCGATCCGGCGCAAAAAAAGCCGGCTTTTGCGACAGATCAAAGAAGTGATCCTACTGGTTAGGCGGTTTTTATACTGTGGTAATAACAAGTGGATGGGTAGAAAGAAACGCGTGTCCGATTAAGTGTGCTTCAGAGCGAGAAAATGACAAATATAGCCGACGTGGTGTTAGTAAAAACACGAGTAAAACGAGTTTCTTCACGTCTACCAAAATTTATAAAATCTCACTTCGCGACTTGTATTTTTTGAGCGTATAGCCTTAAAATTTTCTTTGATTGATTTTTAATCTGTAAATTTCCCTATTTTTAATTAGATTTCAACAGTCTGTGCTTTTTTTAACGACGCATTTTTTAAGTATGGTTTATACAGTGTGTCCAAGATAAGAAGAGCCACTATGGGGATATTGAAAACGGTTAGAGATACAAATTGGTTAAATGGGAGAAAACTTGCGTAATCTTGGCCTTAATTAAATGGCATTTAGGACAAATTTTTTCAGTTTTAGACGTGTATTGAAAAAAGTTATTTTTTGATTTTACGTTTTAATTTTTCGTGACGTTAATATTGAAACCTATTGACACTTTTCTATAGCTACTTTAAATTGCCGTCAAACTAAGGGCTTTTAATTCCGACGTTTTGTCATTGCAAAACCATCATCAACCTTATTTTTTATCTCGGCTTTTCTTTTATCATATCAAATTCTAAAAGCCCTTTTTATTCCGAATCCAATGAAGTATAAAATTTTACTTTTTTTATTATTAATTATAATATATTTATATTAAGGTCAGAAAAACACTAAAACGCATTTAAACCATAAAGTGTCATACATTATTGACTTCGGTATAAAAAGGGCTTTTAGAATTTGATATTATAAAAGAAGAATATTAACGTCATAAAAAAACGTAATATTAAGGCTATGGCTGCGAAACTTTTTTCCCATTTAACCAAATCTGTATCTGTAACCCTTTTCAATATTCCCATAGTGCCTTTTTATCCTGGACAGACTGTATAACAAACTAGCATTATTTTTCGAGATAGAATCGATACATATAATTCTTCGCAATCATTAAAAAACTCAATTATATTAACTTAATGTTTTGACAAAAGTCAAACATAACTGAAAATAATTTAACGTCAGTCCTAATTATCCATACGTGAACACACCGTACCAAACAATTTACATTTATCGATCTTAAGTAGATTGTAAGTAGATATGTTCTATATGTTTGTTGAGACGAGATACGCATTTTTTTTTGCTAATTGGGTCTTCCACCACACCACACAAAAAAAGTTTGTTGAGAAATTGGAATTTTGCACTATTTTCAACTAAGTTGAAAATAACATTAACCTAGTCGTCCCAACACCACTGACTTAGGCTCGGTCTTGATACCTAAAAACGCTGACGTTTCGGTGGAAAATCTACCACCGTCTTCAGAGAATCTAAAAAAACACAACGACAGAAAACAACACCATAATAATAATTAAACCTGATAATGTTCAATTTGGAACCCGGGGAAAGGGTTTTTTGTCAATAACAATTGACAATAATTTTGACTTTTGTCATTCCAATAGGAAAGATTATCTATTGGTGTAGTGAAAGGTGGGTTTTATAATGAAAACAAAATTACAAGAAATTTCAGTTTTGTTTGATATGATCAAGTGTTATCTCCTCCTCTAGAATATTTAGCCAAGTTTGGTCAATATTAATAAAGGATGTCGCAATACAGGAGTCATGGTTTAATCTAATATGCACTTTCTTTTATTTTACGTGTTTTTGAAAAAAGTTATATGTCTATGATACTACATTCATTTCATTTGACTCTATGATCATTATCGAAAGCGTGTTGGCATATACAGGGTGTCCCGCGAGGTAAGGGACATCTGTATAAGATTTGTGAAAGTCTCCAGTTCTTAAATGATTTTGGTGTTCTTTAATTCGTTTTTTTAAAGGTCTGGAGGTTTCACCTGGTCTGGATTGCATTCGCAAGGTTTTTTCCTGAGTTTGAGACGCGCCCGGCGGAGAGTGATTTCTTGCCTGCGTCGTTGGGCCCCAGATCTTTCCCAGGTAGGTTCCTGTAATTTAGTTTGATGTTTTCTTGGTTGCCTATACCCATCGTTGCTTTAGGATTTCCGAGCGGAGGTGTACTTTTTTAAAGTACGCGGGGAAGAATGGCCGCCGGAGCTTCCTAAGGGGCACGTCGTGATTCAGCATGGTTCGTGTTGTGGGCGACTCTGCCTCGTCACTTTTGTTCCGCGGCTTTGGAGACCGGTTGTTCACTGCTACTATTAAAATAAAGTTTTGGATTATGATGTGTGATGTATTATTAATTCTTTAATTCTCCTTATCCCTGCTGAAGTGGCTTCGTGCCTGTTTGCAGTTGGCGGGTGTCCGTCGTTTGTCGCTGCAGTTGACAGACCACGCCTCTTTCTAGTTCGGATGCGAGATCGGATGATTCCCCCTTTTGGTTGTTTCCCAGTCTGGATACCCGTTTGCCCTGTATAAACTTATTTCTTTATCTATTGCCTCCTCTAGATCCCTCAAGTGTTTCCTTCTTTGACAGATTGAGCTTTGGTTGGCCCTTTCGCAATTTCCCGGGAGTTTCCTTCTTGGGGCTGGGTTTACTTTAAGTTCGGACCAGGGTATTACATAGGTTAGGGGAATTGTGCTTTCGTACATAATAGTGCTGGGGAGTTCCTTCCATGTAGCACCGGCCGTCACTTCCACGCGTTGGGGCCTTACTACGCCGACCCTGAAATACATGTGGTATCGTTTAGTATTTTTTGTGGCGCCTGGGCTTTTCTGTGTTCTTCTTCTTCCGTTTCTTCTGCTATATCCCCCAACGTCCATTCATCCTGGAACGGCAGTATTCTGCCTATATGTACCACGTCTGTTTTCCTTCCCCCCTCTTGTTTTACTTCGTAGTTCAGTTCACTGAATTTTTTGGTTCTGGAACACCTTTCCTCTGTCACTTAAGATTGTGCGGGGCATCCCATGTATTAGCAGCACCTTTTCCAACAGAAATTTCGCTACTGGTCCTGCCTTGCCACTGGGTAGGGCCGCCGTAATGGCGTATCTTGTTGCGTAGTCTGTCACTACTATAATGTTTGTTTTCCCCTGGTTGCTTCTGCGCAATGGACCTAGCATAAGTCTATTCCCAACTTGTCGAACACTCTTCCTATTGGGATTGGTTATAGCAGCCCCATCGGTTTTCTGTTTGACGGCACTTTTCTGGCTTGGCAATCCCTGCATCCCCGGGTGTACTTATGTACGTCTTTTGTTATAGTATCCCAGTAATATTTGTGATTTACTCTGCTCAGGGTTTTTGTCATCCCCATGTGCCCGCTGGTCGGTGCATTGTGGGCTTCCCACAGTATCTCTTCCCTTAGCGCTCGTGGAATCACTAGAGCGTACTCCAGGCCGTCTTTCGTTGTGGTGGCTTTGTATAATACCTCATTTTTGAGCCTGAAGTTCTTTGCTCTTCGCCGAGTTATGGCGTCGCATTCCTTTGTATCTGGGTCTTGTACTGCCTTTTTTAACTTTACCAGGTCGGTGTCCTCGTCCTGCAGTTTGCCTATCTCTACTGATGATATGGCGAAAGTGGGTATATCATCCAGCTCTTCTATTTCTTCCTCATTTGCAGTCATTGCAGGATTTCGTGACAAGCAGTCGGCGTCCTGGTGTTTACTGCCCTTTTTGTACTCCACTGTGTAATCGAACTCCGCTAGTTTTAGTGCCCAACGTGCAAGTCGTCTTCAATGGTCTTTTATATTGTGGATTCAGCATAGCGCATGATGGTCCGTTACCACCTTTACTGGTCTACCGTAGATTAAGTGTCTCAAATAAGTCATGCCCCCTGCTGCTAGTAATTCTAGTTCGCTTATTGAGTAATTTTTCTCAGCCTTTGATAACGATCTGCTTATGTAGGCAATGGGGTGATTTAGTTGGTCTTCCCTTACTTGAAGCAGTATCGCCCCGATGCCCTCTGTGCATGTGTCCGCGTGTAGTATGCAGCCTATGTTGGGGTTATAGTGTCTTAACACGGGGGCTGACATTAGTCTGTTCTTAAGTGCTTGGAAGGCGTCTTTATGTTTTTTGCCCCACTGAAATTTATTCTTTTTGTGGCCTCGTGTAATGGCCGTGCTACTATCGAGTAATTTTGAATAAATTTCCTGTAGAAGTTACATAAGCCCAGGAAGCTTTGCACTTCTTTTGTTTTTCTTGGCGTCGAGAATTGCTCAATACCGACCAGCTTGCCATCCTCTGGGCGTATTCCGTCTTTCCTCACTGTGTAGCCGAGTATTCTCACTTTTTCCTGTATATACTCGCATTTGCTAGGTTTTAGTGTTAGATTCGCTTCCCTCATTCTCGTGAATACTTTTTCTAATTTTCTGACATGATCCTCCAGGTTTTCCGAGAATATGAATATGTCGTCTAGATATATCAATATGTCCCTCCATTTTAGATCTCTAAAAACTTTGTCCGTTGTTTGAGTCCGAAGCTCAGCATATTGAATTCGTACGGGCCATGGCCTTGTGCTGTGAAAGCCGTATATTGTTTTGATGATTCTTCTATTGGATCTGCCAGTACCCCGAAAACATGTCTAGTGTTGTGAAATACCTAGCGTTCCCTAGATAAGTTAATATGTTATCTATTTGGGGTATGGGGTAACAGGATTTCTTTGTCACTGGATTAATGGTCCTTTTATAGTCCACACAGAATCTCGTGGACCCATCCTTCTTTTTAACTAAGACCACCGGGCTTGCCCATGGAGAATGACAGGGCCTTATTACCCCGCAGTCTAGCATTTCCTGTATCTTATTATGTATTATTTCTCTTTCATTCTGAGAGACTCTGTACGAGCGACATGTCACTGGTTTATCTTCAGTTATCTCTATTTTGTGTTCAATGAGGTCTGTTTCCCGTGGGTTCACACAAAGTCAGTAACTCAACAATTAATACATTTATTTACACTCCAAAACACTCCGTACAATAATTAACTCAGCTACTAAAAACACTACTACAATTCCACAATTATTCCACTATTTAAACTTTACCGCGTTTCCAAATTTACTACTCCCGCGGTTGACGCCGCGTCTTTTATATACGCAAATCACGTTCTAGAATGACCGCGAAACGCTTCGCGATTTGCCTCGAATATCAAAGATTCTTCCAGGTGTGGCGCTTCCTAACTGTGGCCTACTTTAACACGCGCCCGGTCAGATATTGCGGCGCATCGGTTTTATCGCGAAGCGAGCGCTCGTTCAGAAGAATCGAGCATAGTAGGCCCAAACCGTAACAATATTTCTTTGAATCCCTCTTCTCGTATGTGGTCGAGCTTATGATCTTGTAGGGTCACCATTTCTTCATTTGCCTGATAGGTGGTGAACAGCCGTCTCTCGGTTGTGTTGGTTTCCAGCTTTGCGATGGTGGTATAGTATATACGAAGTCAGTTGAAACTACTCAAAAAACAATTCTGGTGGAATAATCGTCGGCGTCTTTGTTAAACATGGGCGGCGTTATAAAAATTTATTACGGCGCTTTTTGCATGAACTGATCAATAAAACAAGTAAGAAAAAGGTATCATTGTTAATAAACAATGTAACTTAAACCCCCAAGAACTGTATTAAATATGTAAACACACACTGAACAATATTATTTATATTTTAATATGATACGAATGAAAACTCTAAATACCGGACTGCACTGCTTTTTCCACAAGTACGGAAGCTAATCGAGAGTCTAACAAGCATCTGAAAAAACTAAAAATAGATTTTAAAATGCTGGCCAATAGAAACTTTGGTGCAACCAATCAAACAGCTTTACGGTGGTTATGCTCAGAATTATTGGTGACACTCACACATCAAGTCGACGTTGACTCGCTGCAAATTTCTACGGGGGATTGCTATTTTGTTCAAATAACGGAGTTATGCACTCGTTTTATTTTTTTAAATAGTTTTGGAGAAATATCTCCCTCAAATGATCTTTTAGTTCAAAAGTGCCCTGACGCGATCTTGTAGAGAATTTAGTTCGCTACCACTCTTCTTATTACACTTTTCTGCTATTTTGTTCAAATAACGGAGTTATGAACTCGTTTTGTTTTTTAAAATAGTTTTGGAGGAATATCTCCCTCAAATGACCTTTTAGGGCAAAAGTGCCCTGACGTTGTCTTGTAGAGAATTTAATTCGCTACAACTCTTCTTATTACATTTTTTTGCTATTTTGTTCAAATAACGGAGTTATGCACTCGTTTCGTTTTTTAAAATAGTTTTGGAGGAATATCTCCCTCAAATGACCTTTTAGTTCAAAAGTGCCCTGACGTTGTCTTGTAGAGAATTTAGTTCGTTACAACTCCTCTTATTACATTTTTTTGCTATTTTGTTCAAATAACGGAGTTATGCACTCGTTTCGTTTTTTAAAATAGTTTTGAACAAATATCTCCTTCAAATGACCTTTTAGGGCAAAAGTGCCCTGACGCTGTCTTGTAGAGAATTTAGTTCGCTACAACTCTTCTTATTACACTTTTTTGCTATTTGGTTCAAATAACGGAGTTATGCACTCGTTTCGTTTTTTAAAATAGTTTTGAAGGAATATCTCCTTCAAATGACCTTTTAGGGCAAAAGTGCCCTGACGCTGTCTTGTAGAGAATTTAGTTCGCTACAACTCTTCTTATTACACTTTTCTGCTATTTTGTTCAAATAACGGTCAATATTAATAAAGGATGTCGCAATACAGGAGTCATGGTTTAATCTAATATGCACTTTCTTTTATTTTACGTGTTTTTGAAAAAAGTTATATGTCTATGATACTACATTCATTTCATTTGACTCTATGATCATTATCGAAAGCGTGTTGGCATATACAGGGTGTCCCGCGAGGTAAGGGACATCTGTATAAGATTTGTGAAAGTCTCCAGTTCTTAAATGATTTTGGTGTTCTTTAATTCGTTTTTTTAAAGGTCTGGAGGTTTCACCTGGTCTGGATTGCATTCGCAAGGTTTTTTCCTGAGTTTGAGACGCGCCCGGCGGAGAGTGATTTCTTGCCTGCGTCTTTGGGCCCCAGATCTTTCCCAGGTAGGTTCCTGTAATTTAGTTTGATGTTTTCTTGGTTGCCTATACCCATCGTTGCTTTAGGATTTCCGAGCGGAGGTGTACTTTTTTAAAGTACGCGGGGAAGAATGGCCGCCGGAGCTTCCTAAGGGGCACGTCGTGATTCAGCATGGTTCGTGTTGTGGGCGACTCTGCCTCGTCACTTTTGTTCCGCGGCTTTGGAGACCGGTTGTTCACTGCTACTATTAAAATAAAGTTTTGGATTATGATGTGTGATGTATTATTAATTCTTTAATCCTCCTTATCCCTGCTGAGGTGGCTTCGTGCCTGTTTGCAGTTGGCGGGTGTCCGTCGTTTGTCGCTGCAGTTGACAGACCACGCCTCTTTCTAGTTCGGATGCGAGATCGGATGATTCCCCCTTTTGGTTGTTTCCCAGTCTGGATACCCGTTTGCCCTGTATAAACTTATTTCTTTATCTATTGCCTCCTCTAGATCCCTCAAGTGTTTCCTTCTTTGACAGATTGAGCTTTGGTTGGCCCTTTCGCAATTTCCCGGGAGTTTCCTTCTTGGGGCTGGGTTTACTTTAAGTTCGGACCAGGGTATTACATAGGTTAGGGGAATTGTGCTTTCGTACATAATAGTGCTGGGGAGTTCCTTCCATGTAGCACCGGCCGTCACTTCCACGCGTTGGGGCCTTACTACGCCGACCCTGAAATACATGTGGTATCGTTTAGTATTTTTTGTGGCGCCTGGGCTTTTCTGTGTTCTTCTTCTTCCGTTTCTTCTGCTATATCCCCCAACGTCCATTCATCCTGGAACGGCAGTATTCTGCCTATATGTACCACGTCTGTTTTCCTTCCCCCCTCTTGTTTTACTTCGTAGTTCAGTTCACTGAATTTTTTGGTTCTGGAACACCTTTCCTCTGTCACTTAAGATTGTGCGGGGCATCCCATGTATTAGCAGCACCTTTTCCAACAGAAATTTCGCTACTGGTCCTGCCTTGCCACTGGGTAGGGCCGCCGTAATGGCGTATCTTGTTGCGTAGTCTGTCACTACTATAATGTTTGTTTTCCCCTGGTTGCTTCTGCGCAATGGACCTAGCATAAGTCTATTCCCAACTTGTCGAACACTCTTCCTATTGGGATTGGTTATAGCAGCCCCATCGGTTTTCTGTTTGACGGCACTTTTCTGGCTTGGCAATCCCTGCATCCCCGGGTGTACTTATGTACGTCTTTTGTTATAGTATCCCAGTAATATTTGTGATTTACTCTGCTCAGGGTTTTTGTCATCCCCATGTGCCCGCTGGTCGGTGCATTGTGGGCTTCCCACAGTATCTCTTCCCTTAGCGCTCGTGGAATCACTAGAGCGTACTCCAGGCCGTCTTTCGTTGTGGTGGCTTTGTATAATACCTCATTTTTGAGCCTGAAGTTCTTTGCTCTTCGCCGGGTTATGGCGTCGCATTCCTTTGTATCTGGGTCTTGTACTGCCTTTTTTAACTTTACCAGGTCGGTGTCCTCGTCCTGCAGTTTGCCTATCTCTACTGATGATATGGCGAAAGTGGGTATATCATCCAGCTCTTCTATTTCTTCCTCATTTGCAGTCATTGCAGGATTTCGTGACAAGCAGTCGGCGTCCTGGTGTTTACTGCCCTTTTTGTACTCCACTGTGTAATCGAACTCCGCTAGTTTTAGTGCCCAACGTGCAAGTCGTCTTCAATGGTCTTTTATATTGTGGATTCAGCATAGCGCATGATGGTCCGTTACCACCTTTACTGGTCTACCGTAGATTAAGTGTCTCAAATAAGTCATGCCCCCTGCTGCTAGTAATTCTAGTTCGCTTATTGAGTAATTTTTCTCAGCCTTTGATAACGATCTGCTTATGTAGGCAATGGGGTGATTTAGTTGGTCTTCCCTTACTTGAAGCAGTATCGCCCCGATGCCCTCTGTGCATGTGTCCGCGTGTAGTATGCAGCCTATGTTTTTGTGGCCTCGTGTAATGGCCGTGCTACTATCGAGTAATTTTGAATAAATTTCCTGTAGAAGTTACATAAGCCCAGGAAGCTTTGCACTTCTTTTGTTTTTCTTGGCGTCGAGAATTGCTCAATACCGACCAGCTTGCCATCCTCTGGGCGTATTCCGTCTTTCCTCACTGTGTAGCCGAGTATTCTTACTTTTTCCTGTAGATACTCGCATTTGCTAGGTTTTAGTGTTAGATTCGCTTCCCTCATTCTCGTGAATACTTTTTCTAATTTTCTGACATGATCCTCCAGGTTTTCCGAGAATATGAATATGTCGTCTAGATATATCAATATGTCCCTCCATTTTAGATCTCTAAAAACTTTGTCCGTTGTTTGAGTCCGAAGCACAGCATATTGAATTCGTACGGGCCATGGCCTTGTGCTGTGAAAGCATCTGAAAAAACTAAAAATAGATTTTAAAATGCTGGCCAATAGAAACTGTGGTGCAACCAATCAAACAGCTTTACGGTGGTTATGCTCAGAATTATTGGTGACACTCACACATCAAGTCGACGTTGACTCGCTGCAAATTTCTATGGGGGATTGCTATTTTGTTCAAATAACGGAGTTATGCACTCGTTTTATTTTTTTAAATAGTTTTGGAGGAATATCTCCCTCAAATGATCTTTTAGTTCAAAAGTGCCCTGACGCGATCTTGTAGAGAATTTAGTTCGTTACAACTCCTCTTATTACATTTTTTTGCTATTTTGTTCAAATAACGGAGTTATGCACTCGTTTCGTTTTTTAAAATAGTTTTGAAGGAATATCTCCTTCAAATGACCTTTTAGGGCAAAAGTGCCCTGACGCTGTCTTGTAGAGAATTTAGTTCGCTACAACTCTTCTTATTACACTTTTCTGCTATTTTGTTCAAATAACGGAGTTATGCACTCGTTTCGTTTTTTAAAATAGTTTTGGAGGAATATCTCCCTCAAATGACCTTTTAGTTCAAAAGTGCCCTGACGTTGTCTTGTAGAGAATTTAATTCGCTACAACTCCTCTTATTACACTTTTTTGCTATTTTGTTCAAATAACGGAGTTATGCACTCGTTTTATTTTTTAAAATAGTTTTGAAGGAATATCTCCTTCAAATGACCTTTTAGGGCAAAAGTGCCCTGACGCTGTCTTGTAGAGAATTTAGTTCGCTACAACTCTTCTTATTACATTTTTTTGCTATTTTGTTCAAATAACGGAGTTATGCACTCGTTTAGTTTTTTAAAATAGTTTTGAAGGAATATCTCCCTCAAATGACCTTTTAGGGCAAAAGTGCCCTAACGTTGTCTTGTAGAGAATTTAGTTCGCTACAACTCCTCTTATTACACTTTTTTGCTATTTTGTTCAAATAACGGAGTTATGCACTCGTTTTATTTTTTAAAATAGTTTTGAAGGAATATCTCCCTCAAATGGCCTTTCAGAGCAAAAGGACCCTGATGGGATATTGTAGAGAATTTAGTTCGCTACAACTCTTCTTATTACACCTTTTTGCTATTTTGTTCAAATAACGGAGTTATGCACTCGTTTTATTTTTTAAAATAGTTTTGAAGGAATATCTCCCTCAAATGGCCTTTCAGAGCAAAAGGACCCTGATGGGATCTTGCAGAGAATTTAGTTCGCTACAACTCTTCTTATTACACTTTTTTGCTATTTTGTTCAAATAACGGAGTTATGCACTCGTTTTATTTTTTAAAATAGTTTTGAAGGAATATCTCCCTCAAATGGCCTTTCAGAGCAAAAGGACCCTGATGGGATCTTGTAGAGAATTTAGTTCGCTACAACTCTTCTTATTACACTTTTTTGCTATTTTATTCAAATAACGGAGTTATGCACTCGTTTTATTTTTTAAAATAGTTTTGGAGGAATATCTCCCTCAAATAACATTTTAGGGCAAAAGTGCCCTGAAGAGGTATTGTAGAGAATTTAGTTCGCTACAACTCTTCTTATTACACTTTTTTGCTATTTTGTTCAAATAACGGTCAATATTAATAAAGGATGTCGCAATACAGGAGTCATGGTTTAATCTAATATGCACTTTCTTTTATTTTACGTGTTTTTGAAAAAAGTTATATGTCTATGATACTACATTCATTTCATTTGACTCTATGATCATTATCGAAAGCGTGTTGGCATATACAGGGTGTCCCGCGAGGTAAGGGACATCTGTATAAGATTTGTGAAAGTCTCCAGTTCTTAAATGATTTTGGTGTTCTTTAATTCGTTTTTTTAAAGGTCTGGAGGTTTCACCTGGTCTGGATTGCATTCGCAAGGTTTTTTCCTGAGTTTGAGACGCGCCCGGCGGAGAGTGATTTCTTGCCTGCGTCTTTGGGCCCCAGATCTTTCCCAGGTAGGTTCCTGTAATTTAGTTTGATGTTTTCTTGGTTGCCTATACCCATCGTTGCTTTAGGATTTCCGAGCGGAGGTGTACTTTTTTAAAGTACGCGGGGAAGAATGGCCGCCGGAGCTTCCTAAGGGGCACGTCGTGATTCAGCATGGTTCGTGTTGTGGGCGACTCTGCCTCGTCACTTTTGTTCCGCGGCTTTGGAGACCGGTTGTTCACTGCTACTATTAAAATAAAGTTTTGGATTATGATGTGTGATGTATTATTAATTCTTTAATCCTCCTTATCCCTGCTGAGGTGGCTTTTGGCTGTTTGCAGTTGGCGGGTGTCCGTCGTTTGTCGCTGCAGTTGACAGACCACGCCTCTTTCTAGTTCGGATGCGAGATCGGATGATTCCCCCTTTTGGTTGTTTCCCAGTCTGGATACCCGTTTGCCCTGTATAAACTTATTTCTTTATCTATTGCCTCCTCTAGATCCCTCAAGTGTTTCCTTCTTTGACAGATTGAGCTTTGGTTGGCCCTTTCGCAATTTCCCGGGAGTTTCCTTCTTGGGGCTGGGTTTACTTTAAGTTCGGACCAGGGTATTACATAGGTTAGGGGAATTGTGCTTTCGTACATAATAGTGCTGGGGAGTTCCTTCCATGTAGCACCGGCCGTCACTTCCACGCGTTGGGGCCTTACTACGCCGACCCTGAAATACATGTGGTATCGTTTAGTATTTTTTGTGGCGCCTGGGCTTTTCTGTGTTCTTCTTCTTCCGTTTCTTCTGCTATATCCCCCAACGTCCATTCATCCTGGAACGGCAGTATTCTGCCTATATGTACCACGTCTGTTTTCCTTCCCCCCTCTTGTTTTACTTCGTAGTTCAGTTCACTGAATTTTTTGGTTCTGGAACACCTTTCCTCTGTCACTTAAGATTGTGCGGGGCATCCCATGTATTAGCAGCACCTTTTCCAACAGAAATTTCGCTACTGGTCCTGCCTTGCCACTGGGTAGGGCCGCCGTAATGGCGTATCTTGTTGCGTAGTCTGTCACTACTATAATGTTTGTTTTCCCCTGGTTGCTTCTGCGCAATGGACCTAGCATAAGTCTATTCCCAACTTGTCGAACACTCTTCCTATTGGGATTGGTTATAGCAGCCCCATCGGTTTTCTGTTTGACGGCACTTTTCTGGCTTGGCAATCCCTGCATCCCCGGGTGTACTTATGTACGTCTTTTGTTATAGTATCCCAGTAATATTTGTGATTTACTCTGCTCAGGGTTTTTGTCATCCCCATGTGCCCGCTGGTCGGTGCATTGTGGGCTTCCCACAGTATCTCTTCCCTTAGCGCTCGTGGAATCACTAGAGCGTACTCCAGGCCGTCTTTCGTTGTGGTGGCTTTGTATAATACCTCATTTTTGAGCCTGAAGTTCTTTGCTCTTCGCCGGGTTATGGCGTCGCATTCCTTTGTATCTGGGTCTTGTACTGCCTTTTTTAACTTTACCAGGTCGGTGTCCTCGTCCTGCAGTTTGCCTATCTCTACTGATGATATGGCGAAAGTGGGTATATCATCCAGCTCTTCTATTTCTTCCTCATTTGCAGTCATTGCAGGATTTCGTGACAAGCAGTCGGCGTCCTGGTGTTTACTGCCCTTTTTGTACTCCACTGTGTAATCGAACTCCGCTAGTTTTAGTGCCCAACGTGCAAGTCGTCTTCAATGGTCTTTTATATTGTGGATTCAGCATAGCGCATGATGGTCCGTTACCACCTTTACTGGTCTACCGTAGATTAAGTGTCTCAAATAAGTCATGCCCCCTGCTGCTAGTAATTCTAGTTCGCTTATTGAGTAATTTTTCTCAGCCTTTGATAACGATCTGCTTATGTAGGCAATGGGGTGATTTAGTTGGTCTTCCCTTACTTGAAGCAGTATCGCCCCGATGCCCTCTGTGCATGTGTCCGCGTGTAGTATGCAGCCTATGTTTTTGTGGCCTCGTGTAATGGCCGTGCTACTATCGAGTAATTTTGAATAAATTTCCTGTAGAAGTTACATAAGCCCAGGAAGCTTTGCACTTCTTTTGTTTTTCTTGGCGTCGAGAATTGCTCAATACCGACCAGCTTGCCATCCTCTGGGCGTATTCCGTCTTTCCTCACTGTGTAGCCGAGTATTCTTACTTTTTCCTGTAGATACTCGCATTTGCTAGGTTTTAGTGTTAGATTCGCTTCCCTCATTCTCGTGAATACTTTTTCTAATTTTCTGACATGATCCTCCAGGTTTTCCGAGAATATGAATATGTCGTCTAGATATATCAATATGTCCCTCCATTTTAGATCTCTAAAAACTTTGTCCGTTGTTTGAGTCCGAAGCACAGCATATTGAATTCGTACGGGCCATGGCCTTGTGCTGTGAAAGCATCTGAAAAAACTAAAAATAGATTTTAAAATGCTGGCCAATAGAAACTGTGGTGCAACCAATCAAACAGCTTTACGGTGGTTATGCTCAGAATTATTGGTGACACTCACACATCAAGTCGACGTTGACTCGCTGCAAATTTCTATGGGGGATTGCTATTTTGTTCAAATAACGGAGTTATGCACTCGTTTTATTTTTTTAAATAGTTTTGGAGGAATATCTCCCTCAAATGATCTTTTAGTTCAAAAGTGCCCTGACGCGATCTTGTAGAGAATTTAGTTCGTTACAACTCCTCTTATTACATTTTTTTGCTATTTTGTTCAAATAACGGAGTTATGCACTCGTTTCGTTTTTTAAAATAGTTTTGAAGGAATATCTCCTTCAAATGACCTTTTAGGGCAAAAGTGCCCTGACGCTGTCTTGTAGAGAATTTAGTTCGCTACAACTCTTCTTATTACACTTTTCTGCTATTTTGTTCAAATAACGGAGTTATGCACTCGTTTCGTTTTTTAAAATAGTTTTGGAGGAATATCTCCCTCAAATGACCTTTTAGTTCAAAAGTGCCCTGACGTTGTCTTGTAGAGAATTTAGTTCGCTACAACTCCTCTTATTACACTTTTTTGCTATTTTGTTCAAATAACGGAGTTATGCACTCGTTTTATTTTTTAAAATAGTTTTGAAGGAATATCTCCTTCAAATGACCTTTTAGGGCAAAAGTGCCCTGACGCTGTCTTGTAGAGAATTTAGTTCGCTACAACTCTTCTTATTACATTTTTTTGCTATTTTGTTCAAATAACGGAGTTATGCACTCGTTTAGTTTTTTAAAATAGTTTTGAAGGAATATCTCCCTCAAATGACCTTTTAGGGCAAAAGTGCCCTAACGTTGTCTTGTAGAGAATTTAGTTCGCTACAACTCCTCTTATTACACTTTTTTGCTATTTTGTTCAAATAACGGAGTTATGCACTCGTTTTATTTTTTAAAATAGTTTTGAAGGAATATCTCCCTCAAATGGCCTTTCAGAGCAAAAGGACCCTGATGGGATATTGTAGAGAATTTAGTTCGCTACAACTCTTCTTATTACACCTTTTTGCTATTTTGTTCAAATAACGGAGTTATGCACTCGTTTTATTTTTTAAAATAGTTTTGAGGAATATCTCCCTCAAATGGCCTTTCAGAGCAAAAGGACCCTGATGGGATCTTGCAGAGAATTTAGTTCGCTACAACTCTTCTTATTACACTTTTTTGCTATTTTGTTCAAATAACGGAGTTATGCACTCGTTTTATTTTTTAAAATAGTTTTGAAGGAATATCTCCCTCAAATGGCCTTTCAGAGCAAAAGGACCCTGATGGGATCTTGTAGAGAATTTAGTTCGCTACAACTCTTCTTATTACACTTTTTTGCTATTTTATTCAAATAACGGAGTTATGCACTCGTTTTATTTTTTAAAATAGTTTTGGAGGAATATCTCCCTCAAATAACATTTTAGGGCAAAAGTGCCCTGAAGAGGTATTGTAGAGAATTTAGTTCGCTACAACTCTTCTTATTACACTTTTTTGCTATTTTGTTCAAATAACGGTCAATATTAATAAAGGATGTCGCAATACAGGAGTCATGGTTTAATCTAATATGCACTTTCTTTTATTTTACGTGTTTTTGAAAAAAGTTATATGTCTATGATACTACATTCATTTCATTTGACTCTATGATCATTATCGAAAGCGTGTTGGCATATACAGGGTGTCCCGCGAGGTAAGGGACATCTGTATAAGATTTGTGAAAGTCTCCAGTTCTTAAATGATTTTGGTGTTCTTTAATTCGTTTTTTTAAAGGTCTGGAGGTTTCACCTGGTCTGGATTGCATTCGCAAGGTTTTTTCCTGAGTTTGAGACGCGCCCGGCGGAGAGTGATTTCTTGCCTGCGTCTTTGGGCCCCAGATCTTTCCCAGGTAGGTTCCTGTAATTTAGTTTGATGTTTTCTTGGTTGCCTATACCCATCGTTGCTTTAGGATTTCCGAGCGGAGGTGTACTTTTTTAAAGTACGCGGGGAAGAATGGCCGCCGGAGCTTCCTAAGGGGCACGTCGTGATTCAGCATGGTTCGTGTTGTGGGCGACTCTGCCTCGTCACTTTTGTTCCGCGGCTTTGGAGACCGGTTGTTCACTGCTACTATTAAAATAAAGTTTTGGATTATGATGTGTGATGTATTATTAATTCTTTAATCCTCCTTATCCCTGCTGAGGTGGCTTTTGGCGTTTGCAGTTGGCGGGTGTCCGTCGTTTGTCGCTGCAGTTGACAGACCACGCCTCTTTCTAGTTCGGATGCGAGATCGGATGATTCCCCCTTTTGGTTGTTTCCCAGTCTGGATACCCGTTTGCCCTGTATAAACTTATTTCTTTATCTATTGCCTCCTCTAGATCCCTCAAGTGTTTCCTTCTTTGACAGATTGAGCTTTGGTTGGCCCTTTCGCAATTTCCCGGGAGTTTCCTTCTTGGGGCTGGGTTTACTTTAAGTTCGGACCAGGGTATTACATAGGTTAGGGGAATTGTGCTTTCGTACATAATAGTGCTGGGGAGTTCCTTCCATGTAGCACCGGCCGTCACTTCCACGCGTTGGGGCCTTACTACGCCGACCCTGAAATACATGTGGTATCGTTTAGTATTTTTTGTGGCGCCTGGGCTTTTCTGTGTTCTTCTTCTTCCGTTTTCTTCTGCTATATCCCCCAACGTCCATTCATCCTGGAACGGCAGTATTCTGCCTATATGTACCACGTCTGTTTTCCTTCCCCCCTCTTGTTTTACTTCGTAGTTCAGTTCACTGAATTTTTTGGTTCTGGAACACCTTTCCTCTGTCACTTAAGATTGTGCGGGGCATCCCATGTATTAGCAGCACCTTTTCCAACAGAAATTTCGCTACTGGTCCTGCCTTGCCACTGGGTAGGGCCGCCGTAATGGCGTATCTTGTTGCGTAGTCTGTCACTACTATAATGTTTGTTTTCCCCTGGTTGCTTCTGCGCAATGGACCTAGCATAAGTCTATTCCCAACTTGTCGAACACTCTTCCTATTGGGATTGGTTATAGCAGCCCCATCGGTTTTCTGTTTGACGGCACTTTTCTGGCTTGGCAATCCCTGCATCCCGGGTGTACTTATGTACGTCTTTTGTTATAGTATCCCAGTAATATTTGTGATTTACTCTGCTCAGGGTTTTTGTCATCCCCATGTGCCCGCTGGTCGGTGCATTGTGGGCTTCCCACAGTATCTCTTCCCTTAGCGCTCGTGGAATCACTAGAGCGTACTCCAGGCCGTCTTTCGTTGTGGTGGCTTTGTATAATACCTCATTTTTGAGCCTGAAGTTCTTTGCTCTTCGCCGGGTTATGGCGTCGCATTCCTTTGTTAACTTTACCAGGTCGGTGTCCTCGTCCTGCAGTTTGCCTATCTCTACTGATGATATGGCGAAAGTGGGTATATCATCCAGCTCTTCTATTTCTTCCTCATTTGCAGTCATTGCAGGATTTCGTGACAAGCAGTCGGCGTCCTGGTGTTTACTGCCCTTTTTGTACTCCACTGTGTAATCGAACTCCGCTAGTTTTAGTGCCCAACGTGCAAGTCGTCTTCAATGGTCTTTTATATTGTGGATTCAGCATAGCGCATGATGGTCCGTTACCACCTTTACTGGTCTACCGTAGATTAAGTGTCTCAAATAAGTCATGCCCCCTGCTGCTAGTAATTCTAGTTCGCTTATTGAGTAATTTTTTCTCAGCCTTTGATAACGATCTGCTTATGTAGGCAATGGGGTGATTTAGTTGGTCTTCCCTTACTTGAAGCAGTATCGCCCCGATGCCCTCTGTGCATGTGTCCGCGTGTAGTAGGCAGCCTATGTTTTTGTGGCCTCGTGTAATGGCCGTGCTACTATCGAGTAATTTTGAATAAATTTCCTGTAGAAGTTACATAAGCCCAGGAAGCTTTGCACTTCTTTTGTTTTTCTTGGCGTCGAGAATTGCTCAATACCGACCAGCTTGCCATCCTCTGGGCGTATTCCGTCTTTCCTCACTGTGTAGCCGAGTATTCTTACTTTTTCCTGTAGATACTCGCATTTGCTAGGTTTTAGTGTTAGATTCGCTTCCCTCATTCTCGTGAATACTTTTTCTAATTTTCTGACATGATCCTCCAGGTTTTCCGAGAATATGAATATGTCGTCTAGATATATCAATATGTCCCTCCATTTTAGATCTCTAAAAACTTTGTCCGTTGTTTGAGTCCGAAGCACAGCATATTGAATTCGTACGGGCCATGGCCTTGTGCTGTGAAAGCATCTGAAAAAACTAAAAATAGATTTTAAAATGCTGGCCAATAGAAACTGTGGTGCAACCAATCAAACAGCTTTACGGTGTTATGCTCAGAATTATTGGTGACACTCACACATCAAGTCGACGTTGACTCGCTGCAAATTTCTATGGGGGATTGCTATTTTGTTCAAATAACGGAGTTATGCACTCGTTTTATTTTTTTAAATAGTTTTGGAGGAATATCTCCCTCAAATGATCTTTTAGTTCAAAAGTGCCCTGACGCGATCTTGTAGAGAATTTAGTTCGTTACAACTCCTCTTATTACATTTTTTTGCTATTTTGTTCAAATAACGGAGTTATGCACTCGTTTCGTTTTTTAAAATAGTTTTGAAGGAATATCTCCTTCAAATGACCTTTTAGGGCAAAAGTGCCCTGACGCTGTCTTGTAGAGAATTTAGTTCGCTACAACTCTTCTTATTACACTTTTCTGCTATTTTGTTCAAATAACGGAGTTATGCACTCGTTTCGTTTTTTAAAATAGTTTTGGAGGAATATCTCCCTCAAATGACCTTTTAGTTCAAAAGTGCCCTGACGTTGTCTTGTAGAGAATTTAATTCGCTACAACTCCTCTTATTACACTTTTTTGCTATTTTGTTCAAATAACGGAGTTATGCACTCGTTTTATTTTTTAAAATAGTTTTGAAGGAATATCTCCCTCAAATGGCCTTTCAGAGCAAAAGGACCCTGATGGGATCTTGTAGAGAATTTAGTTCGCTACAACTCTTCTTATTACACTTTTCTGCTATTTTGTTCAAATAACGGAGTTATGCACTCGTTTTGTTTTTTAAAATAGTTTTGGAGGAATATCTCCCTCAAATGACCTTTTAGGGCAAAAGTGCCCTGACGCTGTCTTGTAGAGAATTTAATTCGCTACAACTCTTCTTATTACATTTTTTTGCTATTTTGTTCAAATAACGGAGTTATGCACTCGTTTAGTTTTTTAAAATAGTTTTGAAGGAATATCTCCCTCAAATGACCTTTTAGGGCAAAAGTGCCCTAACGTTGTCTTGTAGAGAATTTAGTTCGCTACAACTCTTCTTATTACACTTTTTTGCTATTTTGTTCAAATAACGGAGTTATGCACTCGTTTTATTTTTTAAAATAGTTTTGAAGGAATATCTCCCTCAAATGGCCTTTCAGAGCAAAAGGACCCTGAANNCCCNANGNNTNTTCTCGNCGNGAGCCATATNTANCAACNATTCCCCTCNCACTNAAAAAGTGTCCANTNANANATAGAANGGGGTNCTNGGNCCACANCAATATGGGACCNNTCGGCANACCAANGNTCGNGGTTGTANNTCANTCACNTGGNTCNTANCTCATCNCNTCATNGAAGACTGACTAANACAACTNANCACNNCATGNTGCGACAAAGCCGCNTGGACNAATTTGTNGNNTACNCNTTTGATGNTGCAGTGTCTNACGTGNTANATGCGACNATTNGTTCCCNTNCAANCTTCGNCGCGNNTTTTANTGANGNNGATACTCTACGACTNATGNACNNCTCNTACATGNAGCTGGANGAAANANNNNCCNCTCGNGGTTAAAAAGNACTTGGNGTATCTNNAGNAANCTCGACNTTNACAGGTTTTCTAATATTANCCANGGGGTNANNTTGTCANANCAGGNCTGGAGCTCAACCCATGNNACTCNCNAGACGCGATCTTGTAGAGAATTTAGTTCGCTACAACTCTTTTTATTACACTTTTTTGCTATTTTGTTCAAATAACGGAGTTATGCACTAGTTTTATTTTTTTAAATAGTTTTGGAGGAATATCTCCCTCAAACGGCCTTTCAGAGCAAAAGGACCCTGATGCGATCTTGTAGAGAATTTAGTTCGTTACAACTCTTCTTATTACACATTTTTGCTATTTGGTTTAAATAACGGAGTTATGCACTCGTTTCTTTTTTTAAAATAGTTTTGGAAGAGTATCTCCCTCAAATGACCTTTTAGGGCAAAAGTGCCCTGACGAGATCTTGTAGAGAATTTAGTTCGCTACAACTCTTCTTATTACACATTTTTGCTATTTGGTTCAAATAACGGAGTTATGCACTCGTTTCGTTTTTTAAAATAGTTTTGGAGGAATATCTCCCTCAAATGACCTTTTAGGGCAAAAGTGCCCTGACACTGTCTTGTAGAGAATTTAATTCGCTACAACTCTGCTTATTACACTTTTCTGCTATTTTGTTTAAATAACGGAGTTATGCACTAGTTTTATTTTTTTAAATAGTTTTGGAGGAATATCTCCCTCAAATGGCCTTTCAGAGCAAAAGGACCCTGATGCGATCTTGTAGAGAATTTAGTTCGTTACAACTCTTCTTATTACACATATTTGCTATTTTGTTCAAATAACGGAGTTATGCACTCGTTTCGTTTTTTAAAATAGTTTTCGAGGAATATCTCTCTCAAATGACCTTTTTTTTGTCGACCTCGGTGGCGTGGTGGGTTAAATGCCCAGTCCGCCTATCGAGTAGTCGTGGGTTCGAGTCCCACCTCGGGCATGGTTGTGTGTTGGGAAAAAATTAATTGACTTGGCCTGGATGAGTGCTCAAGTGGCGAAAGAAAAGGTATATACAGGGTGTCCCACGACGAAAGACCTCGATTGATATTGGAAAAAGTATAAATAGGAGAGTTTTGAAAATTTGGTAGGATACTGATGTGGGCATGCCCAATCCAACTAAAATATTTTCAAGATGGTTGCACTTCCGCTTATACCGGAAGTCGATCACAACTTTCTTATTTTAAATAGAACACCCTATATATTATTACATATTTGGATTCCTCACAAAATTCTGACCAACTTTTGTATAGAATGTCCTATGTCTATCTCTAGCCGTTTTCGAAATATTTGATGTTTTTCCAAAAAAGTGACAGTTGCAACGCTCAACATATTTTTGTTCTATGTTAAAACCGTATTTCATTTTGCAATGAAACTTTGGGATATTGTAAATGAAGGATCGTTTTATTATACTGAGGGTGCGTAACGACTCATTTGTATACAGGGTCGTCAAAAAAAAATCATAAACTTGCCACTAAAAAAAAAAATGAAAAATCTCAAGTTTTTTAAATGGAAACCCCCATTTTTTATGACGGAATCATTTTGAGCATTAAAAATTACTATAAGTTTCAATTTACTTGCCTATACCTAAATCCAACCCATTTTGTTTTATTTGAGAATAAACATTTTTTTATTAGGCTGCATGCTCGGCTGCATGGTTAGGATTAGCTGGTACTCTAGTTGGCCATGCTTTTGACACACGGTGATATTGGAGACCTGCAGGGCATGTTAATAACACTAGTTTTGAGTGTTTTGACAACTGCAAATATACCGTCGCGGTTACGTTATTCAAACCAAGATTGCTTAAATCTGTTTATTATTTACGGAAAATGTGATAAAGTTGTGAGTAGAACATGTGAGGTATTTGCCGCTCGTTATCTAGAAAAACCAAATCCATCACCAAAAGCTGTCAAGCAAATAATTGAAAATTTTAAGAATACGGGATATGTGAAGATAAAAGCTATTAAAACAAAACCAATTCTTAATAATACAAATGTAGAAATTGCAATTTCTAACCAACTTTTGTGTACAATGCCCTATTCCTATCTCTAGCCGTTTTCGAAATATTTGATGTTTTTCCAAAAAAGTTATAGTTGCATTGCTCAACATATTTTTGTACTTATATTAATAATTAATTTAACAAATGTTCGAAATTTCGACCTTCAGCTTCGTGACACTTTGCGCACCTTAGGATCAGCTGCTCATGAGTTGCTGCTCTTATTGCGTTTGGGCTTAAACCACGAAACGCGTTTCTCACTCTTTCAATACAATTTTTCTTTGTTGTTAAAGGAAGATTGTAAACTTCATCTTTAATTGCCCCCCATACAAAATAATCTAAAACTGACATGTCTGGCGAGCGGGGTGGCCATTGAAACGGTCCGTTGTTAGCAATCCACCGGTCGTCAAACGTAGCTTGTAGAAAATTATTACTTATTGACAATATGACCATTATGAGGAGGTGCGCCATCATGCTGATAAATTACCCGTCTTCTGTCGGCTAGAGGTAAATTATCCAAGTATTCCCTTTCTAAATCTTGAATTATAGCTAGATATCGATCACCTACAATAAAAACATAGCATTAAATTAAGTTTCAGAACTTCACAATTTGTCGTTTAACATCGTCGATATACCGTTTAAATTTTCTTCATAAAAACGTATCATAACAATTTGGTCATTCCTCACAGCACAATAAACATTAAAACTCCAGATTTCTTGAAAATTTCTCTCTCTAATTACGTGTGGATTTATGTCACACCAGTAGTGTGAATTATGTCTATTGAACATTCCATTTTTAGTGAATTTGACCTCGTCGCTCCAAATAATATTATTCAAAAACAATTCATCTCCATAGTGACTAGTCAGCAAAAACTCACTAAAAACAACTCTCTTCGGAAAGTCAACCTCTTTTAAGTGTTGCACTAATTTAAATGAAAAAGGGTGAAATTTATGTTTCTTCAGGATCCTCTGAATTGAGCTTTTGGATATGCCTGATTCTACGGAAACTTGTCTTATTGACAAAGTTGGATTTGCAACAAAATAGCCCAAAATTGCAATTTCTACATTGGTATTATTAAGGATTGGTTTTGTTTTAATAGCTTTTATCTTCACAGATCCCATATTCTTAAAATTTTCAATTATTTGCTTGACAGCTTTTGGTGATGGATTTAGTTTTTCTAGATAACGAGCGGCAAATACCTCACATGTTCTACTCACAACTTTATCACATTTTCCGTAAATAATAAACAGATTTAAGCAATCTTGGTTTGAATAACGTAACCGCGACGGCATATTTGCAGTTGTCAAAACACTCAAAACTAGTGTTATTAACATGCCCTGCAGGTCTCCAATATCACCGTGTGTCAAAAGCATGGCCAACTAGAGTACCAGCTAATCCTAACCATGCAGCCGAGCATGCAGCCTAATAAAAAAATGTTTATTCTCAAATAAAACGAAATGGGTTGGATTTAGGTATAGGCAAGTAAATTGAAACTTATAGTAATTTTTAATGCTCAAAATGATTCCGTCATAAAAAATGGGGGTTTCCATTTAAAAAACTTGAGATTTTTCATTTTTTTTAGTGGCAAGTTTATGATTTTTTTTTGACGACCCTGTATACAAATGAGTCGTTACGCACCCTCAGTATAATAAAACGATCCTTCATTTACAATATCCCAAAGTTTTATTGCAAAATGAAATACGGTTTTAACATAGTACAAAAATATGTTGAGCGTTGCAACTGTCACTTTTTTGGAAAAACATCAAATATTTCGAAAACGGCTAGAGATAGGCATAGGGCATTCTATACAAAAGTTGGTCAGAATTTTGTGGGGAATCCAAATATGTAATAATATATAGGGTGTTCTATTTAAAATAAGAAAGTTGTGATCGACTTCCGGTATAAGCGGAAGTGCAACCATCTTGAAAATATTTTAGTTGGATTGGGCATGCCCACATCAGTATCCTACCAAATTTTCAAAACTCTCCTATTTATACTTTTTCCAATATCAATCGAGGTCTTTCGTCGTGGGACACCCTGTATGTAATGGGGGCGGCAGATAAGTCAAAAAATAAGAAAGTAAAAAAGTAAGTTAAAGGGGGCAAAAACTGCATATCTTACCTGAAGGAGACCAAATAGACACGAAAGGGACGTCACACAACAAAAACCGCGGTGGACATTCACAAGTTGGACACTGAACAGGTTAAAATAGGGGGAGACTTTCCCTTTTTGTCACTATGGTAGTGTGACCGTGCGGGGCTTCATTTATTTAAAAATTACTAGTTTATTACATCCGATCGAATTTGATGTCTTACACCACTCTCTATTAGATTATGTATCTAACTTGGGCGACAAAAAGTACAGTGTCGTAAGTGGTAAACTCTCACACCTCACTCAGAACCTACCCCAAAACACAAACTCCCCTTCCTTCAAATCTCAACAAAAATCTCATGTCTCTGCGTCGCAGAATTAAAGACCATGACCTGGTAGTGACCAGGGCGGACAAGGGTAACTGTGTGGTGGTGATGGACAGGGAACAGTATGACACTAAGGTCCTTGATTTTTTGAATACTCCCTCCTTTCAGGTTTTATCTACATCCCCTCTTGACAAATTTCTCTCTAAGTTTAAATCAAATAATCTTTGAACTGCAACAAATATAGACTTCTCCCTGTCAATCCTTCAGTCCCTAAACTCTATGGACTACCTAAGATCCACAAGCTGAACACTCCAATCAGACCTGTGGTCTCCTTTTGTGGCTCACCATGTCACCGCCTAGCGGAATGGTTGAATAACTTTATTTTACTTACTTCTAACTTTAAAAGTAAATATGCTATCAAAAACTCTACAGAACTTTGCGGTCAACTCAAAGATATTAACGTACCATCTACAGCGCTTATGGTCTCATTTGACGTGTCCAGTTTGTTTCCCAGTATACCCCCCACACAATGCATCCCCCTTCTAGAAAATATTCTCTCCCAACCCGGTAATCTCGCCCCATCTGTCATTAATGACATAATTGCTCTGGTTTCACTCGTCATTGATCAAAACTTTTTCCAATTTAAAGACAAATTTTACGCTCAAACGGACGGCCTGGCAATGGGCTCTGGTCTCTCTCCTCTTTTATCAGAAATCTTTATGTCAAACATTGAATTATCCCTTAATAAATTTCCTTTATTCTCCAAAATTCTCTTCTACAGGAGATACGTAGATGACATCTTTTGCATCTTTAATGGCACTTTGCTTGAACTCCACCAATTCTTTGACTTGCTTAATACCTTACATAATTCTATTACGTTCACTATGGAACTGGAGTCTTCACAATCACTGCCCTTCCTTGACATTCTGATTTCAGGAGTAAACAACAAGATAGAGTTCTCAATATACCACAAACCCACTAGCACAGATAGTATCATTCCTTTTTCCTCTAATCACCCCTTCTCCCAAAAGACTGCCTCCTTGAACTGCTTTTTCCACAGACTGTTCAGCATACCCCTGCTGGAGCCCAACTTTAACAGGGAACTCTCATGGATCAGAACCGTAGCTACCAACAATGGTTTCCCTGTAAGTTTAGTTAACAAAATCTACTACAACCACTTTAAGAAGTTTGTCAACAGAAAGCTCTCAGCAAAAGAACATGACATTGAGACTAGATACTTCTCAATACCTTACTTGGGGCCTTTGTCTCTTGGTTTCAAGTCCCTGTTCAAATCCTATGGCATCTCTATCTGCTTTAAAGTCTCACACTCTGCATCCCGTTTTCTTGTCAATTCCAAAGATCCAACTCCGCTCCTTAACAAGTCTAGTGTTTACCAGCTCTCTTGCTGCACAGCCAACTGTGAAGCTGTCTACGTTGGTCAAACAGGTAGAAAATTTGCAACTCGAATACATGAACACAAGAGAGAGTTTGAAAAATGTATTAACAACCAAAATTTGAACACTAGCTACATGAAATCACTATTTTCACGCCACTTTCGCCTCAACAACCATAACTTCAACGTTGAAGAGGGCTTCAAGCCTCTCCATTTCTGCGAAAAAGGCAATCTACTGGACCTTCTGGAGGTCCTTGAAATCAACAAGGCTTTATCCAACGATAAGGTGGTCTGCCTTAATGACCAGCTTAGACACGGCTCCACCTCTTTCTTCACATCCCTCAATTTCTAGTTCCCCAAGACACTCTCCCGGTCCCCCTGTGCTAGATTTCAACCCCCTCTTAACCTACCCATAATTAATTCCCACTGTTTGGATACTTACGTTTGTCTGTGACCAAGAACTATGTTTAAATCTGTACTTTTATGTCTCCAGGTTGAAGGTTGCATAGTGTTTAACTTTAATTTTAATCTTCATTCGTTAACTAGCCATGTCATTATTTGTACAACCCTATAATTTAGCTGTCAGATAATTAGTATTAAGTTTTAATTTAATCTAACTTTATTTGTTTACACTGTATTGTTTTGATGGAGTAGACCAACTACACATGTATTGTCACCTGTCAGCTGTCTGTCATGTCCGGCTTTCGGTTTTTTTGACCTTTTCCGCTTTTTGGGGGATTTGGTTTTTTCGGGTTTGGCAATATGATGCTGCCCCTAGATTTCCGTTTCCTGCAACCTGCCCTTGGCGTGGGTTGGGAACCATTTTGCCCACTCCATGTCCGGCTGCACCCAAGCCATGAAGCCCCGCACGGTCACACTACCATAGTGACAAAAAGGGAAAGTCTCCCCCTATTTTAACCTGTTCAGTGTCCAACTTGTGAATGTCCACCGCGGTTTTTGTTGTGTGACGTCCCTTTCGTGTCTATTTGGTCTCCTTCAGGTAAGATATGCAGTTTTTGCCCCCTTTAACTTACTTTTTTACTTTTTTATTTTTTGACTTATCTGCCGCCCCCATAACATATATACCCTTTCAGGACATCCTACTTCTACTCATGTTCTTTTATTACAGATAAACATGCAGTTCTTACATCATTCAACTTCCTTGGGTTTTGATTAAGTTTTTTCCCCCTTCAAGAATAAAAAACAAAGCAACTGACTTCTTCTCTTTGACATCAACACTGGGTTTTGATTAAGTTTTTTTCCCCTTTGAGAATAAAAACCAAGCAACCTGTCACCTCAGAACCAGAACTGGGTTTTTTGATCAAGGTTTTTTCCCCTATGTAGAATTAAGAAAACCACCTTAGTACATCTGGGTTCAGCTGTCCCCCCTTGCAGAATGACAGCCAGCAGAGTAGTGATCTAGTTAAGGTAGGCTTCCATGTCCTTAGTTTTGTAAGTAATTAACTAACATACTGTACAACTTTCAGCCTCTGAAGATGGGTGTCTGAATACACCCGAAACATGTTAGGCAGATAACAACTTATTAATATATATTTGTGGAGATCGACTCTGAGTTTTGCTTTCACTTACACTCACTACTCCACTGTGTGCATATGGACTACTACTTTTCAATATGGGAAAAACTACCATTGTAAAACACCGAATTAACACCGGCAATGCACAACCGATTGGACAACCACCTAGGAGACTACCAATAGCCAAACAACAGGAAGTGCAGGAATTAGTGGACAGGATGCTTGACGACGGAGTTATAGAAGAATTCTGCAGCCCTTGGTCATCACCTGTTGTTCTGGTCATTAAGAAAGATGGATCAAGCAGATTTTGTGTAGATTACCGAAAACTGAATGACGTAACCAAAAAGGACAGCTATCCACTTCCCCGTATCGACGACACACTGACGACTTTGGCAGGATCCTGTTGGTTTTCTACTTTAGATTTGAAGAGTGGGTACTGGCAAGTTGGCATTGAGGAGCAAGATAAGGAGAAGACTGCTTTTTCTACTGGAAATGGGTTGGATAAGGACTGACCATTCGGCACTCAAGTGGCTCCTCGGAATGAAACAACCGGAAGGGCAAGTAGCAAGATGGCTTGAAAAACTCCAGCAGTATAATTTCAACATCAAGCATCGACCCGGAAAACTGCATAATAACGCAGATGCTCTATCAAAAAGACCTTGCGCCGAAGAATGCAAACATTGCCAGAAAGCGGGACAACGTGAAGAAGTTGTGTCCATCAGAATGGTTCAGCTGAAGACCGATGATGAATGGAGTTCCGATGAGATTAGGAAGGATCAACTAGAAGACAGCGACATAGGCCCATTGTTGTTGAGAAAGGAACAAAGCGAGCCAAGACCAACATGGCAAGACATCTCTAGCAAAGGCCTGACGTTCAAAGCACTTTGGGCTCAGTGGGACTTGCTTGTGGTTGAAGGCGGCTTGCTAAAAAGAGCTTGGGAGAGTGCCGATGGAAAAGAGATTAGGAAGCAGCTGGTAGTTCCCAGAGGAAGGGTCGACAACGTACTGGAGGAAATGCACAATGGAAAGACTGGTGCTCATTTGGGAGTAAATAAGACTTTGGACAAAATCCGGCAACGCTTTTACTGGGTGAACTACTGCCAAGACGTGAAATCATGGTGTCGACAATGTTCCATTTGTGCAGCTAGCCACGGACCTATGAAACAGTACAACGTAGGATTGCCGTTCGAGCGTTTAGCCATAGACGTCGCTGGGCCTTTTCCTGAGACCAACAGAGGCAACAAGTACATTCTTGTTGTCATGGATTACTTTAGCAAATGGCCTGAGGTGTTTGCGATTCCAAATCAAGAAGCCAGCACAGTCGCTGATATTCTCGTCGAAAATGGCTTCAGTAGATTTGTTGTGCCGTTGGAGTTACACTCTGATCAGGGACGAAACTTTGAGTCCAAGCTCTTCCAGAGGCTCTGTGACCTGCTAGGCATTAGGAAGACCCGAACAACGCCGCTTCATCCACAGTCGGATGGAATGGTCGAGAGATTTAATAAGACCATAGAGCAACATCTCTCAAAGGTTGTTGATCAGCATCAGAAAGATTGGGACCAGCATATTCCGCTCTTCTTGATGGCTTATAGAGCAGCAGTCCACAACTCAACGGGACAGTCACCATCTAAAGTTCTGTTTGGTCGAGAACTTCGACTTCCATGTGATGTGGTGTTCGGATCTCCAACAGGCCAAAGCACGAACATTGAGAACTACGTTGACGAGTTGCAAGACAGATTACTGAACATCCATGATCTGGTCAGGGAAAGTTTGAATCTAGATAGCGACAAGATGAAAGCTCGTTATGATCTGAGGGCCAATTCGGGAGGGTTCCAGAAGGATGATAACGTTTGGTTGTTTAACTCAGAGAAAGAAAGGCAAATTACCGAAATTAACACCTGTTTGGGAGGGACCTTACAATGTGGTAAAAAGGTTACACGACGTCGTGTACAGAGTCCAACGCAGCCCAAAAGGCAAGATGAAAATTGTCCATCTGGACAGACTCAAGAAATACCAGGGATTAGGTGAAGCGGATCGGGACGATCAGCTTTAAGAGGGGGGCAGTGTTACGGTTTGGGCCTACTATGCTCGATACTTCTGAACGAGCACTCGATTCGGGATGAAATCGATGCGCGCAATATCTGGCCGGGTGCGTGTTAAAGTAGGCCACAGTTAGGAAGCGACACCTGGAAGCATATTTGATATTCGACGCAAATCGCGAAGCGTTTTGCGGTCATTCTAGAACGTGGTTTGCGAATATAAAAAAAGCGGTGTCGACGGCGGGAGTAGTGAATTTGGGATAGCGGTAAAGTTTAAATAGTGGAATAATTGTGGAATTGTAGTAGTGTTTTTAGTAGCTGAATTAATTATTGTACGGAGTGTTTGGAAGTGCAAATAAATTTATTAATTGTTGAGTTAAATTGACTTCCCACGGGAAGTGTGTGAACCCACGGGAAAACCGTAACACTATTAATGGTCCGTCCAAAAGTTCGGTCCGGGACGGCCACGGTACAGCACGTTGTTTTGTTGCTTATTAGTATAGTTATTATTACTTTGTTTGTTTACGGGCGTTTATTCTTAACTGTAGAATCGGAATTGAAGAAAAATATGTGCGAAAATAGTGGTGGTAATAAAAATCCTCCGAACAAGCCTAAGAATAAAACACGAAAACACTGATGATAGAAATCAAGCCGATAAAAATCCAAACCTAGATAAGGATTGTAATTGTACGTCTAAACATTGGGATTCCAGCCATTCTAAGAAAAATGAAGCGAGTTTTTCAATTAAAAATGTCAATTTTATTTATTATAGTATTGTTTGAAAGGATTTCAAAAAGTCGCCAGCGCTGCGGTTCTAGACGTCGATCCTCAAGGAGATCTAAGTAGCATAGAAGAAGATGCAGACCTAGAATTAAGACAAAAAACCATTTTATAAATATTTGCGGGGTTTTCGGAGCAACTACTACAGATGGACTCAAACGAAGATTGCCATAGTAGGAGGTAAATGTTGAAAAGACCTTTGTTTAAACGTTTTCGACGCGGTCTTAATAAAGTTGGGGTTTAGGTGTAAAATGTCTGACCAACAACTTTTTATAATTTATTTGCGAAATATTATAAACAAGCCTGTAGCCTAAAAATCTTCGAAACTATCGGACCCTTTCCTTTCTCCATTCAAAATTATGCCCTCCCACACTGTTTCTGATTAGGATAAGGCCGATCAGATGATGGCCAAGCCGAGCTACCATTAAACCAAACGGCGGCAACTGAAGAAAAAAAAGCGAAAAGAGAATAAAGCTGGGGAACGGAATAATTTATCAGCGAGTCGGAAGAGGATTTTAAAACACACTGCATGGCAACAGTCAGAAGCATGTTGCCGCGGCAAGGGCTGGGGCTGCAGCTCGCACAGCAGGCAGCAAATATTGGCCGACCTCAAGGAGCAGGCTATGATGCTGGGCAAGGGGCAGGCACTGGGCACGGAAATAGCGAGCCGTCGGGTACGGACTACGCTTTTTATGTTAGTCCTTGATTCGAAAGAATCTTGTCAGCCCTGATAATGCAATAAATTAATTGCGAAATATCGCCAATACAAGAAAGGTAATTTTAACGTCGTAAGTCAGTTTAATTATTGAAGCCAAAAAGGGGTCACAAATTAAATGTGACATTATCACTAAAATAGAAAATGTCCTAACTGTACTGTTCTCAACGAACAATTTTGCTATTTAACCTTTTTTATCTCTTATACATATAACGTGGGGGTGATCCTAAGTTTGTTTTGAAAGAAATGTAACATCTCAATAACGGCTCAACGAAGAGACATTTTAAAGAGCACTCGTTTCCAAAATTTACGCTTTCATCCTACATAGCTCTAAAAAACTCAAATACAATGATATTGATTTATATTTCTTATTCCATTTACAATCCGATTATCTACTATCGTGGTGTGAAACTGCAGTACTTCATCTATAACACGAGATATGAGTAAAAAATCTTTAAAAAGGCCTTTTTACAGTTGTAAATATTAAATTTCTAATTAAATTACTATGTTTTACATGAGGTGGTTATAATGGCAGTAATTAGTAAACGCAACTCCAATTCGATTCGAATCATTTTTGTTTGTTTTTTCAGTTTATGAACATAATTCTGCATAAACTAACATCTCATTGAAAAACATTGGTACTTACAGACGGTATGACCGCATCTGGCAACATCAAAATAATTAACGTCATGTAATTCAATCAAATCAATTAAATTACAGGAGATTATCGGCAGCTTTGATACCGGCGGAATTGGGTAAAGGCCTTTTGGAACATCAATTTGGGAATAAAAATTATTATAGAAAAATAACGAAAATTTAAACGTATACAGGGTGGTCCAGTTTTAAATGTCAATAATTCACCATTCGACAGCCTATCTATATCTTAAAAATAAGTTGACATGTATTATGTCATTTTTGTAACAAAATGCTTCCTAAAAAAGATACAGTACCCCAAATTTCAGTTTAAAAAATCGTTTTTTTGTCATAACTGTCAGACCGTTGGAGCAATTTTGATCATATTTGGAACAAGCACTTATGAAATTAATACTCATTATGTGATGTTGATGACGATTGTCAAAATTGTGTAGTTGCATAGATCCCACCTTATTTTCTACGTCACTAGACATTTTTCAAAAATTACACATTTTTTAAATTCCTTGTTCAATTTGGAAAAGAAAGTATATCTGGTAAAATTCTTAATCGAAACTTTGTTTACGAGATAATTCAGTTTTTACGTATTAAAATACAAAAAAAGACTGATATCTGGGTGGGCAAAAAATGGATAGTTTATTTTATAAACATTGAACTGCAACAGTAGTTTGTCCTTCAAAAAATAAGTAAACATGCATGTTGTAATTTTTTAAACAACTCGTTTCCAGGAAGAAATTAGCCCTCCCAAGTTCAGCTTCAAAAATCGTGTTTTTTTGTTATCATTCTGAGACCGTTGAAGTAATTTCAACGTAATTTTACGTTAGTAATTTTTGTTAATTGGTACTCATTACTTGACAAAGTAACTTTGAAAGTAACTTTGTTCTAAGCTGTCCGTGTCGGTACAAGAGAATTGGTTCACTTATTTTGAGCTACATTAATTTTTATACCTCTGGACGTTCAAAAGGATGATAATGGATTATAATGAAGGGTTATTGTAGGTGGCTTTAAGACCCGGGTAAGAGCATCAGTTTCAAGTCATTGTACCAAATTTGATCGGTTTTTACTTTTAATGGTTTGAGATTATGACAAATTAATTATGACAACAACGATTTTTCTGAACTTTAGAGGACTGGGTTTCTCTTAGGATAAGGTCTTTTAAAAAATGACAACATACATGTCAACTTATTTTTTTGAAGGAGAAACCACTATTTCTAGATTTATTTTTATAAAACAAAATTTCACAATTTTTGTCTGTCAGAATATCCCTCTTTTTTTAGTTTATCTCGTTGTTTACGTTTAGAATCGCCTACCTGAATTTTTATTAGTGGCAACAGCGCCGTGTTCTCTGACCACACGTTGGCAACAAGGCAGCCAACGCCCGATGCGTCAACGCCATCACCTGTTACGGCGGTACGGGTACGCCGCACCGCCGCAGTTGTCTATGAAGCCCCAAGTCGTTGGTATCGTTTACCACGGTTCATTGGCATTTTTTCGTAGACACCCCAGCCCCCCATCGTTATTGATACGTTTATTTCATTAATACACCGTTTAAGGTGGAGCTGCGCATTTTCATTTGTCAGTAACAATTCGTTTTCATTTAATAAAGTCCACTCAATTAACATTAGGGCCAGTAAAGCCCGAACACTCGTAAAAGGAATTTTGAATCAAAATTTTACAGGGGATACATATCTTTCTTTACATTGAACAAAGAAATGAAAAACTATAATTTTTGGAAAATATCGAGTCAGCGTAGAAAATAGAGTAGGAAAATGAACACCATCCCCCTGTATCTAAGCCACTTAACAAGTTTCACAAACGTCATTCACATCACATAATGAGCATTAATTTTATAAGTGCTTGTTCAAAATTGCTCCAATGGTCTGACAGTTATAGCAGAAAAACTATTTTTTTAACGAAATTTTGGAGGACTCTATCTTCCTTAGGAAGCGTTTTTCAGCAAAATGACATAATGCATGTCAAATTATTTTTGATGACGACAAGTGACAAACAAAGTAGTAACAATAGTACTATAAGGGCGAAAAACTGTCGCTGATTTTGATATCAATAGCGCAGACATTGAAATTCAACGGCAGATTATTGAAGCTATCTCTTAAAATAATAATATGAAAATGAAGTATGCTAAAAATGACCAAAAATTCATCCACATCTAAGAGCAAAATCAACAAAAAATATTACTTTTTTAAGTTCCAAAGTTCCAATCAATAAACCTTAAGTCATGTGAAGAAAACACACACATGTTCTATGTTTGTATACACATACAAAGAGAGTTTTTAAGTCCTAATAATCATCTTGGATAGTTCTTCTTCTTCTAGTAATCACGAAAACACACGTGATTAACATTTACTCCTCGATTTATGATAAACCAAAGCTGAGCAGACACAAAAAGTCTATTTTGCTGAAGGATACCAATCAATCACACACATATAATAAATTCTGCATATGACAGAACAATGAAACGAAACAGCAAAAAAATGATATACAACTCGCGCCTCCGTCTTTAGTTTATTAAAATAAAATAAGAATTTTATCGTTCACCTCGACGAGCTTTTTTGTTTCTCGCTTTACCGGGAGAATATCTGAAACAAAAAAATAATATTACGACAAGAATATATAGGACAAACCTATCGCCGCTTAAAAACAAACCGCTCGTGAGAAAAAAACGAATGAATTAGCGTTTCATAGCCTAACTCACTCGTACCACTTTTCAGCCACAAACTGTTGATTTGCCTGTTGAATCGTAGTAAACGTTTACCGCTTTTCTATGATCACTACAAATCGTACGTCTTACTGTGTATACTAGACGACTAATTGTATATATTTGTAACCTCTACAAAATGTATAAAAGAAAAAAATATAATATTTTATTTAAGTGGTTTGTGTTGAAGGTATTTCAAAAAATGAGTTAAGATGAGAAAGAAAATGAATGAGCTACACCGTAAAGTTCGATTTCTAATACCGATCCAACAATGTTATATCACAGTATGTTTTACTTAGTAGTTTACAGAAAAACTGAAATTATATATTCAAAGAATGATTTTTATTTAATTTTCTATCTTGAATATCTATCTAAATGTACAGTGTTTGCATTCCATGTTGAAATTTACTAGAAACCTAGTTTGAACGGAATGATATTATATTCTAATGTGCTAGCAGTTTACCATAGTTTTAGATACTGCATGGCAATCTTTTTATAGAATTTATAATTCTATTTTTTGGAACCACCAAAATAAATAGACCTAGGTATATTCTCAAAGAGAAGAACATCACCAATGATATTCGTACCTTACACTGTATAAGTTGCTAACATAATCGGATAAATTGAGGTTAGGTACGAATATAAGAGTACCCGTGTACATCTACAATTACTGGTCTCTGGGTCGGTCAGCTAGCAGCGGACAACTTGTAGTGACACGAACTGCTAGCTACTTTCTTACCTTCTTCAGATCCCCAGTCTGATAAGCGAGGGTTTCTTCGTATAACTTGTAGTGGCCGATTGAACCCTCAGCCCTGTCAATTTTTTATAATGGAACACCTTATATATTATTGCATTTGTGGAAAGTCCTACTGATTATAATAAAAATGTTAGATGAATAACACTCTAGCTTGCACAGTTTTCGAGACAAATAAACTGCTAACAGAAAAGATCGATACAGTTTTTGGCCATTTTTAACGGTCTGTATGTCCAAAATGCCTCAGCCGAATTTAAAAGATAAAAAAAAATTTGAAAGGCCGTTTCTTCTAAAACCAGGACAGGATTTCATTTTGCCTCAAAAGTGATTTCTTCACAGATGAAAAAAATGTGCTGCAAATATCTTGAATTTCAACCCAGTGCATTTAATAGCTGAGTTATTTTTAGAACATTATTTTTTATGTCATTGTCGTAAGGCTAGAGACTTCTCCAGCCATACGAGTATTTATTTTTGTTGTTCCCTCCTTTAGGTCCTCGAGGTTTTTTAGTTTCAAATTTAAATTTTATTTTATTTTATAAATAGTTTTGGACCACGAGCGAAAAGAATTAAAAGTGACTTAGGTGTAAGTGGTGGCGTCATTTAATAAAAAAAAAAATTGTTAAAAATCAATCAGATTAAAAAAAAACTTTAAAAACTTGTCAAGAGAAAAAATTGTAAAAGGAAAAGAAAAAACTTGGAAGAAGCACTCGACTGGTAGTGTCTGTCTCCAAGTTTCTACTTCCCCCAGTAATTCAGACATTTGGACCAAAACCTTTAAAGAGGCTGGAAGGGCGTTGTTTGGTTAGCAGATTTTTGGGAACAGCTTACGTTTGAGCTATTTGCCAAAAAGAAGAAGTTTGGGGAGTTTGTCCTGATCCGGCAACTGATTGTTTGGAGCGATTTTTATTTTTGATGTTTGGGCACTGAATTGACAGCAGAGGAGGATCCGACACACAGGCAAAGAGAAGACTACTAGAGGTGGTCTGCACCGGTGACGGTTTAGAAATTTAGTACGTAAAAATTTCTTGGCATCTCTTATTAAAACATGTCAAACGAACATTTGGATTTGATTACTTTTGAAAATTTATCTGATGATCTAGGGGCAACCTTAGGGACCTCACCGTTGGATACGGGGGCAAAATTAAATCGGGGTTCTTTAAGGGATAACAGAATTCTCAATAGTAATTTCATGGGCTTGATTGATATCTCGGGACATGTTTGGGGGTTTTTCAATTTTTTGTAATTATTGTCCTATAACCCCATTAAATTTTTCCCATTTTGCAACACTAACAGAATTTTTTTATTAACCTCCGTGGTACGTTACTGATTTTACAACCAGTAAACATAGATAGTTGCGATTTATCTCTAATTAGTCGTGGTATTCCCGTTATAATCCATACCACAGAAATCTGCCATGTCGCACTTAGAACCTCATTCAGTGTCTCTACCTAACTTTATTTACTTTACAGCTATGTTCTTAAGAAAACACAGGTTTTATCTTGCAAAAATATTTAATTAGAACGTCCGAATCACCTATCTCAAGCCTCTTCGTAAAACTGCAAAAGATTTTTTTAAATTAATGAAAACAGTGAAAATTAATGTTATGTCGACATAACACATTCAGTCTATTACTACAGAAGAAACAAATCAGATTGGAAGAGTCTGTTGCAATACTGGACAACGAAGGCCTGCCAAATGTTTGAAGAAAAGTTTCCTTACTGTACGGGGACAACAAGGGATGTGATTTAGCTTCAATATGCTTAACATGGAATATCAGTGAGGGTATTCTTGTAACTAAAACTTGTAGTGATTCAGTGTTGATATCTGACTTAAATCTCATAATTTGATCTAACTGTGAAGTTTGAAGAATTATAATCAATCTGGCTATAAAACCTCTGAAAAATCCTTTCCAGGAACAGAATATGGACTTACACAGAAAAAAAGTTTTTGTATATGGGTAGGTTAGGTTAGGTATAAGCTACCTACTGATAAAGTATCTGTTTCACGTTTTCGTTTCAAATTCTTAGCATTATGTGGGTAGTAAGATGCTACTCTAAGTCAAAGGTATTACTAAATAAACATGTTTGAAATGTTTTGATAAAATAATGACGGATCGCGTTTTATCATGATTGTAAAAGGTTGGTAGCACTGCGGCAGAGGAATTTTTCTTAACGACCCTGTTCAGGCCAATGTGCAGAACAAGTGTGCGCCCATCTCTAGTGTCTGTCAGTCGTGCGTTTGTCCACAGTGTCGCGTGTGTCAAGGAGTTATTAAAAATGAAAAATGACAGAACACAATAGAATTAATGAGGTTAGATGTTAACAATGTGAAAATAGGTTTTTGGAGCGAAAGCTGAAAATAAATTGTGTTTGATTTATAACGGAAATTTATTTGAAAAAAGCTCCTCCAACCAAAACAGACCGTTTGGCGCAAAGTTTAAAATTTCCGAATTTTAGAGCCGTTTTGCGTCTTAATGGTCAATACAGTATTGAAAAAATTACAAGTTGATTGCCGAAGGTGGACACCTGGTATACCAGGTGTCCAACAGCACCCTGGACATAGGAGATTAACATGGAAAAACGGTTTTGATTTTTTTGCGCCTGTACGGCTGATTTGATTGAAAAATCGTAATAATGAAAGTTGTAGTACCTATCACGGACTAGTTTTCTGTATTTTTTTCAGATCTCTAACTTGAGCTCATTCGTCGTAAAACACGAACAAAAATTAGAAAATTTAAACTTTTGGCCTGCACTGTATAGGCGGTTGTCGAGCAACGGGTAAACAGGTCATTGTTGCTGGTACGGTTGCTCGACAAGAAGTCAAATACAGTGCAAGCAAGAAAAAACCGTTTTCCCATGTTAATCTCCTATGTCCAGGGTGCTCTTGGACACCTGGTATACCTGATAATGATCAGAGAGTCAAATAGAATGAATGTAGCATCATAGATAAAAAACTTTTTCAAAAAGACTTAATTAATCGCTTTCGGAACCTGGAAGGCATTTATCTGAATTGGTTATTTGTCGTGGTGTTGTTCAAAAAGCGCATGGAGGCATTTGATGTTTCTTGAGCTTTTAAATAAAAAAGAATAATTTGTTTCTCTCTTTATAAATCTTTTCGTTGAATGGATATCATTTATTTTAATATTTATATATTTTAATAATTATAATTTTTTATGTATTAAGTTGCTGGCAGCCGGGAGTATACTTCCACAGACACGTACTGACAAATTCAAGAAACTTGGACGCAATATCCAAGTACGACTCTATAGTTCTGGTGTACTTGCAGGTTTTCACTAAACTTGCAGGCTCAGATGCTACCGATGAAAATTCTAGTTCATCTTCAGACTATTTAACATTATCTGAAATTTATATTCAAAAACATAATTGAAAAACAGATAAAGTTTTCTTAAAAACCTGATTGATGTTTTCTCCTCACACATCTGAAATTCTCATTACCATGATTGAACCTGATGATGTGTGTGGTGGTGGTCCTCCCGAATTTTCCTTCTGTCCGATATTATTTTTCTCAAAGTTTGTGGCGTTATTAGATACTGTTGGGTCCTGGTGAATTCTGTGAGAAAGAAAGTTGGGGAATTTAAATGGTTTACCGCCATGAATAACGTTCTGGTCAAGGTGTAAGTGTCTCTGTGTGGATCATCTTCATCTGGTGAGGACATTAGGTTATTTAGACTAATACGCTTTTATGGATGACATATTCACGAAAAGGTTGGAAAATTGCCGTTCTAAAGCAGTGACAGTTTTGGTTTTAAGTGGACAGATGAGTAAGGTAGATGGATTCAATAAGTCCACTTGTGCAGTATTTGCGTAAATCACAGCACTGTTTCGAAAAACCAAAAACAAGCATTTTCAAAAAAGTTCTATCTCTAATTTTTAAATGTTCGAATTTGTCTTGAACATTATTAGAGAAACTTTTTAAAGACTATCTCTCTGTGTAGATCGTTTTAAATTTCGAGGTTTCGGTTTTGAGATACCATCATCAATTTCTTACTTGTGGACGCGATTATGTTTATCTAGTTAAAAAGATAACGTTTTTTTTTGCTTTAAAATGGTATATTAGATTTTACAAAATATGGTTTTATGTTCAAAAAACTACTAAATAGTTAATTTCTAAGCTGGCTTTGCCCTTGGCGACCATTAGCAGTAAAAACAAAACAAACCAATCAATGTCATTTTCTTTAAACAAATTCCAAAATAATTGTCATATTTTTTTCACAATTATCTCTAAATAAATGTTTCTTTTATTTTATAAAATATGAAGTTTTTATTCATGTGAATAATAACTTCATATTATAAAGAGTTATAGTCTGTTCAGCGATTTTTGACTGTTCCGTCAAACTATATGTAGATGATTAAATGTGATATTGACGGATTGTCAAAATGATTATAGTTTTGTTGGTTTTAGGTTACAGCTGAAGGCAGGGTCTAAATAAATTATATATTATGCTGCTGTTCTACTCTCGGTTCTACTTCTACAGTAATAGCATGAATTTGGAATTTTGATTGGTATAAAATACAAAAAAGGAGGTTATTAATCTGAAAGTGAGCATTGATGTTTGCAATGGTTCTCATTTCATCACGTTGATTTTCTATGAAATTATCATACTTATACATTTACGTTTTGTCCAAAAAAAAACACAGAATATCATAGTGGCTTCACTAGTTCGTTTTGTAAAGTTCTCATTTTTCTTTACACCGTTCAGGATGATGTTTTGCGCAGTAAATTTCGAAATGCCTAAAGCATCATCTAAAACTCTACTTAAAATGTGGCATCAATAGTCAACACTCATAAACAGCAGTTAATAAAAAAAAACTTACAGCGTTTAGCAATAATGTTTTTCCAGACACTTTCTCCTTCTGGAATAGTAACTTTTCACTATACCTGAATATTGGACAGACCTACACGATTTAAGACGACTTAAGCTGTTTGTTTACGAAACTAACAAAAACGTCAAAATAACCTGACATGAATTGAACCATCAAACTGACAATAGCTGGTAGTATGAGGTGAATGTGAAAACACAAATTTTTATTCGACTTTTATCTGATGAAATAAGATAAGGAATGTGACGCAACATAAATTAATAATATCATAAGAACTATTACAAATTCTTAAAAAATGTAATATGTAACTAAACGCAACTTATTCCTAATCTGGTAGAATAATTTTATCAAATATTCCATAAATAAAAAAAAGAATGCGAAAACTAGTTTCCCAATTGGTTATTTTTTTCTTTTCAGTTCTTTAATAATAATGTCATATCATATCTGTTTTTTACATGCACAAAAATTTAATATTTTAGAAAATAAATAATTAATTGTTTAGATATATTTTGTTTAATTATGGTGGACATGTCATGAAAAAGAATGACATTTACTAAGCACCGTTTTGGGTTTTACTGGAAATAACTGCTAAAGTCAACTTAAAAAGCAACTGTTTTTATAAGAAAAAAAAAAAGTTGATAGTTATATTTAGATCTCAAAACCGAAACGTCGGGCTTTAAAACGATCTACACGGGAAGATAGCCTTTAAAAAATTGCTCTAGCAATGTTTAAGTTAAATTTGAAAATGTTTCAAATTAGAAATAACACAAAACTTTTTTGAAAATCGTAAGTTATTGGTTTTGGAAAAACAACTCAAAAAAGAAACAAACATTTAATGTAGCGCAGACAGTGTTAGATTGCCCATCAAATTCTCTAAAACACTCCTCATTTAATCTTCGTAATTGCTCTTACGGGAAGAGCGAGATTCCTGTATAGAGAATCGAATCTTGGACACACTGTATATTAAATTAAACCATAACTCCTGTGTTGCGACATCCCCCATTGACATTGACCAAACCTGGTTAAATATTCTAGAGGAAGAGATAACACTTGGTCATATTGTCACAAGTAGATTTTCGTTAATTACTTATTCAGCAAATAATCGGCCACTGACCGAAACAAGTCATCGACCACTTGAGTTGCAAAATAAGCAATCGAACCTTTTTAGAACGGAAGCTAGCTAAGGTGTTGCAATCGCCAGTCAGCAATAAGTCATCAATTGTTCGGACAATGATCCAAGTGCTTAGACAAGCAATTAAGAAATTGAACTGACTAAGGGATCGCAAGACCTTACAATAAATAGCCGAGAAATTTGGAAGGAAAGTTAGTCAGAAATTATCCGCGGAAACTAAACGGTTCGGTCGCGAAAGTTAAGGGAACTCTAACCTGACACTTACCCTCGTCCAAAATGGTTTGTGAATTAATTATCATGTAAGTACAAGATAATTTGAATTAAACCAACTTATGTCTGACAATGCTTTTTATAAATTCAGTATTCATTTAATCTTTCTCTATGAATAAACGTTGTTGTTTTTGTTATCCAATCTTTGAGTTTAACTTTACTACGACCCCAGCCTACACGTCCCCGCGTTACGACTAAAAATTAGATCGTGACAACTTGGTGGAGGTGCCGGGTAATTCTAAATGTAGGTCTTCATTACCTACACGCCGGGTAAATCAAAATTAGTATGTACAACTTTAAAGAAGAAAGTTTGAACTATGAAAGAATATACAGAGTCAGTAAATTGCATCAAACAAGCTAAGACAGGTTGGACAACATTAACACCACGTGTGTCAAAAAAAAAAATGTTTTTTTGGTTAAAAGGGCTAGTGACTCAAATAAGATCTTTGAAATAAGAAGAATCGAACTTTAAAAGTTCTAGTTTAAAGTAAAAATTAAAACCAAAAATGCGTTAAATTTTTTGTTTGTTTGTTAAGAAAACTAGCGAATATGAAACAAAAGAAATAATCGAACTGGTATAAACACCTGATAACGTAGCTTAGTTTTGTATAATAAAAGTGACACATAGGGTTTGTTCTTACAAGCGACCTGTTAAAACGAAATAAAGGTTTCTGATTATGTTGCGGTGATGTAAACATGCACAACAATGATTTGTGTTCTTATAGCGACTTCAGCTATTACGTTGTGTACTTATGAGTGTTAGGTGCACATTACCCCTAAAATGGGATGAATTTACCCCGTGCAACGGGATGATGTATAATTATTTTGATGTCGCAGCGTGTTTAAATAATACAGAAATGTCTGTATTGGTAGAAGTACATTTGTTTTAAATGGCACATAGCAATTCTGTTTGCTGTATGTGTAAATAAGGGCCGTAAAAGAATTTTATAAGAACAAACCCAATGTTAAAGTTGAAAACAAGAAAAAGAAAGACTAATACAAACATGTTTACAAAAAGCTCGTTTCTTGTCTCTTTTAATCAGATGAAAATTGAAAAACAACTACATTTGTCTAAACTTTCATGTATCGAAGATTCCTAATACTGACAGCAATCGGTTATGCGTTACTTTGGAAGTTTTCTTATTGATTGAAAAATTGATGAATTTATTATTCACGTTAAATCGATTATTTCTAGTATTTCTACGTTTCCTCAAAGCACATTTCAATGAATGAATAGATTTGATCAACTTTTTAGTATAACTAAATTATTTTTATCTTAAATAAACTGTCAGACTAAGTTCGGCTCGGACGAGGGTACGTCGAGGGGTACGTGTAACACGAGGCTAAACGATCGGCCACCAAGGTAAAATAAGGTAGAAATAGCGTCAACCTTAGTAGCTGCCGCAAGAGCAGACAAAAAAGGGGAAGCGTCCTCTGAATATGTACATGAAGTATTCTTTTATACTACTTGTGCGTGCCTCATTCTTTTCGTAATTATTATAGCACATAAACTCATAAAATACGTAGTAAACTGCAGGAAAAGCAGACGCCGTGGAAATCCGAAATCGCCTATAAAAAAAAAGAAAGAATTGAAATGACTAAGATGGGCGAAAATAAAAGTTCTACAGAATCAAAAATTTTTACGCTCGAATTAAAAGAAAATAAAGAATTACGCTCACTGTCCCAAGGCGAAACAGTATTAGCCCAAATAGAGTGTACTAAAGTACGCAAGTGATTTTCCTTAGTAAGGGAAAAAGGAAAAAATGATACATGTATCTACAATTAATTCTTCTCCTATGCTGCAAGCGGATGACGATCACTTTGTTATTTAAGTCATCGCGGTACGTATACGAAAAAACTGCTGATGAATAAATATCATCGTTATTTCATCTCCAACTTGCACAATCCAGCATACGAGAATAATTAATAAAAAGCGCGCGCGAAGATTAATAATTACATAATGGTATGTAAAAAACAAAATAAATATATAAAAAATTAATAAGGGGCAAATGAAAGAAAAAGTATATTGGGAAAAAAAATACACTACGAGCATATGCGGTAATTAAGTACCGTAGTCAAAATATGGGGCGTTAAATTCCACGGGTTTACAATTTCAAAAATTATATGAGTTGCTAAATGTAATAAATAAACGGTTGAAAAATGTAACTTGAAGACTTTATAAAAGTCAAACGGGGCACGTAAGAAAAAGATTACAAAGTTTCAATATGAGGACGTTAACTGTTTTCACATGATATAATATGGGCAAGCAGCGCTTGGTAAGCATATTACAAGTTTTCGAAGAATCGCAGTAAGCCTTTACAATGTATTAAAACAAAACCAGTGACAGGCAAATGGACAATTTATAATATAGGTTTATATTATATTTAAGAAAAACAAAGGGATTCAAAAAATACAGGAAAAAGTGCATAACTTAAAATTAGGGCTATAACCAATATATATAAATATTAATCAAGGGATTTTATTACATAAACATGTGAATGTTAGACATTAAGATTAGCAATTAATACGTTTTTATTGCGTTTAACACTGACGGGAGTTACTACGCGAAGAAGACACTACCAAATCAAGAGCGAACAAGGCTTTGGATCAGACTCGGTAAAAACTAATACACGCCACTGGAAATGGAGACGGAAATCAGCAAAAGCTAAAAGCAACGGGCACAGGAGACTGGAAACGCTGACGATGAAAAACCAGCCACGGGACGTCAGACGGCGACCACAGTTGAGTCGGTTTGTGATCGTGGCCGCGGTAGGAATAGACACACTAAGCCGTGGTGACCTGCCGTGGGGGATGATCCCAAATCGGCTCCAGTCAAGTTATGTTGACACAATACGATAAGTTTTGTTGTTGTATCCGGTCATGACAATACAACCAATAAGACGTTGCTGGAATTCCTGACGCTAACTCCCTTGTGATAACTCCCTGATAGGGCTGTCCACCACAACATTGGCTTGACACGTATTTCCATCTCGGACCGGAGGCTCTTGAGATTCAACGCAGACCCGAAGATTCGAACGTTGAAATTGGTTGAGGTACGTTCTCACCAGTGACCTTTACCCCAATGTGTCTATTGGTGGTATCCATAAAATAGAAAAGGGCCTACACTTTGATCTTAGCCAAAGGACCTACACTTTGATCTTAGCCAAAAGGTCTACACTTTGATCTTAGCCAAAAGGTCTACAGTTTGATCTTAGCCAAAAGGACGGACATCATCGGTTCCAGGCAACCGTCAAAATACAGTTCTGGAAATTGTTCCACCTGCACATCCAGAGCAGTAAACAAATATGTAGTTCCAGGCTTCAGACACCGTCCAAATTGTCTTCAGAAGCCATGTTTAGTGCAGTGAAGTGCCGCGAAAATAAAATAGAATCCCCGAACAAACAATAGTGCGCAGAATATTAGTGAATCGCGAGTGAAAAGTCTCCCGCCTCAGTGTTAAAGCATAGAGACATTAAGTTTTTTTTTACAAACTCTAGAGGTAAGAAAATAACAAAAACATTTATTTTTATTCCAATTGTTATATGTTTTCTTTTATAATTTTTCTTTTGGGGTATGAATCGGGATATTTTTAATTTTAATTCTGTGAAAAACTAGGGGCTATACTTGGTTGATTAGTGTTTACATGTAACTATGATAAATTTTGTTTGTGTCGTAATAAGGGGGAAAATCCATTAAGGATATTTTTATGTTACCTCTTTGTTCTATATTAAGATTTGAAGAAAGAGATTAGAATTTGTGGTGTCAAATTTCTGTTATATTGCCACCATGATTAAAAATTTAAAAGTATAATTAATTTAATGTTATTTTGTTTAGAAGACTTGCATAGTAAACTTTCTGTCAATATAGTTAATATTGTGAAAAGCTAGGGACTACCTTTTGTCGGCCGGGGGAATGTGTCACAAGTAGATTTTCGTTAATTACTTATTCAGCAAATAATCGGCCACTGACCGAAACAAGTCATCGACCACTTGAGTTGCAAAATAAGCAATCGAACCTTTTTAGAACGGAAGCTAGCTAAGGTGTTGCAATCGCCAGTCAGCAATAAGTCATCAATTGCTCGGACAATGATCCAAGTGCTTAGACAAGCAATTAAGAAATTGAACTGACTAAGGGATCGCAAGACCTTACAATAAATAGCCGAGAAATTTGGAAGGAAAGTTAGTCAGAAATTATCCGCGGAAACTAAACGGTTCGGTCGCGAAAGTTAAGGGAACTCTACCCTGACACTTACCCTCGCCCAAAATGGTTTGTGAATTAATTATCATGTAAGTACAAGATAATTTGAATTAAACCAACTTATGTCTGACAATGCTTTTTATAAATTCAGTATTCATTTAATCTTTCTCTATGAATAAACGTTGTTGTTTTTGTTATCCAATCTTTGAGTTTAACTTTACTACGACCCCAGCCTACACGTCCCCGCGTTACGACTAAAAATTAGATCGTGACAATATCAGACAAAACTAAAATTTCTTGTAATTTTGTTTTTATTATACAGGGTGTCTCTAAAACGTCCTACACCTAAAACGTCGTACAAAATCCTATGACATATTCCTGACATCAAAATAGGCCGATTTGAAGCAACTTACCTTAGTCCGAAATTACTCCGTCTTCGAGATACAGGGTGGTAAAATTAACAAAATAAAAATCGATTTTGTTTTAAAAATAATGTACATTTTGTAACGTATTACTTTCAAATCTGGTACCCAGGGGTTTTTTGAGATGCGAAACCCGAATTTTTACTGCGGCCGTTAGAGGGCACTTTACAGTGTACTTCTGATGGTTTTAAGTGACCGTAACTTTTTAAGGAAATGATGTTTTAAACATTTTAAAGCAAAAAAGGTACTCCTGCTAAGAACCCGCTAATGTAAACCGTTGTCGAGATATTTCGGTTTTTAGTGTTCGACCGAAATACATTCACCTGAAATTTGTTCAAATTGTAAGTGTCTAAATTCGGGTTTCGCATCTCATAAAACCCCTGGGTACCAAATTTGAAAATGTACATATTTAAAAAAATCGATTTTTATTTTTTAACTTTACCACCCTGTATCTCGAAGACAGAGCAATTTCGACTGACTAAGGTAAGTTGCTTCAAATCGGCTTATTTTGATGTCAGGAATATGTCATAGGATTTTGTACAGACCTTTTAGAGACACCCTGTATAACCCACCTTTCACTACAACAATAGATAACTACTGTAATGACGAAAGACAAAATTAATGTCAATTTTTACTGACAAAAACCCCTTTTCGAAGTTTTAAATTCTATATTTTCAGGTTTAATATATTTTAAGTTATGGTTTTCTGTACTACGAAGTAAGTAACTAGTTTCATCATAGTTATAAAACATATCATCACCTTAAAAAAATGTTGTACATTTTCCTTTTTAAAATTAGATTTTAACACCCTGTATTTCTTTAACAAAGCATATTTGAAGTATTTTTTATACCAGGTGTCCAAGAGCACCCTGGACATAGGAGATTAACATGGGAAAACGGTTTTGATTTTTTTGCGCCTGTACGGTTGATTTGATTGAAAAATCGTATTAATGAAAGTTGTAGTACCTATCACGGACTAGTTTTCTGTATTTTTTTCAGATCTCTAACTTAAGCCCTTTTGTCGTAAAACAAGAACAAAAATGAGAAAATTTAAACTTTTGGCCTGCACTGTATAGGCGGTTGTCGGGCAACGGATAAACAGGTCATCGTTGCCGGTACGGTTGCTCGACAACCGCTTATACAGTGCAGGTAAAAAGTTAAAATTTTCGCAGTTTTGTTCGTGTTTTACGACGACAGGGCTCAATTTAGAGATCTGAAAAAAATACAGAAAACTAGTCCGTGATAGGTACTACAACTTTCATTAATACGATTTTTCAATCAAATCAACCGTACAGGCGCAAAAAAATCAAAACCGTTTTCCCATGTTAATCTCCTATGTCCAGGGTGCTCTTGGACACCTGGTATATAGTAAGTTTGCATTATTTTTCGATGTAGAATCGATGATTACAACTTTTTGCAATCATTAAAAAATACCCTGCATGGTATTTTTGCATACTTCTATTGACTATAAGTTTTGTTAAATAAATTACACTTCTAAAGAGAATGGTAATCAAAAATTGAATTTTAAATTAAAACTACTATTATCACACAGATAATAAAAAACAAAAATCGAAAAAGGTGCAAGCTAGATGTGTCATTCATCAAACTAGTCTTTCTTAAAATCAATTGGACTATCCAAAAATTATGATTGACATGAGTACTGCAGTAAAGAAACTTCATATTTGGTCAAAAAATACAAAAAGCTTTGAAATTCATGGTTTAGATGTTGAACACACCTCATACAGACTAAATGAGTGTTTAAACTGAGGTTTGAGAATTGCTTATATTTGTTTTACAAATACAACACATTTATCCTCATTGGCATAGTTATACTTTAGACCAAGCTTAAGCTAAATGTGGTTTCCAACTGTGACGATATGGGTGAAAAAAGTCACAGTCAAGTACAGGGTGAGTCAACGTTAGAGTAAAGTTCATTTATCTCATTTGTTTTGAGAAATACAAAATAATGTAAAAAAAGGTTTAGAGAATATTGAGATGCATAGATTAAAACAAATTTTGGATATACAGGGTGGTTCATAAAAGCGTGCCAGATAAAATATTACTTTTTTAAAATGGAACCCCCTATTTTTTAACACATTTTTAGAATCTCTATGAAATTTTAAAACTTTTTTGTTAATAATGTCATATACCTAAACCTAATAGTTTTTCTAATAAACTGCTCGTCAAAAAGAATGGGACAGCAAAATTTTTGCTCTTTTTTGAGCGGCTGCTTCTTCAAATTGATTTACTTGATTCTAATAATTTTTTTGAGGATTAAAAGGTATTTTCTTCCTCTTTCTTTTGACCTAAATGATCTTTTTGAAAGGTGCCACGGATCCGAGTATACAGGGTGTGACTGAGGTGTAGCCAAAAAATGAAAAGTTCGGTCTAACGCCATTTCTCGCAAAAAAAATTTTTACGTTTTACAATAGCCTTAATCGAGTCTTGCGGTCAATATCTGTAAACGTTTTCGCCAGTTTGGCGATTAAAAGCCGTTTTTTAAAATTTTTAAAATGTGGTTACTTTTGATTCTCTTGTTTAAAATTAAACAATTTCTTTAGATCATTTGTGGAAGAAGAGCGGGATTAGCAAGTTTACACTTAAAACTACCCAATTTAAGTAAAAAACAAACACTGCGAGATACAGGGTGACCCAAAAAAAAATTTAAAAGAAAATCATATGTTTTATCATAAATCTTAGCATGTTCAGTCATTTTAATGGAAAATAATGATATTCGATAGAGAAGCACACTATTTGTTTAGTAATCCAATTCATATATCTAGACGTTTTCGCCAGTTTGGCGATTAAGGGGCGTTTACGATATTTATTGATTTTTTTTTAAAATGTGGTTATTTTTAATTCCCTTGTTTTAAATTTAACAATTTATGTCTTTAGATCTTTTTCGGATGAAATACGAGATTAGAAAAATTACACTTAAAACTACCCAATTTAAGTAAAAATTTATAAACTGCATTCATTCATACAGAGTGAACCAAAAAAAATCAAAATAAAATCTTATGTGCATGCATTTGTAGACGTGTGTTGAATACCATAGCAACACGCTATTGTCAATAGTGACAATTTATTTCGACGCTTTGAATTTTTGGCATCGAATGACATTATTGATGTCATGATGGGGAATTGATGAATGGAGTAAGTGTATGTTCACAGATGAATGTCGGTTCAATTTGTATGAATCTGACGGGTAACTATTGGTATGGAGAGAAAGAAATGAACAATATATGGAAGAATGCATGGATAATGCATAGGGTTGCTTTTGGGGGAGGTGGAATTACAGTTTGCGGCGGGATTATGAGGAATGGAAGAACAGATTTAGTCATTTTGATTGAGGATAGTATAAATGCGCAGAGGTACAGGGATATGTGTATACGTGATATCGTTGTTCCCTTTTCTCGAAACTTTGGGAACGGTTTTATCTTAATTGACGACAATGCTCGTCCACATCGAGCCAAAATCGTACAAGAAATTTTGAGAGAGAACAACATCGAACGAATGGAGTGGCCTGCAAGGTCACCGGATATGAACGTAATAGAGCACGTATGGAGTAGAATGAAATTGAGAATAAATGGCTCAGAGCATGAATTTCAAAATTTGAATGAGTTGGCAGAAATGGTGAGGGTTAAATGGGAGGCAATTCCCCAAAATTTTATTGCAAAGTTGGTGGATAGCATGCCCAGAAGGGTTGCGGAGTTGCAACAAACTGCTGGGGGACCGACAAGGTATTAGATAGAACAAATGGGTTTGTAGCCCGCAAAGTCATCGGGTATGAATGCTGTGGACTTGGTTTTTTTTAAAATTAAAAACCATTATTTTCGATTAAATTTACCGAATAAAGATACATGTTTTATTTGTATGGTAAAACATTTGATTTATCTTTTGTATGATTTTTTAACCCACTCTGTTTATAAAGGTTCGCGGTTTATAAATGTTCACCTATAATGGGTGAATTGAAATGTAATTTTGCTAATCTTGTTTTAAATTCAATAATTTCGAATTTAAAACAAGAGAATTAAAAAGAACCATTTTTTTAATATCGTAAACGCCCCTTAATCGCCAAACTGGCGAAAACGTCTAGAGATATGAATTGGATTACTAAACAAATAGTGTGCTTCTCTATCCAATATCATTATTTTCCATTAAAATGACTGAACATGCTAAGATTTATGATAAAACATATGATTTTCTTTTAAAATTTTTTTTTGGGTCACCCTGTATCTTGCAGTGTATGTTTTTTACTTAAATTGGGTAGTTTTAAGTGTAAACTTGCTAATGCCGCTCTTCTTCCACAAAAGATCTAAAGAAATTGTTTAATTTTCGGCGTTAGACCGAATTTTTCATTTTTTGACTACATCTCAGTCACACCCTGTATACTCGGATCCGTGGCACCTTTCATAAAGATCATTTAGGTCAAAAGAAAGAGGAAGAAAATACCTTTTAATCCTCAAAAAAAATATTAGAATCAAGTAAATCAATTTGAAGAAGCAGCCGCTCAAAAAAGAGCAAAAATTTTGCTGTCCCATTCTTTTTGACGAGCAGTTTATTTCATTTTTTTCACAAAAATATTAGTTTTTACTTTGATGGAAAATTGTCTGTATCACCATTCCTTCTAAAGGTAGAATACCTACTCAAATATGGTGCAAACGTTCTACAGGGATGACAAAAGAAATGTATCCAAAACAACTTGTGTTAGATGCTACAGGGCGTTCAATTTTTTAAATATACTTTGACAAATTCAATTTATGAAATCTGAACTTTTTTTAAACGGAACACCGTGTATATTATTTTTTTTCTGATAGCTTTTACGAAACACTTTAACTTTTATTAAGTATGTCATATACATAATTTTAATAGTCTGTGATTTATTTTTTAACTTTTACTTTTGTTTTTTGATATATTATATTAACTAAAGTAAAATCTGAACATTGCCTTTGAGATATAAGTTGAGTAAGAATAAACATTTTAAATTGTTGTAACTGACGTAAAAAATAAAACATTTTTGTTGTTTTCTAAAAAGAAATACATATATGGATTTACTAGAATTATTTTTATATGCTTTTGGAAAGATTAACAAAAATAAGTCATGAAAATAAGTAATAATATTTTTTTAACTAACTTACTTAATTAACATGTCAAAGTTTGGTACCTGCATATTTGATTTATTGTAAGAAATTTAGTTATAAAACTTAGTTTACTTAAGATCTTAGAGATAATGCCTACAAGAAATTTAGTCTGACCATAACCATTAATGACTGGAATGAATATAAACGAAGACGTAACAGAGTTACTAAAATAATACGGCAAGAGAAACAGAATGAAAATGATCATTTGCCACTGGAAGATAATTTTAATAATAACTACCAAGACAGTTTAGAAGAAATATCAAGTAGTATACCTCATGTTCAGTGGGAAGGTATGAACAAACACAAAATGACGGAACTTAATACTTTTAAAACTATTGATATTAAACAGTTGAGAAAAATTGTCTTTGGTCTCAAGAATAAAAGCACCAGTGATAAATCAGTGAATGTTAAACTGATAAAACGCTTATTCTGTGTAATTGGCTACCCCATGCTTTATCTGATTAACACCTCAGTGACTACCAAAAAAATGCCCAATGACTTAAAGGTGAGCATGATAATTTCGATACCTAACGTTGAAAGACCGTTGACTCCAAGTGATTATAGACCAATCAATCTTCTGCACGCGGTGGAGAAAATCATAGAGACAGTAGTGAGCAGCCAACTCAGAGAATATTTTGAAGTAAATAATCTTTTATTCAGCGTTCAATCAGGATTCAGAAGTGGTCACTCATGTGAATAGGCGTTACAGTGTGTGCAAATTTGAGGAGAGGAATTAGTGCAGGGAATATAGTGCTTGCAGTTTTTGTCGATTTAAAGCGGGCATTCAAAACAATTGATCGGGATGTTATGGTAAACTAGCTGAGATGTTATGGTGTGGTGGGTGCGGCACTGGCCTGAAGCGAAGACTATCTCAAAAACAGATATCACCGAACTCAGTTAGGTGACACTTGTTCTGATAGTGTAGTTAGCAGATATGGTGTTCCACAGGGAAGTATACTAGGGTACTTGTTATTTGTAATATATGTAATTGATAGGATATTTAATAATGCGATTATTAACCTTTTTGCGGATGACACATTAATTTGTGTATCAGGAAAGAATTGCCAGGATATCACAAATATTATGAATCTGGAGCTACAAGAACTCTGTTAATGGTTGTGTCAAAATAGATTGAAACTAAATACTACAAAAACGAAATGTATGGTGGTGGGTTCAAAGCGGAATTTCAAGATATATAAAGATCTAGGTTTAACATTATATATGGACAGCGACAAAATCGAATTTGTGTCTGAAATTAAGTATTTGGGTATTCTGTTGGATCCGCAACTCTGTTTCTCAAGTCATATTGATTATCTTTGTAGAAAGCTCGGTAAGAAACTAGGGTTTTTTCGACGTATTTCTGCTTCGCTTTCGGACTGGACAAAACGGCTGGTGTACAATACGATAATTTTACCACATTTTGATTATTGTTCTTCCTTACTGATTGCCTGTACCCAGGGAGAAATTATGAGATTGCAACTCCAACAGAACAAGGCAATGAGAATTATACTCGGTTGTATATAGAGTATATAATATATACTCCTATTCAGAGCATGTTGACGACATTAAATTGGCTTAACATACGGCAATGCATTGAGAAAGCTAATCTTGTAATTGTTTTTAAAGTGGAACGTGGATTGATGCCTCAGTACTTGGGAAAGTTTCTGGAGCATAGATCAGGGTTTCACGACTACAATATAAGATCAGGGACGAATTATAATATTGAAACCGTTTGATCAACCTTGTTGCAGAAATCATTGTTCTATGAAGGCTTACAAATGTACAACTCACTTCCAAATGTTGTTAAATTCTCAAGTAATTTGCGTGAGTTTAAATCTAGATTATGTAATTATTTAATTAGTAAAGTATGAATTTGATAGATTGTTTGGAGACCTTGGTGTTCATTTGTGTATAATATATTGTAATATAATGCAATACCCTATGTGAGAGAGAGAGTTACGCATCCAGACAGATATTCAGTAAAGGTAAGCTTGGTCACTTCAAGTCTGAAGTAGAACAGATCGACTGGTCTGAGATTTATCAATCAAAGTGTGTAAATAGGGCATATAATAGTTTTCTCCAAACAATGACCAGCTTATCAAACCGAATTTTTGTATCAAAGAAATGCATAAACAGGAGGCGCTTTAACTGGATAACTGAGGGCATTCGAACGTCATGTAGGCATAAACTTGTTCTGTTTACTATGATAAATAGCGGCCAGATCTCTGAACAGCATTACAAGCGGTACTGTGGCATTCTTAAGCGCGTTATAAAAAGGGCTAAGCAACTGTCTAACCTGGCATTCATAGACAAAGCTGAAAATAAAATAAAAGCTGCCTGGCAATTGGTTAAGAGGATTACGAAATCGGACGACAGAAATATTGACGTGATCGGGAGTTTTGCTGGTAAGTACGGTAAGGACAGCTGTGGTATACTAAATAGGCTCAACAATCACTTCTCCAAAGCATGTCCGGACTTAAATGTAAATCCTGACTCACAGGATACCTTCAAAAACTATATAAGCAAAGTGCTTACTCCATCAATTTTTTTAATGCCTGTGGACTCCCATGAAGTGTATCGCATAATTAGAGATTTAAAAAATACTAGTTCTGTGGGTGATGACAAAATACCTATAAAAGTGCTTAAGGAAGTGGCGGATGTAATATCTGAACCGCTCGCTGCCATTATAAATCTTGCTTTTATTTCGGGCTGCTTTCCTGAAAAACTCAAAAATGCCAACATTAAGGCTGTTTATAAGAAGGGTGAGAGGGATAATGCAAATAATTATAGGCCAATTTCTCTACTTTCCAATGTCGGAAAGGTTTTTGAGAAGGCATTATCTTCTAGACTTGTAAGTTTCTTGGATGCACATTCTGTGATATCAGATAAGCAAAACGGCTTTAGGTAAGGTAAGTCCACCATAAGAGCTATCTATCGAACACTGACAACTGTCTTGCTTTCCTTAAATGAAAAGAAATATACTTCAGCAATGTGTTTGGATTTGTCTAAGGCTTTTGATAGTGTTGACCATGAAGTGATGCTGACAAAGCTGAACATGTATGGCATTAGGGGAAGAGCGAACGAATTCATAAGATCATATCTCACTGGCAGGACTCAACAGGTAGCTGAAACGAGTAATCAGGGTGTAACAGTTCTGTCCGAGAAAGTATTAGTCAACAGAGGGGTGCCGCAGGGTTCTCTACTGGGCCCACTTTTATATATTTTATATACCAATGAGCTCTCGGAGGTCACTGGGGAACACACAATACTATATGCTGATGATACCACTTTGGTTTTGAATGATGTATCCCTGGGGTCTCTCTCGTCCAGAGCTGTCCTGGCGATTGACCAGCTTCAGCAGTATTTTGCATGTAATAATCTTCTCTTGAATATGTCCAAAACCCAATTTTTGATATTCGGTAAGAGAGTTCATCACCCCTTAACTTTTCACCATGGTAATAGAGAGATTTCAACGGTCAACAGCATTAATTTTTTGGGGGTCAATATAGATGAGAGGTTGGATTGGTCAGTCCACATTGAGTGTTTGGCTGGGGGGTTGTCGCGATACTGCTTTGCACTAAGGGTGATTGCCCGGGAGGTTGGTTGCTTGGCTGCACTGTCAGCATATCATGCATTTTTCGATTCTAGGCTACAGTACGGTTTGATATTCTGGGGTAACTCTAGTAATATAGACAGAATATTTAAACTTCAAAAAAAATGTATACGTTCCATGTTTAACATGAATTGGCGGGACTCATGTAGGGGGTGTTTTGTTGAGTATAAGTTACTTACTGTCACAAGCATGTACATTTATCATTGTTTTATCTTTATTATTGATAATTCGGATCTTTTTGCTGACTCAACTGCCGTGCACGAGTACCCAACAAGAAACCATAACCTGTTAATTCAGACTAGGTATAACCTCACCTATCTGCAACAAAACGTTGAGTACTCGTGTAAGAAAATCTACAATTCGTTCCCCGCAAGGGTGAGAACACTCCCAAGAGGTAAATTAAGAAGATGGCTAAAGCTTTATTTAGCTGAAAAAGCGTTTTATAGCCTTAAGCCTTATTTCTTTAGAGCAAGTGTAAATTACATCATTGTCTTTGTGGTCGTTAGCCACAGTAGTTTGTAGACTTTAATCATGTACTCTTTTGTTTGTTTGTTTTTTTTTGTTGTCTTCTTTTGACATTGTTCCACACCCTTTGCAAGGGTTTTTAGTACCTAGTTTGTACTGAGCTGAACAAAAAATAAATATCTATCTATCTAATGTGCTGTTTTGAGTGTAATAGCCAGGTGCTAAATGAATAAATATATAATACTAATTTTAAGGATATTTTCAAAATCTTTAAGAGATTATTATTCAAATCTACATAGATAAATCATTTAATTATAGTTGTTTTTTATGGATTTACTTAATTTGGATGGGTTATTATACTTAAGTAAAGTTAACTTATGTAAAGTAATTTGTAGTAATAGCGATTTTGCTAAATAAACATAAACACACACAAGATAACAAAAACAAAAGTAAAAATTAAAGAAGTATAAATAAATTGCAGGCTACTAATATTAAGTATATGGCTTAATAAAAGTTAAAGTGTTTCAAAAAGACTATCAGAAAAAAGAATAATGCCCAGGGTGTTCCATTTGAAAAAGTCGAAATTTCTCAAGTTGAGTTAGTCAAAGTAAGTTTTAAGAAATTGAACGCCCTGTAGCATCTAATGCAAGTTTACTTGGATAAATCTTTTTTGTCATCCATGTAGAATGTTCGCACCAAATATGAGTATTCTACCTTTAGAAACAATGGCGATACCGACAATTTTCCATCATAGTAAAAACTAATATTTTGCTGAAAAAATTGAATTATTAGAAAAACTATTTGATTTAGGTATATGACATTAGTTAATAACAAAAAAGTTGTAAAATTTCATAGAGAATCTAAAAATGTGTTAAAAAATAGAGGGTTTCATTTAAAAAACTAATATTTTATCTGCCACACCTTTATGAACCACCCTGTATATTCAAAAGTAATTTGAACTATGCATCTCAATATTCTCTGAAACATTTGTATTTTTCCAAACTAATGAGATAATGAACTTTACTCTATAGTTGTCTCACCCTGTACAATGGTGCAAATGAGAATTAAAATAAGAAAATCACCCTTAATGTTAATTACATATTGTGTAACGCCGCCTTTACGTACCGGTCCTGGTACGGTTTTTGCCACACCTAGGGGTAGGTGCTTTGAAACTCGGGCGCCACCTTAGTTTTATTTGAAGAAGCGTAACTAAGGAACTCGCTTCGTATACCTGGGGAGCTTTTACACAGTCGAAGACAGAGTTCACGTTTATCTGTAAATGGATGACGGGAGTGGGACAAAAATAAGGAAACACAGGGTTGTCAGCAAAACTAAACAAGTCGTGTTAACCAGGAAAACTAACAGTTAACAATCATTCATATCCTTACTTAAAAACTCTAGCACAAATGAACAAACAGAGAACAACACAGCCTCGTGTTCAAATTAATAAACGGTACAGTCGGACCTGGAGATCCTAACTAAATTAATACGGTAACTTTGAAACGGAAAACAAACGGACAACACAACCTAGTGTTCAGAACGGGGAACGGTGCGGAGAACTAAGACGGTATCGAAACGGTTTTCCCAGCCAGGGTAAACAGACGGTTACGGTATGAATGACGGATTCGGACGGTATGAAAACTGTGCTCTGGGGGCACAGACGGGGTCAAAGAATCGGCCGGAGCTGACAGTCCGAAGAAATCAGTTCGGAATGACCTGGGTGAGATCAGGTTTGGTTACAGGATTTCGGAGCCGTGGCCTTCGAAGTTAACCGGCAGTGTTATAACATCCAGTACCGGCGGTCCGAAGGAAACGGTTCGGAAATACCTAGGTGATAGTGAGATTGTAGCCTCCGGAGTTGACCAGCAGTGTTATAACATCCGGTACTGGCAGTCCAGAGGAAACAACTCAAATCACCGAGTGGTTTTCGGAGTCGTGGCCCTCGAAGTTAACCAGCAGTGTTATAACATCCTGTACTGGCGGTCCGAAGGAAACGATTCCGAAATACCTTCCCCTTCAAAGCTTGCCCCCAGGAACAATAAAATTTACCGTTCAGCTGGTTGAAGCGTCGGTCGGTAGTCACTAGTCGATGGTCCGGGATCAACTGAACTCACTGACGAACTCCGAACTCCGACAACTAGCGCGCGGCGCATTACCTGGTTACCAGCTCGCGAGTCGCGACGGCGCGATGTTGCTTCGTTTACGCTACCGCGGCTGCGCGCTGAACCTTTATCAATCGCGACGGTGCGTTCACCATTCTGTCGCGAAGACGCATTGTACCTTAAGCGTGTGAGGCTGCGCATTGTTTTCTTAAATCTAATACTACATATTAACAAAAAATTAGTAACTTCGTTACATTTCCCCCTTTCTTACCAAAAAAAAAAATAAAACTTTGTTTTATTTTTTTTTAAAACCTTAAACCTACACTACTTATCCTAACACAAACACTAAACTACGATTTGTCTCTAATTTCTTCTTAGTCTGCATATCCTCCATATCCCATTGTCAGGAAACTACATCGGCAGTGGGGTAGTTTTCCCATATCACATTGAACACCACGGGACCTTTTGGCAGGTCTTTGGGTATGACTTGCAAAGCGCTTCTTCGGCGGTGATGAAGTTCTTCTATTGTCGGTGCGGTTTCTCGGCGGCGGTAAGACTACTTCACGTCGGAAAACTTTAGTCTCCCACGTGACATTTCCATGGGCGACGACGCAACTTATAGTATTTACTTTGCACGGAAAATGCTTTACCTAAGTGAAAACGGACACAGCTCGTGCATAATACAGAGCTTTAGTGCGCTCATTGTGACGGAAAAATCAGTCGGTTGTGGATCACTATGTGTCGGGGAAGAAGAAGTTGCAACGGATGACGGTTTTAAACGGTACAGAGCTTTTGGAGGCTCTAACTCCCTACCAAAATTTAAGAAAGCCGGGGAAAAACCTGTGGAATCATGTTTGGCGGTATTAATCGCAAAAAGCAAATCGGGTAAACGGACATCCCATTTTCGGTGGTCGGTTTCACAAAATTGAGCAATCATGGTTTTTAAAGTTTTATTTGTTCTTTCGACAGGATTAGCCTGGGGTGTATACGGAGGTGTAAAACGATGTGTTACCCCTAGATCTGAGAGCAAATCTTTGAAAACATGACTAGTGAACTGGGTACCATTATCAGAAATGACTATGTTTGGACAGCCAAAACGAGTGACGATTTCCTCGTAGAAAGATTGACTTACTGCTCGCGCGGTTGCTTTCCTAATGGCCTTACATTGCACCCACTTGGTAAAACGATCCTGAAAGACTACCAGGTAATTATTACCTTTGGCGGACCGCGGTAACGGACCAACTAAATCAGTACTGACAGTTTCCCAAGGGCGGTTGTTTCGGGACGGTTGCATAAATCCAGGAGCGGCTTGTTGCGAACTCTTGAAACGTTGACATGACGAACAGTTTCGTATATACTTGGCAATCTCCCTAAACATGCCGGGCCAATAATATCGCTTGGCTACTCTAACGGTTGTTTTCGCTATTCCTAAATGTCCAGCAGTCGGTGCATCATGATTCTCTTCTAAAACGGTACGGCGTGCGGCTTTCGGAACACATAACTTCCAAGAATCAGTCGAGTCGGTATCGGACATATTATTCAGGTCCCAAAAATGTCGGTATAAACGTCCCTCTTTCACGCAATAATCAGGAAAAGCAGAAGGATTTGCTTCAACGGCAGCTTTCTTAGCTTTGTACCAAGAGCATTCTTCAAAATCTTCCAGAAGGGTTACTTCTGCGCAAGATTGTTGCTCTAAATTTGTCGGTAACGGTTCTCGGGACAGCGCATCAGCTACTTTATTTAACACTCCTTTTCGGTACTTAATGTCAAAATCATATTGTTGAAGGTATATACTCCAACGTGCTAAACGGCCGGCAGGACTTTTAAGAGAGTGTAGCCAACATAGGGATTGATGGTCAGTAACAACGGTAAAATGATATCCTTCCAAATAAGGTCTCATTTTCTCAATGCCCCATACAATTGCTAAACACTCTTTTTCAGTAACGGAAAACTTCTTTTCGGTAGCGGTTAAACTTCGGCTTGCATAAGCTATGACGTGGTCACCATCTGAACTATGCTGAATCAAAGCAGCACCTAACCCATTATCTGAGGCATCTGTTTGCAACACAAACGGACGAGAAAAATCTGGACAAGCCAGAACTGGGGCTTCGGTTAGACAAGTCTTCAGCGTATCAAAAGCTTGTTGCTGTTCAACAGTCCATGTCCATTTGACACCTTTCTTTAACAGTCGGTTCAAGGGAGCGGCGATTTTCGAAAAATCCTTGACAAAACGGCGGTACCAGGAAGCTACGCCAAGAAATCGACGTATCCCTTTTACATTGGTCGGCGGCGGTAGTTTCTGTATTGCGGTTACTTTCTCTGGATCGGTAATGGTCGGTAAACTTTCAGTAAAGGACGGGACAGAAACGGACGGTGAATTTTCGGTGACAATAGGGACGGAAACGGATGGTACGGTAACAGACGGTACAGAAATGTTCGGTAAACTTTCGGTAGTCAGCTTCGAGGATTGCTGGTCGGTTCGTCGTCTACTCCTCGGGGTAAAACGACGCCTATCTAGTTTCCCTGTTGGTGACAAGTACATTGTCGTGTCTGTACACCTTGTCGCCCACATCTGGAGCAGAATAACCTAGGTGGTCGTGTACATTCCGTGCGGTAATGACCTATTTCTCCACAGCGCCAACAGGTAGTGACACGGTTCTCAACGGGAAAATTTCTGGTTTGTTCGGTTGTTTCTTGACGGTTATTTCTTTTGGTCATTGAGAGTCTTTGTTCTCGGGACTCTCGGTGATGTTGTCGCGGTAACGGTCTGATCGGTCGCTCTGTTTCGGCTTCTCTTTGCAAAAATGATGAACGGGGCGGAACACTACAAGCTTGAGTATGTTGTAATTCGTTCAATAAACTTTCAGTCTCTCGAGCTTGTTGAGACAACGTGAAGACATCATAAAAATCCGTACGTCGGATCATTTGTCGGAACTGCGGTAACAGATTTCGGTATAACCATCTCACTTCTTGCTCTGGACTTATGTCTCCATGGCGTCGGATCAAAGTCTGCAGTTCTGTGATGTAATCATTAACGGTTTCATCAGAACGATGCAAACGGCGACTAATCTGGGCTTCCAAGTCGTCGATATAATTCAACGGAAAATAAAATGAGCGAAAATCGGATGCAAATTGTTTCCATGTACTCCAACGGTGACGGTTGTTACGAAACCAAAGTGCAGGTTTACCTCGTAATAAAATCGGCAGTTGAGGCAACAGTAGATCAGGATTAATTCCTCGAGAATCACATATCTCTAAAAGTCGTTCCAGGAAGGCAACCGGGTCATCTTGTTCACTAAAGAAAATTTGCCAGTCCTCGACTTTTAAATACACCGGGCTATACGAGTGTTGACTCGGTTCTACGGCTGACTTGCAATTTGGAAACGGTAGCGGTGAATACCTCGGTACTTCGGTGTGATTTACTTCAGGATAGAATGCGGTTTGAATAGCGGAGGGTTGCAATGTAGTTTGGAAAGCAGCGGTAGCGGAAGGGTTAACGGATAGGTTCGGTAAATAGGACCAAATTGACGGTATACCACAAGAGGTTGTAAATGTCACGGTTGTGGTAGGAGGAAGCGTAAGAGAAGGGGTTGTCGGAGCGGTAGATACGGTGACGATACTGGGGAGTGCAGAAGGAGTCAACTTAACGGTCTGCGGTACATCTTCACATTTCAGATAAGCAGTCAATCGCTTTCTCAAAGTATCAACGGTACCAGTTGTGCTTAAACCCATCTTCGAAAGTTCCACAATAAGCCCATCCTTCTTGAGCTGGTTTATGTACGTAATTTGAGAATCGAGAACGGAAAGGACGGACACAGGCAAGCCTGAAGTGGTGGTCGGCAATTCCTGTTCGGTATTCATCGTAGACAGAGATCGGCTTTCGGTACAAACGGAAAAACGGAAAATTCAGAAAAACAGTCACTCACTCAAATCAGAAAAACGGTCTGTCATTAAAATCAGAAAAACGGTCCCTGCTCTTGGGCGCCAATTTGTAACGCCGCCTTTACGTACCGGTTCTGGTACGGTTTTTGCCACACCTAGGGGTAGGTGCTTTGAAACTCGGGCGCCACCTTAGTTTTATTTGAAGAAGCGTAACTAAGGAACTCGCTTCGTATACCTGGGGAGCTTTTAAACAGTCGAAGACAGAGTTCACGTTTATCTGTAAATGGATGACGGGAGTGGGACAAAAATAAGGAAACACAGGGTTGTCAGCAAAACTAAACAAGTCGTGTTAACCAGGAAAAATAACAGTTAACAATCATTCATATCCTTACTTAAAAACTCTAGCACAAATGAACAAACAGAGAACAACACAGCCTCGTGTTCAAATTAATAAACGGTACAGTCGGACCTGGAGATCCTAACTAAATTAATACGGTAACTTTGAAACGGTAAACAAACGGACAACACAACCTAGTGTTCAGAACGGGGAACGGTGCGGGAAACTAAGACGGTATCGAAACGGTTTTCCCAGCCAGGGTAAACAGACGGTTACGGTATGAATGACGGATTCGGACGGTATGAAAACTGTGCTCTGGGGGCACAGACGGGGTCAAAGAATCGGCCGGAGCTGACAGTCCGAAGAAATCAGTTCGGAAAGACCTGGGTGAGATCAGGTTTGGTTACAGGATTTCGGAGCCGTGGCCTTCGAAGTTAACCGGCAGTGTTATAACATCCAGTACCGGCGGTCCGAAGGAAACGGTTCGGAAATACCTAGGTGATAGTGAGATTGTAGCCTCCGGAGTTGACCAGCAGTGTTATAACATCCGGTACTGGCAGTCCAGAGGAAACAACTCAAATCACCGAGTGGTTTTCGGAGTCGTGGCCCTCGGAGTTAACCAGCAGTGTTATAACATCCTGTACTGGCGGTCCGAAGGAAACGATTCCGAAATACCTTCCCCTTCAAAGCTTGCCCCCAGGAACAATAAAATTTACCGTTCAGCTGGTTGAAGCGTCGGTCGGTTGTCACTAGTCGATGGTCCGGGATCAACTGAACTAACTGACGAACTCTGACGAACTGATCAATGTAGCGCGCGGCGCATTACCTGGTTACCAGCTCGCGAGTCGCGACGGCGCGATGTTGCTTCGTTTACGCTACCGCGGCTGCGCGCTGAACCTTTATCAATCGCGACGGTGCGTTCACCATTCTGTCGCGAAGACGCATTGTACCTTAAGCGTGTGAGGCTGCGCATTGTTTTCTTAAATCTAATACTACATATTAACAAAAAATTAGTAACTTCGTTACACAAGTTGATTATCCCGCTATCACATGATCTCACTATAAACCACCTCATTATTACTATTACTTTAGACATGCTTTTAGATAACACATGTTAACTTAAAATTGATCACTGCAGTTTACTAAAGTGTATAGTGATGATTATTGTGTTAAACATCAAATAATAATAAAAAATGCAATGCTTTTCATTTTAATGTTAATTTCAATAAAATCAGTTAACTGACCTGAAAACTTGATGTTTTATCCACTGTTGTACTGTAGATAGTTGAAAACTGCACACAATTTTACTCCTGAACTTGATTATGTAGTCTTCTTAGTGGGTAAGTATTCAACATATACCAGATACAGATCTGTAAGATAGGCCTCATTTAACTTAAACCACACTAAACTACTTAAAGCACCCTTAAAAAAGGCAGGGCTACATAGGTTAGGTATTGAATTGCCCTTGAAATATTACCTGGGCCTGCAGCCGTTGTAACGGTTATGCCCGTCAAAAACGAAAAATATGCAATTACTTGATTTTTATCAGAAGCTTATTATCAGAATGTAATTATTGTAGGTGCATGGTGCATGCATGTAAACACCGCCCTCTGTACAAGAAAGCCTAGAATGTCGCTTTTAATGGCGGCGTTATCGGATTTTTTTTTTGTACGCAAACGTATGGAGATGCAGTAGAAAATATGTTTTTTTTTTATTTTTTCGTGTAGTTGATTAGAAGTTGTGAGTGAAAAATCAAAGAACGCTTCATTCCTGATCCAGATATGTATAGATATGGCTTTTTATACCCAATAAAGTCCAGACAAAGCAAGTTTGGTTAGAATCCTTTGTCCTGGAAAGTACAACAAACTAATGTGAAAACTGCTCAATCAAAGAAAATTTGGAAATCCTTGAAGCTAGGTAAGCAAAACTGGTAAATGGGTTTTATATTATTACCAAGACCTTTCTTTTAAAATGTAAATGTGCCAATGGAACTTCTAAAAGCTGTTCTGTTTCTTCAGAGTAAACCTTTGTTGCCCTCAAAATGCAGGCGGCCTCAAAATGTAACTCACATACGTATGTAAGAGGCAATAAGTTTACTGAATGAGAAAGCATATTGTACTTACCACTGAGTATTGTGTTGGAGTAAAATCATTCCAGTTCAAAGCTTTCAACCACTGGTGGGTTCGAGCAGGGTCTTTTGGAAAGGAAAAGACTGACACTTTTGGGCCTTTCACCAAATTGCTTTTACAATTTGGCAAACAACAATTGGACGGCATATTGTAGAGGCAATAGAATTTAAGTTGAAAAAACCAACAACAAATTATAGAACAATGAAGGAACAATAACAATAGTGATAACACAATAAAATGAACACAAACTACACTTTCACTAGAACAATAAACATATAAACAACAATTACTTTGGCAAGTAATCCCAAGTCTTGACTTTAAACCTTAAAAATTAATTTAATCATCCAAAAACTCAATTTCCACAATACAAACAAATGCAAACTGTCAATCCCATATTTCGGCCATATTGGAATTTTTGGAATGCACCTTCTTGGCTTTCTTGTAAAGAAGGCGGTGATGTAAATCATTTTGACATAACAAAACAAAACCATAGTGACAACTGACAAGCGGGAATTTTAGTTGACATGACAAGAGATCCAAGATGGCTCTACAAGCGGAACTTGTTTCTTCACAGCGATACGCCGCATGACGTCACAGTGGGTGCTCGGGTGCACAATATTGTCACGTTTAACTAGTAAACCCTTGCAGCACAAGTTAAAACGAGACGTACAGTCGTCGCCCCTAATGAGACCGTTGCACGTCATTGAAGTTCAACGCGCCCCCTTGCCAGACGTTATTTTTTATAATTAAAACCCGAACTTAACATCAATTTTGTAATTATTTATTTCTTAAACATATAAGTTGACGGTTCTTTTTAGTAGAGAGATTTTAATAATATTATCAGTCAACATTGAGGTTTATTAATATTGTGACGCACTTTAGACCGATTTTAATCCACCAAAGAAAACTTTTTTACTCGTTAACTTTTGATAAATACTTTCAAAAAAGTGTTACCAAAACATTAATAAATTGGCAATGTCTGTAAGAGACTTTGGTCTACCTGAACGTTTCCTTGGTGAACTTAACGGAATGCCTTGCTTTAGTTTCTAGGATATAATATATTCAACATATTTGAATATTTTTAAAAAGTCCATTCATCTGTCATTTTTAGGGGTTTTAAAGAATATAAAAAACTCGAAATGTTCCTCTTGATTTGCTTTTTATTTTTGATCACTTGCAAAATTTACGTTACTCTAACCGTTTTCAAGATATTCTACTTTTTTAACTTTTTTCGGAAATTGCATTTAAAATGTTAAAAAAAATTAAATCGGTTATTTTTTGGGTCTCAGCAACCGAAAAAAAACTCAAAATGTTCGTCTTAAGCTGCTTTTTATTTTTAGTCTCTTGGGAAAGTTCTGTATTTTTTTCGGTTTTTACTAAGAAAAAAATAATAGTGGTAAACAAAAAAGTAAATAAAATGTCTATTAAATTTTTTTACTAAATCTATAGTTGGTTAGTATAATTGACAAGATAGTCTTAAGCAATTTAACTATGATTTTACAAGTTCTACCATTATTTACGAAAAAAAACTTAAACAAGATTAATATTTTCTCGCACAGAAGAACTAGACATGCGCTTTCCTTTATACAAAGTGTATATCAAGAAACTTAAACCGCACAGTAAAGCCAAAAACAAAATATTAATAATGATCGATCCAGTGCTGCCAGTTGAGACTGATCATTGCCGAGTTTCTCCATTTTCTGCGCTTCAACGTAATTTTTCTCTTGTTTTGGGATTTGCAACTGGTTTTTTAGATCAGAAATTTTGTCGTCCTACACACAAGCAAAGTGATCCGTCAAAATGTTATCCCGTTCCTCAGAGTTTGTAGCTTTGGTAAGGTTTTCTCCTAACATAACTTTAGTCAGTTAGATTCGTTGATCTACCAGCATTTGAACACTTTCAAAGGGATCAAACTTAACTTTGTCACTTTTATTATTTGCCACGTCTCTACAGCTGATACCAAGCATATAATCATTATCGTGTTTGTTGCCTTCAACTATTTTAATGTCTTGAAATATCAGATTGTGTATGATATCTTTCAAATCCGAACAACTCCAACTGTTCCCATCTAAATGATCTGTTTCAAAAAGTTACAACTTAAAAAGAACGAAATACAATTATTGTTCACCCCGTAGGTACTTTCATAGAACAAATTGTGAGAGTTGTCCACATATTCCAGTTTTTTAGCATTCTTAAAATAACTTGTTGGCATCGAAGACAGTAAGTTGTGATTGACTTCTAAAACACGTAAAAACACGTTTGAGCGATTACAAATAATGACATATTTAAAGTTTTGATACTGTTGTGACTTAAATTGAGTAATAGGTAGTGAGAAGTATGTTAACTTATTGCTACTTAAAGATATATTCTTAAAATTATAAGATACGTCAAAAGTGTTTAGCATGTTAAAACTCGGATCTACAGAAAGCTGAACAACGTAGGTGAGTAAATTCACACTAAAATGTTTGATTTGATTATTATTTAATAAAATTAATTCTAAATGGTTCTGGTAGTTAAACAAGTTTTTTGGTAAAATCATCGTCTATTGAAGTTAGTAAATTATTAGCCAGATTCAATTCTTTTAGATTGTCAATCGTCATAAAATATCCTAGATATATTTTCGAGATATTGTTGTCTGAATAATCCAATTTCCACAGATTATTATATGGAACATGTGACTTCAGGTTCTGAAAACTCTATCTTTCCATTGCTTTTTCTGAATCACAATTTAATTTCAAACTTAGTGGTAAAATATTGTCACAAGTAGATTTCGTTAATTACTTAGTCAGCAGAAAATCGACCATTGACCGGAGCAAGTCGATGACCACTCAAATTGAAAAGTAAGCAATCGAACCTTTTAGAACGGAAGGTAGCTAAGGTGTTGCAATCGCCAGTCAGCAATAAGTCATCAATTGTTCGGACAATGATGCAAGTGCTTAGACAAGCAATCAAGAAATTGAACTGACTAAGAGATCGCAATGCCTTACAATAAATAGAAGATAAATTTTGGAAAAAAGTAGTCAGAAATTATCAGCGAAACTAAACGGTTCGGTCGCGAAAATTAAGGGAAATCTACCCTGACACGCACCCTCGTCCAAAATGGTTTGTGAATTAATTATCATTAAGTACAAACTTTATAATCAAATTAGCCAACTTACTTGCTTATTATTGATTATTTCTTTTATTTTACTAGAAGCCCATAAACTTCAAGAACCTTTATAGTTCGATCAATGAGAGCCGTTTCAAACTGATTATTTTCTCCACTTTACTAGGAGCCCATAAACTTAAGGAACCTTTTTAGTTCGAGCCATTGAGAGCCGTTTCAAACTGATTATTTTCTTCATTGTACTAGGAGCCAATAAGATTCAAGGTACCTTTGTAGTTCCACCATTGAAAGCCGTAAAATATTAATATTTCATTATTTATTTTACTAAGAGCCCATAAACTTAAGGAACCTTTTTAGTTCGACCAATGAGAGCCGTTTCAAACTTATTATTTCTTTCATTGTACTAGAAGCCAATAAGATTCCATGATTCTTTGTAGTTAAATCATTGAAAGCCTTCAAATATTCATTATTTCCTTCATTTTACTAGGATCCACTAAGATTCAAGGAACCTTTGTAGTTCCACCATTGAACGCCGTAAAATATTCATTGTTTCCTACATTTTACTAGGAGTCAATAAAATTCAAGGAACCTTTTTAGTTCTACCAATGAGAGCCGTTCCAAACTCATTATTTCCTTTATTTTTCTAGGGGTCCATAAACTTAAGGAACCTTTTTTGCTCGACCAATGAAAGCCGTAAAATATTCATTGTTTCCTTCATTTTACTAGGAGCCAATAAGATTCAGGGAACTTTTGAAGTTCCACAATTGGAAGCCGTAAAATATTCATTATTTCCTTCATTTCACTAGGAGCCAATAAGATTCAGGGCACGTTTGTAGTTCCACCATTGAAAACCGTAAAATATTCATTATACCCATAATTATACTAGGAATCAATAAAACCTTTTTTGTTCGCCCAATGAAAGTTGTTCCAATCTGATTATTTCCTTTATTTCACTAGGAGCCAATAAAATTCAAGGAATTTTATACAGTTAGACCGTAAAGGGATTTTTATGATGAAATTAGACTGAGTTCACCCTCTAAACTGGCTTTGATACTCTAAAAGGTCGCCCCCGTTCTGAAATTTCCCTTTTTAACTTTTTTTTTAGTTTTCAAATAGGAAAACTTAGTGTTATTTTGGTGATGGGAAATTTAAATTCCAACTGTACTCCCCTTTTCCATAACAACCGTTCCCTAACTGCTGCAGCGGACCCATCTGCCAGCTACATGGACAACGTACCCCGTTTGTGTCCGCAAGCCTGATGGACACTCCAGTGCCCCTAGAAACGGCACCGATGGACAACAAGTGCTCTTATTATGTAACGTTATCAATATACTTTTGCACTAGTTGGTAATTTGTAATGTTAAAAATGGTCTTAGCATATTCGAAGACATAATTGGCGCAGTCGGTAGAATCTGTCAAAAGTCAATCAATTTCCGAGGGACTTTTTCGTATAACGATATGTGACAGATTCGAATAGTTCGAGAGTTCAGTAATCAAAAAGACTTGTTCGAGGACTTATCGACGAGTTTCACAGTTACCGGGCAGCGAATTCACTATATTTGTGGACAGCATCGAGCACGGCAGCAATATTTGCACCCTTTGTTATGATGAAACCTCACGTTAATGAGATTCAACACTTTTAATTAAGTTGCTAGCTAAAAATAAACACTTTTGGATATTTTGCAGGGGATCAAAACTAACCTTTATGCTATGTACCGGGTGACCCAATAAGACGGAAACCGTTCGTCGTATGACTTTGGTGTAATAAAAATTATTGTGTAAATCGGCCATGAAGAAACGCTGGAAAATATTTTCAAGTTCTAAAAATAACCACCGTAACTGCCATATTAAATTTTAAAATTGCATTTTCTCTAAATTTCGCATAATAAACTAAAAAGTTTTTTTCACATTTTGAAAGAGAGCCAGTTTATCTATAATTTTGGTTAAATAAAATTTTCAGTTATTTCAAAATAGTGTGGGGTGTTCAATTGTTTTTGCAATAACCTGCTTTAACTTCGGTTTTACCGATTTTAACAAATTTGGTATCATTGAAAAGAGCATTCTTTGGCCAATAAGAATCAACCAAAATATAGTTATTTTAGTTGAACCTTTCTCCGCCAGGGGGCTAGTTTTGACACCATGACCCAAATACTAAAAAAAATCAGAAAAATCAAATGAAATGATATGACTTTTTCTTTATGAAAAAGTAGCCAAATAAAATCCAAATAGGCCAGGGAAAACCGTTTTTCAAAATCTCGATCCTAACCTCAAATATTGGAAAAATTAGATTAATGCCTCTTTGAAGGCCAAAGATCGCGCGATAAATGTTCTAAAACTATTAAATATTTAGCTACAAAATGAATAAGATGTTAAAGAGGCAATTGTGAGTCTAAATAGAATTCATTTAGACATTATTTAAAAAAATATATATCATCAGAACATTCATGTTGCTCCAAAGGGACTAAACGCATCCTCAACTTATTAAGTCACTTTAATTTTACTCTTGGAATTCTTACTAACCTTTAATTTAAAAAAGAAGCCTAAAAACCCAAATAAATATACTATATCCAAATTACATATTTTGGAACCATTAACAACGATTTTTTGTCAAATTTGATGCCCCAAATCTATCATTTTGCGTAAAATTTTAAACTGTTTTTTTTTGCGATATGGTGTGCGGTCCTTTAAAAATAAAAGATAACTATGTAGGTATGGTCGAGGGCACTAATGGGAGCGATGCACGTCATCAGTGAGTTTGACGTTTTGAAAATGCATTCGTATTCCTTAGCGATTAGTTGCGACCTGTAGCGCTCTCTTTCTAACACGCGCTTATTAACTGAACGCAATTCTGACACAAACGTGACCTTCTCGATCTCGACGTTTAACTATTTGTGTGCGTTGTTGCCAGATTGCTTGACCGTTTGCTGTTTTTGTTTTTGTTGTTGATGACTTGCACAAATGATTTGACTAAAAACTGCTTACAGAGAGACAACTGATTTTAACAACTTGAGAATTTTGTGGATATATCGCATATTATTCAAGTGTTTTTACGGTTAATTGGCATTATTTATTGCAGAAGTTAATAGTTATTTAGTTCGTTAGTGTGTGTCTGTGTACATATTAATATTACTTATTATTTTGGTGTTTAAGAGTGAGTGTTGTATGTTAATAAACATGGCTTTAGATAAACAAAGCCAGCAGCTTGTCGCTGCTTTATTATCATTTTTTGAACGTGAACGAGATCACGGAGGTCCTTTTATCCCTTTGGCTGCTGTGAGAGAAGTAAAACTAAAATTATTGCAATAGAGTATTTTTGTTTATCAACAGTATTTTTAGCCTGTAGCTGAAGCACTTGGGCTTGGTGTTTCTACAGTAAGTGCAATATCACAGAAAGTCAAGCAAGGCATTCCGTTAAGTTCACCAAAGAAAAGTCCAGGAAGGCCAAAGTCTATTACGGACATTGCCAATATTGATGTTGCAGCTATTCGCAACTCCATATATGAGATGTATGAACAAAGTAAGTTGTTTTGTTTATTTTATGTCCCGTTCATTAATGTTTTGGTAACACTTTTTTGTAGAAGAACACATAACCAGGGAAAGTATTTATGAAAAGTTAAGGAGTAAAGAAATTTTTGTTGGCGGATTAAAATCATTGTCTAAAGTGCTTCATAAAATTGGGTTTAAGTGGTTAAGAGATTGCCCCTGAACAGGATTAATGGAACTTCCTGATATAGCTTTTAAAAGAATTCAATTCTTACGCAGGTATGTAGAAATAAAGCAACAAAATCTCTATCAATTTGTTTTTACAGATGGATATTCCAAAATGGGACCCCAGGCCATTCCTGGCAGAATGAAAGCAAACATGTGTGAAGAGCATCAGGGTAGATGGCAAAAGGTTAGCTACAAGCAAAACTCTTTAAGTCAAAATTTAACTATATTTTTTTAGAAAATGCTTATCTTTTTGTTTTTAATTTTGCATGATACTAATTTTGATGCTTTTTGTCAGAATCCCATTTGGAAATTATGATTTATGTATTAGATGTTGAAACTAATGCTACTGGAACATTTAGATTCATTATTCTTCATGCGGGTAATGAAAATGGATTTATTCCGGGTGCTGAGCTCATATTTGCTTCAAAGAGCCAGTCTGGGGATTATCATGGTGAGATGAACCAGGAAAATTTTCTAAAATGGTTTCAAGAACAATTGATGCCAAGTTTAACCCAGCCTTCCGCTATTGTTTTGGATAATGCACCCTACCACAATCAATTAATCAAAAAAATTCCAAACAGCAGTTGGAATAAAGCAAGTATACAGGAATGGTTAAGAAGTGAGAACGTCAACTTTAACCCAGAAGCCTTTAAAAATGAATTATTAGGACTGGTAAAGCGGTGAGATGTTGATAACCATTCATTCACCTGTTCAGTTGCTTAAATTAAGTATTTATAGGAACAAACCTCAGAAGCTATACCTTATTGACCAGATAGCAGAGCAACATGGCCATACGATTCTTCATTTACCCCCATATCACTGCATTTTCAATGCAATTGAACTGATATGGGGAGTGTCCAAAAACTACTATAATATGCATATTGGCAGGGATGGCAGGTAAAATTTGTCTAAAGTCTCTATGACTAGTTTTACCAGCTATGATGTTTCAGATCTATTGATAACGCTCTTAATATGTGGAAAGAAGCTTTAACAACCGTTACACTAGCCGTATGGAAAAATAGTATTCGTCATACAGAGGAAAAAATTATGAAATGGTACAATAGAGAGCAGATTATGGACCGAGAAGAAATACAACCACTGATTATATGTGTAGACGACCAACAGGATGATTCAAGCAGTGAGGATAATTTTTCAGATTAATGTAACATTTCTATTTTTAGGTTATTAAGTAAATTGCACATGTATTTTAAAAATGTAAGAGATAAAAATGCGTAAGTAAAAAAGAACAGATATTTTTGTTACTTACATCTACATAACTTTTATTGTTTAAAAATGGACCTGAGACACTGCTTTGACCTATTACAAGGAAGGAAAACCATAAACGGATTTTTTTTTTGGAATGACACTGATTCAATAAAGAGAGACGCACTTTAAACTAAAATAATTAGATATTAGATCTGCTTGTTAACATTGCTATATTGCACATTCAAGTAAAAATATTTATGTAATTATTACTTATTGGCAATTATGCAGATTTTTAAACTAATTATAAGTAGTATAATAATTGTTAGTTCTAAGATAATAACTTTTAATTAAAATATTAAATTTAAATAATTTTTTTGATTTTGCTTTTAGAAACACAAGATAGTTTTAGCAATTTTCAAAAGGATTAGGAAATAAACCTGAATATTAACTAATAATGTTATTCAAAATTGTCTGTTAAAAAACTGCCTCAACTTCTATATATGAAGTTAATTAAAATTAATTAAAAAAAAAAGTTCAGGTTTTAATGAAGAAACTAAACATCTGGCAACGTGGCGCGTTAAACGTCAATGACGTGCATCGCTCTCATTAGTGCCCTCGACCATAGTTCAGTTCACCTCTGCAAAAAAATATATAATATATTTGAAAACTCAAAAGTATAAGGCATAACTTTTTAATCGCAATAATAGAAAACAAGGTATGTCTTGGCTTGGTTTTATAGCTTGGAAAAGCAGCCTACGCTTTTAAGTAGGCCTTGGAAAATTAAACAAATGAAACACGATGCGTTATAAAATAACAGCCGCCATTTGCAAATTAATCTGCTTGGTTTACATTCAGAGAGTGCAGTTTTTGGAATTTGTAATCTTTTCTAAAATGCCTATTTCGAACCAAGAAGCATTTAATATGTTGGCGATATATTTTGAATGTTTTCAAAATGCGACCATCGCTGCTCGAACCTTCTATTTGCGTTATCCGAATCGACCGCGATACCATCGCAGCGTATTTGTGCGTTTAGCCCAGCGCCTGTTAACAACGGGTAGCATCCATAGACCTGCCATGAATCGGAGAAATAGACAAAATGTCCTGGCATCTGTAGAAATCAATCCCCAAATTAGTACAAGAGAAATTTCTCGAGACTTGGGTATTCCTCAAACTACTGTTCATTGCATTATTCAAACCCAGAGGTATGTAACCTGTTAAATATCATATCATGGAGGTATAACATCTTTTTATGAAGTTTAATCTATTTTACAGTCAAATTATAAACACCCCATGATTATTTTAAATTCTTTGCTATTTTAGGCTACACCCCTACAATATCACCTTGCACCAAGGCCTTACTCCTCCAGATTTCGAAACATGGTAGCAGAAAATCCTCAATTCCTTTTGAATGTGTTGTGGACTGACGAAGCCACCTTCGGTAGCGATGGGCAATTAAACATACATAATACACACTTTTGGGCCCGAAAAAATCCGCGCTGTCTTGGAGAAGTCCAGCATCAGGGGAGATACAGTGTAAATCTCCAAGGCAAGTTTTTGTAATGTGATTCGCTATAAAAATACTTTAGTATTTAACACAAGAATCTTTAGATGTTGCCTTTTGGAATGATTCTGTTTATAATTGCGCACATATTAAAACTTAATGAATATTTGTAGGTCTCCCGATTTAACCTGCCTTGATTTTTATCTCTGGGGAAGGATTAAGGATATAGTCTTTGCAACAAGGCCAACTTCCCGCGAGGATATGATTGCAAGAATTAGAAATGCCATATTGAACATCCCAAGAGCTGAAATTGAGACTGCTGTTCTTTCAACACATCGGCGTCTTCAGATGTGCATTCAAAATAACGGAGGCCATTTTGAACACCTGGGTCGCCATTAGAGTACACATAACACAGAAGATGAAATAATGATAAAGTCTCATACAAGTAGTTGCTTCATACAAGTTAGGTATGCTTTCTCATCCACATAAAAAAGTAGTGTACCTATTCAGTAATAACTATTCAGCATATACCAGATACAGATCTGTAAGATAGGCCTAATTGTTACTTGAACCATACATAAAAAATGCTAGACTAAAAAAATGTATAGTAATGATGCATCAGCAGGGTTTATTACATAGGTTACGTATGAAATTGCCATTGTAATCTTACCTGGGCCAACAGCCATTGGATCCATTATGTTCATCAAAAAATATACATTTACTTGATTTTAGTGTATAATTTTCAACTCTTATTGGAATATTGTATTAAAAATATGACTATTTTAGCTGCATGTTAATCATTTGTCCTCAAGCTGCACAATATGCACTTGAAACTTTTTATATTATTTTTTACATTGAACAGTAAAAACTAAAAATCTACTTTCACAGAATGGATGCACTACTTTCCATCCGAGACCATATTTATAGCAAAGGGTAAGCTCGAATAATCGATAAAGGTATCTAAAAATTTTGCTTCATTAATAATTGGATTGTTTTAAAAAAAAAGTTGCAGCCGCACAAAGATGTTTGCTTAACAATCATAGTACTAGATAGGCAAATGTTGTATTTTATAATTGCTTACAGGGCTATCATTTGATCTGAAAAATTGCCACTTATGCGAATTTGAAAATACACATAAAAGGCACTTTTTTGATGTGATTCCAGTGGCGTGCTTGGTTTTATTGCTAATGTATTAGTTTTTCTCAAAAATTTACCTAACTTTACTATTTTAAATTGAAATGACAGTTGGCTATAATTTTAATAAAATGTCCATTTTATGCCGTTAACTACAATGCAAATATGTGTATAGTTAATCTTAAAAATAACTGAGATATTACACCTTTTTGTATTTATTCAATTTGGCTTTGTCCCAGGTTTTGACATCAGCTGCCAAAATTGACGTTTATTTATTTCCAGTCAAAGTTTCAATTTTTTTTTTCTTTATTTAATTTTTTTCTAACATTAATTTTGATTTTTTTAAAAGTTATATTTGGTTCTAAGTTTTATTTAAAATAAGAAAGTTATGTCAATTATTGAGAAAACAGAAGGTAGCAGCAAAAAACTAAGCACACCACTGGAATCACGTTGAAAAAGTGCCTTAAAAATGTTTTTGTTTTACTTCGATATTTTCATAAACAAAAAATTGTTTTCAAAATGGGCGAAATTTGAAAAACGCCCTCTAGTGCCGCAAACTGACGAGATATCAAAATACGGTTTCTGCCATTAATTTTTTTTTCAAAAATTGAGCTCTAGACATGTATACTAGTTTTTTCCTATCTAGTCGGGACACCCTGTACATACTGTCTAAATTCAATAAAATTGAAACGACTAACTTTTCACAAGAATGCTTGAAACCCTATATTTTTTTTTTTTTTACCGCTGTTGTGTTATGTGAATTGGAATTATACAGGGCCCAAAAACTAAGTAAAAAAAGTTTAAAATATGTTTGACTTTAAATGGCAACACCTTTTTATTATTGTATAAGTTGGATTCTAGAAACAGTTCTAAACATCTTTCCAGGCAAGGTGTACCACAATTGTTCTGCAAATATTAATATTTTAAAACCAATAATTTTCCAAAAAATCAGAGTAACATCCCCAAAAGTTATTGATAACATTTAAAAGAAGTTAATAAACAGTCTTGGTTATTGTCAAAGTCGATAGAATTCATTTTGAACAGCTGACTTTAATTTTTTACTATTTTTTTAAATAAAAGTTGGGAGATGTATAGTTTTGAAAAGAGTGTTTTTGACATTTATTTGAAAACAATTGAATATCAGTATAAAAACATATTAATATAATATATTAATAATAAAAATAAACATATTAATAATATAAATTTAAGCAGTACTTTAAAAAGACCAAGGGATAGATCGCTGAGGTAATTTGGTGAACACACTCAAGGTAATTTGAGGTATTATAAGGCACTTTCCCATTATTATGAAGCACTGTGAGGTATTACAAGGCATTACGAGACATTTTGAGATATTTATAAGGCATTGTCTGTATATTTCAAAATGTAGTGTATGAATATAACAAAATTACCTGAAAATTGAACAGAACAGCATAGGCACATTTAATTAATATGGTAAAATCTTTGTTACATGATATTGAGTTGAAACAATATTCATTACAAATTATTATTATAATTTACCAATTTTTCAACATTTAAACTACATTTTTAAGGTCACGTGAGTGTTTTTGACAGGTGATAACTGGCTTTAACAGTCATGCAAGTTCAAAATTGTATTATTAACGCCACGCAACGTGTATTTTACAATTTCAGCTTTTACAACTGTCTAAATTTAATTTACCAAAAGGCGAACTCTCTAACGAATAGCAAGGAAATTTCTTTGCTGTCATAGAAAACGCTTCTCTATTGTACTATATGAAGGAAAATATAAAATGCTCAGAAATAGAAGAATTGGAGGAGAGACATGATCACTTTAACACACATAAATTAGTGAAGGAAGTTACAGGCCGAAAAAAGTCTTGTAACATGAACACATCAACAATATTGTGAAGGACAACCGAATCATCTCCGATTCCAAGGACCTTCTCCTCCATTGGAAGGAATACACACAGCAACTATATGCGGAGAAAAACAAAAGAAATTTCGCAGAAGACTATGAAGGTGAACCCTCCCCAAAGATACTAAAATCAGAAGTCCTCAAGGCAATTAAACAAAGCAAGCAAGGAAAGGCAGTGGGACCAGACGAAGTTTATATAGAGATAATAAAGCTGCTAAATGACGAAAATCTAGACTCCTTGACAGAAATATTTAACAACATATATGAGACGGGTGAAATACCGCAGGACTGGCTCCAGTCGATTTTTGTTCCGATCCCAAAGAAGCCAAATGCAAACCATAGTGACCAGTACCGAATAATCAGCTTACTGAACCAGGTCTTGAAGCTTTTCCTAAAGATAGTCCATACAAGAATTTATAACAGATGCGAAATGGATGTTAGTCCTACCCAGTTTGGGTTCAGACAAGGGTTTGGCACACGAGAAGCACTCTACAGCTTGACCGTATTACTTCAGAAATGCAGAGATCAGCAAAGGTACGTATTCATGTGTTTCATAGATTATCAAAAGGCGTTCGACTGTGTCAAACACGTTGAGTTAATCAAAATGCTTCAAGACAAGAGGATAGATAAGAACGATGCACGTTTCATAAAGACCCTGTACGCAAATCAAACAGCATCGGTGAAAGTGGGCAATGAAACTACACAGAAATTCCCGATAGAGAGAGGGGTGAGACAGGGTTGCGTTCTGTCCCCCCTACTTTTTAACCTATACTCTGAAGCAATCTTCGAAAGAGCCTTGACAGATGCAGAGGACGGCATTAAGATTAACGGACAGGTCGTTAACAACTTACGCTATGCTGACGACACAGTTATAATAGCGGATAGCCAGGAAGCACTACAACGTCTCATCATAAAGATATCTACCGAAGGTGAACGACTCGGCCTAAGAATTAACATAGACAAAACGAAGGTGATGATGGTTAGCAGAACATCAAATGTGAACCTGAACATCACAGTGAACGGTAAGAAAATCCAACAAGTATCAAAGTTTAGATATCTGGGAAGCTGGTTAACTGAAGACTTGGACCCAGATGTAGAGATACGAAGCAGAATTGAACAAGCCAGGGTAACATTTATGAATATGAGAGCACTTCTCAGCAACAACAGCCTTAATTTGGCATTACGGTACCGTTTTGTAAAATGCTACATTTACTCTGTACTGTTGTACGGAGTAGAGACATGGACAATAAAGGCCAATGTGATGAACCGACTAGAGGCGTTTGAAATGTGGGTGCTGAGAAGGATGTTGAAGATTCCGTGGACGGAACACGCAACGAACGAGGAAGTACTAAACAGAATGGGTATAGAAAGAGAACTGCTGCAGACAGTAAAAAGAAGAAAAGCCGCATACCTCGGTCATATATTCAGAAATTCCAAGTACCAGTTCCTACAGTTGATTATGGAGGGAAAAATCGAAGGAAGGAGAGGCATCGGGAGAAAGAAATTTTCGTGGCTGAAGAACATAAGAGACTGGACAAACCTCGATGCCCACGCACTTTTTAGAATCGCACAAGATCGTAGCGAGTATGCCAGAATAGTCGCCAACATTCATTAATGGATACGGCACCTTAAGAAGAAGAAGAAGATTGTACTATATGGTACTATCTACGTTTCGATTGGCGAAGATCGGCACAACGAAGATAAACGTAGCTATTCGGGTTGTGCAAAATAGAAAGACCAAATGAGGTCTTGCTATGATTTTATCTCTCTTGGGGCTATAAAATTTTGTATTTGTCAATCTTTCTTTTCCGTCGTTTCCTAAAATTCAAATGTTTCGTTTTTTAACCTTTATGCTCGTCAGTGTCAACATTATGTCAATAAGGTTGAGTTGGGGTCCCCTTTCTTTGTTTTTGAGTTTTTAGTTAAAGTGTTAATCGAGTGTTAATGCATCTATTAGTTGTTGTTTTTGAGGTGTAAGCTGTTCATAATGGAATGGTGGTGTTATGGCTATATGAGTTCCATCAACACATCCTAAAGTCCCATCCTTAAAAAAAGAAACAAGTAAAAGCCCTAGATTTATTACTAGAAATTAGTCAATGTTTTTAGGACCGATAGCTTCCCGTTTTCTATTGACGGTGTCAGCCGAATGTGATAGAAAATAGCTTAGAGAGTACCAACAGTTAATAGAAAGAAATTTTCTTTCTTGTGTTGCGTTTTCTATTTCCTACATCGTTACGGAGTTCGCCTCCAAATGATCAACATTTAAATTACATTTTAAAGTCACTTGACTGTTTTTGACAGGTGTCAGTTGGCTTTGACAGTGTTGCAAGCTCTAAAATGGCATAATCAACATCATATGATGTGTCTCTTGCAATTTCAGCTTTTACAACTGTCCTAAATTTAATTTACCAAATTTTTAAATTTTAAACCACATTTTAAAGGTCACGTGACTAATTTTGACAGATGTAGCCTGGCCTTTACAGTGCTGCAAGAACATGCAGAATTGCATTTTCAACGTCACATAACGTGTATTTTGCAATTTAAGTTTTAACAACTGTTTAAATTTAATTTACCTTTTTTCAAAGTTTAAACTGCGTTTTGAAGTTCACGTGACTGTTTTTGACAATGTCAACCTCGCTTTTACAATGTTGCAATCTCAAAAATTGAATTATCAAGTCACGTGACCTAGTTATTATAATTTTACTACTGTCTAAATTTAAATTACCAATTTTTCAACTGTTTCCTTTAAAATGATAAGTTTATTTGACTCGTGCTAACTTTGTTACTATGACAGTCAGAAGATTCGTGCAAACGTCAAAATATAACCAGTAATTTCAGGCAACCCTACAAAAAATATTTTTTGTTGGTCAGAGTTTGGAAAAAGAGTCACCTGACCTTAGAAAATCAATTCAAAGCTTTCGGCACAAAGTCAAATCAAGTGTCAAAAATTTGGTAAAACCTTTACGTTGTCACCTAACCTAATCTAAAAACTGTGACGGGACTTATAAAAAATCAATTTTCAGCTTTTGGGTCTTTAAAATTTGGAAAAACAGTCATGTAACCTGAGGAAGACATTTTTATTGAATCATTAATCCTTATCGACATTTTGACATTAGTTCAAAGTCATGTACAAATTGCAAAAGTAGACATGCTACTTTATCCTAAAAACTGTCACCTGACCATAAGAAAATTAATTTCAAGGGTGTATTTCATCAAGATTTATCATTATCTCAATACCAGGGGACTTATAACTACTCGTAAATTTAAGAATGCCACATATGTGTAAATATTTGAAGGTATCCTAAGGCAGTTTAAATAATTTAAAGACATTTTGATGTATTTCAAGGCAGTTTTAAGGCATTATAACTATGAGGCATTTTGAGCAATAATAGAAGCATTGTAAGGTATTTGAAAGGCATTTCAAGGTATTTTGTGTGCAAAAAGACATTTTGGTGTACAAAAAATTATCGGCAGTCTACCCCTCGACAAAGACACTGTATAGTACATATTAACTGAAGGTTGAACAATGCAGTTTACTAAAGTGTGTAATGATAATTATTGTGTTAAACATAACAATAATGAAAACTGCAATGCTTTTCATTTCGGATGTTAGGCCGGGTTTACCCAACTTTTTAGTTATAGTCGTAATCATAAACTAAATTTTTGTTCATTAGAATACATAAGTAGTAAATAAGTAACCAGGACGATTTTGTTTACTGTATGATGGTTATGAACCAAAATTAAGTTTAGGATTATGAAAGTTGGGTAATCACTTAATTTAAGTAAAATCAGTACACTGACCTTAAAACTTGCTTTTTTTATCCACTGTTCTAATCTAATGTAAGTAGTTAAACCCATTGCACACCATTTCACTCTTCAACTATGTTGCAATCTTCTTAGTGGGTAATTTGTTCCTCGCTTAGGCCAATTACTTCATGAAAGTTGTGTTTTTTCATCCACATGGAAAAGTAGTGAAGTACCTATTCAGCATTTACAGGATACAGATTTGTGAAATAGGCCCAATTTGTTACTTGAACCTGATGAAGGAATATGTTGGCATCAATTCAAACACCGGAAATAAGAAATGAAGGTTTAATTAGTAGTAAGTTTTAAATAACGTTTAACAAAAATAAAGTACGATGGATAATCAAATTCGCGTCTACTTGTTAACCTTAAAAACGCACACTTACAAAAAACTGTGGCGACTCACTTCGCACACGTTCACACAGATGGCACCACGCATCAAAAACCCTGCTAACATCAAACCCGCATCGTCTGTCACGATTTAACTACATATAGCAGTTACAAGTCATCTTCAATCGTGCGTATAAGGCACGGAGCTGTCAAGCCTTACTGACGAGTCCAAAGACAGCTCCCGGGACGAAACACACTTTATCGGTCAATGGGCAACACGCCCCAGGCAAGTCCACATGACATCAACGTCATGCGCCATCCCTGTCACACCTCAACCACATCAAATCCAATTGGGGAACATACCCCCATAATTGGTGACCCCAACGTGATCTACCACTCGCTCACTTCAAACCCATGGGAACAACTCCCATAAAACAAACTTATCTAACATTGTCTGCTGTCATGACAAAATGACATACTGTCAAATTCTTCTTATACTCTAATTATTATATATATATATATATATTTATATACAACGAACTAGAGTATATTTACCATTGTAATTTAACAAAACCACCCTTAAAAAATGTCAGACTATAGAAATTTATAGTAATGATGCATCAACATAGTTTATTAAGGTTAGGTATGAAATTACTATTGCAATCTTACCTGAGCAAGCAGGCATTGTATCCATTATGACCATTGAAAAAAAATACATTTACTTGACTTTGACTAGTGTATAATCTTCACCAATTATTGGATTATTGTAATAAAAATACAATAATTATTTTAGCTGCAAAGCAAAATGACAAGTTGGCATTTGACCTCACAACAGATTCAAGCAATTACTCGGCGCCAAAGTGGTGAGTAATCGTCAGTAATCGATTTGCCCTGTTTCGGCCTGTAACTCCCTTAATTGGTCCGTTAGAGGAAAAACTCTCGGAAGCAATCTTGTAGAGCGTGAAATTCCCTACAACTATCGTTCTATACACTTTTGCTCTAACTCCGTCAAATACCGGAGTTACAGCCGTGTAAAATTTCGGAAATTTCCGGATTTTTGTAGAAGCTTCTAGAACTCTCCGGAACGTTGTAGAAACCTCAAAAGCGTTCTAAGATTTTTTTGAAATTTTTCTGAAATTTTCGGACTTTTGTGGAAGCATCTAGAACTTGCCGGAACGTCCTAGAAATCTCTAAAACATTTTAAGAGTTTCTGGAAAGTTACACAACTTTTCGGATCTTTGTAGAAGCTTCCAGAAGTTGCCGGAATGTTCTAGAAACCTTTAAAAACTTTCTAAGACTTTCTGCAATGTTTCAGAACTTTTCGGATTTTTGTAGAAGGTTTTAGAACTTACCGGAATGTTCTAGAAACCTCTAAAACTTTGTAAGAGTTTTTAGAAAGTTTTACAACTTTCCGGATCTTTGTAGAAGCTTCTAGAACTTTCCGGAACGTTCTAGAAATCTCTAAAACGTTCTAAGACTTTCTGCAATATTTCGGAACTTTTCGGATTTTTGTAGAAGGTTTTAGAACTTACCGGAATGTTCTAGAAATCTCTAAAACGTTCTAATAGTTTTTGGAATGTTTTACAACTTTCCGGATATTTGTAGAAGCTTCTAGAACTTGCCGGAACGTTCTAGAAATCTCTAAAACTTTCAAAGAGTTTCTGAAAAGTTTCCAGATCTTTGTGGATGAGTCTAGAATTTTCCGGAACGTTTTAGAAGCCTCCAAAGCGTTCTAGAACTTTCTGGAATGTTTCAGAACTTTCCGGATTTTTGTCGAAGTTTCTAGAACTTGCCGAAATGTTCTGAAGATTTCTAAAACGTTCTAGAACTTTCTGGAATGTTTTAGAACTTTCTGTATCTTTGTAGAAGCTTCTAGAACTTGCTGGAACGTTCTAGAACTTGCCGGAATATTGTTTTTTTTTTGACAGGTAGTAGTGGAGAAACGCGACCGTTTGTCCCGTAACAATGTGCTCCATTTGTGGCCGTTCGTTATCGAAGATTTGCGCATATTGGGCGCGAAAAAGTTTTTTGGGAAGTTCTGCGCGGGCGCCATCGATCACATCAGCATCCGCCAATTGCAGTGCATCCTGCTCAAGGTCGCGCTCCTATTGGGCGTCGAAATTCACACGGAAGTCAGTTTTGAGCGCTTGCGCTAACCTGACGCCTCCGAAGTAAGTAAGTTTTGTTGTTATCTGCCTAACATGTTTCGGGTGTATTCAGACACCCATCTTCAGAGGCTGTAAGTTATACAGTGTGTTAATTAAATACTTATAAAACTAAGGATATGGAAGATTACCTTAACTAGATCACTAGTCTGCTGACTGTCATTCTAAAAGGGGGGACAGCTGAACCCAGATGTACTAAGGTAATTTTTTTATTCTGCACGGGGGAAAAAAACCTTGATCAAAAAACCCAGTTCTGGTTCAAAGGTGACAGGTTGCTCCGTTTTTTATTCTCGAAGGGGAAAAAAAACTTAATCAAAACCCAGTGTTGATGTAAAAAAATGAAGTTAGTAGTTTGGTTTTTTATTCTTGAAGGGGGAAAAAACTTAATCAAAACCCAAAGAAGTTGAATGATGTAAAAACTGCATGTTTATCTGTAATAAAAAGCATGAGTAGAAATAGGATGTCCTGAAGGGGTGTATATGTAATGGGGCGGCAGATGAATTAAAGTCAAAAGGTAAAATGAAAGTCAAAAGGGGGCTAAACTGTATATCTTACCTGAGGGAGACCAAATGGACACGAAAGGGACGTCACACAACAAAAACCGCGGTGGACACTCACAAGTTCAACATTTAACAGATTAAAATGGGGGGCGACTTTCCCTTTGTCACTGTGGAGGTGTGACCGTGCAGGGCAAGCCATGTTGCCTTGTGAGTGTCCACCGCGGTTTTTGTTGTGTGACGTCCCTTTCGTGTCCATTTGGTCTCCCTCAGGTAAGATATACAGTTTAGCCCCCTTTTGACTTGCCTTTCATTTTACCTTTTGACTTTAATTTATCTGCCGCCCCCCCCATTACATATACACCCCTTCAGGACATCCTATTTCTACTCATGCTTTTTATTACAGATAAACATGCAGTTTTTACATCATTCAACTTCTTTGGGTTTTGATTAAGTTTTTTCCCCCTTCAAGAATAAAAAACCGAACTACTAACTTCATTTTTTGACATCAACACTGGGTTTTGATTAAGTTTTTTTTCCCCTTCGAGAATAAAAAACGGAGCAACCTGTCACCTTTGAACCAGAACTGGGTTTTTTGATCAAGGTTTTTTTCCCCCGTGCAGAATAAAAAAACCACCTTAGTACATCTGGGTTCAGCTGTCCCCCCTTTTAGAATGACAGTCAGCAGACTAGTGATCTAGTTAAGGTAATCTTCCATATCCTTAGTTTTATAAGTATTTAATTAACACACTGTATAACTTACAGCCTCTGAAGATGGGTGTCTGAATACACCCAAAACATGTTAGGCAGATAACAACCTTTATTAATAAATATTTGTGGAGATCGACTCTGAGTTTTGCTTTCACTTACACTCACTACTCCACTGTGTGCATATGGACTACTACTTTTCGATAAGTAAGTTTTGATACAATCTTGTCATTTTCACAATTTTTAAATTTTTTTTTTATTAAATTCAATATTTTAGAGTTTTCAGAGTATTCTTAAAAATTTTTGAAATTTTTTAATTTTTTAAAAAAATTTTGTTTTTATATGGAAATTCTGGAGTAATCTAAGATTAATTTGCAATTTTTAAATTTTAATTTTCAATCTGTTTTTCCATTTTCAATATTTTTGAAAATTTTCAAAATTTCCAATAAGTGTATTTTTTTATGGAAGTCGATTCTCTGGAATTTCTAGAGTAACCTAAGATTAATTTTTAATTATTAAATTTTCATTTTCAATCTGTTTTTCCAATTTCAAAATTTTTGAACATTTTTAAAATTTTCAAAACTTTATATTTTTTATGGAAATCGATTCTTTGGAATTTCTAGAGAAGAGAGAGAGAGAGATTTCTCATTTATTTTAATATTTATTAATTTTAATAATTATAATTTTTTATGTATTAAGTTGCTGGCAGCCGGGAGTATACTTCCACAGACACGAACTGACAAATTCAAGAAACTTGGACGCAATATCCAAGTACGACTCTATAGTTCTGGTGTACTTGCAGGTTTTCACTAAACTTGCAGGCTCAGATGCTACCGACGAAGCAGTTCATCTTCAGACTTTTTAACATTATCTGAAATTTATATTCAAAAACATAATTGAAAAACAGATAAAGTTTTCTTAAAAACCTGATTGATGTTTTCTCCTCACACATCTGAAATTATCATTACCATGATTAATTCTGATGATGTGTGTGGTGGTGGTCCTCCCGAATTTTCCTTCTGTCTGTTCTGTCCGATATTATTTTTCTCAAAGTTTGTGCCGTTATTAGATACTGTTGGGTCCTGGTACATTCCGTGAGAGAGGAAGTTGGGGAATTTAAATGGTTTACCGCCATGAATAACGTTCTGGTCAAGGTGTAAGTGTCTCTGTGTGGATCATCTTCATCTGGTGAGGACATTAGGTTATTTAGTCTAATACGCTTTTATTGATGACATATCCACGAAAATGTTGGAAAATTGCCGTTCTAAAGCAGTGACAGTTTTGGTTTTAAGTGGACAGATGAGTAAGGTGGATGGATTCAATATAGTAAGTCCACTTGTGTAGTATTTGCGTAAATCACAGCACTGTTTCTAAAAACCAAAAACAAGCATTTTTAATAAAGTGCTATCTCTAATTTTTAAATGTTCGAATTTGTCTTGAACATTATTAGAGAAACTTTTTAAAGACTATCTTTCTGTGTAGATCGTTTTAAATTCCGAGGTTTCGGTTTTGAGATACCATCATCCACTTCTTACTTACTTGTGGACGCGATTATGTTTATCTAGTTAAAAAGATAACTTTTTTTTTTGCTTTAAAATGGTATATTAGATTTTACAAAATATGGTTTTATGTTCAAAAAACTAATAAATAGTCAATTTCTAAGCTGGCTTTGCACTTGGCGACCATTTGCAGTAAAAAACAAAACAAACCAATCGAATGTCATTTTCTTGAAACAAATTCCAAAATAATTGTCAAAAAAATATCTAAATAAATGTTTCTTTTATTTTATAAAATATGAAGTTTTTATTCATGTGAATAATAACTTCATATTTTTACGATTTTCCCGTGGGTTTACACAAAGTCAATTTAACTCAACAATTAATAACTTTATTTACACTTCAAAACACTCCGTACAATAATTAACTCAGCTATTAAAAACACTACTACAATTCCACAACTATTTCACTATTTAAACTTTACCGCGTTCCCAAATTCACTACTACACTACCACTCCCGCGGTCGACACCGCTTCTTTTATATTCACAAACCACGTTCTAGAATGACCGCGAAACGCTTTGCGATTTGCTTCGAATATCAGCGATTCTTCCAGGTGTGGCGCTTCCTAACTGTGGCCTACTTTAACACGCGCCCGGCCAGATATTGCGGCGCATCGGTTTCATCGAGTATCGAGCATAGTAGGCCCAAACCGTAACAATATTATAAAGAGATATAGTCTGTTCAGCGATTTTTGACTGTTCCGTCAAACTGTATGTAGATGATTAAATGTGATATTGATAGATTGTCAAAATCATAGTTTTATTGGTTTTAGGTTACAGCTGAAGGTCTAAATAAATTATATATTATGCTGCTGTTCTACTCTCGGTTCTACTTCTACAGTAATAGCATGAATTTGGAGTTTTGATTAGAGTAAAATACAAGAAAGGAGGTTTTTGATCTTTGAAGTGAGCATCGATGTTTGCAATGGTTCTCATTTCATCACGTGATTTTCTATGAAATTTTCATACTTGTACATTTACGTTTTGTCCAAAAAAAAACACAGAATATCATAGTGGATTCACTAGTTTTAAATAAAGTTTTAAAGTTTTGTAAAGTTTTAATTTTTCTTTACACCGTTCAGGATGATGTTTTGCGCAGTAAATTTCGAAATGCTTAAAGCATCATCTAAAACTCTCCTCAAAATGTGGCATCAATAGTCAACACTCATAAACAGCAGTTTATTAAAAAAAACTTACAGCGTTTAGCATTCATAATGTTTTTCCAGACACTTTCTCCTTCTGGATTAGTTCCTTTTCACTATACCTGAAAGGTATTTTGAACAGACCTCGATTCAAGACGACTTGAGCTGTTTCTTTACGAAACTAACAAAAACGTCAAAATAACCTGACATTAATTGAACCATCAAACTGACAATAGCTGGTAGTATGATGTTATAAAACACAAATTTTTATTCGACCTTTATCTGCTGAAATAAGATAAGTAATGTGACGCAACAGTCAGAAGTCACTGAACAGATAATATGATAAATTATCATTCATATTAAACTGATAAATTAATAATATCATAAGAACTATTACAAATTGTTAAAAAAATGTAATATGTAACTAAACGCAACTTATTTCTAATCTGGTAGAATAATTTTATCAAATATTCCATAAATAAAAAAAAGAATGCGAAAACTAGTTTCCCAATTGGTTATTTCTTTCTTTTCTGTTCTTTAATTATAATGTCATATCATATCTGTTTTTCACATTCACAAAAATTTCATATTTTATAAAATAAATAATTAATTGTTTAGATATATTTTGTTTAATTATGGTGGACATGTCATAAAAAGAATGACATTTACTAAGCACCGTTTTGGCTTTTACTGCAAATGACTGCTAAAGTCAGCTTAAAAAGCAACTGTTTTTGTTTAAAAAAAAAAAAAAAACAATTTTTTTGTAACAAAGCAAAAAACGTGCCCTTTTAAACTAAATAAAAAAACAAAATGGCGTTTATAAGAAAAAACATATATTGATGATAGTTTAGATCTCAAAACCGAATTTTTAGATCTCAAAACCGAAACGTCGGGCTTTAAAACGATCTACACAGGAAGATAGCCCTTAAAAAATTACTCTAGCAATGTTTAAGTCAAATTTGAAAATGTTTCAAATTAGAGATAACACAGAACTTTTTTGAAAATCGCAGGTTATTGGTTTTTGAAAAACAACTCAAAAAAAAGCAAACATTTAATGTACCGCAGATGGTGTTAGATTGCCCATCAAATTCTCTAAAACACTCCTCATTTAATCTTCGTAATTGCTCTTACGGGAAGCGAGATTCCTGTATAGAAAATCGAATCTTGGACACACTGTATATTAAATTAAACCATGACTCCTGTGTCGCGACATCCCCTATTAACATTGACCAAACCTGGGTAAATATTCTAGAGGAAGAGATAACACTTGGTCATATCAGACAAAACAAAAATTTCTTGTAATTTTGTTTTCATTATACATACATACCCACCTTTAACTACAACAATAGATAACTACTGTAATGACAAAAGTCAAAATTGATGTCAATTTGTACTGACAAAAAACCCTTTTCGGAGTTTAAGTTAAATTCTATATTATCAGGTTTAATATATTTTAAGTTATGGTTTTCTGTACTAAGAAATAAGTAACTAGTTTCATCATAGTTATAGAACATATGTCCAATATTTTTATTCAACTTAAAAAAATGTGTACATTTTCCTTTTTACAATTAGATTTCAACACCCTTTAACAAAGCATATTTGAAGTATTTTTTATATATAGTAAGTTGGCATTATTTTTCGATGTAGAATCGATGATTACAATTTTTTGCAATCATTAAAAAATACCCTGTGTGGTATTTTTGCATAGTTCTATTGACTAGAAGTTTTGTTAAATAAATTACACATCTAAAGAGAATGGTAACCAAAAATTGAATTTTAAATTAAAACTACTATTATCACACAGCTAATAAAAAACAAAAGTCGAAAATGGTGCAAGCTAGATGTGTCATTCATCAAACCAGTCTTTCTTAAAATCAATTGGACTATCCAAAAATTATGATATTTGTTTACACTGGCACTAATATTTGAATGGATTGACATGAGTACGGCAGTAAAGAAACTTCATATTTGGTCAAAAAATAGAAAAAGCTTTGAAATTCATGGTTTAGATGTTGAATACACCTCATACAGACTAATTGAGTGTTTAAACTGAGGTTTGAGAATGGCTTATCTGTGTTTTACAAATACAACACATTTATCCTCATTGGCATAGTTATACTTTAGACCAAGCTTAAGCTAAATGTGGTTTCCAACTATGACAATATGGGTGAAAAAAGTCACAGTCAAGTACAGGGTGAGTCAACATTAGAGTAAAGTTCATTTATCTCATTTGTTTTGAGAAATACAAAAAAATTAAAAAAAAAAGTTTAGAGAATATTGAGATGCATAGTTTAAAACTAATTTTGGATATACAGGGTGGTTCATAAAAGCGTGCCAGATAAAATATTACTTTTTTTAAATGAAACCCCCCATTTTTTAACACAATTTTAGAATCTCTATGAAATTATAAAACTTTTTTGTTAATAATGTCATATACCTAAACCTAATAGTTTTTCTAATATTTCATTTTTTTTCACAAAAATATTAGTTTTTACTTTGATGGAAAATTGTCTGCATCACCATTCCTTCTAAAGTTAGAATACCTACTCAAATATGGTGCAAACGTTCTACAGGGATCACAAAAGAAATATATCCAAAACAACTGGTGTTAGATGCTACAGGGCATTCAATTTTTTAAATATACTTTGACTTCAATTTCAACAATGAAATCTCAACTTTTTTTAAACGGAACACCGTGTATATTATTTTTTTTCTGATAGCTTTTATGAAACACTTTAACTTTTATTAAGTCATATACATCATTTTAACAGTCTGTGATTTATTTTTTAACTTTTACTTTTGTTTTTTGATATATTATATTAACTAAAGTAAAATCTGAACATTGCCTTTGAGATATAAGTTGAGTAAGAATAAACATTTTAATCATGCGCTGACGTAAAAAATAAAACATTTTAGTTGTTTTCTAAAAAGAAATACATAAATGGATTTACTAAAATCATTTTTATATGCTTTTGGAAAGACTAACAAAAATAACTCATGAAAATAAGTAATAATATTTTTTTAACTAACTTACTTAATTTACATGTCAAAGTATGGCACCTGCATATTTGATTTATCGTAAGAAATTTAGTTATAAAGCTTAGTTTAGTTAAGATAACAAAAACGACTTAAGATAACTATATGACTTAATAAAAGTTAAAGTGTTTCATAAAGGCTATCAGAAAAAAGAATAATGCACAGGGTGTTCCATTTGAAAAAGTTGAAATTTCTCAAGTTGAGTTAGTCAAAATATGTTTTAAAAAATTGAACGCCTTGTAGCATCTAACGCAAGTTTACTTGGATAAATCTTTTTTGTCATCCATGTAGAATGTTCGCACCAAATATGAGTGTTTCGTCTCCATTTCTTTTGTATTGTAAATTATTTTTTTTTTTATTATTATAATTGGGTTTACGTAAGAATAATTGTTATTTTTCCTTTACTTATTTAAACAGAATGCAGGCACAGTCTCATTTTCCAAATGATAGCAATTTTACTATGTATTTTATTGTTCGACTTAGCGACTACTTCCTAATTTCCCTACTGCGAGATTAAATCAGTTCCCAGTCGAAGACACTATTAGAAACTTAGGCCTACTGCGGTTTTCCCTACACGTTACATTTGATTTGTGCAACTTTGCAAGGAAGTTCTGACGTAAAACTCTAACCTGGAATCGGTTTAGCCTAAAATATACAGTCGGGGTCGCTTAAGAACTGTAACACCCCAAGGAGTATTCTACCTTTAGAAACAATGGCAATACAGACAATTTTCCATCAAAGTAAAAACTAATATTTTTGTGAAAAAATTGAATTATTAGAAAAACTATTTGATTTAGGTATATGACATTAGTTAATAACAAAAAAGTTATTATAGAGAATCTAAAAATGTGTTAAAAAATAGAGGGTTTCATTTAAAAAACTAATATTTTATCTGCCACACCTTTATGAACCACCTTGTATATCCAAAAGTAATTTTAAACTATGCATCTCAATATTCTCTAAAACATTTGTATTTTTCGAAACTAATGAGATAATGAACTTTACTCTATAGACTCACCCTGTATAATGGTGCAAATGAGGATTAAAATAAGAAAATCACCCTTAATGTTAATTACATCCCATCTGAGACTTTATTCATAGAAAAGGAAAACCTGGAGTATTTAAAATATCTAAAAATTTAGGAGATTTAGAAGTACCTACTGGCATTGTTTTAAAACGATTGCAGCTGCAGAAATATTTTTGCTTTACAATCATAGTGCTGGATAGGTAGAGATAGGTAACCCTTTCCTCATACAAGTTGATTATCCCACTATCACATGATCTCATTATTACTATTACTTTAGACATGCTTTTAGATAACACATGTTAACTTAAAATTGATCAATGCAGTTTACTAAAGTGTATAGTGATGATTATTGTGTTAAACATCAAATAATAATAAAAAATGCAATGCTTTTAATTTTAATGTTAATTTCAATAAAATCAGTTAACTGACCTGAAAACTTGATGTTTTATCCACTGTTGTACTGTAGATAGTTGAAAACTGCACACAATTTTACTCCTCAACTTGATTATGTAGTCTTCTTAGTGGGTAATTTGTTCCTCAAGTAGGTCACTTTCTTCATTAAAGTTGAGCTTTTTCATCCACATGGAAAAGTAATGAAGTATTATTATCAACATATACCAGATACAGATCTGCAAGATAGGCCTCATTTAACTTAAACCACACTAAACTACTTAAAGCACCCTTAAAAAAGGCAGGGCTACATAGGTTAGGTATTCAATAATTGCCCTTGAAATCTTACCAGGGCCAGCAGCCGTTGTAACGGTTATGCCCGTCAAAAACGAAAAATATCCAATTACTTGATTTTATTGTATAATGTGTACTAATTAATGGCTTATTATCAGAATGTAATTGTTGTAAAATAGTTCCATGTAAATCATTTTGACATAACAAAACAAAAACAATAGCCTAGTGACAACTGACAAGTGGGAATTTTAGTTGACATGACAAGAGATCCAACACAAGCGGAACTTGTTTCCTCACAGCGATACGCCGCATGACGTCACAGTGGGTGCTCGGTTGTACAATATTGTCACGTTTAATTAGTAAACCAACAGCACAAGTTAAAACGAGACGTTTTCAAGATATTCTACTTTTCTAACTTTTTTCGGAAATTGCATTTAAAATGTTAAAAAAAATTATATCGGTTATTTTTTGGGTCTCAGCAACCTCTCTCTCGTTTTTTCGTTGTACTGGGCACCAATAAGATTTAAGATACCTTTGTAGTTCCACCATTGAAAACCGTAAACCATTTATTATTTCCTTCATTTTACTAGGAGAAAATAATTTTCAAGGCACCTTTCTAGTTCTACCAATGAGAGCCGTTCCAAACTGATTATTTCCTTCATTTTACTATGAGCCCATAAACTTAAGGAACCTTTTTAGTTCGACCAACGAGAGTCGTTTCAAACTGATTATTTCTTTCATTGTACTACAAGCCAATAAGATTCAAGGAACCTTTGTAGTTCCATCATTGAAAGCTGTAAAATAATCATTATTTTCTTCATCTTACTAGGAGTCAATAAAATTTAGGAAATCTTTGTTGTTAGACCAATCAGAGCCGTTCCAAACTGAATATTTCCTTCATTTTACTAGGATCCACTAAGATTCAAGGAACCTTTCTAGTTCCACCATTGAAAGCCGTAAAATATTCATTGTTCCCTTAATTTTACTAGGAATCAATCAAATTCAAGGAACCTTTTTACTTCTACCAATGAGAGCCGTTCTAAACTGATTACTTCATTCATTTTACTAGCAGCGCATAAACTTAAGGAACCTTTTTAGTTCGAACAATGAGAGCTCTTACAAACTGATTATTTCCTTCATTTCACTAGCTGCCAATAAGATTCAAGGAATCTTTGTAGTTCCACCATTGAAAACCGTAAAATATTCATTATTTCCTTAATTTTACCAGGAATCAATAAAACCTTTTTTGTTCGACCAATAAGAGCCGTTCCAATCTGATTATTTCCTTCATTTCACTAGAAGTCAAAAAGATTCAAGGAACATTTCTAGTTCCACCATTGAAAGCAGTAAAATATTCATTGTTTTCTTCATTTTACTAGGAGTCAATAAAATTTAAGGAACCTTTCTTGTTAGACCAATCAGAGCCATTCCAAACTGAATATTTCCTTCATTGTACTAGGAGCAAATAAGATTCAAGGAAACTTTGTAGTAATTGAAAACCGTATAATATTCATTATTTCCTTCATTTTACTGGGAAATAATAAGATTCAAGGAACTTTTGTAGTTCCCCCATTGAAAGCCGTAAAATATTCATTATTCATTTTACTAATTGTCCATAAAATTCAAGGAACCTTACTTGTTAGACCAATGAGAGCTGTTCCAAACTGATTATTTACTTTATTTTACTAGAAGCCCATAAACTTAAAGAACCTTTATAGTTCGACCAATGAGAGCCGTTTCAAACTGATTTTCTTCATTGTACTAGGAGCCAATAAGATTCAAGGTACCTTTGTAGTTCCACCATTGAAAACCGTAAAATATTCATTATTGCCTTCATTTTACTAGGAGTCATTAAAATTCATTGAACCTTTCTAGTTCGACCAATAAAAAAGCCGTTTCAAACTGATTATTTCCTCCATTTTACTAGAAGCCCATAAACCTAAGGAACCTTTCTAGTTCCACGAATGAGAACCGTTCCAAACTGAATATTTTCTTCATTTTACTAGGAGTCCATAAACTTAAGGAACCCTTTTAGTTCGACCAATGAAAGCCGTTTCAAACTGATTATTTCTTTTATTGTACTAGAATAATAATAATATGATTCCATGATTCTTTGTAGTTCCATCATTGAAAGCCTTCAAATATTCATTATTTCCTTCATTTTACTAGGATCCACTAAGATTCAAGGAACCTTTGTAGTTCCACCATGGAACGCCGTAAAATATTCATTGTTTTCTTCATTTTACAAGGAGTCAATAAAATTCAAGGAACCTTTTTAGTTCTACCAATGAGAACCGTTCCAAACTCATTATTTCCTTTATTTTACTAGCAGCCCCTAAACTTAAAAAACCTTTTCAGTTCGACCAATGAGAGCCGTTCCAAACTGATTATTTCCTTCATTTTTCTAGGGGTCCATAAACTTAAGGAACCTTTTCAGCTCGATCAATGAAAGCCGTTTTAAACGGATTATTATCATCATTGTACTCGAAGCCATTGAAAGCCGTAAAATATTCATTATTTCCTTCATTTTACTAGGAGCCAATAAGATTCAGGAAACTTTTGAAGTTCCACAATTGAAAGCCGTAAAATATTCATTATTTCCTTCATTTCAGTAGGAGCCAATAAGATTCAAGGAACGTTTGTAGTTCCACCATTGAAAACCGTAAAATATTCATTATTTCGTTAATTATACTTGGAATCAATAAAAACTTTTTTGTTCGACCAATGAAAGCCGTTCCAATCTGATTATTTCCTTTATTTCACTAGGAGCCAATAAGATTCAAGGAATTTTATACAGATTTTTATGATGAAATTAGACTGAGTTCACCCTCTAAACTGGGTTTGATACTCTAAAAGGTCGCCCCCGTTCTGAAATTTCCCTTTTTAACTTTTTTTTTAGTTTTCAAGTTGGAAAACTTAGTGTTATTTTGGTGATGGGAAATTTAAATTCCAACTGTACTCCCCTTTTCCATAACAACCGTTCTCCAACTGCTGCAGCGGACCCATCTGCCAACTACATGGACAACGTGTGTCCGCAGGCCTGATGGACACTCCAGTGCCCCTAGAAACGGCACCGATTGACAACAAGTGCTCTTATTATGTAACGTTATCAATATACTTCTGCACTAGTTGGTAATTTGTAATGTTAAAAATGGTCTTAGCATATTCGAAGACATAATTGGCGCAGTCGGTAGAATCTGTCAAAAGTCAATCGATTTCCGGAGGGACTTTTTCGTATAACGATATGTGACAGATTAGAATAGTTCGGGAGTTCAATAATCGAAAAGACTTGTTCGAGGACTTATCGACGAGTTTCACAGTTACCGGGCAGCGAATTCACTATATTTGTGGACAGCATCGGGCACGGCAGCAAGATTTGGACCCTTTGTTATGATGAAACCTCACGTTAATGAGATTCAACACTTTTAATTAAGTTGCACAAGGCCGTGGATTAATTGCATGAGATTATAGCTAGCTAATAAATAAACACTCTTGGATATTTTGCAGGGGATCAAAACTAACCTTTATGCTATGTACCGGGTGACTCAATAAGAAACCGTTCATTCATTTTGGTATTGTTTTGATACAAACTCTTTCTAGAACATTCTGAAGGTTTCTAGAACATTATGGAGGCTTCTGAAACGTTCTAGAATATTCGAGAGAGTTCTAGAACATCCTGGAAGCTTATAGCACGTTTTAGATACTTCTAAAGAAATGTAGAATCTTCCAGAACGTAACAGATCTCTCTGAAACTTTCTAGAAAGTTATAGAGAGTTCTATAACAGTCTGGAAGGTTCTAGATGTCTCTGACATATTCTAGAATATTCGAGAATTCTAGAACATCCTGGAGGCTTTCAGAACACTCCGGATACTTCTAAAGCAGCCTAGAAGCTTCCAGAACGTATTAGATCTCTCTGAAACTTTCTAGAACGCTCTACAGGTTTCTATAACATCCTGGAGTCTTCTAGAACGTTCTAGACATCTCTGAAACGTTCTAGAATATTCGAGAGAGTTCTAGAACATCCTGGAGGCTTTCAGCACGTTTTAGATACTTCTAAAGAAAGATCTAAATTTTTGAGCACAATTTGACAGTTTTGACGTTAATGACAGTTGTCACGTGATTTTAGAACACTAGTTAACGAGTCAGTCACTTGACAACTTTCAAAATAATTGTCAAAAATGTCAAAAACACGTTTTATATCGAATACTGCAAGAAAACTGTTCTAAACTCTGATTTTTGCCACTTTTGAGCACAGTTTGACAGTTTTGACGTTAGTGACAGTTGTCACGTGATTCTAAAACACTATTTAGCGAGATGGTCACGTGACAACTGTCATAAAGTAACAATCTCAATAGTAACAATTATGCAGACTAGAACAACAGCAGAATCGATCCTTGCCGGTTTTGAGGCGAAAGGATTCAATTTGGCACAGATTGACCACGAACGAGCCAAATTCAGCGTCCAATGTGGTCCCAACAGACGTAGAATGGCTCAAAAGTAACAAATATGCAGACTAGAATAACAGCGGGATCGATCCTTGTCGGTTTTGTGACGAAAGAATACAACTTTTCACTGATTGTTCACGAACGAGTCAAATTCAGCGTCCAATGTGGTCCCATCAGACGTAGAATGGCTCAAAAGTAACAATGCTGGTTTTGAGAGGAAAGAATACAATTTGGCACTGATTGACCACGAACGAGCCAAATTCAGCGTCCGATGTGGTCCCAACAGACGTAGAATGGCTCAAAAGTAACAAATATGCATACTAAAACATCACCGGAATCGATCTTTGCCGGTTTTGAGACGAAAAAAATACTCTTTGACACAGATTGACCACGAACGAGCAAAAATCAGCATCCAATGTAGTCCCAACAGACGTAGAATGGCTCAAAAGTAACAAATATGCATACTAGAACATCACCGAAATCGATCTTTGCCGGTTTTGAGACGAAAGAATAATTTTTTTCACAGATTAATCACGAACGTCGTAAAAATTCTGCAGACTAGAACAGCAGCGGAATCGATTTTTGCTGGTTTTGAGACGAAAGAATACAATTCGGCACAGATTGACCACGAACCAGTCAAATCCAGCGACCAATGTGGTGCCATCAGTCGTAGAATGGCTCAAAAGTAACAATTATGTAGACTAGAACAGCAGCGGAATTGATCTTTGCAAGTTTTGAGACGGAATAATACAATTTGGCACAGATTGACCACGAACGAGCCAAATTCAGCGTCCAATGTAAAAGAAGAACATACTACATGGGACCAGTTTTTACCAGCCATCCGATTTTCTCTTAACACAGCCGTTGCTGGTAAAACTGGCTGCACCCCAGCTTTCTTGACGTTTGGCAGAGAGCTGCGGACTTCTGATGAAGTCGCCCATGATATTCGAACCATTGCCCAACAAGAAAACTTCGTTCCAATCATATCACCTTACCTAAAAAAAATGGGACCGTCTCTTGAAGCTGTCAGATCCCGAGTTGAGAAAGAGCTGACAAAACCAGGTCATCCAAACTATGAAGAAGGATTATAAACTGCGGTAAGTGATACATCTAATGGGTTCACCAGCAAGTTTTGCCCCAAACGAGACGGAGCATATAAGATCTTGAGGTATGTCACTCCGGTTACAGTTGAATTAATCGATCCTGAACGATCCAACCAGAGCATTGGAAAGTACCATGTCTCCGATGTAGAGGAATTTACCCAGAGAGAGGATAATGATACTCCTAAGCCGCTGCGGCCCGTTAAGCAGCGTGGACGACCCAAGAGGTATGACGACTACGTCGAGTAAATCCTACTTTCCCTTCGAGGGCGTAACGGGAAAGTAGAAAGGGAGTGTAACACAACCGTTAAATGAAGGCCAAAACTTTTCTAAGCGCTCGAGAGAGGAAGAGGAGTTTTGAGGTAATGTAGAGTTTAAGTTAAGAGGTTAGGTGAATTTTTCCCGGACTTATGTTTTGCTTTTGTTTTTTGATTACTTTGATATAATGAAGTATTAATTAAAGTCTACAATCAGTGTCTGCTTCCCTGAAACAACAGAATATAACGGTGGCCCGTTACACTTATAAAATCCAAGTGGCGCAATTGACGAGGTGAAATAAATTTAGAGGGCGGCAAACGATAATACCCTGAAACTAGAACGGTGTCAGGCTATAGGTTTTCGACCCCGCTGATTCTTTTAAGCCAATCAGATTTCCCCTAGGTTGTCTAGCAACGGTAGCTGAGTTTGATATCTCGAATCCATAGCAACCGTTGGATATGGAACGGTATTTCGGAACCGATGGGACCTAAAATTTGTTCAACCCCAGATTTGGGTTCCTAGTGTGGGCTTTCCATTTGACAGAAAAATTTTCAAAATCCAAGATGGCTGCTAGACATGGCAACGGTAACTAAGGGGTTTGTAGGCCAAACGGTAAACAATTTGTATTGGCAAGTTTGCAGGGATTGGTAGAGAAAAAAAATAGGGGGAGTCATCAAAGACAAAAAAATTCTCCCTTGGTAACGGTTGCTATGTATGATATCTCAAAAACGGTAGAAGATGGATTTTTCCTGATTGCAGATTTGCAATCTAGGGACCACCTACCCAAAGTAAAATTTAAAAAATTTAAAATTGTCGTTTTCCCCGAGAACCCGTTTTTCGGGTACCAGTAAACCTGTCAAACGGTGAGTCGGGGCCCAGATTTGATAACAGATTTGAGTTGAGCAGGTCCGAGTTGGTCTAGGATGAAAATATCAGATTTTTTGCTGCAGTGGTTCCGGAGATAAAAATTATGGTACCTGGGGCCAAAATTTTCTATCTTGGAACCTATGGGAAACAAAAATTTTTCATTGCGGATTTAGTTTAGTCATAATTAATTTTCAGTCCACTGTTTGGTCACCAGTGTCACTGTTTGTCTATACTTATCATTTAGTTTATGACGTAATTTTAAGAATTACTGTTTTTTAGCTTTTTGAACATAAAAGTACATTTTTTTTGTAACATGTAATACATCATTTTAATGCAAAAAACGTCCTCCTTTTAACTAGATAAAAAAAACAAAATGGCGTCCGTAAGAAAAAAAGAAGTTGATGAGGGTATTTCGAGACCGAAACGTCGGAACTGAAAACAAAATACACAGAAAGATAGTCCTTAAAAAGTTGCTGTAACAATGTTCAAGCCAAATTTTAAAATTTTTAAAATTATCGAAAATACAGCACTTTTTTGAAAATTGTCATTTTTGCTTTTTCGAAAATAATTCAAAAAGGAAGCAAAAATTAAATATTTTGAAAACGGTGTTGGATTGCCTATTAAATTCTCTAAAACTTTCCCCATTTAACCGACTCTGTAACTCTTACGGTTCCCGAGATTCCAATACATGTAGAACCAATTTGGGACACACTGTATATTATATTCTGTGATACTATAACTATAGGTTCCAATTAGTTTAATAACTGACTGCGGTTATTGTAATATAAACAATTTTTCATTCACCATATTGTTGATATTTTTGCGAATAATTGAAGTGGGTACTTTCTTTTGCTTTAGATGGCGCGACGTGTATCAACTGTCCGATGCGCATAGTGACTTTTTCATTTGTACTATACTTTTGTCCAAGATTCGTTGCGTCACGTGACTCATATGCCACATCATCTATCAATTATCAATCTATCATGGGTCAGAATGGCCAGAAATCAGTTTTGTATAAGATCAAGGTCAAATGTTACGTTTTTGGACATCCATAGCGGGCTATGAATCAAGGCTTAACTAATTGAAAGTAATAAGTGAGTTTCTAGTTAGTGTGTCTGTGCTCCACTCAGTCGAAGCCATATCATTAGGCTTGATTGACAAATTGTGTCATTTATATATCATACAGGGTGTTGGGGACTGTTTAATCCCAGATAGAAGCAAACTTTTTTGAACTCAATTATCACTGTTAAACAGGTGCTTTTAGCAATTAGTTGTTACATATTACTCCTTCAAATAGTCAAGATTTTAATACTAAATGCATTGATATAATCCACACTTCTTCAAGCTCATACTGAAACATATCCTTCACCATATTGTCACGACTAGCGTGACGTGTTGAATTTAATTCAACTTATTTGCCTGGGATCTCGTTTCAGCGTGAAAATAAAACACAGTTAACTCTACCATCAAGTTCTATTAAATAAGTACTTTAACCTAACAACTCCTAACTTACTAACTAAAAAAATAACAGGTTTCCTAACCCAACGAAACGTTACTAACTCCCAATAAAATCATAATAAACCAGGCGTAAATCAATACACAACATAAAGGTACAATAAACATACTTACATCTCTATAGAAGACAGAATCTTGGAGAGAGGCTTGTCACTTGGAGCGCGTTCACGAATAACTTTACTTGAGCGTTACGGACATGTCTAATAGACATTTGCGGTTCGGTCACTAACGTGGTGCACAGCAAAACTGGACTGACTGGAATGAATTGAACTGAACCCCTCTTTAGGGTACCACTTCCTTTTTATAGCATTCCAGACACTGGTTCCACCAATCAAAATTCCCAGACCTGGTCTCGTCTAGCCGACAACTCGTGACGACCTTTCGACCCTCGGTACTTGGAAAACATTCCACATATTTCGCAATTCAGCAAATGCATCATAATTGCAGTTGCACTCTGACCGCATTCAACAATTTTAATATTTCCGCTCAAGTAATAAATTTGATTTATTATCCTTCGTGACATTTGCCGCTCCTCCATGAAACTGGTCCTCCAGTTTAAACTAAGAGAGGTAACTCCTACATTTGACAATTATAATTATTAATCTAAGTTATCGCTAGCCTTATATAAAATTCATCTTATTATAATATTATTAGAAAAATGGAGTAAGCGAAACTTTTGATTTTAATTTTAATTTTTTATCATATATTTTCTAAAAAGCTTACTTTCTCCATTTTCCGTCATCGCTTCGTCGTACCTAAAAATTATAGTAATCCTAATCATTAAAGTAACCCTTAAATTAACATAACACATTTGAAACCTTGGGTAGCCCTTAAATATGCACCATTTTACTCTAATATAAGTAGTTCTGATGTTGCGACCTATATTGCTCCATTGTTCGCACAAAAATGTTTGTCACAATCATACATTGCCCTGTCTATGACTTAACACATCGTCTTTCACTGGTCACCAAATAGTCCAGTAGCTGAATTCTAGCAATGTCCTTTTCATAGTCCCTTCTGCTTAGGCTTTATTTTCATCATGTGGTTGACTCTGGTGATACGGTTAAATGTCATCCCCAAGCGGTTTTTACATGTAATGAAAATAAGAACAAAGGTTAATATGCGTTACTTAAGGCTTAATAACAACATATAATAATATATAATATTACACCCATATATCTTTTATATCTCAATTAAATCAATAACCTTCAACCGAGTGAATTTTATTCACTGGTATACTTCAAACCGATTGCGATAACTTTTGCATATGTTTAACTAATGTCCCAATTTCCATATCAACTAAGTTGCTGTAAAAACTGGAACATATTCAACATTAACATTCTAACTTTATTTCAAATCCGTGCGGAGAAATATTTTATTTATCCAAAAAAACTAAATTGATGATAACGTTTGATTGCTTCTCCCCTAGATTATCTGTAAACAAAAATAAGAAAGTAAATTATCAAAACGTAAACACAAAACAAAATTTACAGTTGTCTAACGACCATATGGTTTGAAATGCACTCTACTTAAGTAGTGTAAACAACCTACGCTCGGTTTATTTTGTCCTGGCAGCGGTTTTGAGGTAGGTCAGGGTAACGCTTGTGTCATCATTATCATATTAATAACAGTGACGTACTTGACGCCTTTAAAACGTATTACGCCTTCATTAACTTTACCCATCTTACCTTTAATTAAACAAGAAAAATGGTTAAATATTATTTATTTTCTTCGTGCTACAACAGTCATTATTATATAGATAAAATTTAAATATACAATATACAATATAGATATAATACATTGAACAATAACTGTTTCACTTGTCTTATTTGGTTTGGGTCTCTCCGGGTTTCGCCTGATCAGTGTTCAACTGGTCTTCATTTCTTTCCTCACGTATAGGCACTTGATATGGTGCCGTATGATTTATTCGTCTTCGAAGAGGCGTGGCAGTCACCTGCCGTATCCAATTTGGCATGTTTGCTGTATTTGGTGGTGGCACAACGAGGTTCCAATTCGGTAGCAAAGTCACCCTCGGCACTTCAACTAACGTTGGTTCACGTCTTGATGGCACCCTAAATGGATGTCCCATCATTCTCGGTGGCAAATGGGGTTGGGGAGGTTGATATGGTTCACGCCGCCTGAATTGTGAACTCCTTCTGTACGCACAAACATTGCATGCGCAACCATCCACAAACAGACTTCCCCAAATTTCCCAAAATTGTCTTGGTTGATAGAACGGCACCCTCGGAGGTGCGCAGATTGCACAACCACATCTTTCCGTAGGGTTTCTTCCATGTCTCATCATTGAATCAATATGAATCATCTGGTATTCCATGTGAATTATTTGGGTCCAAAGTGCTAGTAACGCCTTTGTGACTCCCAAATACACTATTCCTGGTCGCTGTATTTCTTGATGTAATTCCCATAAATGGTAGGTATAAAGCCATGTCATATAAATGTAATTTGACATTTATGTCCGAAACACATCGGGCATAATATAGGAACATCACAATCCACTCCATTTTTTATAAACTTTCGATCGGTATTTTTTTCAAATAAACGCACTCGCGGTACTATCACGGTACTTTGCTAACTAAAATGCAAATCACAGCCATGGAATTATTTATATTCTCTTAATTGCATGTCAGCACTTTTACGGGACGCATATTATTCATTTGATGCATTTGTTTCGACCTAATACATTATGCTGGTATTCAAAAATATCCAACACTAAAATAAAACGAAAACTCGTTATTTTAATCTGTCTATCCCCCCAATATCATATACCCCTGACATTTATATTTATTTAAGTATTTACTTGTTCGGCACCTATGGCATTTCCCGATATATTTAACGTCCCTCGTATTTTTGTCTAAGTATGCCATTTTGATTATATTATTTTTTCCATTGTAGTCAAATAATTTGTAACACGCGCGCTTAGATAATCATTTTACACACTTTTGGTGTAACTGCGGAAAATTAGACTAATATCCGTTCGTGAAGTTTTCAATTGCGCATTAAATTCAGACGCGGATAAGAGAATAAAAATCCCTGAGCTCAGTAACTTCAAATTTAGGTACAACTCGGTATGTGAAGTTTGTACCCAACAAATGTAATGTTCTTATTTCAACAAAATTATTACTTTGTATACAAAGTGTTACAATCTTTATGTCAGTTAGGGATAGACGGTGCCTTATTATCGTTTATTTATTTTACTTATGCGGCCCTGCATTCACAGCAGTTTTGTCATTTTATGGACGACACGATCCTTTACTTTTTCGTCTCCAGTCACGTTCTCTGTGAGCCTGAGTGGCTGAAGTTGTCTCTACTCCGGTGAAATTTTCGGTGTTAATTTCCCCCTTTTTTTTTTTCCTGTCTGTTTTAACAGTCATGGGCGGTAACTTGATTTGTGCTCTTTAGCTCATTACTCGTAGGGTATGTAACCTCATGTTTTTCTTTATTTCATAGACAATTCACCTCCACGATTCACTCGACTTTGTGTTGTCGCCAAAAAGTTATGTCCCAAAATTAGAGCTTTGGACAAATTTTTAACCACTAATGCTTTAACGCATATCTCTTTATTATTAATTTCAATAGTCACTTGTGAATTTCCAATAGGTGTAAGAGGGTAACTGCTTGCCGTAATTAATTCAACATCATTTTCCAAAGGATACATGTTATTAATATAATTTAAATCCACAATATTTTTACACGCTCCGGTGTCAAGAACGACATTTACATTTTCTTGATTATTTACTTTTAAATGCACATACAATAACCCTCCTTTGACGCCCTTTGATGACAGGTGGACAATCTCGTTAGGGCTTCCTATTGACGAAATTGTCCTCTTTCGTTTGGGTTTTGATATACCCGATCATTTCGACGGTTATCTGAATTATTTCTGGAACTGTTTGCATTCCAGTTGCATGATGCATGCCCTATTCTTTTGCAACTAATGCATCTAATGCGTCCATCGTGTGTTCTTGTATTAGGTAAATAGCTATTACCTTGATTTCGGTAAGGTGCTCTGTTTCCATAGTTTGGACCTCTGTACTCATTATTTCTATTCCCTTGCATATTCCGATTTTGGTAATATGGCCGTTGACCGCCATTATTTGAGCCATTATTAACGGCATTGTTCCTTGGTGGCATATTTCTTGTAAAATTTCCATGATAATTGACAAAATTCCTGTTATCTACAGAATTTCTCCTTGTGCTATTACTATTATAATAGACTCGATTTCTATTTGGATTGCCATCTCTGCGTGGAAAATTTGTTGTATTTCCTAGTCCGCTCCTGACTATTTGATTCTCATTATTTAACGCATCGGACACGGAAAGCAGTGCCGTATCACGTGTCATCTGATTCACCAGGGTTCTCTCTTTAATGTCACTCAGCTTTAACACTAGCTGTTTTAAGTCATTAAAATTTTGATTACCTGAACTCAGCAAGTAATACATTTCATAGTAGGATGGATGTAAACCATTTTCAAAATGGTCCCTAAACGTGTCAAAAGACATGGTCGGGTCAATTTCTGTTGCCAACGCAAGTAAATCAAAATAATATTTTTTAACATCCTCATTGTCTTGATGTTTTCGTGTATTTAATCGAAACTTTAATTTTCTTAGTGGCTGTTCACCAGAATTTTTTTTTAAAAAGTCCGTTTTTATATTCGTCCATGTCTTTGCCTGGTTTGCCGGTTCGTTAATATAACGATCAACCCAAGTGTGAGCTGTGGTTTTCCGACCAGCTGTTTGCAATCGCTGCTTTTTCATATTTATTCACAAAAATAATGGGAGAGTCTATAGGTGGGTTAAATGTAGCTGGGCATGTAAACTTTGGCGTGGCTGGAGTTTTTGGCTCAGCCAAAGCTACCTGTAAAGTCATGTTAGCCATTGCTGCAGTATTGTTAGGACCTATCACACTGTTTCTCTCTCGAATTACAGGGGGTGGGCAAGGATTATTACAACCTTGTAATAAATCTGTGGGGCGGGAAGAGGTAGGCTTTGGCACTACCACTTCTAAGGAACTTTCTTGCCAGGGCTCTTCTGATTCTCGCGGTTTAGGCGGAGTCCTACTCAATGAAGCTCTTGGCTTAAAAAACTGTTCTGGGGATCGTGATCCTGCTTTGGAATCTTTAGTTTTCTGAACTTGGGAAGTCGAAGCTTTGGTTGTTTGAATTCGCGGGGTTTCAATTTGAGCACTTACGACAGTTTTTTCGAAAGGGCTGTTCTCTTCCTCACTACTTGTTAAACTGGCAATAGAAGCTGCTTTGTAAACTTCTGGGGGCACCTGCAGATATCGATGCCTGTACAGAAGCAGGGGAACCGACAGTTGAGCTATGATGCGCGGGTTTAAACTCTCTCAACTCTTTTAAGACTTTTTCGGGGTTTTTCCCTTAGGCTAGTGCTTGTTGCAAAATAAATTTTTCTTTGTCTGATACACTTTGAGATCAACTGCGAGTTCGTACTCGTGATTTGTCACTTGGTTCACTCATGTAAAATTAATACGAAATGTTTGGCAGTATTTTTAATTATTTCGATAATCGAAGTTTTCGGACAAAATTTAAACGATTATCTTAAACAATTTGATTATTCCTAGCAATTTCTTTGCGAATTTGCTTATGCATCAAACTAATAATCTTCCTAATGCTAAAATACACCAGCATTAATACCCCCATGCACAAAAAAAAAATAATAATCAAAATTTCCTTAGCTGACCATGAATTATCTTTTTCTTGAGACGCTTTATTAGAAATACCTCCGCTATTACCCGCTTGAGAAATAATAATTTCTTCTTCTTTTGATGAAGAACCCCCCATTTTAAATAGAACGATTTTTTTAAAAGATAAAAATTATGTTTTTTCCACCCTGAAACGTAGGCGCCTCCACCATATGTCACGACTAGCGTGAAGTGTTGAATTTAATTCAACTTATTTGCCTGGAATCTCGTTTCAGCGTGAAAATAAAACACAGTTAACTCTACCATCAAGTTCTATTAAATAAGTACTTTAACCTAACAACTCCTAACTTACTAACTAATAAAATAACAGGTTTCCTAACCCAACAAAACGTTACTAATTCCCAATAAAATCATAATAAACCAGGCGTAAATCAATACACAACATAAAGGTACAATAAACATACTTACATCTCTATACAAGACAGAATCTTGGAGAGAGGCTTGTCACTTGGAGCGCGTTCACGAAAAACTTTACTTGAGGGTTACGGACATGTCTAATAGACATTTGCGGTTCGGTCACTAACGTGGTGCACAGCAAAACTGGACTGACTGGAATGAATTGAACTGAACCCCTCTTTAGGGTACCACTTCCTTTTTATAGCATTCCAGACACTGGTTCCACCAATCAAAATTCCCAGACCTGGTCTCGTCTAGCCGACAACTCGTGACGACCTTTCGACCCTCGGTACTTGGAAAACATTCCACATATTTCGCAATTCAGCAAATGCATCATAATTGCAGTTGCACTCTGACCGCATTCCACAATTTTAATGTTTCCGCTCAAGTAATAAATTTGATTTATTATCCTTCGTGACAATATTGTAAGTAATCAAGTAGCTCCAAGACTTGTCGATAGGGGGCGCCACATCAAACACTTGATCGCTCCGCGAAGACGTGTAGAGTGGACTAGACACGATTGCTGCCACTTGCGATCAGCCCCTCTGAATGACCAAATGTTTCAGGACTGTGGGTATTTCAAAATTCACAGTGTTGATTTTTTGGCGTTTCGTCTTGCCGGCCTTCCGAAATTCTCGTGCGAAGGTCGAGATAAAATATATTTACTCCGGACCTGGAATTTACTTCTGTAAATTATTCCCTTAAGTATTTTGGTTCCAATATACAATGCAAATTTTAACCTGTTATACCAAGTGCTTCAAAAGTTATAACCAAAAGAAAATGGGACAAAAAATACAAACTACTTTGTATATTGGTACCGAATAGAGATTGATGTAAAATATATGGGTAATTTCAAATCATGAGAATAGTTAGTACTGGTGAAGTTTGTACATTTAACTCTGAATCACCCTGTAGAATAAAATTGCTTATCAAATTCTGTCTTCTGAAATCATCTTTGTTTTGAGGCTAATTCAGATCGGCGCAAAGATGCATGAAAACTCGTTACGTCCTGCGCAGTGCGTATAACTCCTCAACATGTAAACTGTAAGCTCTTAGCACTTGAAAATTAAATAGTTATTTTAGATTTGATTAAATGCCCACAAAGTGGGCCGTCTCCAAAAATTTGACCTCACGAATGACCAGTAGGTACACAGAAAATTTTGACCGGCCATTTTTGGCTTACGAAATCACTTCATTCAGCATCAGCTGTCACTGTTAATTTTGTCCGAATCACAATCTGAAAGTTCGTGTGCTCCAACTGATTTCTGGTCATTCTGCTCGATGCTGTGAGGCAACAAACGCTTTCCAAAAGTCCAGAGCAAATGAAAAAGTTACTATGCGCAGCGGACAGTTGTTTGAGGTGGCGCCATCTAGCGTCAGAGCAAATAAAAGATTATGATGACTTGTAACTAGCTTACAATATGAAACTTTAAATTTATGTTTCTATCCTACATAACTATGCTGATATTGTATACTGAATATTGCTAAAACGGAAAAAGGTAGTTTGATTTGGAAACCGGAAATAAGTTTTACATAAAATTCTCTAAAACTTTTCTCATTTAACCGACTCTGTAACTCTTACGGTTCCCGAGATCCCAATACATGTAGAACCAATTTGGGACACACTGTATATTATATTCTGTGATACTATAAATATAGGTTCCAATTAGTTTAATAACTGACTGTGGTTATTGTAATATAAACAATTTTTCATTCACCATATTGTTGATATTTTTGCGAATAATTGAAGTGGGTACTTTCTTTTACTATAGATGGCGCGACGTGTATCAACTGTCCGATGCGCATAGTGACTTTTTCACTTGTACTATACGTTTGTCCAAGATTCGTTGCGTCACGTGACTCATATGCCACATGCCACATCGTCTATCAATTATCAATCTATCATGGATCAGAATGGCCAGAAATCAGTTTTGTATAAGATCAAGGTGAAATGTTACATTTTTGGACAATCAAGACATCCATAGCGGGCTATGAATCAAGGCTAATGTCAAATAAAAGAATTTTCAATTTCATGTTGACAACTGCGTTGTGCGCATAACATAACGATATTTCGTGCATTCTTGCGTCTATCTAGGTTTAAACTGGTTAGTTTACGTGTTTGAATATGGCAGCAAGTGTCATAGGGTTAGATTTTTAATGTCATAGTTTTTAGTCAGTTGACACAGGTCGGAATTTCTGGTTCGATTACCACATAGAGCAAATTTCCGATTGTTCCCCATAGAAATTTGGTAGAAAGTCAACTTGGACGTCACTAATAATTTTGAGTATAACCAGCCTAGAGCCCTTTAGTGTCATATTGGAATGTAAATAATTTAATTCCGTGTATTTACATAAATATTGGTAGGTACTTCTTTCTTCTTTGGTTTAGTGATTGGTTTATGCAAAGAACGCCGACCATCAGTCGACTAGTTAGTTTTTTTTAGTACTCAACCAACTTATTTCCTTTATTTTATACATATCTATGATAACTGCCATTCATTCTATTGTTCACATTTTTGCATTAAATTCTTACTGTTTCTAACGTTAGATGGCGCGACGTGTAGCAACTGTCCGATGTGATAGTGATATTTTGAGTTATACTGCACTTTTGGCGTTAGTCTGTCGCCTCACGTCTCCCCGCAGAATGGCCAGAAGTCAATTTTACCGCGAAACACGCTTGGCAGGTCAAAATTCTCAGTGTACTGGCCATTCGTGAGGTCAAATTTTTGTAAGCCGCCCACTTTTGTCATAAAGTGGGTGTTTAATCAATTATGCGCTAGACGTGATGAGTTTTCGTGCATTTTTGCGTCGATCTACGTTTAATCTGGTTAGATTTCAGATTATGAGTTTGAATATGGTAGTAAGTGTTTTAGGGCTAGTTCTTTAGTGCTCTCTATTCTGACGACCGCGACGATACCCGTTTTGCCCTGTCTTTTCAGATCAAGGAAAACAAATATTTTTTTATTTTTCTTTACCTTCCACGCCCTTTTTCTGATCTGTGTCATTTTTTATGGGGTTCGTAGCACCAGTGCAATACGCTTAATCTGTTGAAGTGATCATATCAGGTTATTTAGATGTTGAGTTGAAAGGAAGCATATTTTTACTTGATATGCCAGGTGGCAGAAGAAAGTCTAGCAAAAAAAAAAAAAGCAAAAAAAAAAAATATATTTTTTAAGTGTTTCAAATAAAAATCAAAATGTGAAATATGAAAAAAATTACAATTTATCCAAGAAAACACCCTTTAAATAATATCAAAATTTTAATAAAATATATAATAAGAAAGCATAATGGTTAGTAAATTCAAGCATAAAAAAACAAACATTAATAAAATTCTAGAACAAAAAAATATAAATATGGTTGAAACTTTAAAAAAAAATAAATAAAAACTGTATATTTCCCAAAATTAAATAAACGATAAAAACTCTTAAAAACCATCAGTGTCGATAACGAATTAAATTTATCCAAAACCCCTAACAAATTCAAAACATTGCAAAAAAACGCCTACGAAAATAATTATCTAAAATTGACTATTATATTTTTTCAAGATTCAGACTTTGCATAAAATACAAAAATCGGTTCAAAACAGTTTTAAAAACACACTTACTTTATTGGCTGCCTTTTGTTATTAAGGCTGGTCAACGCCAACCACCCAACCCCATTTGATACACTTTTCACTTTTGATTTCACTTTTTGACTACTTTCGATTAGTAACTGAACTGACTGGATCTTGCTAACTGGGGTCTTGTTAACTGGGATCTGCCCCTAGGTTTCTGGAGCTTTTATATAAAAAGTTTCAGGTGTCCAAAAAGCCAAAGGTTCTTTTATTAGTTTCACAGCACATCTATGATAACTGCCATTCACCCTATTGTTGACATTTTTTGCAAATAATTGAAGTTCTTACTTTTTATAACGCTAGAGGACGCTACGTGTAGCCACTCTCCAATGCGCATAATGACTTTTTGATTTATACTGAACTTTTCGAGTGCTTTCATTGCCTCACACTGTGCCCCTTGCAGAATGACCAGGAATCAGTTTCATCACCGGAACTCTCGAGTCGTGGTTCCGACAAAATTTCCAGTGATAACCGATTCAGGAATTCGCAGTTCAGTACGAAACACAAATGGCAGCTCAAAATTTTTTGTCGACTGGTCATTGTGAGGTCAAATTTTTGTATACCGCCCACTTTATTGTGGGCACTTAATGAAACGAAAAATAAAAGCATTCTTTCAAGGGTTTGGGTTACTTGTTGACAACGGAGTTATGCGCAGAGTGTAACTAGTTTTCGTGAATTTTTGCGTCGATCTTGGTTGTTGAACTGGGTTCCATGGGTTAGAAGATGGTATTTTAGGGTTAGTTCTTCAATGTTACATATTATGATCATTGTTACCACACTTAAAAATTATTTGCAACCACTAGGTAAAATGGTGATATGCATATTTAGTGACTTACTCATTGGCTGTCTACTTGCCGTATCATTGAGTATAAATCTGGTATTAGCCCTTAACTTACCATTCACAATACACCAAGCAAGGTGGATTCCTTACCTTATAGGTAGCTGTGTGGGTTGGTTCCTTGGCTAAAATTACAATATATAATTTGAATTTTTTGGGTTTTGCTCCAAACGGATATGAAGTACAAGTTTTTACTCCAAAACTTAACCAAAATGACCCTTAAATAATAAATTCTTTATCTTCTGTTACAGTATGTGGGCTGCCTGGAGATTAAAGTGTCCATGAAGACCTTGGACTTTAAAACTCGATCGAGTGTGGCTAAGTAAGTGTAATTTAATCATAAGTACCAATCAAAAAATTTCTTATATTTTGACTAGAGACTCTTATATTGAGCCGTTTTCTTTCGGTTACGCCTTATGATTCAAAAGTCACGTGACCTCTATCTCATTTTATAATTATGATGTCATGTGATTTTTAGATCAGAACGCTTTTGGATTCGAAATCATGGATAGAAAGAATGCGGCTGTGGTGTTTACCTGTTGACAGTACATGCAGCAAGCAAAGCGTCTGTAACGTCAGAATGAAGTAATTTGACAGTTGATCAAATTATGGTATGGTCTTGTTTTATTACGTCATCGTGACAATGTTACATTTGCTCTGCTGGTTCCATGAATCGTCAAGTTAAACCCTAATTTATTATCCTTATTGCCATAATGTTTTAACATCATACATACCATAATATAATGGAGTAGGAATGAAATGGAGATGAATGAATACTTCACTATTTCTTAATATGACAGATGATAACCAAATAACATAACCACAGTTTTTGTGATGATATAATATTTTCCTAATGTGTGTGTCAAAAACTAAATAAGGTACCAACTATGTGTTTATTTTATGTTGTTTTAATGCATGACACTTTCATGTGTAGTTATACTACCCTTTCACTCGATTCTCTATATTTTTATGTTATGTATGTTCCCTCTCTTGACCTGCTATAATCTGGGGCAAAACCCTGTAGAATGTCAATAATTCAGATGCATGCTGTTAATGTTTTTACCCTAAAAATGTGATTTAAAATGTTTATAAAATATTTTGCAATTATATTCTATTTGTAGAAACTGTCAAATAAGATATCTAAACAACTAGCCTTTTTAAATCACAGAAAATACATTACTTTTGGGTGATCAAAAAGATAAATAAAATAGCTGTGAAAATGTATAGTTCTTTTAAATTTACCTATTTGGCTATCCAGTACTTTAAATAATGTTATTAACAATTTCCTTACAATTTCTCTTCTATAGAATATGTCGTTGACAAAATATTTTACATTAATGTTGAATACCCTGCATTACATACTTCTTCCTATATGTTAACAATTAATTGATTCTTTCAGGGAATGTATAAACAGAGTATGTGAAGCAGCAGGCTTAAAGACAGTTGACAAGAAGAGAAAAGTATATAGAAAGGTTCAGAAAGCAATTGCTGGTGTACCAAATATGGCATTTGCTGGAACTAACGTTACTTTGAAAGTGTCTAGTGTAAATTTGTCTTTAACATCTCTGGACAATAATCAAGTAATAGCTATACATGAAATGCCCAAAATTTTCTTTGCTTCTGGAGGTGATAGTGTAAGTTAAACTTGTGGAGAAAAGAGATCTGAAAGTTTATGGTTGAGGAAACTTTGGACTTTGTGAGCTACATTGCTAAAGACAATGATGAACTTAGGGCCTGTTATGTATTAGAATGTGGTGGAGGTTTAGCAAAAGATGTGATTGCCACTATTGGTCAAGCGTTTGAATTGAGATTTCAGCAGTTCTCAAAACCTAATGTGTAAGTTTTTAGAGACTATATAACATGAGAAATGGCTTAAAATTGTTGTTCTTTTTTCAGTCATGCAGCTACAGTCAGTACTACTGCAACACATTCAGGGGGAGACGCTGATAAAGATTATTACAATGACCTTCCCGGTAAAGTTCCTCTAGATGTAGTTGGACCTCCCCCTGTGCCTCCCTTGCCTGCAGTGGTTTGTGACATTTACTACTCTACCCCCTGTAACCCCGAATTTAATAGACGTCAATAGTGATATGGCGTCACATCAAGGCTCACATCACGACTATATGAATGATAATGTAGTTCACCGAGAGACTGACGTCTTTGATATGCGTAAGTCAGTCTGGTTTTTTACAGGGTCAAATTTAATTTAATACTTTGTTACAGACCATTCTTGCAACAGTCGACGTCAGTAGAAGTTTCGGGGAGAACCAATGTAAATAGCATAGAACAGTTAAGGAAGGAAATATGGTTCCACGGTCCAATTAGTAGAGCAGAAGCTGAACGGTTATTGCAAAGAGATGGAGACTTTTTGGTTCGGGAATCTACAACTACTCCAGGACAGTTTGTTTTATCTGGAATGCAGGATAATAATAAAAAACATCTACTACTGATCGATCCTGAAGGAGTGGTAAGTTTTTTATTTTTTGTCTCATTTATTTGTTTGTCATTATGATCAGTGATTTCTCTTTGTTGCGAGTTATTTTTAAACTTGATTAAATAGAATTGATAAAAAAATGGTTGAAGTGTTTTACGTATCAAAAGGCATACCTGTTGAAACATAATTGTCCACGGTAAAACATACTTATTTAGAATTTTTTGTTTTAATTTTAGGTCAGGACTAAGGACCGAATGTTCAATAGCGTCAGCCATTTAATCCAATTCCATTTTGATAATGCCTTACCTATTATATCAGCAGAGAGTGTCTTGAGGCACAAAGTATCCAGAGTGTCATAATTGTGAATAAATATAATGAAATAAGCGGAGCTTTAAAGTATTCTATGGCAATTAAGGTACAGGGTGATTGATTGAATTTTGACCACCCCCTTAACTTTCTTAATTTTGATTTTAGCAAAAAACGTTAAATACAAAACCAGTAGATATTTAGGTCTACTTTATTTTTAGATAAACAGTTATTATACAGGGTGTCCCAATTTTGAGTAATAAGCCAAACTTATGTTTTTTTAAATACGATGACCACCTTTTTATCCGATATTTGAATTCTACGTCAAATTCTAGGCCTAATTGATGTAAAATGTCTGTATCGATATTCAACTGTTTCCGCAGCAGCATCGTTGATTGGTTGAATTTTGACCACCCCCTTAACTTCTTTAATTTTGATTTTAGCAAAAAACGTTAAATACAAAACTAGAAGATATTTAGGTCTACTTTATTCTTAGATAAACAGTTATTATACAGGGTGTCCCAAATTTTAGTAACGAACCAAACTTATGTTTTTTTAAACACAATGACCAACTTTTTATCCGATATTTGCATTCTACGTCAAATTTTAGCAATTGATGTAAAATGTCTGTATCGATATTCAACTGTTTCCGCAGCATCTGTTACTTTAACAATGTTTCCTCGACTATGTGATTAAAGTTTAATTTAGTTACTCAAATTTGGGGCAGCCTGTATAATAACTGTTTATATAAGAGTAAAAGTGGACCCAAATATCTATAACTGTTGCTACAACTAGTTTTTTTACTAAAATCAAAAATACAGAAGTTAATGGGGTGGTTAAAATTGAATCAATCAAGGACTCTGCTGCGAACACATTTGAATATCGATACACACATTTTACATCAATTAGGCCTAGAATTTGACGTAGAATTAAAATATAGATTAAAAAGTTGGTCATTGTATTTAAAAAAAACATGTTTGGTTTGCTACTTAAATTTGGGACACCCTGTATAATAACTCTTTATCTAAGAGTAAAGTAGACCTAAATATCTACTAGTTTTGTATTTAACGTTTTTTGCTAAAATCAAAATTAAAGAAGTTAAGGGGGTGGTCAAAATTCAACCAATCAACGACGCTGCTGCGGAAACAGTTGAATATCGATACAGACATTTTACATCAATTAGGCCTAGAATTTGACGTAGAATTCAAATATCGGATAAAAAGTTAGTCATCGTATTTAAAAAAACATAAGTTTGGTTTATTACTCAAATTTGGGACACCCTGTATAATAACTGTTTATCTAAAAATAAAGTAGACCTAAATATCTACTAGTTTTGTATTTAACGTTTTTTGCTAAAATCAAAATTAAGAAAGTTAAGGGGGTGGTCAAAATTCAATCAATCACCCTGTACATTCATACTAGTACAAATTTTTTGATATTTTGATTTTAGTGCGTACCGTATTTTTTTAATATCTGTAATTGTTTAAACACGGCTTCAATAAGGTTAGGTTATGTGTAAAAAATAAATTATATTTATAAAAATTGAGGCAAAATTTCTTTCAACATTTATTTCTCTATTGGCAAAGGAAACTACCTGCCGTTTAAATTTAATTTTTTTCAGCATTTTTGTTTGAAAATTTATGGTTGGCATGGGTAAGTTTAACTAAAAAAATGCGGAGTGATATATTTTCTGTGTTGAGACTATTGATGTGCAAATTGCGATAGAAATATCGTTTCAAAGTACTCAGCTTTTGACAAGTGACAAACGACTTATCAAAGATACATTTATTTTATTTTGGTCAATCCAAGCAGAAACCACGTTTTGTCACAACAAGGAAAAAATATTATTGAAAATAAAAAACTGATTTTCTGGTAGTAGGAAATCAAATTCTTGTGTATGAGTAACATCACTAATCAGACTATTACAAATAACAAAATAACATTTCGTTCAAATTTAGTAATGGACTTTCAGACAACTGCATTCAAATGTTTATTCTATTATTTTGATAGCAAAATTGATTTGGACCTAAAGCCGTGTGAGTAGGAACAACTGCCAGTTTACCAAATGTGCCTGGTGATTTAGTATTTCTTGGCCTCCATCATGTTTGGTTAATACTGTGTGGTCAGCTTAGATTTGAGCGATGTTAACTGTGTAACTTTTTAAACAGTTTCCCAGGCAAAGAATGCATCTTAGAAATAAGTCCATTTTGAATGAATTTGGTTTTGTCGTGGTCAAATGAGAAAAGTAAACTTTTTTGTTGCTTTAAGCTGCATTCTTATTTAGGGTAATCTCATATTTCTGGTACTCAAAGAATTTTTTGTTGGCCTAGATGAGTAAGAAACTTGCATATGAAGTCTTATCTGACTATATAGTTGGATACTGTATTTCTACAGTGTTTGGCAGTTTTATACATAGATATACTAACATATATAATAGTGAGTATCCAAGCGCGATTAAACCTCTATTTGGATGCATGTTGATGTTTTCACCACAACAGCACGTTCCTAAATTAGGAATCCTAATATGGTTTAGTTATCCCAATTTATTCAAATAATAAGAGTAAGAGTGGAATATTGGGCTTATGAATGATGAACTATTAATGTATTATTATGAAGTTTACATCATTCAAACTATGAAGCTTTTTTCAATTCTTATTTCTTTTCCATCTCCATTGCAGTTAAGTTACAGTTAAATCCTACCTTCCAGTACGTCAGCATGTTAGGAAAACGTTTCTAATCATTCAAGTTAAAAAAAAAAAATTTAAAGCGTTTTCTTCCGTCAACTCCTTATTCAAATGCATGAATTCTACAAATTCGTGATGTTTATCTCTTTGATGTTACAACCACGTTGATCAAAAAGCATGCATAATTTGAGATATTACAAGTTTTTGTAGCAAAGTGCAACAAATGGGATAGTCGATACCATATGTTTTTGATATTGGCGTATATAAACCATTTTGAACCATTTAGGATATCTGGGTATGGTTTCACTAGGTTTTTTTAACTGGTAATTCATTCAAGCATTGGAATGAACCGAAAAAAACATGAGAAGAAGTACTGTAGTAAGGTATAATATCTTCATTCATTTTTATGTGTCTATTGACTGTAGATGATGTTTTCTGATATATATGTGTTGGTGTTGAGCTTTTACTCAGCATTTCTCAACCTGTAGTAGGTGGTTGAGAATTGCTGGCTTGACCCTCCTTACTATATTTTTACTTAAGTGCGTCTTTCCTATAATATCGAATGGGTTGATAGCATTTTTTATGATACGGTCTGATGCGTTATTGAGTACAAATATGTTTGAACTGAACGGCATCGCGTATTTTATGGTAAAATTAAATTGAATATACTGGGTGTCCCGCGAGGTAAGGGACAAAATTTCACTACGTGTTCTTTAGGTAAATTCGAGTCGAAAATGTTCTATGAACATGGGTCCGCAAATGCTTCCTTACCAAGATACGATTTTTTTTAAGTTTAATAGTTTTATTGTGTTGAAAAGTACAATTACCTCACAAAATTATTTTTTTGCAAAAAAATTAATACCTCTTGGAAAATAACTGTTTATAATAATTGTTCAAAGTGTCCATTTTCCCATTGTAAGCATAGTCTAGCCCTTTTAATGATGTGGATGAGAGCCATTGTAGTTTTCGGCACAAAATCACTATTAAATTTAAAAATTATATCTCGGTAAGGAAGCATTTGCGGACCCATGTTCATAGAACATTTTTGACTCGAATTCACCTAAAGAACACGTAGTGAAGTTTTGTCCCTTACCTCGCGGGACACCCTGTATATAGAAAGAGCTCTTACTAAGGGAATCTTTACAAGTTGGCATCAAATGGGAAAAATCAAAAGAGGTAACTTAGCTTTTTACATAATTAATTTTCCTATTTGCCACTTTTGATTGTGGGTCAGCTAACTGACTTAAGCGCCATTACAGTGTCAGTTTCTTCAAACTAACATACACGCCACATAATTGTCTTCACAAAAAGTGCTTCCAAAAACCATCAAGACTGTCGGTTCGATGAAAATATGTATCATCAGAACCACCAATGTAACTAGGAAATCACTGAGTTTTCATTTACATGTATGGTTCTGATTATGACATATTACAAAGTACCAGACATGGGAACCACCAGATCGTAAGTAATGACAGAACTTATGGGATTGGGGATTTTCTAATATTGTGTTTTGTATGTAATTACTAATTAAAAATGTATTTGTACTGGAAACGTTTATGATAGAACCGCCGGGAGACTCAGTAGCTAGAATGGTGACAGATACAGTGGAGTGGAGTCGGCGCCTAGCAGTAGCATCATCATTACTCTGGTGAGCAATATTTTTTTAAACTTTNCTGGNGGGANGNTTAGACNNTATACTAAGGTCTGGNACTNTTGCCNCCCCNTTAGTCGGNTTNACANAAGAAAGNTCCCTNTNGGCAATTANGNGATAGGNTCNGGCTTCACANGCCCAGGACTCCNATGCATNACTAANCCNTCCGACACTCTCCGTCGTNCTCACAAATNGNCNTTNTGAGATGATGGCCTATTTNTTNTTTNTGAGTGNAAACGNTACCGCAGNAGNTTGGGTNTGTNTAAGAGATCAAACAGTACGCCAGNATTANCTNATAAAGTGGAANGGNATNNTNTNNGTGCTNCCNACANTNGGCGANAGTGCGNTCNGTTNATCNGANGCNNNATAGACTTAAANTGCATACACGCANGTNNAGCATCAATTTATTGCNTTAANGACNCTNNNTTCCNATNANCGCCNACNCATNTANTNAGGGGCGNNCNCNNCNAANCTGNNNGAGGGNCGCNGTCTGNGAGNANNGTTNNATAAAATTCNGTNCCAAGAATTGCTGCAGTTCGTCTTCACCGTGGCTCCAAACTACAAAGGTAGATCGTCAATCGAAACCAGCACATTGGTTTCTTTGTAGCGGTGGCCAGAGCATTTACTTCGAATGTTTCCATAAAATAGTTTGCTATTACCGGACTGAGAGGACTGCCCATTGCTACACCATCATTCGTTCGAAGAGAATTCACTGTCGCGCCCATCTCAAGAAACACCGCTTCCTGAAGCCACGTACGTAAGGGTGATCCTGGTAATCACTGTCCGGTCTTTGATGAGTGGGCACAATAAAACAACCCGTTTCAAAAAGAACACTGGTTTAATAATAAGAGAACTTAAAAATACTCGGAAAAACCCCAAAACGTGTTTACATCCCCCTTCATTCGTTCTATCAACCACAAACTCTCTCTTTTCTTCACCTCTCTCTCTTTTGCGCCCGATACACACGCCGTCAACTAATCGACGCGCCGCCTACCGTATGAAAAATGAACTGATAGCTGCCACAAACAACGATCTATTCTTTTTAAATAATAATTTGCTGGTTCCAACATTCACCCTGCCATTGGAAGTAAATGGTGGTAAAAGGAACGTAAAGGATTTACCAAATTTTTTACACTTGATTTGACCTTGTGCCGAAACTTCAAATTGTCAGTGATAGGTTTTTCCAAAATTCTGACAAACTAAAAATATTTTTTGTACGGTTGCCTGAAATTATAGGTTATAATTTGACGTTTGCACGAATCTTCTAACTGTCATAGTAACCAAGTTAGCACTTGTCAAATAAATATCATTTAAAAGAAACAGTTGAAACATTGGTAATTTCAATTTAGACGCTAGTAAAATTGTAAGTACTAGGTCATGTGACTTGATAATTCAATTTTTCAGTTTGCAACACTGTAAAGGCCAGTTGACATTGTCAAAAACAGTCACGTGACCTTCAAAACGCAGTTTAAACTTTGGAAATTTGATAAATTAAATTTAGACAATTGAAAAAACTTAAATTGCAAAATACACATCACGTGAATTGGATAATTCAATTTTTCAAATTGCAACACTGTAAAGGCCAGTTGACATTGTCAAAAACAGTCACATGACCTTCAAAACGCAGTTTAAACTTTTGAAAATTGATAAATTAAATTAAGACAGTTGTAAAAACTGAAATTGCAAAATACACGTCACGTGACTTTGATAATTCAATTTTTCAGTTTGCAACACTGTAAAGGCCAGTTGACATTATCAAAAACAGTCACGTGACCTTCAAAACGCAGTTTAAAGTTTGGAAAATTCATAAATTAAATTAAGACAGTTGTAAAAATGGAAATTGCAAAATACACGTCACGTGACTTTGATAATTCAATTTTTCAGTTTGCAACACTGTAAAGGCCAGTTGACATTGTCAAAAACAGTCACGTGACCTTCAAAACGCAGTTTAAAGTTTGGAAAATTCATAAATTAAATTAAGACAGTTGTAAAAACTGAAATTGCAAAATACACGTCACGTGACTTTGATAATTCAATTTTTCAGTTTGCAACACTGTAAAGGCCAGTTGACATTGTCAAAAACAGTCACGTGACCTCAAAACGCAGTTTAAATTTAGGAAAATTCATAAATTATATTTAGACAGTTGTAAAAACTGAAATTGCAAAATACACGTCACGTGACTTTGATAATTAAATTTTTCAGTTTGCAACACTGTAAAAGCCAGTTGACATTGTCAAAAACAGTCACGTGACCTTCAAAACAGTTTAAAGTTTGGAAAATTGAAATTAAATTTCGCAATCGCAAATCTGTAATAATAAATTGCAGACTATTAATATTAGGTATATGACACAATGTTTCATAAAAGCTATCAGAAAAAAGAATAATGCACAGGGTGTTCCATTAAAAAAAGTCGAGAATTCTTAAGTTTAATTAGTCAAAGTAGATATTTAAAAAAATTGAACCTCCTGTAGCATTTAACGCTTAAGTTTATTTGGATAAATCTTTTTTGTCGTCCCTGTAGAACGTTTGCACCAAAAATGAGTATTTTACTTTGAGAAACAAACAATTTTCCATCAAAGTGAAAATTAATATTTTACGAAAAAAATTGACTAATTGGAAAAAATATTAGGAATATGACATTCTTAACAAAAAAGGTTTCATTTAAGAAAAAAAAAAATTTTTTTAGGCCTTTATGAACCACCCTGTATATCTCAATATTCTCTAAAACTTTTTTGTACTTTTCGAACCTAACAAAATAACGAACTTTGTCTCACCCTGTACAGGCACTCAAATGTTGGAAGTGTTATCCTTGGAAATCCAAATGTACACTGAACAGAAGAATGACAAAAAACTGAAGCAACTGTATGCAAAGTCTCTCAGAGTGCGTTCTGCAGTCCCTCACCCTTTAATAATGAGCCACATCAGAGAATGCGGTAAAAAATACAAGTTTTTAGCACAAAAAAAAAATTGTTTACTAGTAAGTTTACAGGGGGAAAAATGCATTTAAGGGCCGGGGAGTTTGACAAGGCTTACACGGATTTTTTCGAAGCATTCAAAAACTACGACGAGTCAGGAAGTCCGAGACGTTTGAACTGTTTGAAATACCTAATTTTAAACAGCATGTTAATGAAAAGCAACATAAATCCGTTTGATTCACAAGAAGCAAAACCCTACGCCAACGATCCAGAGATTAAGGCCCTCACTTTGTTGATTGACGCTTTTCAAAACAACAAAATGGAGGAATTCGTGCAGATTTTCGAGAAAAACAAGGTGCTCATTTACCATTCCGAACAACAAGAAAGTAATAAAAGTTTTTTAAAAAAAAAGGGGTCCCTGATGGCTGATCCGTTTATCAGGGAACACCTGGAGCAGTTGCTGAAATTTGTAAGGGGAAACGCTTTACTCGGTCTTATTAAACCGTACAAAAACATCAAAATCTCGTTTATCAGCCAACAATTGCGGATTGAAGAAGAGGAGGTGGAGAATCTGCTGGTTTCCTACATTTTGGATGGTTGTGTTCAGGGTAGGATCGATCAGGTCAATGGAATGCTAAAAATTACCCAAGTGGACCCAAATCGACGTCACGTGGCTATGGAGAATTGGGCAGATAGTCTGGTTAAAGTGTTTTCAGCCATTACCATTTGACTATAATGTAGTTACTGGTTAATTTGTATTTGTTTATAAGCACCCCAACTATTCAAAACAGGGATTATTATTATATATGTTATTGAGATTGATTTATTTGCTAAGAAGTGGTGATAAAGTAAATATTTTACTTTACCAGGAAAATTTTAGGTAAACTACCTTTTCTACTGTAAAATACCACATTTTGTAATGTTTTTTTCAGGTTATTGGATAGGAAATTTAATGAGGATTCCAAAAATGTGCTTAAAACAGTCATTTTCTCACTCCAAGTAGGTTGTACAGGCGATTTTGTTCCTAACTGTCCTTTTTTTCCAGACAGTTTTATAATTTGACACCACTTTTCTCCAAGACTTTACCTGATTTTGAAGTGTTTTTTATGTCATTAGATAGGAAATTTAATGAGGATTCCAAAAATGTGGTTAAAAACATGATTCGGTCACTCCAAGTGGGTTTTACAAGCGATTTTGTAGCATACTGTCCTTAAGAGAATTCAAATTTCAGACTACAATTTCACTGATTTGTAAATTTGTTGCACCAAACAGTTTTTCTTGAAAAAACTCGAAAACGGTGAAAGTTACAAAAAAATTGCAAGAAACCAAAAATGTTCCTAATCAACTCCTTAACCCAACACCGTAAATTTGCAGGACCGTTTTTGCTTGCAGTATACAGGGTGTGTATGAAAAGTATGATTGATTGACTGTTTTTGGTCACCCTGTACGCAATTTTTCAGATAGAATTTTTTGCTTTACACCACTGGAAAGAGGAGCTCAAGACGGTTAATTTGAGTGGTTCAACATCCCTGAACTCCCAAAAACAACCGAGTTACAGGGTGTTGAAATTTCAAACCAAAACTTCAACTGATTTCAAAATTTGTTGCATTAAACTAGTTTTTTCTAATAACTCAAAAACGGTGAAAGTTACAAAAAAATTGCAAGAAACCAAAAATGTTCCTAATCAACTCCTTAACCCAACATTGTAAATTTGCAGGACAGTTTTTGCTTGCAGTATACAGGGTGTGTATGAAAAGTATGGTGATTGACTGTTTTTGGTCACCCTGCACGCAATTTTTCAGATAGAATTTTTTGCTTTACACCACTGAAAAGAGGAGCTCAAGACGGTTAATTTGAGTGGTTCAACCTCCCTGAACTCCCTAAAACAACCGAGTTACAGGGTGTTGAAATTTCAAACCACAACTTCAACTGATTTCAAAATTTGTTGCATTAAACTAGTTTTTCTAATAACTCAAAAACGGTGAAAGTTACAAAAAAATTGCAAGAAACCAAAAATGTTCCTAATCAACTCCTTAATCCAACACCGTAAATTTGCAGGACCAGTTTTTGCTTGCAGTATACAGGGTGTGTATGAAAAGTATGTTGATTGACTGTTTTTGGTCACCCTGCACGCAATTTTTCAGATAGAATTTTTTGCTTTACACCACTGAAAAGAGGAGCTCAAGACGGTTAATTTGAGTGGTTCAACATCCCTGAACTCCCAAAAACAACCGAGTTACAGGGTGTTGAAATTTCAAACCACAACTTCAACTGATTTCAAAATTTGTTGCATTAAACTAGTTTTTCCTAATAACTCGAAAACGGTGAAAGTTACAAAAAAATTGCAAGAAACCAAAAATGTTCCTAATCACTTCCTTAACCCAACACCGTAAATTTGCAGGACCAGTTTTTGCTTGCAGTATACAGGGTGTGTATGAAAAGTATGGTGATTGACTGTTTTTGGTCACCCTGCACGCAATTTTTCAGATAGAATTTTTTGCTTTACACCACTGAAAAGAGGAGCTCAAGACGGTTAATTTGAGTGGTTCAACATCCCTGAACTCCCAAAAACAACCGAGTTACAGGGTGTTGAAATTTCAAACCACAACTTCAACTGATTTCAAAATTTGTTGCATTAAACTAGTTTTTCTTAAAAAACTCGAAAACGGTGAAAGTTACAAAAAAATTGCAAGAAACCAAAAATGTTCCTAATCAACTCCTTAACCCAACACCGTAAATTTGCAGGACAGTTTTTGCTTGCAGTATACAGGGTGTGTATGAAAAGTATGATGATTGACTGTTTTTGGTCACCCTGCACGCAATTTTTCAGATAGAATTTTTTGCTTTACACCACTGAAAAGAGGAGCTCAAGACGGTTAATTTGAGTGGTTCAACCTCCCTGAACTCCCAAAAACAACCGAGTTACAGGGTGTTGAAATTTCAAACCACAACTTCAACTGATTTCAAAATTTGTTGCATTAAACTAGTTTTTCTTAAAAAACTCGAAAACGGTGAAAGTTACAAAAAAATTGCAAGAAACCAAAAATGTTCCTAATCAACTCCTTAACCCAACACCGTAAATTTGCAGGACCAGTTTTTGCTTGCAGTATACAGGGTGTGTATGAAAAGTATGATGATTGACTGTTTTTGGTCACCCTGCACGCAATTTTTCAGATAGAATTTTTTGCTTTACACCACTGGAAAGAGGAGCTCAAGACGGTTAATTTGAGTGGTTCAACATCCCTGAACTCCCTAAAACAACCGAGTTACAGGGTGTTGAAATTTCAAACCACAACTTCAACTGATTTCAAAATTTGTTGCATTAAACTAGTTTTTCTTAAAAAACTTGAAAACGGTGAAAGTTACAAAAAAATTGCAAGAAACCAAAAATGTTCCTAATCACCTCCTTAACCCAACACCGTAAATTTGCAGGACAGTTTTTGCTTGCAGTATACAGGGTGTGTATGAAAAGTATGATGATTGACTGTTTTTGGTCACCCTGCACGCAATTTTTCAGATAGAATTTTTTGCTTTACACCACTGAAAAGAGGAGCTCAAGACGGTTAATTTGAGTGGTTCAACCTCCCTGAACTCCCAAAAACAACCGAGTTACAGGGTGTTGAAATTTCAAACCACAACTTCAACTGATTTCAAAATTTGTTGCATTAAACTAGTTTTTTCGTAATAACTCGAAAATGGTGAAAGTTACAAAAAAATTACAAGGAACCAAAAATGTTTCTAATCAACTCCTTAACCCAACACCGTAAATTTGCAGGACAGTTTTTGCTTGCAGTATACAGGGTGTGTATGAAAATTATGGTGATTGACTGTTTTTGGTCACCCTGCACGCAATTTTTCAGATAGAATTTTTTGCTTTACACCACTGGAAAGAGGAGCTCAAGACGGTTAATTTGAGTGGTTCAAACTCACTGAACTCCCAAAAACAACCGAGTTACAGGGTGTTGAAACTTTAAACCACAACTTCAACTGATTTCAAAATTTGTTGCATTAAACTAGTTTTTCTTAAAAAACTTGAAAACGGTGAAAGTTACAAAAAAATTGCAAGAAACCAAAAATGTTCCTAATCACCTCCTTAATCCAACACCGTAAATTTGCAGGACCATTTTTGCTTGCAGTATACAGGGTGTGTATGAAAATTATGTTGATTGACTGTTTTTGGTCACCCTGCACGCAATTTTTTCAGATAGAATTTTTTGCTTTACACCACTGGAAAAGAGGAGCTCAAGACGGTTAATTTGAGTGGTTCAACCTCCCTGAATTCCCAAAAACAACGAAGTTACAGGGTGTTCAAATTTCAAACACAAACCAGATCAACAGTCGACCCAGACAAGGTCGTTTAGTATGGTGGAAAGGGTATACTCAGGTGGAAAGTGTTTAATTTCTGTCGAGAAATTAGGTGAAAGTTTATTAGAACTTTATTTCGAGACAGTTTTTGCTTGCAGAAATTAAACTTTACACCACTGGAAAGAGGAGCTCAAGACGGTTAATTTGAGTGGTTCAACTCCCTTCCCAAAAACAACCGAAGTTACAGGGTGTTCAAATTTCAAACACAAACCAGATCAACAGTCGACCCAGACAAGGTCGTTTAGTATGGTGGAAAGGGTATACTCAGGTGGAAAGTGTTTAATTTCTGTCGAGAAATTAGGTAGTTTATTAGAACTTTATTTCGAGACAGAAATTAAACTTTCCCGGGAAAGTGGGTACTTTCCACCCGAAATTAAAAAATCCTGGTGGGGGTGGAAAGTAAAAACAGGTAATTTTCATCTTTCCACCTGGTTTACACATAAGAAATAACGTTATTAATAATATAACTCAGGTGATGATGAGTAACATCTGAGTCTTCAGAAATCTCCATGTTAAAATAAAATAGTATACAAACCACGGTAGAAAGTTTAATTTCTCAAACAGGTGGAAATCAAACACTTTCCACCTGAGTATGCAATATACTATTAGACTTTTTAAAGGGCTGTCGTAGTCCAGGCGCATATATCGACACTTTTAGTTAGCCCAGGCCGTGGAAAAATTGGAAAATGTATTATTTCCATATCGAGCGCCATTTCCATTAAGATGATTTACTCCCCATGGCCGTAAAGGCAATTGCGTAACGGTTTCTCTTGTAAAAGGTTTATTGGACTGCCGCCCCCGGGGGTTTTGCTGTTATTTCGTTCCGAGAGGCTCTTAATACCATTAGAATGTTTTATTTTCTCGTCCTGTTGATTTTAGTGTAAAATTGCGCAGACAGAGACGTTTTCAGCCTTCAACACCAGAACAACGAGGATTTTCTAATAAAGAAAACAAAAACTGTTTCAATTGATGTTGGATTGTTATACAATTAATTAAAAAAGAAATTATTTTTGAAGTTTTTTTAGATTTTCCAATTTTTTTCGAAAAATTACCAGAAAATTTCTGAAAAATGTTGTATGTAATACGAATTTTTAAAAAAATATTATTTATAAATTTATCCCTTCTGGACAACACATTCCCGGTATAAAAGCCTTAATCTTTCGGTAGCGTGACATTTTTACTATATATGGTATACAGGGTGATTAAAAGACAATTTCAAGGGCTACAAATTGGTATATTGAACCACCCTGTAACTGTCAAAATAACAGAGTTATGGGCTGTCACAGTAAAAACTGTCAACAAAAATCAAACAACTCAGTTTAACAGTAAATAACTCACTTATTCGACGTTTTAGGTAAAAACGTTATACAGAGTGGTCAAAAGAGAATTTCAAGGGCTACAAATTGGTATATTGAACCACCCTGTAACTGTCAAAATAACAGAGTTATGGGCTGTCACAGTAAAAACTGTCAAAATCAAACAACTCAGTTTTAACAGTAAATAACTCACTTATTCGACGTTTTAGGTAAAAACGTTATACAGGGTGGTCAAAAGAGAATTTCAAGGGCTACAAATTGGTATATTGAACCACCCTGTAACTGTCAAAATAACAGAGTTATGGGCTGTCACAGTAAAAACTGTCAAAATCAAACAACTCAGTTTTAACAGTAAATAACTCACTTATTCGACGTTTTATAAAAACGCTATACACAAAAGAGAATTTCAAGGGCTACAAATAGGTATATTGAACCACCCTCTAACTGTCAAAATAACAGAGTTATGGGCTGTCACAGTAAAAACTGTCAACAAAAATCAAACAACTCAGTTTAACAGTAAATAACTCATTTATTCGACGTTTTAGGTAAAAACGTTATACAGGGTGGTCAAAAGAGAATTTCAAGGGCTACAAATTGGTATATTGAACCACCCTGTAACTGTCAAAATAACTGAGTTATTGACAATATGAATCTTGTAGATATTTGCATATACTTTATTCCTAGATAATCCATCAGTATACAGAGTGTCCCAAATTTGAGCAACAAATTTTTTATTCGATTTTTGGAATCTACGTCAAATTCTAGGCCTACTTGATGTAAAATGTTTGTATCGATATTCAATTGTTTTTGCTCTAGCAGCCTTACTTTGACCACCCTCCTCGAAAGCAGAAATTCCCAATTTGAGCGAAATTTTGGTGCACTTTTCCAGAAAATCGTCCATAACTCGCTTATTTGAAACACCCTGTATAAAACACCGTATAACAAAAGAAAGCTAATGAACGGGGCTATCACGTGACGTTAAGTGGGCACGGCTAAGTTGTCCCGTTTAGCCGCTAGAGGGCGTCAAAGTTGACTCTCGTTTTTTGCAGTTTTTGCTCAATATCTCAGAAACGTTTCAGGTTAGAGGTCTGAAATTTTTACCACAAATTCACCTCGATGGGATGCAACGTTAACCTTCTATACTCTTTTTTGGTACCATGTACCGTTTGACCTTGAAAAATTAAAAACTAGAATTGTCAAGAATTTTCAAGGGTGATGCCTTCTGATTTTTTTCAGAAAATTTTTTATTTTTAAAATTAACCTCAACTGCTTAAATCCCTTCAGGTTAATAGTACAAAAGTGACGTAAAGTGTCATTTGTCAAAATGTCATTTTTGCAAGGGTGCCACGCCCTAAAGTGTCAAAATTGACATAATTTCAAGGTCATCTCCGAAACGGTGCCAGTTAGAGCAAAATGGACGTCAGATTTGTGTTCCCCAGGTTCAAATTAGTTAAAAAAATCACTTTGATTGAGGAAAATCCAAAATGGTCGCCGTTAGTATAGTAGGCCCAACAAATCCCTAATTTAGATTAAATTTTCGTGCACTTTTCCAGAAAATCGTTCATAACTCGCTTATTTGAAACACCCTGTATAAAACCACCGGATAACCAAAGAAAGCTAATGAACGGGGCTATCACGTGACGTTAAGTGGGCACGGCTAAGTTGTCCCGTTTAGCCGCTAGAGGGCGTCAAAGTTGACTCTCGTTTTTTTCAGTTTTTGCTCAATATCTCAGAAACGTTTCAGGTTAGAGGTCTGAAATTTTTACCACAAATTCACCTCGATGGGATGCAACTTTAACCTTCTATACATTTTTTGGTACCATGTACCGTTTGACCTTGAAAAATTAAAAACTAGAATTGTCAAGAATTTTCAAGGGTGCTTCTGATTTTTTTCAGAAAATTTTTTATTTTCAAAATTAACCTCAACTGCTTAAATACCTTCAGGTTAATAGTACAAAAGTGACGTAAAGTGTCATTTGTCAAAATGTCATTTTGCAAGGGTGCCACGCCCTAAAGTGTCAAAATTGACATAATTTCAAGGTCATCTCCGAAACGGTGCCAGTTAGAGCAAAATGGACGTCAGATTTGTGTTCCCCAGGTTCAAATTAGTTAAAAAAATCACTTTGATTGAGGAAAATCCAAAATGGTCGCCGTTAGTATAGTAGGCCCAAAAAATCCCTAATTTAGATTAAATTTTCGTGCACTTTTCCAGAAAATGGTTCATAACTCGCTTATTTGAAACACCCTGTATAAAAGCACCGTATAACCAAAGAAAGCTAATGAATGGAGCTATCACGTGACGTTGAGCGGGCACGACTAAGTTGCCCAGTTTAGCCGCTAGAGGGCGTCAATACTTTGAAAAATTAAAAACTAGAATTGTCAAAAAATTTCAAGTAAAATTTTTTAATTTTAAAAATTAACCTAAACTGCCTGAATACCTTCAAGTTAAATAGTACAAAAATGTGGAAGACGAATTATTTTTGAATTTTAAGATTTCCCAATTTTTCCGAAAAATTATCGAAAACTTTCTGGAAAAATTTCCATAAATCACCGGATTGTTCCTGGTTTGTGTAGCTGAAATTAATGGGCAAAAAATGAACATAAATTAAGTAAAATTGTAAAAGTAAAATTCAGTATGACAGGTAAATTTACCAATTTTACTAGTAAACTCCAATTTGACCTGTAAATTTATGGGTCTAAGTGAAATTTGCTAGAAGGATATCATTTTCCTGTCATGGGTGTTATTAAAGTAATTTTCGGTCAATATTGTCAAAATAAAAACCTGAAAAATAAAGACTAAAGGCTGATTTGATTTGTTTTTTCTTGTTTTAGAAATAAAAAACAATAATAAAACAAATAAAGTATTACTCTTCTGACAAAGTGATAATAGCATTTTCAGCTTTTTGTAACTTTTCTTTATTACCTCACGTTTAAATTATGACAAATAATATATTTTTGAAATCAGGCAAATAACGCGAATCTGAAGATATTATTTAAACAAATTGTAATTTACATTTACAAACTGACAATTGTCAAAATAACTGTCATAAATCTCTGAAATACGTTTTGATTCGAAAAGTGTGTCAAACTGTAATTCTTGCAAATTATAGACAAATTTTAACATTACTGACAGATATCACGTGGTTTTTGCAGGACTTAACCTAGCTAGGCGTGGACACTGTAATAAATCTCAGAAACACGTTTTGTAACGAATACTGCAAGAAAACTTTTCTAAATCCTGTATTTTGCAACTTTTGAGCACAGTTTGGCAGTCAAAAACAAATTTGCTCGTCAAACCCACTTAGAGTGGGAAAATTACTGTTTTAAGCACATTTTTGGAATCCCCACTAAATTTCCTATCTAATGACATAAAAAACACTACAAAATTTGGTACAGTCAGGGAGAAAAGTGGTGTCAAAATTTGAACTGCTAGAAACACAGTTTGTAGAGACAGTCAGGTACAAAATCGCGTGTAACACCCACTTGGAGTGAGAAAATGACTGTTTTAAGTACATTTTTAGAATCTTCATTAAATTTCCTATTCAATGACCTAAAAAACACTACAAAATTTGGTACAGTCAGGGAGAAAAGTGGTGTCAAAATTTGAACTGCTAGAAACACAGTTTGTAGAGACAGTCAGGTACAAAATCGCGTGTAACACCCACTTGGAGTGAGAAAATGACTGTTTTAAGTACATTTTTAGAATCTTCATTAAATTTCCTATTCAATGACCTAAAAAACACTACAAAATTTGGTACAGTCAGGGAGAAAAGCGGTGTCAAAATTTGAACTGCTAGAAACACAGTTTGTAGAGACAGTCAGGTACAAAATCGCGTGTAACACCCACTTGGAGTGAGAAAATGACTGTTTTAAGTACATTTTTAGAATCTTCATTAAATTTCCTATTCAATGACCTAAAAAACACTACAAAATTTGGTACAGTCAGGGAGAAAAGTGGTGTCAAAATTTGAACTGCTAGAAACACAGTTTGTAGAGACAGTCAGGTACAAAATCGCGTGTAACACCCACTTGGAGTGAGAAAATGACTGTTTTAAGTACATTTTTAGAATCTTCATTAAATTTCCTATTCAATGACCTAAAAAACACTACAAAATTTGGTACAGTCAGGGAGAAAAGCGGTGTCAAAATTTGAACTGCTAGAAACACAGTTTGTAGAGACAGTCAGGTACAAAATCGCGTGTAACACCCACTTGGAGTGAGAAAATGACTGTTTTAAGTACATTTTTAGAATCTTCATTAAATTTCCTATTCAATGGTACAGTCCTAGAGACAGTCAAAAAAACTACAAACTTTTGAGAAAATACTGTTTTAAGTCATTTTTAGAATATTCATTAAATTTTTATTCAATTTAAAAAACACAACAAAATTTGGTACAGTCAGTGAGAAAAGCGGTGTCAAAATTAGAACTGCTAGAAACACAGTTTGTAGAGACAGTCAGGTACAAAATCCCGTGTAACACCCACTTGGAGTGAGAAAATGACTGTTTTAAGTACATTTTTAAATCTTCATTAAATTTCCTACTGACCTAAAAAAACTCAGAAATTAACAGTCAGGGAGAAAAATGTCCGACTTCAAACTCGGAATTTAGTTGCAGTGTTGTCAAACTGACAAATCGCGTGTAACTATTTTGGTTCGAAGAGCGTTTTTGCAATGTTTTAAACATTTTTAATTTTACTAATTTGGTCCTATTCAAAGAGTATAAAAAATAGTACAAAATTTGTTACAGTCAGGTCAAACTGAGCAAATTCTACAAATTTGGTTTGAAAGAAAGTGTTTTGTAGAAACAGTCAAGTTCAACAAAATTTCTTTGAACTTGTGTTTGCTTGCAATGTTGCCAAATTAACACACTCTCCTAATTTAGATCGAAGACTGTTTGCAATGTTGCCTAACTGACAAAATTTGGTAATTTGGTTCAAAAGTGTCCTTCCAATAAATTTTTATCAAACTAACAAATTCTACAATTTTGGTTCGAAGAGCGTTTGTAATGTAACCAAACTGACTAATTTTTTAGAATTTGAAGTGTGTTTGCAATGTTGCCAAAGTTAACAAACTTGACACTTGGAGTAAGAAAATTACTGATTTAATTTGCTTTGAAATCCTCATTAAATGTTTGCAAAAAACACTACAAAAACTGAAAAAATTTTGTCTGAAATAGCACTTTGGTTTGAAGAGCTTTTGCAATGTGACACTTTTGTAAATTTTGAGTGCTGAATCGGAATTTAACTAAATTTTAGGAAGGCGTAAGAAAACAAATTTTTGTGGCCCTTAGTTACGCCTTTGTACTCTGACTTTAGTTAAAATCAGATTACAGCAGGAAAAAATTGACTTTGTAGAAAAGTGTCAACAAACGTCAATTTAAAAAATTGTTTAAAATTCTCTTTACCAAATCCGCAATTTTTTTATTTTGCAAAGTGTTTTTTAAGTTTGACACCTTTTTTTCTCCCTGACAGTACCAAGTTTTGTAGTGTTTTTTTAGACTATTGAATAGGAAATTTAATGAGGATTTCAAAAATGTGCTTAAATCAGTAATTTTCTTACTCCAAGTGGGTGTTACACGTGATTTTGTACCTGACTGTCTCTACAAACTGTGTTTCTTTCTACCAGTTCAAATTAACGTCTGTGGCCCACCGCTTTTCTCCCTGAAATTTACTACACTAGTGCGGAAAAGACAAACTTTCTGCACTCATATGCGTGCGAAAAAGTATCAAATTATGCACGCGAGTAGAAAAATAATGTGATTACATACAGAGTTGAAAATAAAATAATTTTTCCAAGTTTTAACTGAATAGTACCATAATGGCCGGTAGTCCACGCAGAGAGAGTCTCAGAAAAACTAATTTTCAGGTAAATGTTTGTGGAATTTTCCAAAAAATCACACAAACTACGTCTAAGTATAAATACCATTTGGTTTTGTAGTCAAGTTAACAAATTGATTGAATAAATTAAACTTCAGACTGCATTAGACTTCTAATTATTAGAGCACCAGGTAAAACCACTCTTGTAAATAGGATGGAGACACTAAAATGGACCGCAAACTCCCCGAGCTCGTTAAAATCTCGCTAAATTCTAATGAAAATTAAATCGAAAGAGACTGAACCCTAATACACCTAAAGGCCCTTAATCACAACCCAGAAGAGGGTTGTTTTACTCATCTTTACAACATTGCCGAGGTCAATTTGAGCAACACATCTAGGATAGAGCGCCAAAAGGATCTTAGTTTACTTAATTTGGGATGTTAAACCCTTATCAGCGTGACGGAAAGTTTTAAATTGTTTTGTGTAATAAACTCAAGTTTTGCGGAGAAAAAGCGTTTTACGACCCATTTGGGAGGTGGGGGATGTTGGAAGAACCCCCAAAAGAACAATACCAAGCAACTTTCAACTGATAAATTACCGGTAAATTACATCAAATTTTGATACCGTTTTTCTCCCTGACTGTACTAAATTTTGTAGTGTTTTTTCATGTTGTTGGATAGGAAATTTAATGAGGATTCCAAAAATGTGCTTAAAAATGTAATTTTCTCACTACAAGTGGGTTTTACAGGCGATTTTGTCCTTGACTGTCCTTTCAAACTGTGTTTCTAGCAGTTCAAATTTTGACACTGTTTTTCTAACTGACTATACTCGATTTTTTAGTGTTTTTTTTAAACTATTAGATAGGAAATTTATTGAGGATTCCAAAAATGTGCTTAAAACTAGCAGTTCATTTTCACACCACAAATGGGATAGGAAATTTTACAGGCGATTTTTGTCCTTGACTGTCCTTTCAAACTGTGTACAGGCGATTTTGTCCTTGACTGTCCCTTCAAACTGTGTTTCTAGCAGTTCAAATTATGACACTGTTTTTCTAACTGACTATACTCGATTTTTTAGTGTTTTTTTATACTATTAGATTGAGGATTAATGTGCTTAAAACTGTCATTTTCAAACAAATGGGTTTTACAGGCGATTTTGTCCTTGACTGTCCTTTCAAACTGTGTTTTCTAACTGACTATACTCGATTTTTTAGTGTTTTTTTAGACTATTAGATAGGAAATTTAATGAGGATTCCAAAAATGTGCTTATAACTGTCATTTTCACACCACAAATGGGTTTTACAGGCGATTTTGTCCTTGACTGTCCTTTCAAACTGTGTTTCTAGCAGTTCAAATTTTGACACTGTTTTTCTAACTGACTATACTCGATTTTTTAGTGTTTTTTTAGACTATTAGATAGGAAATTTAATGAGGATTCCAAAAATGTGCTTATAACTGTCATTTTCACACCACAAATGGGTTTTACAGGCGATTTTGTCCTTGACTGTCCTTTCAAACTGTGTTTCTAGCAGTTCAAATTTTGACACTGTTTTTCTAACTGACTATACTCGATTTTTTAGTGTTTTTTTAGACTATTAGATAGGAAATTTAATGAGGATTCCAAAAATGTGCTTAAAACTGTCATTTTCACACCACAAATGGGTTTTACAGGCGATTTTGTCCTTGACTGTCCTTTCAAACTGTGTTTCTAGCAGTTCAAATTTTGACACTGTTTTTCTAACTGACTATACTCGATTTTTTAGTGTTTTTTTAGACTATTGGATAGGAAATTTAATGAGGATTCCAAAAATGTGCTTATAACTGTCATTTTCACACCACAAATGGGTTTTACAGGCGATTTTGTCCTTGACTGTCCTTTCAAACTGTGTTTCTAGCAGTTCAAATTATGACACTGTTTTTCTAACTGACTATACTCGATTTTTTAGTGTTTTTTTAGACTATTAGATAGGAAATTTAATGAGGATTCCAAAAATGTGCTTAAAACTGTCATTTTCACACCACAAATGGGTTTTACAGGCGATTTTGTCCTTGACTGTCCTTTCAAACTGTGTTTCTAGCAGTTCAAATTTTGACACTGTTTTTCTAACTGACTATACTCGATTTTTTAGTGTTTTTTTAGACTATTGGATAGGAAATTTAATGAGGATTCCAAAAATGTGCTTAAAACTGTCATTTTCACACCACAAATGGGTTTTACAGGCGATTTTGTCCTTGACTGTCCTTTCAAACTGTGTTTCTAGCAGTTCAAATTTTGACACTGTTTTTCTAACTGACTATACTCGATTTTTTAGTATTTTTTTAGACTATTGGATAGGAAATTTAATGAGGATTCCAAAAATGTGCTTAAAACTGTCATTTTCACACCACAAATGGGTTTTACAGGCGATTTTGTCCTTGACTGTCCTTTCAAACTGTGTTTCTAGCAGTTCAAATTTTGACACTGTTTTTCTAACTGACTATACTCGATTTTTTAGTGTTTTTTTAGACTATTAGATAGGAAATTTAATGAGGATTCCAAAAATGTGCTTATAACTGTCATTTTCACACCACAAATGGGTTTTACAGGCGATTTTGTCCTTGACTGTCCTTTCAAACTGTGTTTCTAGCAGTTCAAATTTTGACACTGTTTTTCTAACTGACTATACTCGATTTTTTAGTGTTTTTTTAGACTATTGGATAGGAAATTTAATGAGGATTCCAAAAATGTGCTTAAAACTGTCATTTTCACACCACAAATGGGTTTTACAGGCGATTTTGTCCTTGACTGTCCTTTCAAACTGTGTTTCTAGCAGTTCAAATTTTGACACTGTTTTTCTAACTGACTATACTCGATTTTTTAGTGACACTTTTTTTAGACTATTGGATAGGAAATTTAATGAGGATTCCAAAAATGTGCTTATAACTGTCATTTTCACACCACAAATGGGTTTTACAGGCGATTTTGTCCTTGACTGTCCTTTCAAACTGTGTTTCTAGCAGTTCAAATTTTGACACTGTTTTTCTAACTGACTATACTCGATTTTTTAGTGTTTTTTTAGACTATTGGATAGGAAATTTAATGAGGATTCCAAAAATGTGCTTATAACTGTCATTTTCACACCACAAATGGGTTTTACAGGCGATTTTGTCCTTGACTGTCCTTTCAAACTGTGTTTCTAGCAGTTCAAATTTTGACACTGTTTTTCTAACTGACTATACTCGATTTTTTAGTGTGTTTTTTTTTAGACTATTAGATAGGAAATTTAATGAGGATTCCAAAAATGTGCTTATAACTGTCATTTTCACACCACAAATGGGTTTTACAGGCGATTTTGTCCTTGACTGTCCTTTCAAACTGTGTTTCTAGCAGTTCAAATTTTGACACTGTTTTTCTAACTGACTATACTCGATTTTTTAGTGTTTTTTTAGACTATTGGATAGGAAATTTAATGAGGATTCCAAAAATGTGCTTATAACTGTCATTTTCACACCACAAATGGGTTTTACAGGCGATTTTGTCCTTGACTGTCCTTTCAAACTGTGTTTCTAGCAGTTCAAATTTTGACACTGTTTTTCTAACTGACTATACTCGATTTTTTAGTGTTTTTTTAGACTATTAGATAGGAAATTTAATGAGGATTCCAAAAATGTGCTTTAACTGTCATTTTCACACCACAAATGGGTTTTACAGGCGATTTTGTCCTTGACTGTCCTTTCAAACTGTGTTTCTAGCAGTTCAACTAAATTTTGACACTGTTTTTCTAACTGACTATACTCGATTTTTTAGTGTTTTTTTAGACTATTGGATAGGAAATTTAATGAGGATTCCAAAAATGTGCTTATAACTGTCATTTTCACACCACAAATGGGTTTTACAGGCGATTTTGTCCTTGACTGTCCTTTCAAACTGTGTTTCTAGCAGTTCAAATTTTGACACTGTTTTTCTAACTGACTATACTCGATTTTTTAGTGTTTTTTTAGACTATTGGATAGGAAATTTAATGAGGATTCCAAAAATGTGCTTAAAACTGTCATTTTCACACCACAAGTGGGTTTTACAGGCGATTTTGTCCTTGACTGTCCTTTCAAACTGTGTTTCTAGCAGTTCAAATTTTGACACTGTTTTTCTAACTGACTATACTCGATTTTTTAGTGTTTTTTTAGACTATTGGATAGGAAATTTAATGAGGATTCCAAAAATGTGCTTAAAACAGTCATTTTCTCACTCCAAGTGGGTTTTACAGGAGATTTTGTCCCTGATTGTCCTTTAAACTGTGTTCAAATTTCTTACCACAACTTCAACTGAATTAAATATTTGTTGCACCAAACCAGTTTTTCCTCGAAAACTTGAAAACGGTAAAAGTTACAAAAAAACTGCAAGAGACCAAAAATGATCCTAATCAACTCCTTAACCCAACACCGTAAGTTTGCAGTACCGTTTTTGCTTCCAGTATACAGGGTGTACAAGAAAATTATGGTGGTTCACTATTTTTGTCACCCTGTACACAATTTTTAAGATAGAATTTTTTGCTTTACACCACTGGAAAGAGGAGCTCAAGACGGTTAATTTGAGTGGTTCAACCTCCCGGAACTCCCAAAAATAATCAAGTTACAGGGTGCAGAACTCCCAAAAATAATCAAGTTACAGGGTGCTCAAATTTTAAACCACTAATTTTACAATTTGTTGCATTAAACCAGTTTTTGCTAAATAACTCAGAAACGGTGAAAGTTACGAAAAATTTGAAAGAGAGCAAAAATGTTTGTAAAGAACTGCTAAACTCATCCCTGGAAGTTTTATGGTCCTCCAATGCTGCTACTATACAGAGGGTGCATGAAAAGTGTAGTAGATTCATAACTTTTCAAATTAATGACAGGGTGCTCAAATTTTCAAACCACAATTTCAACTAATTTGAAAATTTGTTGCATTAAACCAGTTTTTGTTAAAAATTCAGAAACGGTGAAAGTTACGAAAAATTTCAAAGAGAGCAAAAATGTTTTTCAAGTGCTGCTATTACAGGGGGTGCATGAAAAGTGTAGTAGATTCATAACTTTTCAAATTAATGACAGAAAAATGATATCTTTTCTTCTGATTTTTTGATTCTTTCATTTCTCTTCTTTTACCTAACCGGTAAAAATCCAGTTACGTTAAATCATTACGCCCTTCAATAGTAATAACAGAAATTTTGCACAAACTCCAGGATTACCCATACAAATCTAGCTTACCTCTCATGTATATGTAGGCAGTTCCTCTCATATTCTTCCTGGTCAGGACCACCAAATTAAATATATTGCCTATAATGCCTAAAAGGCAGATACTGGGTAGGGCAATTCCATAGGAATACCTTCGTAGGACTTCGGTTCGGGGATCTTCGCTAGTCGAAATGGCATCTGTAACCAAATATCGGCTCGTAAATTCACTTTCAAGTTTTTCGAGAAAGTTTGGTCGTGAATCCCAATAGGGCTCGGGTTTATGAATGGGGCCCTAATTTTGCTCCCAAATTCTCGTGGAAGGCCTTTTCTATATGCCGCCCCCCCACCCAAAAGCTAGACCGGATTGTCTGTTATGAATCTAGTCTTAGTTAAGGATTAATGAGTTGGATTTTGGGGTTAATTAGAAGGTTTGAAGGGTGAGAAAGGATGGGAGGAATTGAAAAGATATCACAACTGTCTGGGTAACTGGATTTTTAAACAATTTAAGAGACTTAAAGATATACAGAATGGTCAAGACTAGAAGTTATATTTTTGTAATACTTTTGATTGGTTGAATTTGAAACTACTTCTCCCTAAGCGTTTTAGTGCTTTAAGACAGTTTTTGGCAAATGTTTTCCTTGGATTTATCTAAGGATTAGTGCAAAAGTGCTCTAATTCAATTTTGTAGGGAATACAAGTTTTTTCTATTTTAACAACAAAAAAATCAGCAGTTTAAGCAGTAATTAAGTCAATTGCACCAATTGTTAGTAGAATTGGCAACACTGGAATTTTCAAATTGAATTAACGTAATTTGCAAAGTTGCCACATTACCACGAAATTTGGTAACATTTCTTGAGCATAATAAGCATCCACCAAAATGTAGTTAATTTAGTTGAATACTTTACCGCCAGAGGGTTAGTTTTGACACCATGACACAAATTAAAAAAAAAAAAAAAAATTAAATGGAATGATATGACTTTTTCTGTATGAGAAAATAACTTCCAAATAGGCCGGTGAAAACCTCAAATATTGGGAAAATCAGATTAATAGAATTTTGAAGGGCAAAAATCGCGTGGTAAATTTCCTAGCAGTAAAAAATAATTTAGCTACAAGATGAATAAGATGTTGAGCGAATTGTGAGTCTAAATGGAAGTAAAACAGTCATTTTCTAACTCCAAGTGGGTTTTACATGCAATTTTATCCCTGTCTGTCCTTTCGAACTGTGTTTTTCTGGCAGATCAAATTTTGACACCATTTTTCTCCCTGATCTTTATAATTTTGTAGTTTTCTTTATGTCATTAGATAGGAAATTTAATGAGGATTCCAAAAATGTGCTTAAAACAGTCATTTTCTAACTCCAAGTGGGTTTTACAGGCGATTTTATCCCTAACTGTTCTTTTGAACTGTGTTTCTGGCAGATCAAATTTTGACACCATTTTTTTTCATGATTTTACATAATTTTGTAGTTTTTTTTATGTCATTAGATAGGAAATTTAGTGAGGATTCCAAAAATGTGCTTAAAACAGTCATTTTCCGATTCCAAGTGGGGTTTACAAGCGTTTTTTTCGTTGACTGTCTTTTCAAACTGTTTTTCTGGCAGATCATAATTTTCTACCATTTTTCTCCCTGACTTTACCTGATTTTGTAGTGTTTTTTTATGTCATTGGAAAGAAAATTTTATGAGGATTCCAAAAACGTACTTAAAACAGTAATTTTCTAACTGCAAGTGGGTTTTACATGAATTTTTATCACTGTCTCTCCTTTCAAACTGCGTTTCTGGAAGATCAAATTTTGACACTATTTTTCTCTCTGACTACATGATTTTGTAGTGTTTTTTTCGAGGTTTTTTTATTTCATTAGATAGGAAATTTAATGAGGATTCCAAAAATGTGCTTAAAACAGTCATTTTCTAAGTCCAAGTGGGTTTTACAGGCGATTTTATCCCTGACTGTCCTTTCGAACTGTGTTTCTGGCAGATCAAATTTTGACACCATTTTTCTCCCTGATTTTACATAATTTTGTAGTTTTTTTTATGTCATTAGATAGGAAATTTAGTGAGGATTCCAAAAACGTGCTTAAAACAGTCATTTTCTAACTCCAAGTGGGTTTTACAGGCGTTTTTATCCCTGACTGTCCTTTCGAACTGTGTTTCTGGCAGATCAAATTTTGACACCATTTTTCTCCCTGATTTTACATAATTTTGTAGTTTTTTTTTATGTCATTAGATAGGAAATTTAGTGAGGATTCCAAAAATGTGCTTAAAACAGTCATTTTCTAACTCCAAGTGGGTTTTACAGGCGTTTTTATCCCTGACTGTCCTTTTGAACTGTGTTTCTGGCAGATCAAATTTTGACACCATTTTTCTCCCTGATTTTACATAATTTTGTAGTTTTTTTTATGTCATTAGATAGGAAATTTAGTGAGGATTCCAAAAACGTGCTTAAAACAGTCATTTTCTAACTCCAAGTGGGTTTTACAGGCGATTTTATCCCTGACTGTCCTTTCGAACTGTGTTTCTGGCAGATCAAATTTTGACACCATTTTTCTCCCTGACTTTACCTGATTTCTTAGTGTTTTTTTATGTCATTAGATAGGAAATTTAATGAGGATTCCAAAAATGTGCTTAAAACAGTCATTTTCTAACTCCAAGTGGGTTTTACAGGCGTTTTTATCCCTGACTGTCCTTTCGAACTGTGTTTCTGGCAGATCAAATTTTGACAACCATTTTTCTCCCTGACTTTACATGATTTTGTAGTGTTTCTTATGTCATTAGATAGGAAATTTAATAAGGATTCCAAAAACGTGCTTAAAATAGCCATTTTCTAACTCCAAGTGGGTTTTACATGCAATTTTATCCCTGTCTGTTCTTTCGAACTGTGTTTCTGGCAGATCAAAGTTTGCCACCATTTTTCTCCCTGACTTTACATGATTTTGTTGTTTTTTTTATGTCATTAGATAGGAAATTTAATGAGGATTCCAAAAATGTGCTTAAAACAGTCATTTTCCGATTCCAAGTGGGGTTTACAAGCGTTTTTATCCCTGACTGTCCTTTCGAACTGTGTTTCTGGAAGATCAAATTTTGACACCATTTTTCTCCCTGATTTTACATACATTTTGTAGTTTTTTTTATGTCATTAGATAGGAAATTTAGTGAGGATTCCAAAAATGTGCTTAAAACAGTCATTTTCTAACTCCAAGTGGGTTTTACAGGCGTTTTTATCCCTGACTGTCCTTTCGAACTGTGTTTCTGGCAGATCAAATTTTGACACCATTTTTCTCCCTGATTTTACATGATTTTGTAGTGTTTTTTTATGTCATTGGAAAGAAAATTTAGTGAGGATTCCAAAAACGTGCTTAAAACAGTCATTTTCTAACTCCAAGTGGGTTTTACACGCGTTTTTATCCCTGACTGTTCTTTTCGAACTGTGTTTCTGGCAGATCAAATTTTGACACCATTTTTCTCCCTGATTTTACATAATTTTGTAGTTTTTTTATGTCATTAGATAGGAAATTTAGTGAGGATTCCAAAAATGTGCTTAAAACAGTCATTTTCTAACTCCAAGTGGGTTTTACAGTCGTTTTTATCCCTGACTGTCTTTTCGAACTGTGTTTCTGGCAGATCAAAATTTTCTACCATTTTTCTCCCTGACTTTACCTGATTTTGTAGTGTTTTTTTATGTCATTGGAAAGAAAATTTAATGAGGATTCCAAAAACGTACTTAAAACAGTCATTTTCTAACTCCAAGTGGGTTTTACATGCAATTTTATCCCTGTCTGTCCTTTCGAGCTGTGTTTCTGGAAGATCAAATTTTGACACCATTTTTCTCCCTGACTTTACATGATTTTGTAGTGTTTTTTTATGTCATTGGAAAGAAAATTTAATGAGGATTCCAAAAACGTACTTAAAACAGTCATTTTCTAACTGCAAGTGGGTTTTACATGAATTTTTATCACTGTCTCTCCTTTCAAACTGCGTTTCTGGAAGATCAAATTTTGACACTATTTTTCTCTCTGACTACATGATTTTGTAGTGTTTTTTTATCTCATTAGATAGGCAATTTAATGAGGATTCCAAAAATGTGCTTAAAACAGTCATTTTCTAACTCCAAGTGGGTTTTACATGCAATTTTATCCCTGTCTGTCCTTTCGAGCTGTGTTTCTGGAAGATCAAATCTTGACACCATTTTTCTCCCTGAATTGACATGATTTTGTAGTGTTTCTTTATGTCATTGGAAAGAAAATTTAATGAGGATTCCAAAAACGTACTTAAAACAGTCATTTTCTAACTCCAAGTGGGTTTTACATGAATTTTTATCACTGTCTCTCCTTTCAAACTGCGTTTCTGGAAGATCAAATTTTGACACTATTTTTCTCCCTGACTACAGGATTTTGTAGTGTTTTTTTATTTCATTAGATAGGAAATTTAATGAGGATTCCAAAAATGTGCTTAAAACAGTCATTTTCCGATTCCAAGTGGGGTTTACAAGCGTTTTTTTCCCTGACTGTCTTTTCAAACTGTTTTTCTGGCAGATCAAAATTTTCTACCATTTTTCTCCCTGATTTTGTAGTGTTTTTTTATGTCATTGGAAAGAAAATTTAATGAGGACTCCAAAAATGTGCTTAAAACAGTCATTTTCTCACTGAAAGTAGGTTTTACAGGCAATTTTGTTCCTGACTGTCGAAATGTGTTTCTGGCAAATCAAATTTTGACACCATTTTTCTCCCTGACTTTACATGATTTTGTAGTGTTTTTTTATGTCATTAGATAGGAAATTTAATGAGGATTCCAAAAACGTGCTTAAAACAGTCATTTTCTAACTCCAAGTGGGTTTTACATGAATTTTTATCACTATTTCTCCTTTCAAACTGCGTTTCTGGAAGATCAAGTTTTGACACCATTTTCTCCCTGACTACATTATTTTGTAGTGTTCCTTATGCTATTAGATAGGAAATTTAATGAGGATTACAAAAATGTGCTTAAAACAGTCATTTTATAACTTCAAGTATGTTTCACAAGCAATTTTATTCCTGACTGTCCTTTCGAACTGCGTTTCTGGCAGATCAAATTTTGACACAATTTTTCTCCCTGACTTTACATGATTTTGTAGTGGTTTTTTATGTCATTAGATAGGAAATTTAATGAGGATTACAAAAATGTGCTTAAAACAGTCATTTTATAACTTCAAGTATGTTTCACAAGCAATTTTGTTCCTGACTATCGAAATGTGTTTCTGGCAGATCAAATTTTGCCACCATTTTTCTACCTGACTTTACATGATTTTGTAGTGGTTTTTTATGTCATTGTAAAGAAAATTTAATAAGGATTCCAAAAACGTGCTTAAAACAGTCATTTTCTAACTCCAAGTGGGTTTTACATGCATTTTTTCCTGACCGTCGAAATGTGTTTCTGGCAAATCAAACTTTGACACCACTTTTCTCGCTGACTTTGCCTGATCTTGCAGAGTTTTTTTATGTCATTGGAAAGAAAATTTAATGAGGATTCCAAAAATGTGCTTAATTTTAAAAAAATATTTATTATACGATTCATGTTGCTTCAAAAAGGACTAAACACATACTGAACTTAAGTCACTTTAACATTACTCTCGGAATTCTTACCTTTAGTTTAAAAAAAGTAAGCCTAAAAACCCAAATAAGTATACTATATCCAAATTCAACATTTTTGTTTTTTTTTTAAATTTTTTAACCATATTGAAAAAAAAAGAAGCTAGATGCCACAGTTGCTAGATTTGAGGCACCAAATTTTACAAAAACCTTTGTAAATGCTTCCAAAATATGCGGAATTTGGAAATAGTATACCTATTTGGGGTTTTAGGCTTACTTTTTATACTAAAAGTAAGAATTTCGAGAGTAATATTACAGTGGTAAGTTTGCGTTCAGTCCCTTTTGAGCAACATGAATCTCCTGACGATATAATTTGTTTTAAATAAAATTTAAATAAATTCTAGACTTACAATTGCGTTTTTTACATCTTATTCATTTTGTACATTTTTATTAGTTTTAGGAAATTTACCGAGCGATTCTTGGCCTTCAAAAAAGATCCATTAATCCAAAATTTTCCCAATATTTGAGGTTAGGAACGAGATTTTAAAAAACGGTTTTCACTAGCTTATTTCGATTTCACTTGAGTCGTTTTTCATAAAGAAAAAGTCATATATCATTCAATTTGATTTATTTGGAATTTGGGTGATTGTGTCAAAACTAGCCTCCTGGCGGAGTAAGATTCAACTAAATTAACTATATTTTGGTTGATTCTTATTGCCCAAGGAACGCTCTTTTCAACGATACCAAATTTGTTAAAATCGGTCAAACCGTTAAGAAGTTATTGCAAAAACAATTAAACATTTCCCACCATTTTTGTTTTTAAATTAACTGAAATTTTTCTTTTACAAAAATGATTAATAAGCTCTTTAAAAATATATGAAAAACCCTTTTTAGTCTATTAGATGGCAGTGGCGCCCTATTGTGGTCAATTTTAGAACTTAACATTTACACACCCCAAAGTCATATGAACAATCTTATTGGGTCACCCGGTACTGATTTGATGTAACTTACGTGAAATAATACAAAATGCAAAACTCACCTATGACGTCGATGGGTAGGTCGCTCAAATTGGTCAATATACAGGGCGTGCAAACTGTCGTAGTGGTATTAGAACACAAAAAACTGTCGGAAGTGTCCTTGGAATACAACATGGACATTTCAACGTGTTTCAGATTAGTCGTGAAACGTGAACATTGCTATATTTTTTAATCTGCAACACAAAGTCAAAATTAGGAGTTATTAAGTTAGATAAGTTCAGTATAGGAGAGATACATGAAGTAGAGAAAATCGTTTGATGGTAATTTAAATGTTAAATTGTGCAACTGGCTGATCCCTTTTAATACACATAAAGTGGTTAAATAATATAATATAAACTCATAAATTGACTAAAAATAACTTTACCGCAGTCAGTGCGGAAAAGTAACTTTACCGCATCCGAGTAGAAAAAGAAAATTTCACTACAACAAAGTGCTTGTTTACCAAAATTGCTTTAAAAATTTAGAAAAATTGCCACAAATTGTTCAAATTAGCTTGACAGGTTAAAGGGCGGAAAAGACGCTTTCCGCATGTGTTAGGTACACAATTTTTCCTACGAGTATCAATTTTCATTAAATTAAAGTACATTTATTGTAAATTGACTAAAAATAACTTTACCGCAGTCAGTGCGGAAAAGTAACTTTACCGCATCCAAGTAGAAAAAGAAAATTTCACTTCAACAAAGTGCTTGTTTACCAAAATTGCTTTAAAAATTTAGAAAAATTGCCACAAATTGTTCAAATTAGCCTGACCGGTTATAGGGCGGAAAAGACGCTTTCCGCATGTGTTAGGTACACAATTTTTCCTACGAGTATCAATTTTCATTAAATTAAAGTACATTTATTGTAAATTGACTAAAAATAACTTTATTGCCCAAATTGTTCAGTCAGTGCGGAAAAGTAACTTTACCGCATCCAGTCAGTAGAAAAAGAAAATTTCACTACAACAAAGTGCTTGTTTACCAAAATTGCTTTAAAAATTTAGAAAAATTGCCACAAATTGTTCAAATTAGCCTGACCGGTTATAGGGCGGAAAAGACGCTTTCCGCATGTGTTAGGTACACAATTTTTCCTACGAGTATCAATTTTCATTAAATTAAAGTACATTTATTGTAAATTGACTAAAAATAACTTTACCGCAGTCAGTGCGGAAAAGTAACTTTACCGCATCCGAGTAGAAAAAGAAAATTTCACTACAACAAAGTGCTTGTTTACCAAAATTGCTTTAAAAATTTAGAAAAATTGCCACAAATTGTTCAAATTAGCCTGACAGGTTAAAGGGCGGAAAAGACGCTTTCCGCATGTGTTAGGTACACAATTTTTCCTACGAGTATCAATTTTCATTAAATTAAAGTACATTTATTGTAAATTGACTAAAAATAACTTTACCGCAGTCAGTGCGGAAAAGTAACTTTACCGCATCCGAGTAGAAAAAGAAAATTTCACTTCAACAAAGTGCTTGTTTACCAAAATTGCTTTAAAAATTTAGAAAAATTGCCACAAATTGTTCAAATTAGCCTGACAGGTTAAAGGGCGGAAAAGACGCTTTCCGCATGTGTTAGGTACACAATTTTTCCTACGAGTATCAATTTTCATTAAATTAAAGTACATTCATTGTAAATTGACTAAAAATAACTTTACCGCAGTCAGTGCGGAAAAGTAACTTTACCGCATCCGAGTAGAAAAAGAAAATTTCACTTCAACAAAGTGCTTGTTTACCAAAATTGATTTAAAAATTTAACAAAAATTGCCACAAATTGTTCAAATTAGCTTGACAGGTTAAAGGGCGGAAAAGACGCTTTCCGCATGTGTTAGGTACACAATTTTTCCTACGAGTATCAATTTTCATTAAATTAAAGTACATTTATTGTAAATTGACTAAAAATAACTTTACCCCAGTCAGTGCGGAAAAGTAACTTTACCGCATCCGAGTAGAAAAAGAAAATTTCACTACAACAAAGTGCTTGTTTACCAAAATTGCTTTAAAAATTTAGAAAAATTGCCACAAATTGTTCAAATTAGCCTGACAGGTTAAAGGGCGGAAAAGACGCTTTCCGCATGTGTTAGGTACACAATTTTTCCTACGAGTATCAATTTTCATTAAATTAAAGTACATTTATTGTAAATTGACTAAAAATAACTTTACCGCAGTCAGTGCGGAAAAGTAACTTTACCGCATCCGAGTAGAAAAAGAAAATTTCACTACAACAAAGTGCTTGTTTACCAAAACTGCTTTAAAAATTTAGAAAAATTGCCACAAATTGTTCAAATTAGCCTGACAAGTTAAGGGCGGAAAAAACGCTTTCCGCATGTGTTAGGTACACAATTTTTCCTACGAGTATCAATTTTCATTAAATTAAAGTACATTTATTGTAAATTGACTAAAAATAACTTTACCGCAGTCAGTGCGGAAAAGTAACTTTACCGCATCCGAGTAGAAAAAGAAAATTTCACTACAACAAAGTGCTTGTTTACCAAAACTGCTTTAAAAATTTAGAAAAATTGCCACAAATTGTTCAAATTAGCCTGACAGGTTAAAGGGCGGAAAAAACGCTTTCCGCATGTGTTAGGTACACAATTTTTCCTACGAGTATCAATTTTCATTAAATTAAAGTACATTCATTGTAAATTGACTAAAAATAACTTTACCGCAGTCAGTGCGGAAAAGTAACTTTACCGCATCCGAGTAGAAAAAGAAAATTTCACTTCAACAAAGTGCTTGTTTACCAAAATTGCTTTAAAAATTTAGAAAAATTGCCACAAATTGTTCAAATTAGCCTGACAGGTTAAAGGGCGGAAAAGACGCTTTCCGCATGTGTTAGGTACACAATTTTTCCTACGAGTATCAATTTTCATTAAATTAAAGTACATTTATTGTAAATTGACTAAAAATAACTTTACCGCATCCGAGTAGAAAAAGAAAATTTCACTAATATAATATAATATAATATAATATAATATAATATAATAATAAGTTAAGCAATTATTACAAAACAATAAACTTGGGTTATAAAAAAATTTGATGTTGCACACAACTATCATAAACTTGGGTTATGTTTGGTCCCATAGACTAAAAGTGTTTTGTTGGGTTTCTTGGGTTCCAAATAGTGGGAAGCGGCCATTGGGAGCTTGCGGAAAATTGGAATAAACTCAGGAAAATTTAAATTAAAGAAAAGAAGAAAATTAATTTTTGCCAAAATTTGCTTTATATTTTAGGGAGGAGAAGTTATTTTTGGTTTTTTGGTCAATGTGAGGTTCTAGGAGGGTCAGGAGACTTTAAAAGAAGTTAACCCAATATTTGGGTAGGGTTGCCTAACCATAACCTAACCTAACCTAACCTAACCTAACCTACTTAAATTAGTCCATTTTAGACCAATTATTTAAGCCTTTTTCGAGATTTTTTTAATATAACTTGTTGGATTATGCCAGCAAGGTCTGTGAGGTAGAAAAATGTGTGGTGTGGTGTGGAGTAATTTTGTTTGTACTGGACCCATTATTGGCGCAGTCATTCGAATTGGATGGATTCCGATACTAAAACTATGATGGACGGTTTCGTAAAATTATTGGAAGCCCAACAGCAGGCACAGACATACCAAAGTTAGATAAGGGAGCTTATTATTACATGTCTTGAAGAGAAGGGAAGAAACACACCTGCGACTTTAGTTTGCAAAGCGTTTAAGAAAATTTCTTTACGACCCTAGAGCTGGTTGCACGTTTCCAGAATGGTTTGCCAGATACAAGTCCTCTCGGAACGTAGAGTTATTGCTACAAGCCTTTATAATATAAGCAGAGCTAATGTTATTGATCTTGCAAACCTCAATGGTGATCTAAAGAGTGATAGTATGTCCGGATTGGAAGGCGTCATTGTATATTTAGATGATATCTTGGTTATGGCACCGGATGAAGAGATTCATGATCATCGATTGTTGGAGAAGCTGAATGATTGGGGTTTCCGTCTTCAAGTGGAAAAGTGCAACATCAAAACCAAAAATGTCAAATATTTAGGAACCAATAATATTGCGAATAACTAACCTAACCTAACCTAACCTAAACATGAACTTCTTATATTGATGGGAGATTTTAACGCAAAAATAGGTAAAGGAAGAGAAGAACATTATGTTGGACCACATGGGCTCGGAGAGAGAAACGACAGAGGAGAAACTCTGAGTATGTTTGCAGCGGAACACAACTTAATTGTTCTGAACACCTTTTTCAAACTCCCACCTAGACGCCTGCATACGTGGAAGTCGCCTAGAGATAATGGTGAAGACGTTATCATAAGGAATCAAATAGATTATATCCTGGTAAACGCAAGGTGTAGAAACAGTTTCACAAGTGTAAAAATCTACCCAGGCGCGTATAAGAAAATACAACGAAAAATTCCTAAGAAACAGGACATCAGAAAAGTGAAGGACAAAATAAGTGAAGCCCTGAATGAAAATTGTAGGGAGTTCGAAGAAAAAGCCGGAAACACTAAAGAGAAAATACGTTTACTTAACAGAGTGGTAGAGGAGATCAAGAACAGATTTCTGAAGAATGAAGGAGGACAAAACAAGACGTGGATGACAGAGGAAATATTGCAGATGATGGAAGAGAGGAGAAAACACTAGAATGACATAACATACATACAGAAAGAAATGGAAGAAGAATGCCATGAAATAGAAGCACTGCAACGGAGGTTTGATGATTTCAATGTACATAAAAAGTTGGAGAAATAACTGGCAAGTACATAAAGTAGGAAAACTCGTCAATGACAATGGAGAACTTATTGTGGACCAAGGAAGCATTAAAGACACTTGGAAGGAATACATTGTTCTTTGATGAGAGAGGAGATTCCCCCTCATCAACAGAAACTGGACCACCAATACTAACAAGCGAGATAGAAGAAGATCGCTGAGGGAAGGCAAAGCTCCAGGACCTTTTGGATGAAGAATCTGCAAAATATTTAACAATATCTATGACACAGGCAACATCCCGAAAGAATGGCTCATCTCTGAATTTATATTGCTGCCCAAGAAACAAGGAGCAAAGAAATGCAGAGAATACCGAAAGCTTTTCCTTAAAGTTATCCATCGCAGAATATACAAGATATGCGAAGAGAGAGTAGCAGACACACAATTTGGCTTCATGAAAGGAGTTGGAACAAGAGAAGCACTGTTCAGTATACAAGTATTATTCCAACGGTGTAGGGACATGAATTGCGACATTTTTACCTGCTTTGTGGACTACCAAAAGACGTTTGACAAAGTCCAACACCAGAAGATGATACAAGTGCTGAAAGGCACCGGAATGGATGATAAAGACCTCAGAATTATACAAAACCTGTACTGGAACCAGACAGCCACCATAAAAATCAACGCTGGAGATGAAACAACAGAGGCTGTATCATCTCCCCTCTGATATTCAATCTGTATTCAGAAGAGATATTTAGAGAGGCTCTGGAAAACGATGATAATGGAATTCTTGTAAACGGTGAACTGCTGAATAATATCCGATATGCAGATGATACCGTCATATTTGCAGATAGGTCTACAACAGCTAATGAACAAAGTAAGGGAGAGATATGGGCTAAAAATGAACATCAACAAAACGAAATATACCAATAGAACGGGTATCCAAACTTGTCTACCTGGGAATAAACGAACAGTGGGACCACTCACAAGAGATCAGATGTAGAATAGAAAAAGCAAGAGATGCCTTCATCAAAATGTCTAAGCTCTTCAAAAGCCATAACCTCAAATTAGACATGAAAGTAAAACTCTTGCGCTGCTATGTGATCTCCATATTGTACTATGGCATGGAATCTTGGACATTGACTGAAGCTCCATAAAAGAAGCTCGAAGCCTTCGAGATGTGGCTATACAGAAGAATGGAGAAGGAAAAAGAGGTGATGAAAACGATTAAGAGAAGGAAACTGGAATATCTCGGACATATAATGAGAAATGATAATACAAACTCTTAAAATCCATCCTCCAAGGAGAAGGGTTTGGAAAGAGAGGACCCGGAAGAAGAAGGATATCATGGCTCAAGAACCTAAGGACATGGTATTCAAAAACAACCACAGAACTGTTTAAAGCAGCAGTCAACCAGGTCATCAAGCCAATGGTCGCCAATATTCGAAACGAATAGGCACTAGAAGAAGAAGATTCGACGTTTTAGGTAAAAACGCTATACAGGGTGATCGAAAGAGAATTTCAAGGGCTACCAATTGTTATATTGAACCACCCTGTAATTGTTAAAATAACCAAGTTATTGACAATATAATGGAGTAGTTTACAGGGTGAGTCAATGAATTTTTAACATCCTTGTAACTTGTTTAATTTACATTTTATAAAAACAAATACCAAATATGAATCTTGCAGATATTTGCATTTTACTTTATTCCTAGATAATCCATCAGTATACAGGGTGTCCCAAATTTGAGCAACAAATTTTTTATTCGATTTTTGGAATCTACGTCAAATTCTAGGCCTACTTGATGTAAAATGTTTGTATCGATATTCAATTGTTTTTGCTCTAGCAGCCTTACTTTGACCACCCTCGTCGAAAGCAGAAATTCCCAATTTGAGCGAAATTTTGGTGCACTTTTACAGAAAATCGTCCATAACTCGCTTATTTGAAACATTCTGTATAAAACCACCGTATAACAAACTAAAGCTAATAAACGGGGCTATCACGTGACGTTGAGCGGGCACGGCTAAGTGGCCCCGTTTAGCCGCTAGAGGGCGTCAAAGTTGACTCTCGTTTTTTGCAGTTTTTGCTCAATATCTCAGGAACGTTTCAGGTTAGAGGTCTGAAGTTTTTACCACAAATGCACCTCGATGGGATGCAACTTTTACCTTCTATACACTTTTTTGGTGCCATGCACTGTTTTACCTTGAAAAATTAAAAACTAGAATTGTCAAGAATTTTCAAGGGTGATACCTTCTGATTTTTTTCAGAAAATTTTTTATTTTCAAAATTAACCTCAACTGCTTAAATACCTTCAGGTTAATAGTACAAAAATGACGTAAAGTGTCATTTGTCAAAATGTCATTTTGCAAGGGTGCCACGCCCTAAAGTGTCAAAATTGACATGATTTCAAGGTCATCCCCGAAACGGTGCCAGTTAGAGCAAAATGGACGTCAGATTTGTGTTCCCCAGGTTCAAATTAGTTAAAAAAATCACTTTGATTAAGGAAAATCCAAAATGGTCGCCGTTAGTATAGTAGGCCCAAAAAATTCCCTAATTTAGATTAAAATTCCGTGCACTTTTCTAGAAAATCGTCCATAACTCGCTTATTTAAAACACCCTGTATAAAACTATTGTATAACAAAAGAAAGCTAATGAACGGGGCTATCACGTCATGTTGAGCGGGCACGGCTAAGTTGCCCCGTTTAGCCGCTAGAGGGCGTCAAAGTTGACTCTCGTTTTGTTCAGTTTTTGCTCAATATCTCAGGAACGTTTCAGGTTAGAGGTCTGAAGTTTTTACCACAAATGCACCTCGATGGGATGCAACTTTTACCTTCTATACACTTTTTTGGTACCATGCACTGTTTTACCTTGAAAAATTAAAAACTAGAATTGTCAAGAATTTTCAAGGGTGATACCTTCTGATTTTTTTCAGAAAATTTTTTATTTTTAAAATTAACCTCAACTGCTTAAATACCTTCAGGTTAATAGTACAAAAATGACGTAAAGTGTCATTTGTCAAAATGTCATTTTGCAAGGGTGCCACGCCCTAAAGTGTCAAAATTGACATAATTTCAAGGTCATCCCCGAAACGGTGCCAGTTAGAGCAAAATGGACGTCAGATTTGTGTTCCCCAGGTTCAAATTAGTTAAAAAAATCACTTTGATTAAGGAAAATCCAAAATAATCGCCGTTAGTATAGTAGGCCCAAAAAATTCCTAATTTAGATTAAAATTCCGTGCACTTTTCTAGAAAATCGTCCATAACTCGCTTATTTAAAACACCCTGTATAAAACTATTGTATAACAAAAGAAAGCTAATGAACGGGGCTATCACGTCATGTTGAGCGGGCACGGCTAAGTTGCCCCGTTTAGCCGCTAGAGGGCGTCAAAGTTGACTCTCGTTTTTTGCAGTTTTTGCTCAATATCTCAGGAACGTTTCAGGTTAGAGGTCTGAAGTTTTTACCACAAATGCACCTCGATGGGATGCAACTTTTACCTTCTATACACTTTTTTGGTGCCATGCACCGTTTTACCTTGAAAAATTAAAAACTAGAATTGTCAAGAATTTTCAAGGGTGATTAAAAGCAAAAATTAAAAGTATATTCTTAATAGAGAAATCATATACGTATACAGTTACGATTTTTTGATTTAAATGTTTTTTTTTTTTTGAAAATAAATTGAGTGCGGAAAAGTAACTTTTCCACACTAGTGCGGTGAAGTTGCTTTTCCGCACTCATTTTTTCCTCGCTTAAATATTAATAATAAGAGATAAAAATCTTGCAATGCGGAAAAGTAACTTTACCGCAAATGACAATCAGCGTGCTGAAATAATTACACTAAACATTTCTGGGATTTGTATAATATTACTGGAATAATAATTTAGAATCTAATACATGATTTTCCCGCACTAGTTTTTCCACCCTAGTGCGGGAAAATAATTTTTTTGCGCACTAGTGCGGGAAAGTCTATCTTTCGAGAATGAAAATAGTGCGAGAAAATGTTATCATTTGCGCACGCTCGTAGAAAAAGGTAAATTTTCTCGACAATGAATCAAACAAAGCTGAAAAATAGACATTCAGAGTCGTACAATGGAGAACTTATTTGTACTGCTTTTAACCTAATAAGTATAATTCCTAACAAGATTTAAAAAAAAAAACAAGTTTACTCAACATACATATCGAGACTCTATGTAATCTTCTCGTAAAAGCTCCATCATTTTCTTATAATACGCGCAAAAATACCTTTTGGCCTCAAAGGGCCTACGTAAACTGGCTAACAAAAGTACCTTCCCACATTTTGCCCTTTTTTACATGCCGGAAAAAAGGGAATAACAGAAAATGACAAAAAGCGACAGTCAATCATTTCGTTTGAGAGAGGGTCGGCAAATAACATGCGTTTCGTATACTCGTAAATTATGGAAGATTTAATAATACGAAAATGTTCTTTTATACACGGTTTCCGTTTCATCATGGGAATCTCGGGGATTTCAAGAGATAATTGAGGAATTGGGAGTCGAATAAAATGCCGCTTTAAAAATTCTTAGTAGATGGAAAATGGCAGATTTTGTTTCCAAAACCAGGAAAAGATCAACAATTTTCCCCAGAACTACAGACCAATCAGTTTACTTCCAAGCATGGGGAAATGGGCCTGTCCCACAATTTTTTTTTATTTCATAACTACAAAGACTTATTCTGTCCTCTTATATGGCACGGAATCCTGGACAATGGGAAAGAGGATAATGCAGCGACTGGAAGCATTTGAAATGTGGATCTTCCGCAGACTTTTGAAGATACCATGGACCCGAAGAATAACAAATGAAAATGTTTTAAGAATGATGGGAACAGACAGGGAACTTTTACAACGTGTGAAACAGCGCAAAACTGGTTATCTGGGACATGTATACAGAGGAGAAAAATATCAACTTTTGAGACTGCTTATGGAAGGAAAGATAGAAGGCCGAAGAGGACTCGGAAGACGAAAATGCTCATGGCTTAAAAATATAAGAGAGTGGACAGGATTAGACACATGCACCCTATTGAGAGCAGCGAGAAATAGAGAGGAGTTTGCTGGTATTGTCGCCAACCTTCAGTAATGAAGAAGGCACTTGAAGAAGAAGAATCATCCTGAAGAGGCTCAAAGAAACCGAAGAAGAGCTGCACACAAAACCAGACACTCGACAGAGAATAACAGATCTTCCGAATGGTAGAATTCATCGCAAGTGGATTGAATCACAAGGAAGCAACTGGAGCAGTCTTGCTGGACGTATCAAAAGCCTTTGATCGCGTTTGGCATAAAGTACTGCTTATCAAGATGCTGGATACCAGATTCTCAATCAGCCAAGTGAAATTAGTGAGATCTTTCCTAACTGCGCTGAAGAATTTAGAGTGAAGACGGAAGGAGTCTGATCGACGTCCAGGGAGGTGGAAGCAGGGGGCAGTCCTCTCACAGTTCCTGTACAACATCTACTCTTCTTCTTCTTCTGCTTCTTTAGCCTATGTCCATCCACTCCTGAATGTAGGCCTCTTCCAATGATTTCCATGTCCGTCTATCCAGGGCAGTTTGAAACCAGTTTCTTCCTGCTATCTTCTGGATGTCATCCCGCCATCGCTTTGGGGGTCTCCCTGCATTTCTTTTTGTGGCTCTTGGGCGCCATTGCATTATTTTATTAGTCCATCTAGATGGATCCTGCCTTGCAACATGACCCGCCCATCGCCACTTTAGTTCAGCTGCTCTTCTCATAACATCGGTTACCCGATGCCACAACATCTACACCAGCGACATACTGCGCGCAGCAGGATGGAACCTGGCGCTATACGCAGACGACAGCGTGCTACTGGCCAAATCCAGGAAGAGGCTATTCACACGAAGACTCCAAGGCAAACTGGAGACACTAGAAAAGTGGTGCACGAAATGGAAGATCCAACTGAATGCCGCCAAGACCCAAGTTATTGTATTTAGAAAGTGGCGCAAATTCAGACCGGAAACCAACCTCCGAGTTGAAGTTGAAGATATTCCATGGAGTAACAGCCCGGACGAAAGCAAATTTTCAGAAAAAATCCTGTTTTTTTTTAAAACTTGGAAAACGAAACTAAAAATGACAAAAAACTCACTCAACTAACTTGAAACACAATGTGGGACATAATTTGGGTAATTGGGCAGTAGCGCACCTGGAATTTTCACTGAATTAACTAAATTGTACCTAAAAACCAGCGCCGTACTGGAAAATTTTCAGAAAAAATCCCGTTTTTTTTTAAACTTGGAAAACGAAACTGAAAATGACAGAAAACTCACTCAACTAACTTGAAACACAATTTGGGCCATAATTTGAGTATTTGGGCGGTTGCGGACCTGAAATTTTCACTGAATATACTAAATTGAACCAAAAAATCAGCGCCGTACTAGAAAAATTTCAGAAAAAATCACGTTTTTTTTAAACTTGAAAAACCAAACTGAAAATGACAGAAAACCTACTCAACTAACTTGAAACACAATTTGGGTCATAACTTGGGTAATTGGGCAGTTGCGGACCTGAAATTTTCACTGAATTAACTAAATTGTACCTAAAAACCAGCGCCGTACTGGAACATTTTCAGAAAAAAATCATGTTTTTTGTTAAACTTGGAAAACCAAACTGAAAATGACAGAAAACCCACTCAACTAACTTGAAACACAATTTGGGCCATAATTTGGGTAATTGGGCGGTTGCGGACCTGAAATTTTCACTGAATTAACTAAATTGTACCTAAAAACCAGCGCCGTACTGGAAAATTTTCAGAAAAAATCCTGTTTTTTGTTAAACTTGGAAAACCATACTGAAAATGACAGAAAACTCACTCAACTAACTTGAAACACAATTTGGGCCATAATTTGGGTATTTGGGCGGTTGCGGACCTGAAATTTTCACTGAACCAACTAAATTGTATTTAAAAACCAGCGCCGTACTGAAAAATTTTCAGAAAAAATCCTGTTTTTTGTTAAACTTGGAAAACCAAACTGAAAATGACAGAAAACTCACTCAACTAACTTGAAACACAATTTGGGCCATAATTTGAGTAATTGGGCGGTTACGGACCTGAAATTTTCAATGAATTTACTAAATTGTACCTAAAAACCAGCGCCGTACTGGAACATTTTCAGAAAAATCCTGTTTTTTGTTAAACTTGGAAAACCAAACTGAAAATGACAGAAAACTCACTCAACTAACTTGAAACACAATTTGGGCCATAATTTGGGTAATTGGGCAGTTACGGACCTGAAATTTTCACTGAATTAACGAAATTGTACCTAAAAACCAGCGCCGTACTGGAACATTTTCAGAAAAAATCCTGTTTTTTGTTAAACTTGGAAAACCAAACTGAAAATGACAGAAAACTCACTCAACTAACTTGAAACACAATTTGGGCCATAATTTGAGTATTTGGGCGGTTGCGGACCTGAAATTTTCAATGAATTTACTAAATTGAACTTACAAACCAGCGCCGTACTGGAACATTTTCAGAAAAATCCTGGTTTTTGTTAAACTTGGAAAACCAAACTGAAAATGACAGAAAACTCACTCAACTAACTTGAAACACAATTTGGACCATAATTTGAGTAATTGGGCGGTTACGGACCTGAAATTTTCAATGAATTTACTAAATTGTACTTACAAACCAGCGCCGTACTGGAACATTTTCAGAAAAATCCTGGTTTTTGTTAAACTTGGAAAACCAAACTGAAAATGACAGAAAACCTACTCAACTAACTTGAAACACAATTTGGGCCATAATTTGGGTAATTGGGCAGTTACGGACCTGAAATTTTCACTGAATGTACTAAATTGAACCTAAAAACCAGCGCCGTACTGGAACATTTTCAGAAAAAATCCTGTTTTTTGTTAAACTTGGAAAATTTTCAAAAAACCAACTTGAAAAAACGAAACTGAAAATGACAGAAAACTCACTCAACTAACTTGAAACACAATTTGGGCCATAATTTGAGTATTTGGGCGGTTGCGGACCTGAAATTTTCACTGAATATACTAAATTGAACCAAAAAATCAGCGCCGTACTAGAAAAATTTCAGAAAAAATCATGTTTTTTTTAAACTTGAAAAACCAAACTGAAAATGACAGAAAACCTACTCAACTAACTTGAAACACAATTTGGGTCATAATTTGGGTAATTGGGCAGTTGCGGACCTGAAATTTTCACTGAATTAACGAAATTGTACCTAAAAACCAGCGCCGTACTGGAACATTTTCAGAAAAAATCCTGTTTTTTGTCAAACTTCGAAAACCAAACTGAAAATGACAGAAAACCCACTCAACTAACTTGAAACACAATTTGGGCCATAATTTGGGTAATTGGGCGGTTACGGACCTGAAATTTTCACTGAATATACTAAATTGAACTTAAAAACCAGCGCCGTACTGGAACATTTTCAGAAAAAATCCTGTTTTTTGTTAAACTTGGAAAACCAAACTGAAAATGACAGAAAACCTACTCAACTAACTTGAAACACAATTTGGGCCATAATTTGGGTATTTGGGCGGTTGCGGACCTGAAATTTTCACTGAACCAACTAAATTGTATTTAAAAACCAGCGCCGTACTGGAAAATTTTCAGAAAAAATCCTGTTTTTTGTTAAACTTGGAAAACCAAACTGAAAATTACAGAAAACTCACTCAACTAACTTGAAACACAATTTGGGCCATAATTTGGGTAATTGGGCAGTTACGGACCTGAAATTTTCACTGAATTTACTAAATTGAACCTAAAAACCAGCGCCGTACTGGAAAATTTTCAGAAAAAATCCTGTTTTTTGTTAAACTTGGAAAACCAAACTGAAAATGACAGAAAACTCACTCAACTAACTTGAAACACAATTTGGGCCATAATTTGGGTATTTGGGCGGTTGCGGACCTGAAATTTTCACTGAACCAACTAAATTGTATTTAAAAACCAGCGCCGTACTGGAAAATTTTCAGAAAAAATCCTGTTTTTTGTTAAACTTGGAAAACCAAACTGAAAATGACAGAAAACCCACTCAACTAACTTGAAACACAATTTGGGCCATAATTTGGGTAATTGGGCAGTTACGGACCTGAAATTTTCACTGAATTTACTAAATTGAACCTAAAAACCAGCGCCGTACTGGAACATTTTCAAAAAAAATCCTGTTTTTTGTTAAAAGCTGGCCAGATGACTCAACTCTATCCAGTCATCGGTAGAAACGCCAAAACCAGCGTCAAGACCAAGCTGACTCTTATCAGGACCATCATCCAACCACACCTGACATACGCCTCAGCAGCCTGGGGATATGCAGCGAAGATCCACTTGAAGCGCCTTAAAGCAGGGAAAACATAGCGCTAAGATCAGCCATCGACGCCCCGTGGTATGTCAGAAACGACACCATCACCAGAGATCTTCAATACAAGACAGCGAGAGAGAAGATCAAAGAACACGCACGCAAGTTCTTTCACAGGATGGTGGAACACCAGAATCCACTCATAAGGAACGGCCAAGACATCAGCTTCTGGACGATAGATGACAGCGCTGAACACCCGGACATGACAACCACCCGGATTAGACAAACTCCCCATTTGACCTAACTTCTTTTGAGGTAAAGTTAATATTAATGTTTTTCTGTTTTTTAGTTTCAGATGACAGCCAGGACCAACAAACCAAGAAGAAGAAGACCCCTTTCCCTCACTGACTTATTCTTCCATGGAATTTATTGTCAAAACTTGGGTAGAACCTATCCGTAGCTAACTCGGTGCTAACTGGGCTCTGGCTACACCTCCCAGATTTCCCACCGCCTGCCCAACAGGCTACAGGTTAAGGAAATCAACCTCCTCACCTCCGATCCAACTCCTCACAAATATTCTTGGATGCAAGAATGGTTAGCCAACCAACAATTGATTGGAAGTTCAGAGGGAATTCCGTGATGTCATTTAACAGTGTCACATGCTCATTGGTTTGAAAATGTCAATGATGTCACGTGAAGAAATGTCAAGTGACTTAACAGAGATCAGAAAGAATAGCTTCTTCTTGTTTTCTTCTTCTTGAAATAGGCTTTCAGCCTGTTTTTCCAGCTTTAAGGGGTTCCTTGCGACGTCGACATCCAGTTATCCCTCCACCTCTTTGGTGGTCTGCCCGGCGGTCTTCTAGAGTGTGGTTTTCCGTCTTTCATTCTGTTGATGTGTGGATTCCACTCTTGCCGTCTCTGGTCAATCTTACAATGTCCTGTATGTCGCAGATTCGTCTTATTTCTTGGTTGGGTATTCTGTCACGTAGCGTTCTCATCTCTGCCGTTCGGGTTATGCTCTTGGTTCTGTTGGTGTCTGCCTTGGTTTTACGCATGAGTTATACATATTCTGGTCTTTGCTCCTATTTTTAGGAACTGGTTTTTCCATATAATGTTTTTCACACTCCGGATATTCTAGAGGCCTTATCTATTTGATTCTTTACCACAGATCTCCTGTCTTGATGAGCGGTTCAGCTAACGTTAACGTCGTTAACAGCTAGTTTGCATCTTCTAGATTCTTTTGCTACAACTAGTGATTTTGTCTTGTTTATCGCAATCGACATATTGTAGCGTTTCGCTGTCAGGTAGAATTGATAAAGCAGTCTCTGCAGCTGTTCTTCGTTTTCTGATATAATTGCTGCGTCATCCGCGTAGCACAGTATTGTTATTCCTCCTTTATTAGTTCTGTAACCATGCCCAGCGTTTAGGATTGTTTATGATTAGGTTGAAGAGTATTAGAGAGTCTCCCTGCCTTATCCCTGTTGATATGGGCACTTCTTGGGTCAGGCAGTTGTTCACAAGTATTCTGGTCGTTGTATTGGTGTTCATGTTTTCAATAGTTCTAACTATTTCTTCCGGAATGCTGCCCCGTCTCAATATGGTTTTGATGTCATTTAGCCTCACTCGATCAAA